>HG992287.1:3750000-4375000 GCA_905220595.1 Spilosoma lubricipeda | reverse complement strand
GCTGCAATATTTAAAGTCGTTACGTTCCTTGCAGCAAACACATCTGGCCATAATTTCGATCGTGCGTCACCTGACCGCTTGTATTTATCTTGGCCAGAGCTGATCGTCAAAACATTAAACTTATATCACTAAAAGTATTTTCATACAATCTGATCATCTTCATTTTAGAACTTTTTTTTACACTATCTTAATCTAATTTAGATAATACGTCATTGACATATTGTTTTTGTAGTTAAAACAAAAGTATTTATATCAATTGTCTAGAACCCATAGTAGAAGCTCTTCTTAGTTTGGGACTAGATGGCATTGTGTATGAGATGTCCGACAATCTATGAATTGCCCTACGTCTGAGAGTAATTTTAACTGCACGGATGACATAGGTAGTATGTGTATAGTCCATTCGCTTATATCCATATGTATATATATGTATATGGCCCGAGGGGGTTTCCACAAGTAAAAAAAAAAGTGTTGCGCTTCCTACTTCTCCAAGTGTTGCGGGTTCAAATCTCACATGGGACAACACTTTATTTGATTCACAAATTGTTGTTCTGAGTCTGGGTGTTCTTTGCGTCTGTGTCATGTGTGTTTGACGTTGAATTAGGATTTACTCTTAGTGTGGGAGTTGTCTTAAAAAAATCATAACGTCACACATTGCACACACGGCGACATACACCGGAATCCAACTACCCCTTTTCTCCCTTATTTCTCGTGATGTAACATTTTTTTTGTTTTTTACTGCCTCGGTAGCAATCGGAGTTTGCGGCGGGGTGGTGTGTCGGAATCGAATTGACTAAAACCACACGGTGTGCCACTCTGCACCTGAGACGGGAGGGATCCGAGAACTGCTGTTATTAACACGCCAGAACCACCACTTAAACCACTAGACCATGGCTACTTACATTCTTGGAATAGGTAACTTCAGCATTCGAAGCTCTGCAGTTATCCGCTTAACTAATACCCTTAGCAATTTGTACCTAGTGTATAATAATTTATCAATAGCCCCATACAAACAGCGATGTTATTTACATGATGACAGAAGTTATACTGTCAACAATACAGGTGCATAGGGTATGATAATGTTTACAATTGTATAGACAATCGTCCACATATGGTAGCGTGAATACATGATGATCTCACACGGCTACTAGTCAGTACTAGTCAACAAACGAGTTCACTTGTTTAGAATAGAGTAGATGATGCCTTAGTTAGATTAGTTACTTTTTATCATCTGTCAAAACGATAACTTTGTATGAAAAATGTACTAAATATAAATTTGTGACGTCACTGTTTTAGACTAATCAATCTACACAAATAAATAAAATTGGAGTCTGTTTGTAATATTAAAATAACTGATTTTTAATAAATGTATGTCGGTTTATCTGTCTGTTTATTCCGGGTAATCTCTGGAACGGCTGGACTGATTTTGACGGGACTTTCATTGGCAGGTAGCTGATGATGTAAGGAGTAACTTAGGCTACTTTTTATAGACTAACTTTGTCCCGCGTTATAAATATGCGCATAAACGCGGGTAACACCGCGGGTTCAGCTAGTTGAACAATATGTTTCAATGTTTATTTGATTTAAATTTGTAATAGAAATGAATAGCAGTAACAAATATGTTTTTGTAATATTCATTTTAATGAATGAGATATCAGTATTTATTTTTAACCGACTTCAATAAAAGGTCTACCTATATATATATATTTTACAATACTGTCGTCCATCCTATAAAACCCTACGGATTAATTTGAAGCGATACCATAAATTACAGGAATGATATGAATAAATTTCATATTTTTTGTAATTCTTACATTTTATTTTGAGACCAATGATATTTTATCATTGTTTGACACCCAATAGACTTTACAGCATGTGCTAAGTTTTTGAATACACAGCAAAGACTAATGGATATACAGGTGACTAAGTCGCATTAGTACTTAAAGTGAGACCGAGTTTGTCATGACATGTTTAAAGTCTTGTGCACAGAACACGTCTTGTGCATATTGTAATTGTTTTGGGACTTTCGCGAGTTTTACACATTTATTTTATCTAAAGCGGGTCTTATTGGTGATAAAATTCTTCAAAAATATAAATATGTAATAATAAAAGGCATCAAAACCTTTTAAAATATTTTTATAGCGAACAAGTACCGCTATACAAGAAAAACGTAAATGGTAGCTTAAATTTCTTAAATATTAGAAAGATAATTAAGAACGGTCAAAATAATAAAACAGATAATAAAAGAGACAATGAATTATTGTTTATGTTCATCATTCTAATATGGCCAGCACGTTATAGCAGCTAATACGTCCTTTCGAAGGAGAGGCTATATATCTATATGTTGTTCAGTAATGGACCATTAGAGGCTTTTATGTAATGATTCTGAACTAGTTTTGCGTTAGGTTAACTCCCTAGATAGTTATTTATTTCTTACATTTGATTGATGTGGGAACACTGTTTTCCCATATAGTCAGGATTTTCCGAGATAGTTAATAAGAAACTTTATGTATAATACTATTTCTGATGCAAACAGTAAGATTTCCAAATTTAGGCACACCGTGATTGCATTCGCAGATCATATATTTATTTCTGAAAAAATAAATGTTTTTAGTGTCTTTTCAATGAAAACAATGTTGCCAACATTATAATATAAAAATACAAGGCTTACAGCTTTACCCGTCTTGGCTTATTTGTAGACAACTAGCCAAAACCTTGAAATAACTTTTATTATAATTAGGGGAGGAAATTCCGTAACAAAAAGACAAGGTGTTGGGTTGTATCGTTGCCTTAACATCATCAGCTGCGAACAAAACGCATCAGGTGCTCAAATTCGTAAGGAAAGGTGTTCTAAAGAAGCAAATATGTTTTTTTAATATAACAAAGGAATTCAGTGATCGCTTTCGATCTAATTGCCGGAAACAGACGGCGATAATTTTAATTATGGTATTAAATAGGTCAGACCATTATTTTTGCATTAACTATACACGAATCTAACTCACCTTGCCGCGCAAATTTAAATGCAAATGTCAAAGCTTTAATTATATACATATACTCTTTGTGGAAAAAAAAGAAAAAATACTAACATTCTTATCTAAATACATCTATGTAAGTTTATGGTCGCTAGATGGTTAACATTATAAAAACTTTAATAGAAAAAATATTAAAAAGTTATAATCTGTGAACTTTAATTCAATTGTAAGTTAATACTAAATACATAAATTTAAATTTGGAAGTGCGTGCATGATAAAAGTACCTACCTATTATATAATGCGGGACTGTTGCTAACGTCAAGTATTAACGCACTCTCGCCCAGCTGTCTCGCAATAAGGCCACGTGCGCACAACAAAAAAATAAAAGAATGAGGGGGGACAAGATGGCGGTGGGTCTCGTGCACTTGACATTTCCAATTAATTTGCGCGGGACATCTGTGTCGTTAGCAGCTGAACGGGATGGCTATTTGGATATAATGCGGATTACTTACTTCACATAACGACGCCACTGTCTCTGACACTGGGGTTACTTGGTTTTATTTTAGGACTGTGGCGCGAAAATATTTAAAAAAGGTATGCCGATCAGATATTTATTAGCGTAATTTGAACGCTGCTGCTGTCTAAAGGCCGCTTTGCAAAATAGCTTATGTTGTTTAAATAATAATATACGATTTAGAAAGCGTGCAGGTGATGCAGCTGCAAATATTTATTTTAAAATGTATTTCAATTATTGATATATTTAACTATTTTGTTACATTTATATGCATTTATATGCAGGACAATTACTCTCTTTATAGCAATTTTAAAATAGTATTATATTTTACCAGTTAAATCTGCATTTATATCATCAAGATCTATTTTCTGTTCCATGGTGTATCAGTCGTAAGATTTCTAGACACATTACAGCTAGTGTCGAACTTTGGACATTAGAACGCATTATTCGTCATGATTTTTTCTACATCTTCTACTGGTTACAATAAGTTCGTAGATATAACACAAAAACTGTTTTGTATCGTTGGTCTTGCTTAGTCCTGAGTATTTTCAAAGTCACTTGTCTACATCTGCATACTCCAACGTTTGAAACAATTCTAAAAATTTCGTCTGTTATGTATAATTTTTGACATCAACTCTTTGTGTTATTTTCAGCCAGAAATGTTCGGATCTTAATTTTTTCGAAGGTAGTAAGAGGAACTATGTGAAAAATTCTACTAATGAATAGTTAGTTCATTACTTTTGTTTTATGGATGTGAGGAAAGTGGCATTAGGTATTTCATTTTTATTTGCATTATAATTTCAATTTGAACCACGATATTTACGTTGATATTTTTATGGAATAGGGGGCAAACGAGCAGACGTATCACCTGGTGGTAAGCGATTACCGCCGCCCATGGCCGGTAAACTTTAAAACAAAAAATAAAGAAATGTAACCGACTTAAGTTTTCTGAGAGACATAGAATCATCTTTGAGTAAACAAACGTTCGAAAGAGGTCAATCTAACCAAACCTCATTTGCAATGAGTGTTCACTCATTTGATAACCTTGTTAATTGGCAACACCAACAATACGCAACCATACAATTTAGCTTACGTAAGTGCGATGTTCGTTCCATTTTTAAATATTTATGCTTCCTTATTTTTGGTTATATCCTCTAAAAATAGAGATAATGCTTGATTAGCAAAATAAATATGGCTACTGTTTTGACTCCTACGCGAAATGTTTAATAAGTGTACTAATGTCAGTAAACTTTGCTTAAACGAAGTAATACTTTGTACGTTATTAGAGACTGCACCTTGCTTATTTATATCTTCTTAGTTTTTATTACTTATTTATGCTTTACAGACCTTTATTATCTCCTTGCTTGGCAATACTATATTATTGGAGTTATACTCATATACTATTTTTAGTAGTTTTTTTATGTCTCGTTTTATTTCTTTTGGGTAATATAACTTGAATTGTCCTTAATACTGTTTGACGTTTGTACTCTAAAAGATTAAAAATAAGTACTAGATATTTGGCTTTAGAGACTTCTTATATATTTATTCACTACACTAACTTTTGCCGGCGGCTCCACCCGCGTGTACGTCGGTTATCGCTACAAAAAGTAGCCTTTCTCGTTCTCCAAGGTTTAATCTATCTCTATACCGAAATTCGTCTAAATAAGTGGAGCAGTTTAGCTGTGAAAGAATAACGGACAGAATTACTTTCGAATTTGTCATATTAGTATGGATTATATTGCTGTATTATACTGGTCTTGCGAAAATTTAAAAAAAAAACTTTTAATAAAATGAGGTTGTCAAAAACCCAAACCCAGGGAGAGATTCATCCCTAATGTTGGAGGGAACTCAAAAGGGAATACTTGGGATTTTTATGTTCCAAGTGACCAACAGACGAGACGTCTACCCGTTCTCGTTTGCCACACGAAGCGTGTACAACCCCTTGCTCCTTTGTTCACACAAACAGATTAATTAATATCCTTTTTAAACCTTAACAATGGATCTGTAGAGCTTTTAAACACACGTATATAACTAAGAACTTAGCAGTTTTAAAGTTCTACAGCTTTTAGTTCATGAACGAATGAATGAAAGCGACCATTGTTCGTGAAGGTTTGTTTGTTCTCTGCTTAGAACTATCGGCTCATAGCGGAAGCAACTGACTAATTAATTATTTCCTGGACTGTGTTTGTCTATGACATAGTTTCTGTACCTATCTGGATTATTGGATATTAATAAGAATCTTGGTGTGTATAATCTTAGGTAACTCTTATTTCAAATTTTCGTTATATTTTATTTTAATTATTTACTCAGCCAGTGTGGAGACGTATGGTCTAAACCCTCTCCTTAGAGGAGCTCCGAGCTCAGCTTTATTTGTTAGTATTCTGCAAACCTTACTTGGCGAAAACCTTCGAAAGAATTGACAAACATCTACCTGTAAGATTGTTATATACACCACTCAGGTCGACCAGGGCGACGAGTGAAGAGATATTGGAGCTAATTCTGTTTTCCGAAATTTCTCTACACTAACCAAACAATGCCAAAAAAGGACTAGAGTTATTAGATAACTATGGCACATTGAAAATAAAAGTCATACATACATACCTACAGTAATAGCATTTTGGAAATATTTTTTATAATTTATTTCAGTTTATGTAATTTTTTTTTAGTTGTGTGTATTTAAGTGTTGCGACAACAAAATTAGCACACACAGTTGAAAAAACTGACCTGTAATTGAATAAACAAGTACAATTTTAACAAAAATAAAACCGACTTCAAGGTTCAACTCGATTTCTCTTGGATGCCATCATCTATACAAATAAAATAAAATTGGAGTGTCTGTTTGTAATATTAAAATAACCGCTTTTTACTAAATGCATATATGTATACACGGTACATATACCAAAAATGTAGTTAAAAAATGTTTTGTCTGTCTGTCTGTCTGTTTGTTCCGGGTAATCTCTGGAACGGCTGGGACTTTCACTGGCAGGTAGCTGATGATCCAGGGAGTAACTTAGGCTACTTTTTTTAGACTAACTTTGTCCCGTGGCATTACTCGCGGTACAAAAATAACTGCGGGTAACACCGCGGGGTTCAGCTGGTCAGATATAAATGTCCTTATCATCGTACCACCGTTGGGACATCTCCTTTCTGTCCTTTCAATCTATTTAAAATAAAAGCCTTGAACACACGGTCGAGACGAAAACACTAATTAAAAAGCAAAAAGCATATAAACCCTTTCATAACACCACATTGGTTATGAATGGCTTGAATTAAACCAACCAAAACAATCCAACTTTTACACCTTCATAAAATTCGTAACATACATTCACATTTAGCAGAAAACAAAACTCACTAGCATTACAGCGCCAATTCTTCATAAGTCTTAGTAAAAAAAGTTTTAAAAAAAGAACATATTATCGTACGAAGGGCAGGTAGCGGCGCGCGCGCAGGTTTTGAAAACAATAGCGCGGCTCGATGCGCCGGCGTTGGCGCCTATATGACAGGGTTGACACAAACGAACGATGTTTTACAATATTTTCTTTTAAACATTACATTTTGTCTCTTAATTTGTTTACTATGATTTTCTACTACTACTATATATTTTCTAAATATTCCGAAATTCAAGAACAAGGTTCAAGATATAGTTTGGCAAAAAAGAGTCTGACGTGGTGACAGTTGAAACTAAAAGATATTAATTGTGGCAACACTGTTTTATTTGTCACTTGTCTGAAATATACACAGATATACAGGATTGATACTTGAAATTGAAAAAGGTACATGGAATTAATACGATATTTATTTTTAAATTAAAATTTTAATTTCATGATTAATCTGTCAATACAATAAGAAAAATAGTTGATTAAGTTGAAAAAACAATGGAATTTTATTTACGAAAAGGTCGCCCGAAGAAAGAAATGGCCCTGCCAAAATGACTCTCCTGTGCCTGATGGAAAGCATTCGACTAAACTTCTTTTTATGAAATAGCCTAAAATATCAATACCCTTCACATCTGCTATAAATAAAAATAATAATAATAAATATTTCTGACATTTCACACACAACTCCATCTAGCTTCATACTAAGCAGTGCTTGTATTACGACACTATAAATAATTACAATTTGTTCAACCACTTATTTGTCAGTGAACTTATTTCTTTCTTCTATCACTACTGGATAAGCTACGATATTGTTCTAAGAACACGTAAAAATACATCCTCCGTGTTGAACAATAATAAATGTTGATTTAAAGACTTGATTGTACTATTGTTTTTGAAAATACAAAATCTTGTGACCCTACTGTGACAACCCTAAGAGATCCATACTACCTGTCTGGATGAAGTACACTATTTACTAGTCGTTTTGATACTTGAATGTAAAGATTTGAAACCAAAATTTGAGATAATACTAATGTATTATCTCAAATTTTGGTGCCATATTATTATTACTGTTATTATTAACATCCTCACACATTTCACACACGGCTATACCCTAAGTAGACATAAACTATGGTAATCTGACTGCTGATTTAACATCCATACTAATATGTATCATAAATTAAAATGTAACTCAGTCTTTTTGTTACGCTGTAACGGCTAAACCGCTTCAACGATTTGTTCTAAATTTGGCTTACTTACGTACCTAGTTTGCCTAAATACTTTAATTTTTGAGGAAGGCTACTATTTACCGCTAAAACCGAAATTAATATACATGATTGAAGATGTGCGCAAAAGTGAATATTTGTATATTTCTAACAATTATAACTAAATATTATAGCTAAATTAACTTAGACATTAAACAAGTGATTGTGTTCATCACAGTGATTGTGAGGAAATCGAACCCAAGTCCTCTGATTCAATAATAATAATAGCTTTAATTTAAGAAATGTTAGATATTCCTAATATCAGTTAAATAATGCTGTTTCCCAAAGACGTATAATGTCTGTTTTAAAGAAGAATTGCTTGGGTCTCAGACTGCTTATAGCTTATATGTGTTTATTCTGAAAATCCTGGACAAATGGATGTTTGTTACTATTCCATACTACAACTACAGAATGGATTTAGATGAAACTTTACAGTTGTGTAGCTTATGCCTCAGATAGAACATAGGCTACTATTTACTGCGGTAACCAACATGCACGCTAGCAGATGCGGGCAAAAGCTAGTTGTTTATAGGTGTACTAGAAAAGCCAGATACCTATTATGAAACTGGACTGGACTGTAACTAAGCAAGTATCAATTAGGTTCAAGCGCGGTACACGTCTGCGGATCTCCTGCGCATGAGTGGTGTGAGCGGGCACTTTGTTGATTTACCATCGATTTGTGACTTCACACGAGGCCAGCCATTGACAAGTATTGTACCTTTAAAATCAAAGTATATTTTTTTATCCAATGAATGAGAACAACGTAATATTTGTGAATTAGTTTTATTGACTTGTGTGGGCTATTTGCGATTTATTGCAATGATGCTTCAGTAAATACTTTTATGTTAGCTTGGTGTTCCTTTAATGACTTACACTTTTCTTTTTTTTCATTTGTACTAACTCGATTTCAATCGATTAAACCACACAGTTTTCTATTTTATTTCGTGTTAGTAATAAGCGGTGCTACCCGCGGCACAGCAACGAACGTGGGTAACTCCTCAGAGCGAAATTACTTTAAAAAGTAGCCTATATTACTATTTATATTGTCGTGTATAAATAGTAGTGGAAGCCCCGTCGAAATCAGTACAGCCATTTCATACATTAGTTGGAAGTTGGAAGTAGTTGAAGCTTTTCAAAATTAAGATAAATTGGTACAAAGCTATAATTTTTGAACACGACAAATGTGACTAGTAACGTGACGTGTCTAGCAACTAAAATCCTTCCAATTTCGGAAGGTACTTAGCTAGTGAAGGGTAGCTAGTACCTACGTTCTGGGAGCTCTAACTCAAACACAAGAAAATTCTGTCCCTATATTAGAAAAAAATTGAATAAAGAAAGAGTCAAACTTTAAATCTGTCATTTCATTTATTACATAGCTGAATACCCAAAATAACAATCGACCAGTTGCATTGAAAAAAAATAGTATGTAATCTTAATAACGGCTTATTAAACGCATATTACTTTCCCATTATTTCAATTGGATGCGCATAAATTGACAGGTAGAAAAAAATATCAATAGATTTGTAGTAGGCTTATTTTTTTCTGCATATTACGTTCGGGATAAAGGTGTTTTTATTACGTATTACTTTTTATTTTTTTATATATATATTGGCCTGCCAAAGTGACTCTACTCGGCCTGATGGAAAGCATAAGCAGAATCCAAGAGTGGTGATCACCATACTCATTGCGAATGCAACAATGCAGCATGGTGACCCACACTATGGCGTCCTAGTGATGCTTCTGCATAATTCGTCGTCCGGTCTCGCACTCACCAACGAAACACGGTAACGCAAACGCTGTCATTTTACGTTGATCTTCTGTAAGGGTAGTACCGCCCCGGTCGAGCCAGCCATTTCGTGAAGAAATCAGCGTGGCTCTACTACTTTCTATGTTTGTAAAAAATATAATTAATTTTATTTTAGTATCGATAATCTACCATTACAACAGACATAAAAATTTAGCGCCATTATATATTAAAAAAAACAACCACAGACATAGGTCATATATTTTTATACAGCATAGTTCTTTTTTTGAAATCGCCAGTGTTAACGCCGCGCCGTCAGGTAAACCCAAGCGCCGTCGTAAAAGCTTTTTTCTCATTCTGCACCTGCAAAAAGAAAAAAAAATGGATGGTTGTAACTTGTGAACACTTATGTTTTGACAGCGGCCCCTTTCAACCTCTTTATAGTGTTATTAAACGCAATGGAATGAGGTATACCGAGAAACGACACCCTAACTAATTACTTATATATCTACATTATTATTCGTGTACAACATTCATTAATGTGTGACTTGCGTTTTCATTACTCTTTTCGGAACCTTCTTGGTGGGTCAGACTATCACAGATTGGTCACACTGACTGCACGTATGGCCTAGCGGTTAAAGCGGTCACCACGACGCTTCCTACTTCGCCAATAGTAGAAGATCCGACCCTGATCGATCTTCACCGAACTGATAATAGAATAAAACTTATATTATAGAAAATATATTAAAAATGGGTTGTCTAAAAAACTCCTGGACAGAATTTAGTTAGTGTTAGGTTGGTTAGCGTAAGCGTCTGCCGAGTAAGAAAGAGGTCTCGGGTTCGATTCTCAGGTCGAACTGCTGTTGGGTTTTTGCTACAAGGGATTCTTAATAGCAGCGCGGAGTATGGAAGACGGCGGTGTTTCCTGCCTGTGCCCCGGAGAGCACGTGAAGCTGTCGGTCCCGGTTTTCATGAACATCTATGGCAATCATTATTGGGAAGCCAGTGCCCTTAAATATACTGATAACTTTTTTTTTTTTACTTTTGGAATCCCCTTCGGGCCGTCACTCCGCCGGGGTTTGCGGCGGGGCGTTGTGTCGGAATCGAACCTACTAAAACCACACGGTATGCCACTCTGCGCCTGAGACGGGAGGGATCCGGGAACTGCAATTATTAACACATCCGGACCCCTCCCAGCGCCAGCCCGCACAGAAGCGGGCACCGTCTGCTGGTACAATCTCAAATTAAGCTACGTACGGCACACGCGTACATCGCCTCCTCGCGGGGGCCAATAAAGCGGATGGAGGGGAAAACCCATCCCGACCATCCGCGGCCACACTCAGGGCGGCAGGAGGCGCTGATATGCGCGCCTCATGCCTCACGGCGCCCGGCTCGCCGGCGGCGGATCGGGTCCGAGTGGAGGTCATCCTCCCGGGACTTCTCAGCCGCCTCCTTCTGCGAGATGTCGTCTTCGCAGAAGGTTGCGACCGCGGTAAAAAATATACTGACAACTAGTTCAACCTTCGAATTCAGTTTCACCCTCAGGATTGCAGAGGTCCGATGCCAGTCGCTCCTTGGAAAATGTGCTATTCAGGTAAAACCGGTTGTACTAGTAGCCGACCCCAATTAATGTTGAGAATAATAAAGGCTAGGAAGATGGTGTATGTATTGTATATATGTATGCATATGTTTATACTTGTATTATTGATAACCTTGTTGTGGATGTACTTCTTAAGCTCTCAACCAAAATGTAGTGTACCTCTTCATTCATCTCCACTTAGGGTGGCTACGGTACACTGGTAGAAAGTGCCTAAAGCATTAAGTCCGCCATTGTGCTTTTATACATAAAAAAACTCACAAAGAAAGTTAAAAATTCCCATAGATTAACTGTTATTTTTTTCGAACGAATCAGTAAAGAATGTTACAAAAATCGTGTCCGTGCTATTTTCCCATAAGAAAACAATACAATTGAGGTGTGCAATCAACAAAATTATACCATGTAGGTATATCACGACCACCGACTTGAATATAGATCGATTATTTTCACACGAGTACCTTTCAAAGCAGGATTAGGTAAAAATCCCACCCAGAACTAAAAATTATGTGATACTTGTGTAATTCTGTCTGAGTCTGGGTGTAATTTATATAAAAAGTATAAAATGAAGATGTTTTCCGACCTTAGGTTTTTGAAGTAACGCTACGAACAACAATACAATAATATTTTCAACAATAGAGTTATTTAAGAAGGTTTAATGTATAATAACAACTTTGCACTTTGTATATGTACTTATGTATGTTTATTAGCAGTCGACTTACCATAGTTTGTGATCATAGGGTCCGACGGCTGTCCGCGAGATGTGTTTTACTTTTATTATGACTGTAAGTATGAAAACTAAGGGCAAGTTTTAAGATTTCATGACAAAGCGTCGGATAGATATCTGGCATATAACACTATTTGACTGATAACAGTTGCAGATATCCATATGGTTATTTGGCATATTTGTCTCTATACGAGACTTGTGAAACCTAAATCTATAGTTAGCTAAATAATTACAGAATAGTATATGAGAAACTTTATTGGTGAGTGGTAATACTAGTCCTAAAGTAACATAGCCACGATGATTTCAGCACAGACGGACTGGATCGACTGAGACGGTACTATGAGAGAGTAGCAGAAGAGCAACCTAAAATGACAGCATTCGTACTATCGTGTTTCGTTGGTAAGTGCAAGACCGGAAGCCCAATGAAGCAGAAGCATCACTAGGCCGCCATGGTGTGGGTCACGATACTGCATTGTTGCATTGTTTGCATTCGCAATGTGTAAAGTGACCACCACTCTTAGATTCGCTTATGCTTTCCATCAGGCAGAGTAGAATCATTTTGGAAGGCTATACATAAAAAAACTTAAACCTTCGTCCACCAGCAGACTGTCATAGACTAAATGAAGACAATGAGCTCTGTTCAACACACAGTATGGGATGTTACATTTACCTACAAAATTTGTTAGGTCTGTATATATTTCTCATATGACTAATCCTAAACTCGTTGACATTATTGGTTTTACAAAGCTCAAGCAATCACCCAATGAGAGAAGTATACTTTGATTCGATAATCGTCTTTTTGCAGATCCAACTTTATTAAAAGGGATCATTGGCTTGTTTGCCACTTTAGTGTGCAAGCAAAACGAGACTTTCATAAAGCGAAAATTTAGGTAAACAAACAAGAACGACAGGCTTCTACATTACACACACGGCTGTCTCATCCCGAAACCAGGTTGTAAGCTCATTTCTATGCACTGTGGCAGTAACTGTATTATGGTAGCCAAATGGCTGCTGTAAATACAGAAAAAAAATAAGAAACTGGCTGACAACAGTCTCAAAAATAACAATGCTACCTGTGGAATTGTGTTTCTTCGACGAAAATCTCACACATTTTGATCACCGCCCGGGGGCTTCGTGTGCAACGCGATGCTCATCCTGAGAGCGAATGACTCATTTTCAAATTCACTTCATTCGTGAGAATGGAATCCGAATGTGACACCAGACAGCCCTTCTTCACAGGAGACGATATCTTTAAATTATCTTCAAAATTACAACTTAATAACCAATCGAGGGAGACCTCTTGGTGGAATTTGAATGTTGTGTTATATTAGAGCGGTGAGGGTCTAGTTTGCTTGGTGGTATCGGGGAATCTGATAATCGGTACCATTTACGGCACGCGATGATCTACTGAATTGATGTATTTCTCCAATGTGATTGGAGGTCGGCTCCCGGTCGGTAGTCAAGGTGCTTACCGACCGTTGACCTTACTACGGTAACCTATGAAATTGGTTTTTTAAAGAAATCTTCATGAGTGGTATTTTAATTGCCTTCCAATTACAATGAAACTGTTTGATTCTGATTTGTTTTTGATTAAGGAACAAAAAACGTGGATTAAAATAAAAAAAAACTGAAATATTCTTAATTTAAAAACTATGAAAATCTATTGAAACCTTTTTGTTAAAAATAAAGATGTTCAAAACCTTAAATTGTTAAATTACAATTGATCCCATCTAAACAAATAAATAACATTCGTATGTCTGTTTGTAATATTAGAATAACCGCTTTTAAATAAATGCATATGTAATATGTATGTAAACACGATACATGTACCAAATTAACATTTTTTTAAAATTTTGTATGTTTGTCTGTCTGTCTTTTTGTTCCAGGTAATCTCTGGAACGGCTGAACCAATTTTGAAGGTACTTTCACTGGCAGGTAGTTGATGATTTAGCGAATAAAACAAACAAACAAACTCTTCAGCTTTATATATTAGTATAGATTTAGTAGAATAAGATTAATGTATAACTGTAGCACCTAATTAAATATAGCATCGATTTTCTTGTCATTGACCTGCACCCTACTAGACCAAAATAAATATAGAGAAAAAATTTGAAAGAATAGTATAGAGATAGATGGGAATCCCACCCATATAGAATGTAAGAAGCTAGAGAAAAAGAGAGAACCAGTATGCGGCATGACAGTGCGAGAGGTATAATTGCGAGAACTGGTATGCAAGAGTAATATAGAGAGAACAGGCTCTAATTACGTTGGAGGGTCTAAAAAAAAACCTGAACCCATGCTCTGCTGACTGCCAGTCACTTTCTTCAAATCGCAGATCCACGACCTCGACATGAATTAATTTAATTAAAACTTGATCTTTAGCTTGATTAAAATTCTTTTCTTCTCTGATTAAAACCATTGAGACATTCTTATTGTGAGGTAGGAGTATGGTTATTGTGATTTTAATTTGAATCATATGTAATGGAGGCGAAAATGATACGTCTGATCATTTATCAACGTTAGATTTTATTATACATCGCTGTTTCGTCACTTTTGATGTATCAAACGTTACCTTTATACGAAATTTATTTTTTATTCATACAAATAAATAAAGTTGGAGTGTCTAATATTAAAATAACCACTTTTTACTAAATGCATATGTATGTATACCCGGTACATATATCAAAAATGTAGTTAAAAAAATTTTTGTCTGTCTGTTTGTTCCGGGAAATCTCTAGAACGGCTAAACCGATTTTGACGGGACTTTCACTGATATAAACAAGACAAGACAACACTGATATAAATACATATATACTTTTTTTTTAATACATTCATATTATACATAGAAAACTATATACATAAATAAATGTATATAAATATAGAAAAAATAAATAAATAAACACTCAAACTTCGAAACAAATATTTGCAGATCATACACACATTTAATCCGACCCGGGAATCGAACCCGAGACCTCAAGCACATAAGCTTGAGCACAGCAGTCGCATACGCTACCACAGCTACCACTGGGCCACCGAGG
Source organism: Spilosoma lubricipeda (assembly GCA_905220595.1). Lineage (NCBI taxonomy): Eukaryota > Metazoa > Arthropoda > Insecta > Lepidoptera > Erebidae > Spilosoma > Spilosoma lubricipeda. The sequence continues at coordinate 4,359,775 of HG992287.1, read as the reverse complement.
GAGTCAATGAGTCGGTAATAGGTTAATACTATTTACCCGACTACGGCAAAGCCAAAGGAGGGTTATGATTTTGACAGGCTATGTATGTATGTATGTATGTATGTATGTATGTATGTATGTATGTATGTATGTTCATTTGTTCCCTCCTAGCTCCTTAACTACTCATTAGATTTAGACGAATGAGGTGTCTCTAGAAGCGTCATGATCGTCTTCTGGTTATAGGCTATATGACGTGTCACTGAATCTAATGTGGCGCCCTCTAGCCGACATAAAGTACCGTACTAAAAAATAAATTTGAGATAAACATGCCGTGTTTGGTATCATTGGAAAGGGCGTTACTTGTACATTTCAAAAATACATATATTATTAGCATTTGTTCCTGACTTTGTCCGTATTTATTCGATAAGTGTGATATTTTAATGGTATGCTTTTTTGTTCCCTCATTCTTTCTAAACTTGTCAGAATTAGACAAATGAGGTACCGTTAGAAGTGTCTTGATTGTCCGCTGACTAGAGGTTATATGACGTGTCACTGAAATAAATGTGGCGCCCTCTAGCCTACATAAAGTACCGTATTAAAAAATAAATTTGAGATAAACATGCCGTGTTTGATATCATTGGAAAGGGCGTTACTTGTAGATTTCAAAAATATATATATTATTAGCATTTTCTCGTGACTTTGTCCGTATTTATTCGATAATTGTGATATTTCTGTAGTATCTATTTAAAATATACTTTGCAAAGAAATTAGTATTATAGAGGCACCAAAACATTTTAAATAAAAAAAAGTAAAAACTAAAACCCAACTACGACAAAAAACGACGCTGAAAAAGTATGAAACAAGTTTCAAAAGCCGTAGTCACGCGTTGTTAAAGTGGTATGGACTATGGAACATTCCTAAGTTTCAAAAGCCAAAGTAGTCCATGTAGTGTAATGTACCACAGTATATAACACTTTAACAACGCGTGACTACGGCTTTTGAAACTTGTTTCATACTTTTTCAGCGTCGTTTTTTGTCGTAGTTGGGTTTTAGTTTTTACTTTTTTTTATTCAATAGTTACGTTAATAAGTCTAATATGTTTGCTTTTAATTGCTTGCCAAATACTATATTATATTTACTTTTTTAATTATTAGTTTTGTGTATATTTCAAGATAGTAGAGCCACGCTGATTTCAGCACAAACGGGCCGGCTCGACCGCGGCGGTACTACCCTCGCACAGAAAATCAACGTAAAATGACAGCATTCGTGCTGTTGTATTTCGTTGGTGATTGCGAGACCGGAGGCATAAGCATGTGAAAGCATCACAAGGCCGCCATGGTGTGGATCACCATGCTGCATTGTTGCATTGTCTGTATTCGCAGTGAGTATGGTGACCACCACTCTTTGATTCTACTTTTGCTTTCCACCTGGCGGAGCAGAGCCATTTTGGCAGGCCCTTACAAAAAAAAGAATATTGACCTTTAAAATGAAATAAATTAATCTTGTATATTTTATTCATTTTTCTTAGAACTCCCTCTAATATACTTATGTACAAATCACAGATTACCCCTTTTTTTGATTAGGGGGTAATCTGTGGTACAAATAAATAAAAATGAAGTGCCTGATTGTAATTTTAAATTTACTGCTTTTCTGCACTAAATGCTTGTGATATATACGGTAATTACATCAAAAAGTAATTGTTAAACCTTGTCTGTCTGTTTGTTTCGGCTAATCTCAGGAACGGCTCAACCGATTTTGGACTTTCATTGGCATGTAGGTGATACTGTAAACACTGTAAAGGAAAAACCACGAGACTTACAACGTAAACATGCACGATTTTGATTTCTTTATTATCGTTTACCAACGTTTTGTATTCCCAACTTATTACACTCAGTTTTAAAGATGGATTTGAAGAGGTTCGTGGTTTGTCCCCGGGCAGTAGGTACTGGTGCGCAGGCGCGGTGGGAACTTGCCCACAGCAACATTCCACATTGAAATGATCAATTTTCTCTTTTACCGAGTCATACCTTAATTATGATGAGGTACATTACTTTTACTATTTAGTGTACTAGCTTTTACACCCAGCTTCTTTTGCGTTATTTTCAATGAATTTATTCTTAATAGAAAGTAGCCTATGAGCAGTTTTAGACTATAATCTATGTCTGTTCTAAATTTCATCCAGTCCCGTTCAGCCGTTTTTGCGTAAATCAAAACATAAATTCATACATTTAAAATCACAAAAAAACATATCCTTGGCGGAAATGATAAACCGATGATGACATGGCCATGTAAAAATAAAAAACCTGTTTTAGGCATTGTTTTCCTACTTTTCCTCTAGTAAATGAAGTTACCGGCATCACGGAACCCTTCTCCTCATATTTTGGGACTGAGGACTCAGAGAGCGGTTATATGGTCCTCTAGTTAAACCTGGAGATCGTCTAATTTAATAGAATAGTTTTTTCTTTTTTTTTGACAAGTTTTAGTTGTCAAAAAAAAAGAACAAATTCTCGTTAAAAGCAAAATTCAGGCCGCTATCAGTAACCTATTTCTAGTTAAGACAATAGAATATGTTATTAAAAATGCCGTTTGTCAAATATAAAAAAAAAATCGTTTGAATGTAAGTAAATATATGATTCTCGAACACATTTAGACATACCTGTAAACGTTGTTTTGTAAATATATGCACAATATATATGAATGTCAAGAGATAAGTAAATAGACATATTGATCCATAAAAATATTTGCACGAAACGGATGTCTAAGTTGCGACCCTTACACGGCAAGTCTTTGTAATATTCTGTTGACTTTTTTAACCTGAAGGTATGTAACGAGCTTAATTATGAGTCACCTGATGATAAGTGCCTACCAGCGCTCACGGGCCACCTCCAACTTTCTTTCTAAGTAGAGGCTTATTTCTTTCCAAAAGTCCTGATAATTCTGACGAGCTAGCCTTTTTTAAAGACGAGCATCTCACAAAGAGCTACCTTTCTAAGTGCATAACTAAGATTATCTATCGAGAAATATAAGCGAGTACTTAGTGTAAACTATTTAAACAATTAATCATTCATGTCACAGCTATGTTTACTAGTTATAATTATAACATAAATACGAGTATCTAATAAGCACCTGAACACTAGTAGCGGATACACAAATCACTAGTTATCAATCGATTGTATCGATACACTATCGATTTTAAATCATTCGATAATAATGTGCTGCGTAACTCGACACGTAGGTAAGCAGGTACGTGTTATTAGACATTTTGTTTTAATCGTATAGTATTATTCACATTGTAAACTATGCTTTACTGCGTACAAATTAGGTACATTTTGAATAGCGCGTATAAGTACATGCAACTAAACACAATTTTTCAGAAAATTCAATAGCTACGAAAACTGCTAACACTATCTATTATCATATTCATCATCATCATCATCATCATCAATTATCAATAGCCTTTAAGATTCCACTACTAGACCTATGTCCTTTTGATGGTCAGGCCTATGCCTCCCCTAAAAAGGACATGTGCCGTTTGGCGGTGTGGTAATTGGCGATGCAGTAAAATTCGTTTAATACCATAAAACGGGGATAAGGCGCCGGACGATCAAAATCCTGTCGACCTATAACATTGTTACCATCGCTAGGAAAACTTTTAGAACGTCTTGTAGTACCTCGACTTCTGCCGGGTGGAGTTAAATTTCATGATAGACAATTCGGATTTACGTTGGGAAAATCGACAACAGATGCGGTTATATGTAAGGAAAACTGTCACCGAGTCAAGGTTTCAGTACGTCTTAGGTATCTTCTTAGATATATCTGGCGCCTTCGACAAAGGGTGATGGCCCATGTTATTGCTAAAATTAAAATCAAGAGGATGCTTTAAAATATTTATTCCCTTATCTCCTCGTACTTCACAGAACGCACAAATAGATTGAGACTTGGGCATCATTCTGTGTCGAAGGCGCTTACGATGGGGTGTCCTCAGGGCTCGGTGCTAGGTCCATATTTGTGGAATATAGGCTTCGACGATTTTCTTACAATACTTATACCACCCGGATGTACTCTAAACGCGTATGCGGACGACGTTTTATTACTGGTGGAATCTGATACTAGAGCGGGGCTTGAGAGTCTGGCTAATAGATGTTTGAACTTAATATCTCTTTCCACGGTTAAAGTTTAGGCTCTCCCACAGTTAAATTAAATTAGGCTACTTTTTTAGACTAACTTCGTCCGCTTTGGTTATGCGCGTAAACCGATCGGAAGTTATGCGCGTAAATACATTTCGGCTATTCATTTTTATATTTACAAGATATACAATTTAGACAAGCATCAAATACGTGACAATTTGGTACAAAAAATAAATAACTACAGCCTTCATAACGTACTTTGTCGCCAAAGGGGTTTTCTCACGGACGAGTAACGCACCGTTACCACATTACGATCCTAAACAAAAATAACTTGAAAAATATCTCATAGAACACAATACATTGCTGATTTAATAGGGTGAGTCCTAATATGTTCTCAATGAAAACATTCAATGGAGAGGAAATTACTTTTAAAATGATAGTGATCGTTGATAGGTCACTGGCACCATGTGATTACGGGTTACGTTGGACAATATTTTAGCTATTCTGATATTGATTTCTCTTAAAGTTAATTTACAACGTGACTGTACCTTGAGGGCATAAAATTTAGAACTATTTGAAAGGTATTAATAAGTACAAAAGGTGTAAAGGAAAAGTTTAACGGCTCGGGTTAGAAATTTTCTCGTCAAAATATTTTTTTATTTTATTATTATTTAATTTTAAGATGTTAATACTATAATTACTTAAGAAAAAACAAAATTAATTATTAAATATGTAGGTTACAATAATTCTGTTCATTTAATTTGGAGAACTTGTTTCCAAGGTCCAATCTATATTTATACCGAAATTCATCAAAATCAATTCAGCGGTGTAGCCGTTAGAACGTAACAGAAAAAGTTACTGTTGAATTTATCTGTGTACTTTTGAGTAAATATGTATTATTCTTTGTAACGCATTATGTATAAAGGCCTTTAGGTACTTTTGAATGTTTAGAATACAATTGTATTCATAAATAACAGTTTGTATGACTCATTTCATAGTTTACAACAAACAAAATTTACCTAAAATTAGAAAGTAATGTTTGGAGTCAGTACAAATGCGAGTATAATTATATACTTCATGCAACGATCTTTATTCGCTTAGAAAAATATAAAACTTTAAACCTCTTTAAGTAGATACTTGGCAATACTAAATTGTAACTATCAACACCGACAATGATACCATAAACAAAAAAAAACAAAGTTAACATAGTGTTGTGTACTTGTGTTCTATTACACTTAAAACGAAAAAAGTCATTATAGTGTTGTACAAGTACTTGTAACGCGAACAGTAGATCACATACCGTTACGGGTCAAAATGTTGCACGCGATGGCCGATATAATTAGCAGATATAGAAGCGTGGTCGTGGAGAAAAGAAACGTTTCACAACATTGCCACCGCCGGGGGATGGTGTTTGGTATAAGGAGTAAGATAACAGCGTGTTTTGATTTTTTTTAAATCTGGAACAGTTGGACCTGTCTTTTTAGGACTTTCACTGGCAAATAACTGATAATATAAGAAGTAACTTAGGCTATTTTTTTACACCGGCTTTTGCTTGTTACCTTTCTTGGTGAAATACGACGAATTGTAGCTAACATATATAATTATAATATACTTCGTAAACGTGACCTTTGGATTTTCAAGTTATTTTTAATTTTTCACCGTTTAATCGACAAGCCTTGAAAATTCTAAATCAGCTAAATTGGCACAGCCGTTCTCGAATTTTAGCGAGACAAACGAACAGCAATTGATTTTTATGTATAAGATTTCGTACTTCTGACACACAAAGTCATCTAGACCCCAAACAAAGCAAAACTATGGGAACTAGACAAATGATATAAATAAATATATACTTTTACATAGAAAACACCCAAGCTCCAAAACATTTCGTATGACCCGAGAATCGAACCCGAGTCCTCGCATACGCGGTAGCGCGCTATACTGCGCCACCGAGGCTGTCAAAGTAACAAATCTTTGCAATGTCATAATTATTATTTTAAATACCTATAAAAGATTATACCCCGAAGAGATACAAGTACATACTTCTTAAACAAGCTGATTAATAAATCGCTATCGCCTATAACATAGGCCGCAAATCTAAACGTTTCTGTTGGTATGGACAACAAAAAAATGCAAATTGTCATAAGCCACGGGCGATTCACGAGCAGACATTCCCACAGTGGAGCTGATACGCCATTGTACGGCCAGCACCATCTTGAATCGCACGAATGGCTATACTGAATCGGTAGTTTTAAAATATATTTGAAATCGTGAATGTTTTATTAATTTTTATTTTGTGATTTCTTTGTTCACTCTTAGGGGGTGAAGAGGAAATTCTTGGGAGTAGGTATATTTCTACATTGTTAAATCACAGTACACGTAAGAAGACCTACGTTCTGACTCTCAGACTTATACTATTTTACTTTTCAAACTCACTAACAAAACAAAAATTGACGTTGCGTTTAATTAGCGAGTCGCTTCTGTTCTTATTGGAAACTGCGGGTTCGATTCCCGGGTCGCACCAAATGTTTGTATGATCTGCAAATATATGTTTCATAGTTTGGGTGTTTTCTATATATGTGTAAAATGTATTTATTTACAATAAATGTATATTTGTTTACTGTATTTGTATCAATTGTCTAGCACCCATAATACAAGTACTGTTTAGTTTCAGACTAGATAGGGTTAAGTGTTAGACGTTCGAAAAATATTTATTTGAATTCAAGTTTCAGAGCATGATTTCAAAGGTAGTAGAGCCACGCTGATTTCAGCACGAACGAGCCGTCTCGACCGGGCGGTACTATCCTCTCACAGAAAATCAACGTAAAATGACAGCGTTCGTGCTGTCGTGTTTCGTTGGTGAGTGCGAGACCAGAGGCCCAATGATGCGAAAGCATCACAAGGCCATGGTGTGTGTGGTGTTGTATAGATAACGTTATGGAGGAAACTATATATTGTAACTATTTACCTGAATAACGCTTTTCAAAAACATTTAATTAACATTTTAGGTGCTGTACGACCGTCCTTTCACATTTATTTGAAAAGGATTGTCTATAAAGGTTTGTTTGTATCAATAGTTTGAAATTGAGATTTCTTTAGTTACTAGGTACGTGTGTCGTTGCTGATAGGAATCCTACTATCCTATCCTTCCTACAAATATGATATTACAAATGCGAAAGTTTGTGAAAATGTATGAATGTTTTTTAATGTTTGATAACTGGTTCATATATGAAACTTTACAGTAAGTAATAAAGCTCATACATCAGAACAACACATACACTACTTTTTACCGCGAATTTCGACATACGTACGAGGGAGAGCCACGCTTCGGCATAAATGGGCCGGCTCGACCGGAGTGATACCACGGCCTCATAGAAAACCGGTGTGGAACAGCGCTTGCACTGTGTTTCACCGAGTGAGTGAGGATACCGCAGGGCCACACCCCAAACTTTCCCCCATCCCCCTTCCCAATCCCCAAGGGCTGGCAAAGCACTTGTAACGCCTCTGGTATTACGGGGGTCTATGGGCGACGATAATCACTGACCATCAGACGATACGTCCGCTCGTTTGATTACCTATTCCATAAACAAAAACACATGCAGGCGGTGCAGCAGATCAAACTTAGTAGTATACTAATAGTGTAGTATAGTAATTGTCATCAGCTAATGAAGCTGGCAGTACCTGGATGGGTGACCGCTGGTAACATTATACCATGAGCGTCTCCGTGATTCGGAGGTCATGTTAAGCAGTCGGTCCAGGTTGTTATCGTAGGATAATAGTCGTGAAGCTTAGTTGGAGGCCTTTGGGCAGCTTAAAAACATCTAACGGCAAGATTACGTAGTCTCAACGTTGTCTTGCCAGTCCCCAATCTGCACTCGGCCAGCGTGAGGACATATGGCCTTCACCCTCTCCTGAGAAGTGACGCGAGCCCGGCAGTTGGACGTTATAGGTTGTTGATGAAAGCGCATAACGCATCATCAATCACAGATAGTTATAAAATTTACTAAATGCTAAGGGTGTGTACAATCTAGAAAAATGATCAACATCACGATTATTTTTGTCGTGCAATGTATAGTATTGCAAAAGGATTTTTTTCTTTTGTGACTGGCTGTTTGCCTAACCCCATCCTTCTTTAAGAGTGTTCATTTTAAGCAGGACAACGAAAGAAATGAAATATCACTAAGGAGGGGGCGGGGGGAGGAACAAAACTAAGACAGTAATAGCACGATAAAGAAGGTCACGCGTACTATAAACTCTCCACGATTAGAGAGCTTGCTAATGAAGAGATTGGTCAAGCTTGAAATAATACCTTTTTTTATTTTCTTTTTAGGGTTCCGTACGTAAGGAAAAATGAAACCCTTATAGACTCTACTCTCTTATAGACTCTATCACTTTGTTGTCCGTCTGTCTGTCAAGACCCTTTATCTTAGGAACGCGTGGAGGTATCAAACTGAAATTTATATCAAATACTCAGGTCTACTGTCCCTTGGAGCTGTGAAAATTCAAACTTCTCAGGCAACGCAATCAAAAGATACAGCTGTTTATTGCTGTAAATTTTCGACACTCGCAAGGCATCAAAACCTACAAGGTACTTTCCGTGAACTCAGAATCTTGAAATTTGATACGAAGCACCGTCATTTAGCACAGATAAAGGATAAAGTTTTAGTTACATCATTATAATATACCTACAGGTTTGTACGGAACCCTCAGTGCTGAAGTCCGACATGCATTTGACTGTTTTTTTTAAATTCACAACACAAAATATTTTTTTTTGAATTGGCAACGGAAATGTTGCAATTTTTTTAAAGAAAATATCATAGCTAGTGTGTTCCAAATTTGAATTTCTCGTGCTTTCACATCAATGGAGATTTTTGAATGAATGTTCTATGTGAACTTTGAACTAACATCCGGCCATTAGTACGGTAACCGCCATTACAATAATGTTGGAAAATCGTCGGTATTTATTGCAACGATAAGTCAAAATGTTATTCTTTGTGATTCTATGTGTCTTGGGAAGTTACTTAACAACTTAACAACCATCATCATCATCAGTGCTGTTAAACTAATATTTTATGCTGTTAACTGATTTTTAACTGTATAAGCTGTATAAACGACTCATGACTGTTACTTATCGTAAAGTACGAAACCCGTGCGCCAGGGATAGGAATTAGAATAATTTATTGTAAACTAGCTGAACCCCGCGGTGTTACCCGCGGTTATTGTTGTACCGCGAGTAACGCCGCGGGACAAAGTTAGTCTAAAAAAGGTAGTCTAAGTTACTCCCCGGATCATCAGCTACCTGCCAGTGAAAGTCCCGTCGAAATCCGTCCAGCCGTTCCAGAGATTACCCGGAACAAACAGACAGACAGACAGACAAAAATTTTTTTAACCACATTTTTGGTATATGTACCGTGTATACATACATATGCATTTAGTAAAAAGCGGTTATTTTAATATTACAAACAGACACTCCAATTTTATTTATTTGTATAGATTTAGTAAAAAGCGGTTATTTTAATATTACAAACAGACACTCCAATTTTATTTATATGTATAGATTTAGTAAAAAGCGGTTATTTTAATATTACAAACAGACACTCCAATATTATTTATTTGTATAGATAATGTGGTAAATCGTTATAATTGCTACTGAATCACACATTTCATCAATATTGCAATGAAAATATAAATAATGGAACGTATAACATCAAAAAATATCGTTTAAAATTAAAAGGAATTTACTTTAAACTGAATCAATGTTAGATTTTAAACTTTCCATTCAAAATATTAGTTAATGCTTTAAAAAGTATGCTGTATAAGCCATTTTCTCAATTCAGACTTCATCTTAGATAGAGGCAATTCGCGGAATGGTATTTTCTCTGGGTATTTACTTAGATTATTATTATTTCACACATGTACATTATTTAAAGGTATTTAAATAAAGACTTTTATACACATACATACATAACAGTCGTCATGAAATAAGGAGCTCCTACATGCAGACATCAGGCATATTTATTCATAGGATCTCTTTTACATAGAACTAAGACCGTCAGCTGCGTCCTACCTTTTCTAGTATTTATTAACCGACTTCAAAAAAAGGAAGAGGTTTCTCAATTCGAACGTTTATATATATTTTTTTATTTGTTTACGCGGATAACTTCGTCATTTATGAACCGATTTTGATAATTCTTTTTTTAATGGAAAGGAGATGTCCCAACGGTAGTACCATGATAAGGCATCCAAGAGAAATCGAGTCGAAACTTTAAGTCGGTTTTATTTTTATACTAACTTTAAATTTTCGCGTTCCATGACACATCAACAATTATTTTTACGGGAATTAACGCGATCACTTATTAAAAGGTATTACATACCTCTGATTTGCCTGACGTTTCGACCAGGTTGCACTGGCTGTGGTCACAGGCTGACTGGCTCAGCAGCGCACGCCCTCCGTCGTCGAATCCGTGAAGTAGAAATTTGTTCGTCCACCCGCACTTTTTCGATATTTTTAATAAATTTGTTTCGCCATGTACCGTCACATACCACACTAACAGTGTCCCTATTCTGTAAGCAAACCGATGTGCTCCTATTCTGGTGTTTATCCGACTGCGCAGAAAAGCGAGGTGGTATGTTTTTTAGTACTGGATTCCACGCTGTAGATAATTTAAAACCATCTTCTCGATTGAAAGTTTTATGTTTTTTAATTTCAATCGCTTCACGTACAACTCTTGAGTAAAAGTGACGTTCGGTGGAGAGGACTTGCGTGCGGTGAAATTCAATCCAGTGGTTGAAGCCTGCATCGAGTGCATGTTTTGCAATCGCTGATTTGCTCGTCTGTCGGTTCTTCACAGCAGCGATATGTTCTTTGACCCTTTCAGCAATAGTCCGCTTCGTTTGGCCTATATACGAACTTCCGCAGCTGCAGTCTATTTTATAAACACCAGGAGTTTGTAGTGGCAATGTATCCTTCGGTGTGCCGACGATGTTGTGAACTTTTATGCCTGGTGTGTATACCGTCGGAATTGAGTATTTCTTTAACACGGACCCGATCTTATCCGTAACTCCCTTGACATAAAGCATATAGGCGGGTTGCCTGTTCACTTCTGGATACTTGCATCTTATTTTTGGTTGCTTCCGTCCTCTATTCACTTGGTATCCGTTTCCTTTGAGTACCTCCTGAACATGTTCTAGCTCCCGTTGTAAATGTTCAGGGTCACAGAGATCGTAAGCTCTGTTCTTGAGTGAAGTCACAACAGATTGCAAGTGCCGGGGGTGATGATGAGACGTGGCGTGTAGGTACCTATCCGTATGAGTAACCTGGTCGAAACGTCAGGCAAATCAGAGGTATATAATACCTTTTAATAAGTGATCGCGTTAATTCCCGTAAAAATAATTGTTGACGGTTTTATTTTTGTTAGAATTGTACTTGTTGTATGACACTACAGGATTGGACAGATTAAATGTCAAACTACCTCATGTTTCGAACCTCAGATAAAGAATAACACTAGATAGACTATATTTGACCGGAACTTACAAACATATTCTTTCTCCTTTTTACAAAAGCAAAGTGTCATCTGCTTGAAAGTGAGAGGTATAGTGTCTCAAGTGGGTCAAAAACTATCGAATGTCGCCAGTTTTTTTTTTTTTTTTTTTTTCTTCCTCCCCATCAGATGAAGGAGAACTTGGCTCGCACTTCAGTGCATTCGCCAGTGTCAAGTTTTATTTATTTAGTTGGCATTTGAATTACACAAAGTGATAGCTAAGGAAACTTATAATCTCGAAAAGGCAAGGTATCGGAATTTGGAACAAAGTAAATAGGATCAGCAATGTGTGTAAATTATAATACTTCAAATTAAATATTTAAATAAATAGCAGGCACAGCCTGTTGTAAATATTATTTATGTATTATGTATATAAATATTTATAATTTAATGTTATTATTATAAATATAATTCGATAGAGCATTATATATAGAGGGGTTACAAGAAAAAAGAAGAGTCTTTATGGAAGTGGGGAAAGGAACACGGAGTGATGTCGCCAGTTTGACTATAAAATTCTATTCATTGATATATCACTACATAGTGATGTATAGTTTTTTGTCATATCGATAGAAAATTGCCAAGAGAGTACCGTCGCCACAGTAACCACAAAAAATGGTCTATTATATTTAGTTTCTTAAATACCATAATTCCTTTTTAATATGATTGGTAATATCAAAATTTCTTTATTTTATTTTATTTTATGTATGTCTTGTAAAGTCTCTGGTGTTTGTACGTAACAAACTAAAAAAATATTATAGTATTGGTTATTTAAGTTGCTTATTGGCATGGCAGTTATGGCAGTTGGTTATTTAATTCTTTATAAAATGTGATCTATAGAAGAAAACAATAACGTTTTACTTTTTGTATTATTAATTGGAAGTAATAATATTTAAAATAAATCGGATATGACATTGGTAATGTGACCTGAGTTTTGAGCCACCCACAGTAAAGAAATGGAACGAGGGCAAATCGATCAATGGGTTCTTTTATGGTTAAAACGTAAACTAGCCTTGCAAACAGGCAGAACAACCTCAACCGGAGCAGCTAATTTCTAATAATCAGTAGGCGACTAGACAATACCTAACATTGTTTAGTTTTTAATATGTCATCATTTTTTATAAGAAACCTATAGCCTTAATGCGTACGTGAATTCGGCAAGGCAAAGAGTATGAACAACCGAACAATCACATGCGAGATGAAAGACGCGATGTTGATATTCGTCTAACTGCCTGACAGGACGATTGTTCTTAAGCAATAAGGCTGCGAGTCTCCAATATTTTGCAGTTTAATTTCTCACAATAATTATATTTTCTACAATTTTAATCACAGTCATGTTTTCATCAAATTTTATTGGCTCTTAAGCAAAATAAGTTTGTTGTAATAATTTCTTACAATTTCACCGTGGGATGCAGAAGCTTTTTTGCATTCATGATGAATACGAATTTTTAAATAGAAGTCCACAACTGCTTTGATTATTAAATGTTAATGATTGTTAAGTGCACAATTGTCGTAACCATGACTCATCAGTTGAGGGAACATTTCTGATCTAGTACATATCTCAAACACTACCGTTCGGTTACAAACAAGATTCTTCGAAGTGACCAGAACATTTTCTTGTAAACTGGTTCCATTTATGGTATTTTCTCACATTTTTTTATCCGTTTATTTTTTATTCCTTATGCGTAGGAAACCTGTAAGCAACATATAATAAAAAATACATATAATGAATTTAAAAGTTTCATTGACAAATAATGAATTGATTTTGGAAAACTCGGATACTGAGAAATTCTTTCTTTTGACATACTACTATAATATTCCGTAATTCTTAATGACTGAGACCGAAGCCGAGTCTAATTAGGTATTATATATTTATTTTCTAAATCTAACCACCTCCATTTTTTTTATTTAATTACTCGTTTTATAAACGGGCCCAGAATTTACATGTGATTATACTTTTACTCTATCGATAAAAGGTACATCCCTCTGAAGTACATGTTATGTCAAAACGTATCAATAATATTCTTTTTCAATTTTTATTTCTTAATTGGGAACCGTTATTTAATGTAGAAGCAGATGCGTCTATCTATTTATATCAGGACAGGGTATTCTTTATCTGAGTTTCGAACATATACCATAGAGCTCTAAATATCCATAAGCTAAAGTACGTAGGTTAGAGTGGTGTATGGTGGAAGTTCAGGGTATCGATATTTTTTTATGGACTACGGGGAGGGAGGTGGGGATTTGGGCAAACGAGCAGACGTATCACTTGATGGTAAGTGATTACGGCCCTCTTTGGACATCCACAACACCAGTGGCGTCACAAGTGCGTTGCCGGGCTTTGGTGGATGGGGACGATGATGAGGCGTGGGGTTGGGCTATGGGTCTCCGGTATCCTCACTCTCTCGGTGAAACACAGGGTAAGCGCAATTTTACACCGGTTTTCTGTGAGGCCGTGGTATCACTCCGGTCGAACCGGCCCATTCATGCCGAAGCGTGGCTCTCCCATGATAAAGTAGTACAACCTTTTGAAAAAGAAAGTAAACAAATAAAAAAAATAACCATTTTACATTTGGTATCCGAAACAGTTCTTTTTTATCTCAGTATATAAATATTGTCTAGAACTCTAGATGATCACTTAACATAAACGAGTGACTCATCGAATGTCTAAATGTCTCATCGATGCCCTACCTTTATTGACATGTGTAAAGTTTATGACAACACCCCCATAACATTTATAATAATGACAACGTACAGAGATGCGGTCGTGTCACTCGAGTCATTAATCTATTAGCATTAATTACAATGTTTGTCTATGATGCTGCCGCTTCCCTCTCCCTTGTCTTTGAATGTCGACAACTTCCTGTTTATGTGGAAGAGAGCAATGATGATAATGTTGTGTGTAATTTTACTTTGTTATTCCCTTCGGCTGCTAAATTGGTGTTTATATGCATGGTCAAGTCTCCCTATCGTCTGTTATCTAGTGATGCAACGGAAGTGTCATAACGGAAGCAGAAACGGAAACAGACGTCAAAAGTAAGTCTTAGCAGAATCGGAAGCTGAAGCAGAAGTGTCAATACTATGAAAAAATAGCACATTTTAATTTTTTAAGACTTTTTATTAAATTTCTACTTTAATACAATAACACTTTGGTGTACTTCGTACACTTAACCAGCTCCGCTAACTAATTGCTCGCTGGCTACACTGGTGAGGGGAGCTGGGAAGTATTGGCGAACTATTGGCAAAAGATGAGGGTATTTGTGCGCATTTCGTTTCCACCTCATAAGGGGATCCTCATGGAGAGATAGTCTCTTCTCTTCTCTCTTCTTGTACTCCCGAAGGTGTGACTGCAGGTATGTCTAAAAAAGTAAATTGTCACCATCGACAGTTGTAGAAGAGTCCTCTATCTGGTCTTCATTTATACTTAATATCGATTGCAATACTTGTAATAATGATGATTTGGAAGTAGAAAACTGCACTTTAATGTCTTCAATCACAATTTGAGTTCGGCTTCTTTTGGGGGGAAGGTATCTGACTGCTTAGAATACTTTTAATAGTGTTAATCATCGTATTAAGTAATTCAGACTCGACCTGCTCTGCAACGATGCTGGTGAAAAAATGCGATTTAGGTATATCGCGGATCCAAAAATAGATCGCAATAGTGTATTGGTCGTCTTTGACCAGGTGTTCAAATCTAGCACTTGCGTTCAATTCATCGCGTAATTTTGTTGTAAAATATATGAATTATTGGCCACTTCACCTTCGCTTTAGACTTCCGATTATAGTTTTATTATAGAGTTTGCGGAACTAGCAACGGAAACGAAAGTGAAGAGGCATGCAGAACTTCCGCAGATGCGGAAGCAGCACCAGAGTTGTAGCAACACTACTGTTATCCATGTTCTAGAACCTACAAGTATTAGTTTTGCTTAGTTTCTTGAACTTCTTAGGATATTATTGATACTAAACTTTACTTATCTGCCTGGCGTTCGGGTAGGACGATACTTCAGGATAGAAATTTATAGAATTCAGAAATTTGTTGCCTGTGCGGAAAATTAGCATCAGCGAGTTTTCACATTCCCATAGCGAGTGGTTGCGCGGGAGCTCTATTCAAATTCAAATTCAAAATCATTTATTCAATTAAGACACTAAGTGACATTTATGAACGTTACATTGAAGCTGTAGTTAAGAATCATAGATCGACACAAACAGACGCCACAGCATGTGCTGTATTGTCGAGGTAAATTAGGTGAAAACACCAAAATCTACTGCCTGCCTGTGTCGATCCATAACTTCCAGTTTCCAATTCACTTCATCTTCCTAAGGAAGAACATAAATGACTAGCTTTTACCCGTGGCTCTGCCCGCGTCTATGTTCATTATCGCTATAAAAAAGTAGCCTATATGCATTTCCAAGGTCCAATCTATCTCTATACCGCAATTCATCCTAATCGGTTCAGCGATTAAGCTGTGAATGCGAATTTATAACATTAGTATGGATTTTTGGTGCAATATAGCATAATGCGGGTCACGTCTTTCACTTGTTACTTCCTTATAAGTGAACAGGATGTCAAAATTACTAGAGCAAGTCTTCGTTAAAGACTTAATCATGAATGCTTGTTGATATTTCATATTTAATATTGTCGGATGGGTGCAATGATATTTTAAAACAATATCATTGGATGGGTATGTTAGAAGTTTCAAAACATTATACCTTTAAGTCTACTCTTATGTTTCAATCTCTCGAATACTATAATAATTTCGGTAGTTTTGAATAAAATACGCCACAGTTTGACTTAAGAATTGAAAAACCTTTTAACTTAGTTTAGGTATATGTACTACATCTTCATCATCATCAACCAACAGCCTCAAATGATCACTATAATACGAATATAGGCATCTCCTTTAGCTTTTTCTTGAGGATTTAGCCCACTATTCTACACAGGCCAGTTTTTTTGTTTTAACTTTAAAGCTTGTGCACAAATGTATTTTAATCAACAACACCTGCGTAAACCACGGCATTTAAAATACATTATTTTAATAGTAAAATTTAATATTATGGTATACATAGAAATAAAGAAAATAATTACTTTCGCAATGCGGGTATCTATGCTAAGATACCATAAAGTAAACGGGACAGCTGCCAACAGTCCACACCCTTACGAGTCTTGGTTTTCGAGCAGGTGCTCCACAATTCATGTTTTCTTTTAAACCTTTTTAATAAATAAAACTAATGGCCTAAACCCTCTCCTGAGAGGAGACCCGAGCCTAGCAGGGCTAGCAGTGGGATATTGTTGGTTGTTGAAGAAGATAGGTACCTTATTTCAGTGGCGTAGCGAGGGGGGGGCGGAGGGGCGGACCGCCCCGGGCGCCATCATAGGAAGGGCGGCAAAATTGGAAAAAATAGTGGCGGTCAGTCAGCCAATTATTTTTTCACGAAGTTAACTTTTGTTAAAAATATGTAGGACGAAGTTATGTACTAACGAGCTACAGCCACTTGTTCAACCAATATTTTACGCACTAGAGTTCTGACAAATATTTAGCTATACCTACTCACAGCATCGAGACGACCACGGTAACGGCGGGATAGAGGGTGCTAAGGATCACCGGTAAGCCACTACAAGCGATTGATCTTGGCAACTTTTAAAGGCCGCAAGTTACGGCTAGACTCGCATCTGGCACAACTTGAGGTGGAACTTAAGAAGATTAGATAGCATATTTTAGGGTAATGTGAAGTCGAAGAGAAGGGGAGGACACCCTAACCCTCGACTTAAGCCATCCAATGTACTTCCGTGTGGGAGATCAACAATCTCAAGGTGGCATTGAGTTTCTGGTTAATAAGTCCCTTTCTAGCAACGTTGTGGCAATATCTAGTATATAGAACAGGATAGCATACATCATTGTCAAGCTCACCGAGCGATATAGCCTCAATGTAGTGCAAGTGTACGCACCGACCTCGGCCCACTCGGATGACGAGGTAGAGGATATGTTCGACGACATACCGAGGGCTCTCCACTTCACTACTAAGACCCACAACAACGTTGTTACGGGTGACTTTAACGCAAAAGTGGAAGTACTAAATTGCAGGGAATCGGTAATAGGATCCTATGGATTTGAAAGTAGAAATCATAGGGGCAAATACTCGTCAACTTCCTCGAACGAGAGTGGCTGAAAAAAAAAATAGTCCCAAAGGAAGTGGACTTTACAAAGCCCCAATGCTATGAACAAAAACGAGATCGATTTCATCTTGACGGACCAAAAGCACATATTCAGAGACGTCTCAGTTTTATCAATAGGTTTAACACCGGTAGTAATAACCAAATTGTCTGAGGCTCTCTGAATATCGATTTTAAGGCTAAACGCGCCCGTTTGATGAAATCAAGGCTCCGGCCAACTCTGCTCCAAGCCGCGATGGCAACGGAAAAGTTTCAGTCAAATCTGGCTACTACGGAAACCACAACACACGTAAACCAGAACCTGGAAAATGTGGTTCGAATTTTCAGGGAAGAAGGTATGAGATTTTGTTAAATGCAGCGTAAGGACAAGAAAACGAAGCTTTCCGAAGGCTAATGAAGGAATGGCGTGAAAACCCACTTTTAACTTCGTCGGCAAACCTAATTAAACCAAGAGATCAGCATACTCGTACGACATGACCTCCGATGCTCCAATACTCTTTCAATCGAACAGAACCGGGGTTCAAAAGTGTTTGTACAGTCTCTCGGAGGAAGCCGCCTGACGAAGTTGACCACAGCAAGTGAAAAAATCGTTGCTTCCAAGCCGACCGTCCTTTCCGAAGTGAAACGTTTCTATGGCGATTTATAAGCTAACTAGAGGCAGGTGAAACTAGTTAAAACCTAGTGATGCAGTCATTTTCCTTTCTTTGTTTCTTGGGCCTTTGGCAAGCGGTTCTACATGAAGTGAATGATAACTACACAAAAATATTTACAAATAAAGGGTCTTGACATAAGATTCTCAGAAAGTAAATGCTTCGCAGATGATATTGATAGAGAAGTGAGACAAATAGGCAGATGGCGTTATGTTGTAAGTTATGAAAAAAATATGTATGAAGAACTCAGAATTCACATAGAACCTTAGAGGCGCATAACTAGAAGGCATATTTTTGATGACGGAACTAGAGATGTTAACTTGTATCTATACTAATATATAAAGCTGAAGAGTTTGTTTGTTTGTTTGTTTGTTTGTTTGAACACGCTAATCTCAGGAACCGCTGGTCCGATTTGAAAAATTTTTTCAGTGTTGGATAGTCCATTTATCGAGAAAGGCTATAGGGTATATATCATCACGCTACTACTAATAGGAGCGGAGCAACAACAAAGAATGTTTCAAAAACGGGGGAAATTTTCACGCTACGGGCAATATAAGGCGCAAACGAGGTTGTGTGGGTCAGCTAGTGATTTGAAATAGTAGTTAATTTCGCTATCTTGTCTATTGAGCAAGTGAAAAAAAAAATGTGTGATGCTATAGACATTGATGGCGTAATAAAATACTTTTCTATTAAACAAAGTAGACCTATAAATATTTCATTAAAGGCGGAAGTTTGACTTTTATTCTCAAAAGTACTTATATTAATTTTCAATAAAAATATAGTTCTAGTTTATATGAAAAACTAGCTGACCCACGTAACCTCGTTGGCGTCGCCTATTGTCCATAGCGTGATAATTTACCCTATTTTGAAACGTTCTCCATTAGTGCTCCACTTCTATTGGACTTAACGTGATGATATATAGCCTATGGCCTTCCTCGATAAATGTACTATCCAACACTAAATGAGTTTCTGAAATCGGACCAGCGGTTCCTGAGATTAGCGCGTTCATACAAACAAACAAACTCTTCAGCTTTATAAGATTAGTAAATACTAGCCGACCAACGCAACCTCGTTTGCGTCTTCTATTGCCCGTCGCGTGGAAATTTCCCCCGTTTTTGAAACATTCTTCATTGTTGCTCCGCTCCTATTAGTAGTAGCGTGATGATATATACCCTATAGCCTTCCTCGATAAATGGAATATCCAACAACGAAAGAATTTTTCAAATCCGACCAGCGGTTCCTGAGATTAGCGTGTTCAAACAAACAAACAAACAAACTCTTCAGCTTTATATATTAGTATAGATTGATTTGGGTTTTTGAATTCGCTAATCATTTCATTTTGTCTATCGTCAAGTTGTAACAATGTTTCAAAGTGGTTGAAATAATAAAAAGTGTAATAATAAACAATAAGTGATTGTAAAACTAAGATTAACTTATTTATTTTAAATCTAACCTGTATTATGACAAAATAATGTGGACTGTTCTCGCCAAAAAGTTCTCTGGAATTAATCTACATAAGTAATGTTTAGTAGGTTTACATATCTAAATAAGAGGGCGGCAAAATTGTCTGCCGCCCCGGGCAGCCGACACTCACGCTACGCCACTGCCTTATTTGCCCAACTGCATCGGGTTTTGCTGTCGTAGCGTACGCGACTACTGTGATGAGGTCGTTCTTTCCGAGTTTATGGGCTTCTTCGGGTTATTTTTACACTTCTGTTTCATTTCACTAAATACTTTCTTAGTTTCACGAATTATAGGAAAATCAGAGGAGGCAGGACCTGAAAACACTTAGAAAAAGAAAAAACAAAAATAGACGGCAAGATAATCTGTGGTGACTGGTATTGAGAACTATCAAATTTCTGCCACAGTAATTAGGCCTCTGTCTGTCATCTGTAAGTAACTTGTCCTGATTTAAACTATTATGTAATAACAGATAACAATCGAAAGAAAAAGTATTCACCCTCTGTGTGGTAAATCAGCTCTATAATCGTAATAAGGTTTTAAAACAACAAACTTATTTTGACTTTTTTGTCAAAAGACGACTTCCATCCGGTCTGCCGTCAATATTGACGTTCTCACACCCTCAAGAGCTGCTACACAACTTCCCACAAGCCTCAGTAGACAAACCTGACCCCTGTACCTTTGCCCACACTATTGACATATCTCTCACTAAATTGGTCAAACATTAATAAGTAAATAAGCCTATAGAACGTGAAGCATTTACATACGAACGGTTAACATTGACACCTATTTTGTTTGGCTGGGTAAACATTTAACTAGACGTGATACACTGACCTCACCGAATTTTCCCAGGATTCCAGTCCGATTATCTCTTTCGTGTACTCTTGAATTTTATCTCCATACAATAGAGTCCGTTTTTGAATGACAGTTTTTAGATTGTGTATTGAACTTTAATAAATGTATAATTTTTAGTAGTCTTATGGCTTATATTTATTTCATATCTTAGAAAAATCATCTTGATTGCTATAAATATCCTGGCATAATAGTTTTAAAAAGGTATAGAGTATATAATCTCCTTAATTATTTCGTCTGCCTCGTTTAAAAGGATTTTCGCAACGTTTTTCATTGATGCTAATTCTCTTGTGAGCGTAATGTCACGTCTTTAGTCTTCCTCGATAAATGTACTATCCAATACTATAACATTTTTTTTATTTCGTACAAGTATTTCCTGAGATAAACATAATCGAACAACCTAACTTTTTAGCTTTATGATATTACTATATTTATAAAAAAAAAAAAGTATTTATCTAGCACATTATTCACAAGTTCGTAACTACACTACTGTCCTATCTTCGAAGATGCTGTTGATCCAGCCGGTGTGATTTCAAGTTTAGATGCTTTGCAAGACTCTTCTTGTGTTCACCAGAGCATCTAAACATACAATATACAACAGATACAACTTACTCACAGAAAATGTTGGTTTTTTTCAACGCCATGTAGGTTCAAACTAAACAGAGCTTGTACTATGTAGTTGTATTCTGTAAATATATACATACTATACATAGAAAACGCAAACTACGAAATAAATAATTGCCTATCTATAGTAAAATTAACAGCCTTCTGCGTTGTCAGAAGTTTGACAGTTTTAGTCGCTACAGATAAATCCCATTTTCATCTTCTCACAAATATTTTCAAATCCTAACTTAATTCATTACGAGCCGATCGAAAATCGCAAATCGAACCCGATACCTCAAGCACAAGAGTCGCGTACGAAGTAAACTAAATTATTTGATGTTGATTTAAGTAAAATACACCGCCCATTAATAAGCTGTGGACTAAATAATGTCGTACACGAAACACTCGCCGTGCATTGCGTGCGGTTGATGTGACGGTGACGGCTCGTTGACACAATAATGCTATGATACCAATACTTGGGCAGGCGCACTCTGACGCCTGACATGTCTTGATACTTTATGTGTTTAAAATTTGTTTTATCTTTACATACTATAAAATGAAGTCGCTTCCGGTGTCTGTTAGCTTCGATCTTTTAACCTACTTAACGGATTTTAATGCAGTTTTCAGCAATCAGCAAAATAATATAAAAGAGGAAATCGGAGAATTTCGTAGACTTCCATGCGAAGCAGGGCCGGGTCGCTAGTTTTATTATTAGGTATCTTGTAATAAAACTAGGGACCGGGCCTGGGTTGTAAGTTATTTACATAAATAAATAAAAAGGTTGGATATTTATTTATTTATTTATTTACTAGGCTCACCAACAATTGTATACACTATATAAAAGTTATTATTTTTTTTTTTTACAATAAGTATAGTAGTAGGTATAGTGTTACAATTACTTATAGGTAAGCACCACGTGCACAATAAAAAACAATATAATCATAATATTATGAAAAAACACAAGATAAGTTTTATCAAAAACAGATGGCACTCAAATAAAGTACCTCCTATAAGGCAAGTATGCTTTTGCGGAATTTGTTAAGCGAGTCAGTGTGTATATCGACAAGGGCGCCGCAACTATTGAGCAGTTTGCAAAGTCGTGGGATGGTGGAGTTTGTACCGAGAATGCTTCTGCGAAGTGGGGGATGCAGGGGGTGATAGGAAAACGAGGATACCTAGCTGGCGCCTGGAATTTTATTTTGCCTAAAAGTTGTGGACAATCTACCTTGTGCCTCAGAAGCTTGTATAGAAATATGGAGTCTATAACATTCCTTCGTTTTTCAAGTGTGACTAGCTTAAAGTATGTCAATCTCGCTTCATACGATTTTATCCTTTTAGCTACACCAGAGGCATACGCTAGGTGCCAGAGGAACCTCTTCTGTATACGCTCCAGTCTTAATTTGTGTGTCGCATAATGTGGTCTCCATACAGGACTGCAGTACTCCAGTATGCCACGAACGAGGCAGTTATACAAAAGAATTTTAGTATTATTACATCGAAACTTAACTGCATTTCTTAAAACGAATCCCAGCATTCTAGATGATTTTTTTACAATACTTTCTACGTGTGGTACAAATGTGAGGTTACAATCAAAAATAACACCTAAGTCTCTAATTTCGTTCACGCATTGTATGATATTTTGGCCGATATAATAAACTGATTGGAGAGGGTTCATTTTTTTCGTAAATTTCATGTGATAACATTTATTGATATTCAAACTAATGTCATTAATATTGCACCATTCTACCAACGCATTAATGTCTTTCTGAAGCAGATCTACATCCTGGTTTGTTTTTACAGTTCTTGAAAATTTAAGGTCATCTGCGTACATGAAAATTTTAGAGTAATTAAAACTGCAAGGAATATCGTTAATGAAATAGTTGAATAGGATCGGCCCAATGTGGGAACCTTGCGGAACACCAGATATAATTTTGTGCAGATTAGATTGAAAACCGTTTACTGCCACAAAGAAAGAGCGACTGTCAAGGTAAGATTTTAGCCAATTCAAGAGGGTACCGGTGATGCCATATGCTGATAACTTTTCCAAAAGTATGAAATGCGGTACTCGGTCAAAAGCTTTGGAAAAATCGGTATAAACCATACCAACAACCGCAGCACCCTCAGATGATGATATACTTGTACTTTTAAGAGTTGAAATAGGTAATATATTATAATCTTAATTTGATAATTTTATAGTGCAACAACAATATTGTAAGCGAAGATAGCACTTCATTCCATAACGCACTCGCGAGAAAAAGGTCGTATGTTCGCTGTTTACAGCGTCGCTTACGCGTTCGAGTAAATCACTTTGCACACAATGTTATGGTCGGTAGAATTGTATTTTTATTTATAGTTTTCGGCTAATTATATCAAATATACACACTGCACAGACACAATAACTAAATACTTCTTCAAGTAGCAAAGTTAACTTCACAATGATATAAATACAGAGAGTTCTGAAGAGTGCGTTAACTGGTCCCCCTCTCCCTTCCTCTACAGGACAAGACGTGCAAGCCTTAGAAGTCGCTTCCGTGGTAGACGTACGCTCTCGTTATCATCGTTTCCGTTCTTCCTTCTCTAGGTGTACCGAGCGGTTAAAACCTGGAACTCACTACCAACGCACGTGTTTCCTTCTAACTATGATCGTGGGTTCTTTGAGCGGGACATGAAAAAATATCTCTGACCAGGCTGCCAAGGCGTGAGTCACCATGCTGCATTGTTCTTTTTTGCATTGAGGATTCTGACCACCACTCTTGGATTATACTCATGCTTTCCATCGGGCAAGGCAGAGTCATTTTGGCAGTTTTTTTTTAGGTAAGGCCCAGCCAAAATGTCTTTACTCTGCCTGATGGAAAGCATAAGCAGAAACCAAAAATGGTGGTCACCATACTCGTTGTAAATGCAGACAATGGATTAATGTATCATAATGACCCACAGTCCACACTATGGCGGCCTAGTGATACATCTGCATCATTGGTCTCATCATCTCCCATCATTGGCATCCGGTCTCACACTCACCAACGAAACACGACAGCGCGAATGCTGACATTTTACGTTGATCTTCTGTGCGACGGTAGTACCGCCCCGGTCGGCCCGTACGTGCTGAAATCAGCGTCTGTCTCTCTACTACCTAATAATAACAAAAACAAGCGCCTGTATAAATTTAATAAGCAACAAGTATCAAGTACATTAAGTACAACTATAAATAAACAGTGAAAGACGGATCCTATTAGTGAATTGGAGGATTGCTACATTTTTAACTGACGACTCTTTTATACATTAGAGCTCGGTAAACATACGACATAAGTATATTTTTTTTATTTTTAAAGTTTAATATTTTATTTTCACTAATCAATTCAATAATGCAAACAAATTTTAATACGCTTTATCATTCGACAAACATTTTGATTATTATAGGCACCAAACATGAAAATATTTTTAAAATCGTTCTTCGCTGATGTGTATATTTATCTCACTTCCACTAACAAGTGTTTATGCCCTACTCTGCCTATAGACACTGCTGGCTAAAAAAGAATTATCGAAAAACGTAATCAACAATTACCGCTAAATATGCTTATAAAGTTTGTGTATAAATAATATAAAAACACAACTTTAGTCGGGTGACAACAAGCACTTTTGTATATTGTGCATGCACTTATACCACGTTGAATAAAACGCGTAAGCGCCATGAAATTTAAGGCGCTTATATCCTTTTGGTCCTGAAAAAACAATAATTAATTAATAGTCATCTATATATATAAAAGAGGAAGGTGACTGACTGACATACTCAGAGTTCAACGCACAGCCCAAACCGTTGAACCCAGAAATTTTGCATGAAGGTTCTTATATAACGTAAGTGAGCACTAAGAAAGGAAATTTGGAAATTCCACCCCTAAGGGGGTAAATCAGGGGAGTCTGCGTGAGCGAAGCCGCGTGCAAAAGCTAGTAATAAATAATAAGCGTTCTAGCGCAGTTTGTTTTTTTTGTTAGACGATATAACTAACTACTAGGCGCTGCAGCATAACGCCTTACTTTTAGTTATCGTTCGATTTTACTCTATAAATTTTATGCCGCGGGCTAAATATGAAAATAGTTTCTTAAGGAGTTAACTCCGAAAATGTAACTGAACTAAATCGGTGTAAAAAGAATCCATTTAGTAGCACACAACATAAAACTAGCAAGGAACGAATAAATATGGACTAAATATTACACACTTACTACTTACTAGCTGAGCCCCGCGGTACAACAGTTCCCGCAGGTAACGCCGCGAGAAGAAGCTAGTTTAAAAAAGTAGCATGAGTTACTCCTTATATCATCGTATATCTGTAAGTGAATGTCCCGACTAAATCGATCCAGCTGTCCCTACATTAGCCGGAACAAACAGACAAACAAAAAAAAAATGCTCTTTTGATATAAATACAGAATATAGTTTCATAAGCATTTAGTGAAAAGCTGTTAATTTGTAATTACAAATAGACACTACAATTTTATTTATTTGTATAGATAAACAAACTATGTACACATAAAAAAATACAAATGATTAAAAACGCGAACTTTTGACATGTATCATTTTCCCTTCCGTCTGTGAAATGTCTACTGTTGTAAGACAGAAATGAGTGGGTGTTCCCCGTGAGAAATGGATCGGTGCCGCGGTGGGAACTGGCACCGGGCACCAACCTGCCAACAGGAAACGAGTTTTTGCTGGGATTTCCTACAAGACGTACAACAATTTCGGTTCAATTTGTCTCTAAATTATTATGTAGATGTTTATCCAGTGTAGTCAAATCGAATAAATCGAATTAGTGATTATATCGAGGGACTACTTGAGAACTTAATGGATTTTAGGATTCCGTACCCAAAGGATAAAACTGGACCCTATTACTAAGACGTAAACAGTTGAAATTTTCACAAATTATGTATTTCTGTTGCCGCTATAACTACAAAAACGAAACAGAGTCAAACACAATAAATATTTAAGGGGATTATCAGACAGCAAACTTAAACGGAACCCTTAGTACGCGAGTCCAATTTGCACTTGAACCGTTTATTTTTTTCAGTATACAGGCTGCCAAAGATATTCATGACCGGGTCCAACTGCGTTACGTGATCTCTCTCGCTCTCTCTCTCTCTCTCTCTCTGCTATTTCAAAGCGTTTAGGCGGTTTTGGTCTCATTCACTCGACTTTATATGGGGACAAAAGAACAGTCAAGGGTCGCAAGTGTTATGCCGCCCATCTCTAACTCGCGTCATGAGGGGGGTGGGGGTAGGTTTGGACTCCGATAAAGTCACTCATTCGATGAAAAGCAACTTTTATACACACAAATAAATAAAATTATATTGTCTGATTGTAATATCAAATTAATAGCTTTTAACTAAATCCATATGAAAGTAGGTATATACGTACTTACATAAAAAAAATAATTACGAAAAGTTTTGTCTGCCTATTTGTTGCAGCTATTCTCTGGAACGACTGGAGAGGATTTTGAAGGGACTTTCACTGACAGACAGCTGATTTTATATTGAGTAATTTCGGCTACTTTTAAAATCGAAAAAAAAATTAGAACAAAATTAAAACCAATGAAGTAGTGAACAACATCCAATCCAAAAGCTTCAGACCTGCGAGCAATTCCGCAGGGCACAGCTAGTGTATAATATTAATTATTTACTGTCAATATCGTTCCTTTATTGTCCTGACGTTCGCTTGGCAATAACCTACAATAAGTTAGTTATTCTTAACTAATCATTGTTCAAGGATATCTTTACCACATGATTTCAAACAAGGCCGTATACATCAATCGTAAAAAGAGAATTAAATACATAATAACACAGCCGGGATCGAACCCGCACCGGTTGCGTGCCCTCTAATTAGAACTCAGCGGGCAAGGCTGCGCAGACGCCGATTGATTCGACCGCTGTCATTTCATATTTATTGCTCCGTTGATGGTTTTTTAAATGTATATATTAGTGTAGATAAGATTTTAATTTCTTAATTTTCATTAATCAGAATGCATTGTTGCTTCAGCGGCTATTGTATACCGAGGGCCGATCAAGAGATTTCAGTTTTGATTTTCGGCTTTTGCCAAAAAATGTTTTTCCATTTTTCTTACAACAAATTCCTAATGACAGCCCGAAGTATGGATGTTGGCGCGGTGTTTCACACCCGTGACTTGGAGGATACGTTAAGCAGTCGTTGCCGTTTGCCATGAACATCTATAGCAATCGCTTTTTGGAAGTCAGTGCCCTCAGATACTGACAACTAGTTCACCTGTTATTCAGTTCACCATCAGGGTTACGAAAGTCAGATTGATACCAGTCACTCCGTGGAAAACCGATATTCAGGTAAAGCCTGGTAAAACTGGTAGACGACCCCAAAATAATATAGTAATAATAATAAGGATAGAAAGAAAGAATGTTCAGGGAGTAAAATGTACCGTACTGTTTAAGTTGTGATCGATTTGTACACTTTTAAAGGTCATGTAAAATCAGATAGTACGATTTATCATTATTGGATTTTTGCGAACATATTAATTTGGAAAAACGTGTTTTTGTAATATTTTTTTATGTAAGGCCCTGCCAAAATTACTCTACTCTGCCTGATGGAAAGCGTAAGCAGAATCCAAGAGTGGGGTAACCATACTCATTTCGAATGCAGACAATGCAACAATGCAGAATGGTGACCCACACCAAGGCGGGCTAGTGATGCTCCTGTATCATTGGGTCTCCGGTCTCGCAGTCACCAACGAAACACGACAGCACGTGCGCTGTCTTCTTACGTTGATTTTCTATGAGAGGGTAGTACCGCCCCGGTCGAGCAGGCCCGTTTATATTGAAATCAGCGTGGTTCCGTGGCTCTACTACCGTGTATAGACATGATATATGATAGTTATACTTTTCTGATCATCGTCAATGGCCTCTAACAGTTCACTACTGGGCGTAAGCCTCTACTAAGAAAGTGGTTCTAAACACCTACTGTGCCACACCCTCCAGACGAGTTACTATAAGATTTGATTTATTTCAAATTCTCCTTCCATTTACAGTGCTGCAATCCTGCATAGACAATGATTTCAATACATATTACCTATTAATTTTCAAATTCCTTACATTTTAAAACTTTTTACAGGTTAAAGCCCTATAAAATATATGTAGTTTATATATTTATGTTTAAATTATCATGTTAATTCCGTCATATCCATGTTTTTCTGTCGCTCTTTCGGCTCAGCTATTTTGACGCTATGATTTACTGCGACCCAGTGATCTTAAGTTTCTCATTCCAGCATCACGCATAAGATATCACCTGTTTACGATGTCGTGTAATATTAATATAAGGATTTTTCTGTTAAATTAGTTTAACAAATTGTTATTTAATTGTTAATGTACAATTTATGCACTTTTTAAATACCTACACAGATGTTATTTTTATTATTAAAATATGATGAAAATATTTTATCTACGCGTCTACACAAATAAATAAAATTAGAGTGTCTGTTTGTAAATTAAAATAACAGATTTTTAATCAATGCATATGTATGTATACATGATACATTTACCAAAAATGTAGTTAAGAAAAATTTTGTCTGTCTGTCTGTTTGTTCCGGGTAATCTCTAGAACGGCTGGACGGATTTTGACGGGACTTTCACTGGCAAGTTGCTGATGATTCATGGAGTAACTTAGGCTACTTTTTTTTTAGACTAACTTTGTCCCGCGGCGTTACTCGCGGTACAACAATAACCGCGGGTAACACCGCGGTGTTCAGCTAGCATTAAAATCTAATTTAAATTTATTGACTACTCCTATGTTATGAGTATATCCTGTGTAGCGGGGGATGAGCGGGGGGCTTTACAAACATACTTGAAAAACGTACAAAGAACAGTCAGACTTAGAACAACAATTTGTGGAGCACGCAGTATCGTTCCATGTGGGGTTAGAATTCACTTCACTCAGCGCACATAACAAGAAGTTGAAATGAATTGAATAGCACTGCTTTTCACGAATAACTTAATGGTTGAAACGATCGTCACGCCGCTCTCTACCGCGCCAAGTATTGTGGACTCAAACCTTACATGGGACAACACTTCGAATTGTTGTCCTGACTCTGGGTGGTCGTTGTGGCAGTTTCTTGCAACTTTATAAAGTCCTCCGCGACACAGGATGTATTCCCAACGCGGGCGTTGTTTTTAATACAAAAAATATATTTCTTTCTGTTACCTTCATAATTTTTGTCGATACTGAAACCCACTCTTTGCCAGTTGCCGCCTGCGACAGGTGAACGCATAACAATTATATAGTAGGTAATATACTCGTAATAGGTCCTCATATATTTAGGTATACGTAAAAACAAAATGTCTGCATTATGTAGTTAAGTACTTTTCGCCTTAATCGTCTTTGACATGTCAAAAAATGACAACCGGGGTTTCAAAGATGAAATTAATTGTTATAATGACTACCAGAGAACAATGATGTTATAGTAAACTAAAGCTAGAGATTTATTATTTATAGTAAATAATATTATTTATAGTAGTAGTTATTTATAGTAAACTAGAGCTTGCTAGAGAAGGCGAATATGGATTTTTGAAGTTTTTAATAATATTGTTGTCCACAGACAGTAACCATAGAACTGACAATCGAAGAGGTACGACAGTTCTAGAGTATAGACCGTATCTCAGCAAACGTAGCGTAGAACATCCAGGTCAGGCTAGGCCTGCGTAGGCCAGGTGAGAGATAAGATATCTATCAGGAGCTGGATGCGAGAAGACTAAAAACAATCAAGAGTGATGTGTAATGAAGAGGTCTATGTCCAGCAGTGGACTGCATTAGGCTGGTGATGATAATAGTTCACGCTAGAGCGTGGGAGAGCCACTCTTCGGAATGAATGTGTCAGCTCGACCGCAGTGATACCACAGCCTCACACAAAACCGGTGGGAAATAACGCTTGCGCTACGTTTCACCGAGTGAGTGAGCATACCGGAGGTCTATACCCCAACCCCTCTCCGCATCCCTCTCCCCATCTCCAAAGGCCGGCAAAGCAGTTGTGACGCGTCTGGTGTTGTGAGTATCCTAAGGGGGGCTGGAGCCGCTTACCATCAGGTGGTACGTCTGCTCGTTTGTCCGCTATATCATAAAAAGAATCATCATCATCTCAGCCGAAAGACGTGTACTACTATAAGTACTATGAGCTCGACACAACTATGGGTCCTTTGTTCCGCGATCTTCACTAGTTTCTTTGGACCACCTTGTAGTAAGCCTAACTTCACTGTAACTTTCAGTACGTGGTCAATACTCCAAAAAAAACAGAATTTAAAAATGTCGATAATGACTATAAACAGATAAAATATTACTTTTTCTTATAATTTTGGACACCTCACACAACGCCATCTAGTCCCAGAGCAGACCTTGTTATGGGTACTAGATAACTGATAAAAATACATTATATACTTTTTTGTAAAAACACATATTATTTATAGAAAACACCCGAAACAAAACATTTGCAGATCATACACATATTGGGTACACACCCAGGAATCGAACCCGAGACCTCATGCACCGAGACAGTGAACTTTTTATTGCACACCTTTTGCAAATAATTATAACTTTTCAGTGAAAGGACAAGAAGTATACAATTTGTACTTTTAAATTATTTATAATTAAGAAAGGTGTATTTGAGTGAATAATAATTAATAATTTTACACAAAAAAAAAATAGAGCACATGCCACACAACCGTTTCTACCGAATGTTCATGTTGACGGTACACATGAGATTATGAACTTACGATATAAACAAAGACATTCCTTTATTATAGATCTTTATAACATGAAAATAAATAAAATCATAAAAGATTACATAATAACCAGTCTAAAAATACATATGCTGGGTTCCGCACAAATAGTATGTTTTTGTTCGAGCTCTTTTGCTTAGTACTGGGCCAAAGCCATTTAAACTGTTACCACTTAGATTTAAAGAAGATTTGAGTTCTTATATTGATATCACAGGAACCTAATCATATAATAGATACAAACAATTAATATATTGTGTAATTTTATGGACACTATATTCTGAGCTTGGTATTTGCACCATATTACTATTTTCTGAGAGTAACCAGATTTTTTATTTATATTTATAACAAACTAACTACATATTGTGAGTTTACAGTTTAGAGCTCGTAGTACAGTAATATAGAAAACGGTTAAAACAGAAAATACATAAAAGAAATATTAATATCATCAGATAAATCTTTGGTTGATTTTCCCTTTTATACTACAACTATAACACGTCACCTGTTCAACCGATCAGGTGTTCGAACACATCCCCGAATACATTTGCTGTTATCGATATGTGCTCATTCCATCGATGCTAAACTACCACTTAACATTCATTATTTAACAAAACCAGAAATGGTTACGTCATCATTAAATATTTTCTAAGGATACGCGTGACTGGTATTTTATTGATATTTTGACATGGCTGCCATTTATCTGTTAGTAATAAATTAGCTTGCGATCAAACCTTTATTGCTCCATTTGATGGGTTTTTTGTGACCTGCTGCTGCGATAAAGTATGCTAACACAGCATAGCCCTGTGGCTTAACTGGTCCAGCTGCCTGGACATAGGCCTCTATGCGAGAATAATGACTTGGTTGAGGTGTAGGTTTTATTATAAATAATAATTTGTTGGTTTGATGGAAAGTAGAGTCTTTGGCAGATTGATTTATAAAAAAATGGTCATATCGGCTCTTTACTCCTCTGAAGATAGTGTGTCAGAATGATATCAAGTCCAATGACTATGTGTTACGATGCAGTCTTTAATATGTGAGAGATCTTTGTTTTTCAACCGGTTTACCTGAATGTTAGTTTTCCATGGAGTCTCTGGCACCGGACCTCCGCAACCCTGAGGGCGAACTGAATTCGAATATTGTAATAGTTGTCGGTATATTTGAGGAGGCTGACTTCCCAATTCGATTGCCATAGATGTCAAGACAAACGGGAGTAACGGCTTATCGGTGATTTTATTGACAACTTGGCAATAAAGAGATTCTGTCTACTAATAAATCCTGAAAAATTGCTATTTACTGAGTAGACATCAGGGATGACGTTGTGACTGAAGCAGTCATTTCAAAGCTTGCTACTGCGCTGTATGTTGCATTCTGGGTTCAATCTCATAAGCTCAGATCAAAAAAAAATAAGAAGATAACGCACGGCCTTGTTCTTGTTGAAGCAAAACACTCAGCTACTTTCAAGTAAACTACGCTACTTTTCGTCTGTATCGTACAAGTTCAACGACAACTTGTACGAATCTGACGAAAAGTAGTGTAGTTAAAAGTAAACACACGCATTAATACACATAAAAACACATAAACATATATATCTCATGAAAACCATTCGGTGACAATGTAGCAGGTTCCATGGTTTTTGTTGACCCAAAAAGTGCGCAAGGCGCTTAAAGAAGTTTAAACTTCAAAAAGAATCTTTGCAGAAATAGTTTTCTAGAATGTTTGCTAACCTATATAACTAAATAGATCTAGTTTTAAGTGTGTCAGTTGATGGCACCTGGCGCAAGGTGTGTGTACGCATAGCGGCATCTGCGGCCAACTGCCAAATCAACTCGTGCGCCGCCATACTTACGATAGAACACGCACTTATAATATGTCGCAATAAATTAGCAATATGACCATGGATATAGAACATCTTTATACTTTTTAATGTAATTATGTGACTGCCTCGGTGGCGCAGTGGTAGTTTATGCGACTGCTGTACTTGAGGTCTCAGGTTCAAATCCTGGGTCGGACTAAATATTTGTATCATCTACAAAAAATTGTTTCGGAGTTTGGGTGATCATGTATCTATGTATTTACAAAAAAAAGTATATTATTATTCTATCAGTCAATCTAGCCTCCATAGTACCGCTCTGATTAGTTTGAAGATAGTTGGCGTTGTGTTAAAAAAATGTTTTCATATTTAATCAGCACCGAGAAACTCTATTTACATTCAAGTATCAAAGTTGATACTTTGATACTTGAGTTTAAATTGACATTGACTCACCGATTTCGATGAAATTTGCGTCACAATGACATGGTCACAGAACAGAGAATATATACTTTGTTCTGTGGACATGATAAATTTCATCGAAATCGATGCAGTAATATACCTGTGAAAGCGTGACAGACAGAAAAAAATATCAGTATGGAAATCTTACCTTTGACTTACGTACATATATGAAGAATTTTTTATATCACTAAACTTGAGAAATTTACTAAACTACGTAGTTATTGAACTTAAATATATGTTTATAGTTCCGTTTATCTGTGTAGGTATCTCGTTTTGACTATAAGGCTTGCCAAAGAAATATACATTTATTTATTATTATACTGTGCCTATTCTAAAAACATAGGTATATACCCCTCTCGCATAAAAACCTACACGGTTTAAGCGAGTGGTTATGATGTATGTAAAATAAGTACTGTAATGCTTTGTCCATAAAAAAAAATAAAAAAAAAATAAAAAAAAATGATAATTGCGTATATGTACCTACCTACATCCTGTGTGGTGGAGGACTTTACAAACATACATGAAATGGATACTAGGATCACCCAGACTGAGAGCAACAATTTGTGGAGTAAACAAAGTATTGTCCTTTATGGGATTTGCACCCACAACACTTGGCGCAGAAGAAAGCGACGTGTCGACCACTTAAACCACTGGACAACTGTGCAAGTTTATCTCTTACTAGCAGACCCACGCAACCTTGTTTGCGTCTTCTATTGCCCGTCGCGTGATAATTTTCCCCCGTTTTTGAAACATTTTTCATTGGTGCTCTTCTCCTATTGGTCTTAGCGTGATGATATATAGCCTATAGCCTTCCTCGATAAATGGGCTATCTAACACTGAAAGAATTTTTCAAATCGGACCAGTAGTTCCTGAGATTAGCGTGTTCAAACAAACAAACAATCAAACAAACAAACAAACAAACAAACTCTTCAGCTTTATATATTAGTATAGAGTATAGACTAGCTGCGAACTTTGTACCACCATATTTATTTCCGTGAATATTTTCTAAATTACCCATAAACTTAGTTTAGTATGAGTATTTAAGACTGCCTTATCTTCCCACAGGTCCCCAGTGCATAAGACTAAAAGAAGTAAAAAAAAACAGTTTTCTTTAAATTTTATTCTACACGAACTTTGCCCTAACAATAACAAACACATAAAAATATAATTCTCCAATTTGGCGCAGTCGATTGAAACTTATTCGCGTCCATACATTTTTTTGATACAATTAGAAATTCTGATTAACTATGACAAATTAAATATCTTGTGTTTGCACAAGATATTTAATTCGTCCTTATCTCTCATATTTCTCTACACCTGATGTATTAAGTAGGTACGCTTAAAACCTGATGCACAACATATAAATGAAGTTTAAAGTTGAAGAGTTTATTTGATCGCTTTTATCTCAGGATCAGCAGGTCTGATTTGACATTTTTAATGTTAGACAGCCCGTTTAGCGAAGCGGATACCATCACGGAACGACCAACAGGAGAACGTCATCATCTTCCCAAGATTTTGAGGTCGGGTACTAGTTTTTTTTTTTTATGTATGGCCTGCCAAAATGACCCTACTCTGCCTGATGGAAAGCATAAGCAGAATCCAAGAGTGGTGGTCACCATACTCATTGCGAATGCAACAATGCAGCATACCGACCCACACCATGACGCCCAGTGATGCTTCTGCATCTTTGGGCCTCCGGTCTCACACTCACTTCGTTAATGAGGGTCACGACAGCACGAACGCTGTCATTTTACGTTGATTTTCTATGCGAGGGTAGTACCGTCCCGGTCGAGCCGGCCCAACCGTGCTGAAATCAGCATGGCTCTATTACCTTCGTAGTTCAACCGGTTTTACCTGAATATCAGTTTTTACACGAAGCGACTGGCATCGGACCTCCGCAACCCTGAGGGTGAACTGAATTCCAAACTTGAACTAGTTGTCAGTATATTTTAGGGCACTGACTTCCCAATAACGATTGTCATAGATGTTCAATGTTCATGACAACCGGGACCGACAGCTTAACGTGCTGTCCGAGGCACGGGCACACCGTTGGTCATCAGTGTCATCACGCAACGACCAACAGAAGCGGCGTACCAATTAAAAAAAATTGCGAAAAGGGAGAGACGTGTCAGCTAGTAAATAAATAAGTAAAGACATAACCTTCTTATTTGCAATCTGTTAAAAATATATAAAATATACCAACGACCTACATTACAACAAAATACTTAACAACTTGACCTATTAATGTCCGTTTTTATGATAATAGGACCTTAGACAAATGTAATTGTTTCAAGGTGGTTCCCAGCTGTCGTTGGAGTACAGGTGGACTCGTCAGGTGTACCTAAAGCCACCCTTCTCTCCAAGACATCAGCTACGCGCCTACAATACCGTTAACTGTTCATTTTCTTCCCTCAAACGGGAAACCTGTAGACATATGGCTGTTACAAAGCACCTTTTATAGACATTTGCAATGTAATTAATTGTTTTATGGACAAACCTTAGAATTTTAGTCCTATGACAAATAACCCTGTCAGTTAGATTGACAGTTAGACAGTGACAGTTAGTTAGATCCTAGATTCATAACAATGGCCCTAGTGAAATGGGCTATATAAAAATACTAGCCGACCCACGCAACCTCGTTTGCGCCTGCCCCGTTTTTGTAACATTCTTCATTGGTGCTCCGGTCCTATAGGTGTTAGCGTGATGATATATAGCCTATAGCCTTCCTCGATGTATGGGCTACCTAACACTGTAGAGATTTTTTCAAATCGTACTAGTAATTTCTGAGATTAGCGCGTTCAAACAAACAAACTCTTCAGCTTTATATATTAGTATAGATTCTAAACTTTTTATGTACCTAGTCGGGTTATACTTTATCAAACTTTGTTTTGTTATAATATAGGAAAACTAGCCGACCCACGCAACCTAGTTTGCGTATCATAATGCCAGTAGCGTGATAATTTTCCCCCGTTTTTGTAACATTTTTCATTGTTGCTCCGCTCCTGTAGGTCTTAGCGTGATGATATATAGCCTTCCTCGATAAATGGGCTATATAACACTGAAATAATTTTTCAAATCGGACCTGAGATTAGCGTGTTCAAACAAACAAACAAACAAACAAACTCTTCAGCTTTATATACTGGTATAGACAACGAAAAGACGTTCACCATATCTCTTCTTGTTAGCAAAAACTTTCGTGATATTAACCCTCAAACCAATTGTTGCCTATATTTATGTAATGTATCTATATACTACGTACAAGGACTAAAGCAAATACCACGCGGGAGAGCCACGCTTCGGCTTGCATTGGCCGGCTCGCCCGGGTGATACGACGGCCTCACAGAAAACCGGTGTGAAATAGCGCTTGTGCTGTGTTTCATCGAGTGAGTGAGGATACCGAAGACCCATAAATATAATGTCAAATGGGTGATATCCACAATTTTTCCTGTGCCAAAAAGGGACCTAATTCAACATCTACATAAATTGTGATTGACTATGTAAGACTGTGAAGTGGACGCCATGCCACATATTACTGCGACAGGTATTGTTGGTTCAAATCAGACAGGGGACAACAATTAGTGATCCACAAATTGTTGTTCCGAGTCTGAGTGTTCTTTGTGTCCGTTTTATGTATGTGTATTGTAATGTATATTCTTATTATTATTATCTATCTATACTAATATATAAAGCTGAAGAGTTTGTTTGTTTGTTTGTTTGTTTGAACACGCTAATCTCAGGAACCGCTGGTCCGATTAGAAAAATTCTTTCAGTGTTAGAAAGCCCATTTATCGAGGAAGTCTATAGGCTATATATCATCACGCTAGGACTTACAGGAGCGGAACATCAATGAAGAATGTTCCAAAAGCGGGGGAAAATTATCACGCTACGGGCAATAGGAGACGCAAACGAGGTTGCGTGGGTCGGCTAGTTATAAATATGTTAGACAGAAGCCTGACTCTGTTCTGTTTTCAATTGCGTCCAAGTAACGTCACTTTGATTGACTGCATCGTTGGTAGCGAACGCGACTGCTGTGCATGTGGTCTCGGGTTCGAATCCCGGGTCAGACCAAATGTTTCCATGATAAATATTTGATACGGAGTTTGGGTGTTTTCTATGTATTTATATTATTAGTCTAGTACCCATAATACAAGCTCTGCTTAGTATGGGACTAGATGGCGTTGTGTGTTAGATGTCCGAAATATTTATTTAAGTAATATAAAGCTATTATAAACTTCGCTAGTCAGTAGGTACTTTATTATTCCACATGTCGCGAACACTTAAACATACATAAAATGTACAAACTAATGTAAACAAAAACCATAAATAAGCACGATTGTTTTTATAAAAAAACGCAGGTGTATTCAAGGTTTTAAAATATTTTATACCTATATACATAATTTGTCACCTGCGAAAACTTTGAATTGCCTCGTAAAAAAAAGTAATTGATACAATAAATATTTACTAATAATTGTATTCTCTTTCGCCAGGGATACTTACGGGAAATTTATACCATTCCAAGTTAAATAGTTATAAATAACGTTTTCAAATTGAGTTATTCAATAGATAGTTACCGTTTTGGTCATAGTTTTAATCGTGTCTAGATAAGAAGTCCAAAACTAATAGGTCTTTACTTATGAAATTGCCGTTTCGTATGAAATAAGTGAAAGTGCTTATTTTATCAAACTTTTTTATTTCTGTTATTCGAAGTAATCACCCATGCAATCGACGCATCTTTGCCAACGCATTGGCAGTTTATTGATGCCATTCTTGTAAAAATCAGCTGGACGGGAGGCAACAAACTCTTCAAAGTCATTTTGTACTGCCTCTCGGGAATTGAATTTTTTACCCACTAAAAAGTTGTCTAAATTTTGGAAAATGAATGAATATCCATCCGTGAACTGTGATGATAATCTGTTTGCTTCCCTTATAAACAAAGCCTTTACCAGCGAATGTATTCGGGCTTGGTAGTCTCGTATGAACGAATTGTTTGCCAAACCTCGGGGTAACTTCATGGTCTTTTACCGTCATTCTCAACAGCTTAAAATATGTAGGTCACATCTGGACATAGATTTTTCCTTAAGGTTTGGCATCCTAAGTAACGCTAACCAGACAAATTGATAAAGGGCTCGTGTAAAGATATCATTCTTTTTGAAGTGCCTTTGTCAGCTCTTAATGCTCTTACGATGACACATCTAGGTACTGACATCGTCATCTTAAGAATGATATTTCATACCTATGATCTTTTTATTTAATAAATCTATGATAGTTTTAAAAAGTTCCTTATTTTATTCAACTCTTCAGGTATGCATAAAAAAGTATGGTAAATAAAAGGTTTTTTATTGTTGTTTTCAGGACTATATCAAGCCTTCTGTATTATGCATAAATTTATAAAATACTAGCTGAACCCCGCGGTGATACCCGC
Organism: Spilosoma lubricipeda; assembly: GCA_905220595.1. Classification (NCBI taxonomy): domain Eukaryota; kingdom Metazoa; phylum Arthropoda; class Insecta; order Lepidoptera; family Erebidae; genus Spilosoma; species Spilosoma lubricipeda. The sequence continues at coordinate 4,320,934 of HG992287.1, read as the reverse complement.
GATTATTATTATACCGCGAGTAATGCCGCGGGACAAAATTAGTCTAAAAAAAGTAGCCTAAGTTACTCCCCGGATCGCCAGCTACCTGCCAGCGAAAGTCCCGTCGAAATCCGTCCAGCCGTTCCAGAGATTGCCCGGAACAAACCGACAGACAGACAAATTTTTTTTTAACTACATTTTTGCTTTATGTACCGTGTATAAATACATATGCATTTAGTAAAAAGCGGTTATTTTAAAATTACAGACACTCCAATTATATTTATTTGTATAGATAAAATCGTAATTATATCTTGATATTTTAGACAATATTATTCCTGATCTTACGTTAAATAAATCTATGACAATACTATTTTTCCTTCGAATAAATAATATCATTCATACCTTTACCTTTATAAGAAGTTTATCGTTTTTTATTTTGACTTCACCCATTGACGTTTTCCTTGAACTTCCATAATATTTCGGGAAGGGTGATGTTTAGCAGCTTTCGTAGTGCATTTACAAAAAAACATCTGTTCCGTAAATAATTTAAATTCAGAATACACTTCCATGAACGATTGTCCAAGAAGGCGGTTTATCAATTCGACTTTTTTTTAATTACCGCAAAGGCCGCATGCTCCTTTGCCGGGTGTCAGGCCCTCTTAATAATGGCACACTAGGCAGAATGGCCAGGTGGTGGCGAGTGTTTTACGAAAAAGGAAAAAACGAATGATCATTCGGTTTAAAAATCTGTGCAGGTGTTTGCTCAAATGTGGTCAAGGGAAAGACAGCTGATGAGCCCAATTATAAGGAACATTAGATTTCAATATTCTTCCTTCCTTTGATTAAGTGCGAGGAAAGGTACATGACATTGGCGCGACATATTATTATAATTCCATTTACAAACCAGCCGAGCCCCGAAGTGTTATTCGCGGTTGTGTTTACAACGACAACCGTTGGTTACAAACAAAGATTAGCCTACTTTTGTTAGTTACTACTTATATCATTAGCTATCAGATAGTAAAAGTCCTGTCAAAATCGGTCTATCTGTTCTAGATAATAGCTCAAACAAACAGATAAAACTTAAAAATAGTTTTTTTTTATGTAACCACCGTATATACTCTATGTATTTAGTAAAAATAAATAAATATTACTTTGCAAAGAAATCATTATTTTAAAATGTTTTGATGCCTCTATAATAATGATTTCATTGCAAAGTATATTTAAATAGGTACCATAGAAATATCACACATATCGAATAAATACGGACAGTCACGAGAAAATGCTAATTATATTTATATTTTTGAAATGTACAAATAACGCCCTTTCCAATGATACCAAACACGACATATTTATCTTAAATTTATTTTTTAATACAGTACTTTATGTAGGCTAGAGGGCGCCACATAAGATTCAGTGACACATCATACAGCCTATAACCAGCAGACAATCATGACGCTTCTAACGACACCTCATTTGTCCCGTTCTAATAAGTAGTTAAGGAGCTATGAGGGAACAAATGAACATACATACATAAATAGCCTGTCAAAATCATTACCCTCCTTTGGCTTTGCCGTAGTCGGGTAAAAAGCTGTTAGTTTGGAATTACAAGCAAACAGACACTTCAATTCTATTTACTTAACTTGAATAATAGGTACATGCAAATGCAATATCTTCAAGGCAATTAACTATTAGGGTGATCCTAATGTGAAGAAATTAAATAAAAACTTTATAAAAATTACAAAAGCATTTATTACAAGTCATATATTAATTGTATAAATACATTATTTGATTTCATAAAATTTTCAATTTTTTTTTCGTCGGAAGAACTTCGAGAGATTAACTATAAGAGACTAAAGACCTCCGTTCAGGCGTGAACGGTTGATAGGTTGATTTAAAGTATGTACTTACAATTTCTTATTTAATTTTTATTGTTATTTAAACAATTTGTGACACTCGAAAATGATTATTATACATACAACAAAAAAATAAAATACACAACTGTACACAAGTAGATAGATATACATATAGAAAACTTTTTAGATAACTCTGTATCTTTGTGTTATTGTACAATAACACAAAGATACAATTACAGTTTGTAAAATTACATTAGAAAACAAAATAAAAAAGTTGTACAAATGGCGGCCTTATCGCGGTCTGCGATCTCTTCCAGGCACCCGCTGGATGGATTAAGGGATAAAAACTATAGGAAAGGAGGGAGTTGCAAATTACAGTAGGGGTCTTCCAGTAATTTAGGCTAATTACAAACTAATAATAACAGAAAAAAGACCACAATAAAATTAGATTAAAACAAAAACACAGCGAACACCCACTTATGTGTGTTCCCGCTTCAATCCAATTTGGATAGTGATCCTACCTACCTAGATACATACATATTTACACTAAATGGCGGACATCACGGTTCTCATTACATCACATTTTGGAAATGTTCCTTAATATTTTTTTTAAATTGCCAAATGTTTGTGCTCGTCTGATAGGCAGTGGCAATGCGTTCCATAGACGTGCAGCTTGCACCATAAAGGACTTGTCCATAGAAGTCGTACTATGTTTCGGAATTTTGTAAAATCAAGTTCTCCGACGATAATAACAACCTTGAACGTGAAGTATTTTCTTTTATCTTAAAACCTAAAATTATCACATTAATATAGCACCAACTTGTTTTCATTTCGTTATTATATTTTATACTAGCTGACCGGCGAACTTCGTACCGCCATATTTACATATCTGCCTCAGCTTCCCGTAGCGGACAAAAAAAAAATTTACTCGTTATCTTTTCATTTTTCTTATACACAAAACTTGTCCTAACAATAAAGAACATTTGAATTGTTTACTTTGGTGCAGCCGATCGGAAGTTATGCGCGTTCATACATTTTGGCGATTCATTTTTGTATATAAGATATACATAGCCATTTAAACGTCATAGTCCTAAAAAATTGCGACTTTTGAACGATCTTTTTTTTCCACCAACTTTATTTGTGTACAGAATTTTATAAAAGCTCTTACACGTACTTAATAAATCAGCGTGGCTCTACCCACGCCCACGCTGATTTCACTGGTAGTACCCTCTCTCAGAAGAACAACCTAAAGTGACAGCATTCGTGCCGTCGTGTTTCGTTAGTCAGTGCAAGAGCAATATCAATCAATAGACCGCCATAATGGGAGTCGCAATACTGCATTGTTGGATTACTTGCATCGCAATGAGCATGATGACCACTACTCTTGGATTCTGCTCATGCTCATTTTACCGTAGGAAAGCCATACTTCGGTATAAATGGGCCGGCTCGACCGGAGTGATACCACGGCCTCACCGAAAACCGGTGCGAAACAGCGTTAGCGCTGTGTTTCTCCGAATGAATGAGTATACCGGAGGCCCACACCCCAACCCTTACCCCCATCCCCCAAAGCCTGCAACGCACTCGTGACACCTCTGGTGTTGCGGGTGTCAATGGGCGGCGAGAATCGCTTACCATCAGGTGATACGCCTTCTTGTTTGCCCCCTATTCCATAAAAAAAAATGCTTTCCATTAGGCAGAGTAGAGGCACTTGGGCAGTTACATAAAAAATCGTCCTTTATCAACTTTGAAAATAATCGAATACGTCGTTTTCGTTCGTTTCGATGACAACATGTAATTTTATAAATTTATTGTCCTAAAAATGTCGCCAGTAAACCGATCGGTGTTTTGGGAGGATGACTGGGGCCATAATTAATGAAAGTCCTCTGCGTTTTGAAAAATTTAGATACATCAATTTTCATTGTTTCAAATAATGAAGCATCCTTCGGATGTAGTTTGGATAGTTTAGTAAAAACGAAATCTTTTACTTCTATTCCTGAATCCTCGTAAACTATTTCTAACACGGTTTTAAGCTTTTTAAAATTCGGTTTATGGTAAGAAAACATACATATAGGAGTGAACCCAAAATGATTGGGGGTAGTACATATCTCTCTAAATATTTCTTCCCCTAACAATTCATATATTTTCATAAAAAACTCATAATCATTTTCTAAAGCCGCGTAATGGAGTGGTGTTTGGCCATGTTGGTCTGTGACACTAAAGATTTCAACAAGTCGCTCTTTACTTTCTTTTTGCAAGTATTCGTAAATATATCTGAGTTGATGTCCGTTTGTACCTAAGGAGTGAGTTGGCGTCCTTCTATGTTTAAGCACCAGATACGGCGTGATCAATACTTCAAACAGTAGTTCAGGAAAATGATCTCCTAAAAGCGATATAGTGTTTATGGCATCGGTCAATGATAAATTAAAAAATAAGGGCTCACATCTTCCAATGGATTGACATCGAAGTAGTTCTTTAAGTGCGTGTTTGTCAATATCCATGACTAAATCTAAAAAACTCTGTATTAAAATTCGTGTCCTGTTTTTGATGACTGAACAGAAGACACAAAATCTCTGTCTATCATTTCTGAGCATCTTTAAAAATTGTGATATATTACATTTATGTAGAAAAGGTTTCACACATTTCAGTATAAAATTTACGATGTCATACAATTTCTCATTTAGTAACGTATGTAAATTAACATCAAATACATGGAATACAGTACTATATAATTCTGTACGCTGTAAATCTACTAAAAGATGTGGGTCCATCTGTAATTTACTGTTTATGAACCTTCGGATACCGATAAACCGTTCACTTGATAGCAACTGTTCTATTAAATAATTCCACATAGAAGACGTGACGTGGACAGATCTTAATTTATCAAACAAGTGTTCAACGGCAAAGTATTCAGCAAAAGTGAAGTGAACGAACTTAGGGTTATTACTGATAATACATTCAATGATTTCGGACTTCTCGTCACTCACACTGACATTGTCAATAAATTCCTGCACATCTGCCATATCACTATCGGAAAGGAAAATACTTTGATTTAGAAGTAAATATGCAGCAGTTAATTTATGATTTTTTATAAACAATTTACGTTCTTTATCTATCATTTTTCTTACATCAGGATCTTTAGTGTTCATTGTCAGTTTTTTCTCGCCAAATCTGATATCGAAAAATTTTATATTCGTAAACGTTTCGTACAGAGTTATTAAATTTGATGTGTCTCTAAACTCGCGTAAACTTATAATCCTCTTTAGAAAGCCCCTGAAGCAATTTTCGAATACCTTTGCCATCATGTATAAATGCAAGGGTAGACTTGCGAACTCTTCTCCAGCATCATCATGATAATTACCCTTGATAGTAATGTCGTAAAAATGACTTACAGACGCGTAATCTACTGTATTACCTAACAGTTTAGACCATACATTGTGTAACATTATTTTTTGTTGATTTATTTGTAACGAATTCAAATTAAAAGACATTGTCCCAAGTGCCAATTCTAACTGTTCAAGTCTATAGCACGGCCTGGAAGTTATCCACAAATGAGCAATCCTTGAATTCTTGAGTATACTTAATAACTGAATTACTTCATCAGAATAATCAGGACTGATTTCGTCAAAACCATCCAAAAGAACTGCTAAATTATTATTATTGTAAAAATGGTTAAATAAAACAATTTCCCATATATCTGCATTGGGTAAATACTTCTCGTAGTGATTAGATAAATATAGTTCATTCCCATTAACTGTTATTAATTCCGAAAAGTTCTCTTTAAATATTTCAGTTAAATTATCTTTCATATTAAGCGTCGAATTATATAAAATTTTGATAGCTTCTTCTAAAGTAATTTTTACTCTATCATTTTTCCATTCGCTAAATTGATAAATATGGTCGAGCAAATTTAGGTTTAGAATCCAAATGTTTGGGTGTAATCGTTTCGTATTGATCGCTAAGTGACTCAATAGTGTGGACTTGCCCATGCCGGGCCCGGCGCTGACAATTACTACCTTCTCTTCTATGTCCTTCAATGTTTTCACCTCTGAAGTAAAATCTTTGTGTGACCCCTTTTCCACGTATTTCATTATCGTCTCAATGCTGCCATGTGATTTTTTCCAAATAATATTTGCATTGTAATTATTGCTTAGAAACCAATGTACATTGGCTTTAGAATTTTTTCTACATATTTCATCAAATACACTTGCCGAATCTGTTGTTACTATTATATCGTCTTCTTCCACTGCTGTCGAATTTGTGTTTAAGTCATCTTTCAAATATAAAAATGTATCCTTATGTTTATCTATATTTAGTGTTATGCACCGACACAAAGAACGGTGTGCATAGAAATCAACTGTTTTATGATATACAGTACTCGTTAAAGATTTTGCTATTTCTATAGTCTGGTTGCACATTAACTTACGAAGTAATTCTGGACTCAAAAGATCTAGAACTGTATCATCAAATCCTTTGTTGACAGTAACTTCCACTCCTTGAAATGTAACTTTACGCTCGTCTTGAATTATCCTGCAAATTTCACTCGATAAACTCTTGAAAGTGATTTTATTATCTTTTTGGATTTTTTTGTCGTTGAACAAAATTCTTAAGTCGTTTTCTAAAGTACTGCATGTTATTAGAACAATTTTTCCTTTGAATAGTTGTAATATTTGCTCAACTTTATCATAAAGACAATCACTGTCTGATTGCTCTTGACTAGTCACTGCCAATACAGAACTGGTTGAAAGTTCTATTTCATGTTTAAGAGTTTCAAAATAATTTTTATAAATCATAGAATCTAAATCTATGAATAGACAATCATTAGATTTTTGTATCGTATCAAAATACTGTACAAGTTTTATACTAGAAAAAATCGTTTCAAATGAAAAAATTATCATAACTTTATCGTCGCTATTTAAGAACTCATCTAAGTGTAAAGTTTTGATGGCTTTTTTATCGAATTGTAATAAAACGTTTTCCATTTCTTTTCTATATATGTAATTCATGACGTTTACAAGAGCACTGCTCATTACATACTGTTCCGCTTGTTTGTAAAATTGGCAGGTTTCAGTCAAATATGAGGCAGAGTGTGGTTGTTTCCACCATCTTTGTACTTTGTCATGAAACATTAAATATATGAGATCAGATTTATGTTGGAGAGAATCTGGCGAAGTCTGTTGAATATGGTAGGTTTTGATTTCTTTTTTTATCACATTTTCAACCTCATCTTCTTTAGCTTGATTAGTATAAAACTTAAGCTTGCCTAAGAAGTTTCTTATTAACTTTTTATCGTAATCCATATCACACAATGTTAATTTTGGCAATTCGTAAATATTTATATTAAATCTAAATTTATTTAGAATGTGCTCTTTTTCCAACTGTCTTAAAACTTTGATATTATCAGTGGATAAATGTTCTTCACTTAAATTAAACATTAAATTCGTTCGTTCATTTTTAGTCGAAGGATCGTTTATCAGTAAATTACCTACTAAACCTCCTAACCAACAGATACCTAAATCATTCGCTTGAATAATCTTATCAGGACCGATTGAACTTTCGTCTAGTTTGATATATTTATAATTTACATCTTCTTCAATAACATTATCAAAGAGTTTTTTAAAAATGGAACACATGTGATTCAGACGACGTTGCTGTTTTTCATCACTTCCGTAAAAACGAAAAACGCGATTTCCGAAGTCAACGGGTAATTTAAAGCTAATGTTTTTCAATCTGCGGTCTACTTCATCAGGCGTAGCAATTTGAGTATTTTTCAATACATTATCTAATTCTTCACATATCCCCTGTTTCATTAGCAACAAATTTTCATCGTTACTTTTTAAAAATGACTCTCTGAATTTACCATTATAATAACAATTTTCTTTGTTACTTTCACACGAATCGCCTACTTCTTGGATTATTTCACTATCTTCTATTAATATAACATTTTGTGCCAGATAAACATGATATTGTTTAATGATATCGATTTTCATTATGTTCCTAAAATTACCTTTTACAATGTTTTTTGCTACACCTTTCGCTAACTGGACGACACGCAATTTGCGGACACTAACTAACAAAGTTTCGACGTCTTCATCATCGTATTTAAATTGAAATACTTTTCCGCTATCGCTAGTTTTAATAATAGCTTCAACATCACAATCACGACATTGTAAGACTTTAGATTTAGGTATGTTATGTGCTACAGGGGTATATATTATGAAATCACATTCAACGTCGTTATGGTTTTCAAACATTGGGTTGTGCTTACGAAAATTAAGAATCTGTTGTGTTTTTAAATAGCTCTGAAAATATCTTTGAAAACTAAAATCTCCATTTGGTTTAAGAATGTCTTGGAGGGTTAACTTCTCCTTGTTTGGATCTTCTCTATGCTTTGCTTGTACAAATATGATCTTTGATTTTTTTGAACCCCTTTTCTTGTATCTTAAAACTATATCATCCATTGCCCCTAAATCGTAGATGTTAGTTCCGAGAAGGAATTCTATAATATCATCATTGATCAAGGCTCTTAGTAAAATAAGTGTCAATAGTTTAGTTTCGAACAATTGGCCACAGATACCTGAAGTTCCAGGTCTTTTTTGATATTCATATTTATTTTTCTCCTTTTCTTTCTTTTGTGGGGTTTCATTTTTAGAGATACTTCTGATACTTGAGGTAGATGAATTTAAAGCGGAATGTGCCCCATCTGATTGCTCTTGACCACTGCTATCTGTTCTGTCTAGGGGCCTGCTGGCACAGGGTTGGGATTGCATTGTGAATATTTCTTGGATGTAACCATTGTAGCTTCTTTATAGCGCCATCGTACCACCTTCACAAGTATTCGAAACCTGAAACAAGTTATATTTGTTAATGTAAATATTTATGCTACTAGCTTTAGCCAGCGAGTGGGTCCGCGCGCGCTTGACAGTTTTCGTGGTAATTCTTTAAACGAAAACTTTTTTATTTGTCAAACGATTGAAATAAAACTAAATATTTTTTGGACTGGAGTAGGTTTTGTTATTTAATAATAAAATTAACTTATATGTTTTGCATTTTTTTTTCTACTTTTGTTTTGTGTTTATTTGGTCCCCTTTTCCTTATCCCTTTTTCTCTGGTGTTTGTAACTAGCAACAGGCCGATGGAGTTACCATACAATTATTACTTTTTGTTTGTTTTTATATACATTTAATTTGTTTTTTTATTTATTCTATACCTTCACATATCTTTTTACAAGCTTTTTATTAACTTTTCAAGCCCAACTTTATGTGTAGTGGTGGCAGAAGAATCTTTTTGGGGGTTAAATTTTTTTATGCAATATGTTCTTAACGCCTGGTCTTAAAGATTTTCTTAGGGGTCTGTTTTGTAGACCAAATTTGATCCCTTCCTCCACTAACCCACTCACATATAAAACATGGAAACGTTGAAAATCCCTTCTGTTGACCATGAAGCATGGAGATGACTTTTAAATCTGCACACAGCATCCAATCATGAGCTATAAAGTTAATTTTCTGTAAAATTACATCAAGATTTATGTTTTCCTTTATGTGGACTGAATGAGTAACAGGCAAAGAAGCATGAGTATTTCCGTTAAGTAATAATAGACCTTTCAAACTTGTTTTTGATGATTAATGATAGATATCTTACATTTTTGAATGAATGAAAATGAAATGAATTATTATCTTATATTAAAAATCGGAGAAATCAGTGGGTGATACACAATTTATTATTTTTTTCTTCTTTAAATCAGCAAATCAAATTAGATGCAGTTTAGCTAAAATATTGAAAAAGTTTATTTTATTGTTGGCCTGTGTAATTAAACAATCAGATAAAAGGAGCAATAAGATCATTCTACGGTTCCTTAAAACCAAAATAAGTAACCGAAGCAGGCCATCCCAATCCTTGATAACACCAGAGTAATGGCAAGACAAACTGTTGCAAAATCTGTATAACAACCACTATTATTTAAGTTACATGAAAAACTAAAAAGTTATAACCTAAAGTCTGAGTATACTTTTGATAAAATTTATGTAGGCACATGACAATTGATTTATTAAAATCAATTCAGTACTTTAGAGGCTATGGAGGAACATATTGCCAAAACTTTTACCGTTCCTATTGATCCGTTGCTACAGTCAGGTAAAATTTAAATACAAAAAGAAAAAACAAGATCCATGTCTATGACATATCTAATACTTCTGAAGAAGCATAATATATAATCTGAATCTCGGAAAAACATTCAAAAATTTTTATGAAATTTACCATACAGGGGCGATATCTCAATCTAGCTCGGATTAGTTTTTAGAAAATATAACTAAACAAAATACCAAGCTAAGCTCGGTCACAACACAATATTTTATATCTAGTTTCTCACCAAATTATTCTAATGTTCTCATGGTGTAGTGCAAAAAAGGAACTTATATTGAAAACTATTAACATGATGTAAAAGCAATTAATGTGGGCAAATAAAGATAATTTTGCAATACATAATTAGTAGTCAACTGTAGAGTTTGTCTATGCTTTTTTATATTTATTTTTTTATAACAATTCTTATAATTATCATTGCTTAAAAAAGAAATGTAGGGATATATTTTAAGCGTTATTATTATACTGTCCTGACAAACTACAAAAAAAATCCATCAAGGTCAGAAGTATTTGAAAGACTTATGTTATCAGAAACTGAAAAAGGATAGTTATTTTTAGTTGTGAACCCATTAAAATTAAATTAACTGCAGTGTTAAGTACAATATAAATTAATGGAGGAAAATAACTTTTTGCCATTACTAGGTTAATCCTCTACTAAAGGATGAACGATCAAATATTCCTTTGTTTTGTACCTATCGGTAAATAACGATGGGATAAAGATGCTAAGCGTTTTTATTAAAAAAATTGTACTTAAATAACCTATCTTTTAGAATATGCCACAAATTTTGCATGGAATCCGATGGAAACCGATTGCAAAGCGGTTTACGTCAACCTGTCAAATTGTTATAAAAAATATCATCACGATTTTCTGCCGCATCGTTTTAATTATTATACGTATTTATCATATTACTAACCTAAGCAACTTATCTGTTCATGACAGCTGTTTAATTAAGAAATAAAACAGTCCTTTCTGGATATCGTCTTTTGCTGCAGGTGGCTAATCTTTTTCTTTGTTTAGATCAAGTTTGGGTTGTACAAAATAAAATTGAAGTATTGAAGCAATGTTGTCATAATGTGAAACATAAAAGCTTCTATTTTGAGAGGTACAAAATCGAAGTTTCCGATAAGAAAAATCAAGCCAGGAGTGATTTTTTTAATGAAGCCTAGAATTTATAACCCCAGTTTAATTTAATAAAATGTGACATAATATGGTTAAGATAGTCTCGCCTCAATAGGGAATGCATGTCTTTTTTATTTCGTACCTAATCTGATCATTTACGTCTCTATAACATGGAAAAAAATATAAATAGGCTTGGAAATAGTTAAACAAATTTTCAAATTGAAATTAAAAACACTTTGAGTAATTCCAACGCCGCCATTTTACGCGCGCTTTGGATACGGCCAATGACGTCATTGTCATTTCATGTTGCTTACCATTCAGTGTTTCAATTACACTTATTTACAGTTTTAATTGCCTTAAAAATCTTGGAACAAGTTAATTTTTCTCACAAATACCACTAACACATACAACATACACACACATACATCACAAATACAAATAACACATAAAAAAAAAACTAAAAAAAAATATATATACGGTCGAATTGAGAAACCTCCTCCTTTTTTTGAAGTCGGTTAAAAATTAATTTCGACGTCGATAATTTCGATGAAGTGACCATGGACCTCACATTTCGTTTCGACCAATAGTAGTAGACGCTAGACGCGTTTTGTACGTTTAAATTTTCCTCCCGTAATTTTTACTTTATAATTAATATATTGTGGGTTTAAAAAATCAATAAATAAAAAAATACCTTTTATGTATATTGTAAAGACAATAAAGTATCTAGAAAGAAATATGTGAGACCAATAAAAAATTCATTTCTTCGATTGTTTTGTCTTACTCAGACCAGGCAGACAACATATTTACAACTCTACAACAAAACAAAATAACAACCAAATAAATTTGTATTAACAAGAGAATTAAAGTAATTCAATATACTGTATTAACTGCAAACTTTTTCCAACAACCCCTAATAAAAATAATTTAGTGAAACATCTGTGTCAATTTGTGTTGACACGAATTTGTGTCTACAAAGAGCTTTACGATAAAAAAACTAACGACTTGCAGCAGGTTGCGCATGTGGTTTCCTTTGCTTCTAACGATAAAAAAATTCAACTCACAATCAGAAAATAGAATCCTATTGATTTTGAAATAGAGCCGACATTTGAAAAGATCTTAGGCCTTGCTTTTAAAATTTCCTTTAATCAACAGTTAACAGTAAGTTTTTACTCAAATATTTTGTGTCATTAGTTAAGCTGTAAATTTCCTACAGCTGAAAACTTGACACTTTAATATAAGTCTTATTTTTATAGCGTTAAGGACGCACAAAGTAGAATATAATTTATTAAGTTGTTAAAATTAAGCACGACCTTTACACTTTTGACTATTTGTCAATAATTTTCTATGGTGAAATGTCAACATTTCTATTTCTATGAAATTTAGGAACTTGTTAGCTAATTATAATTATTTTCGGAAAATGACATTTATGGACAAATATTTTAGCTTAGAAACGTTTGGTAATTATAATGATGATGAATTTTTTTGGTTTCAATTATGGCATTCATATTTTTAGGGTTCCGTACCTCAAAAGGAAAAACGGAACCCTTATAGGATCACTTTGTTGTCTGTCTGTCTGTCTGTTAAGACTCTTTTGCTCAGAAACGTATGGAGGTATCAAGCTGAAACTCATATCAAATACTCAACTTCTAAACCATCGCAAGGAAATCAAAACCTACAGGGTAGGTACTTCCCGTTAACTCAGAATCTTGAAATTTGGTACGGAGCAACGTCTTATAGCATAAATAATGAAAAAAGTGCGAAAAGCATAAATTTTTAGTTGCATTGCATCATACATAATCCGTTTATACCGCAAATTTTCGACACTTGCAAGGGAATCAAAACCTATCCCGTGAATTCAGAATCATGAAATTTGTAAGAAGTAACGTCTTATAGCACAGATGAAGGTAACATTGCGAACAGTATATTTTTTTTGTTAAGTACATCATATAAACCAACAAGTTTGTATGGAACCCTCGTTGCGCGAGTCTGCCTCGCATTTCACTGATTTTTTATTTCAGTTTTATGATTTTCAACCATTCCTTAGTTTTGCAATGTTAGTTTATTCCCAAAATTAAATTGATTATTTCATATTAAGAATTCAATTTTCAATACATAAAAGCAATTAAACATAAAAGTATTAAAAGCCACAGCTTTAGTGGTTTAATGTTTAAATGTAATAGGATAAAAATTCTAAACAATCAGGTTGCTAATAATTCTGAGTAATTTCAAAATAAATACGCTTTTTAACCGACTTCAAAAATGAGGATGTTCTCAATTCGACCTATATTTTTTATGTGTATTCGCGGGTAACTTCGTCGTTTATGAACCGATTTTGATAATAATAATAGTCAGTCGGTGGTCTATAATATTTTATATTTTTAGAAGGTATTGTTTACCTTATCTAAGTATTTAAAAAATGAGACTGATATATATACTGATTTAATAAAAAGAATAATGTTAATAAATAAAGTTAAAAAAAAAAAGTATTCATGTTAAAATATCTTTGCCTTTGTCTACCTACCTACAACTCAGAAATGTTTTTTTTTGAGACTCAGGTTTACAAGTACAATTTTAACAAAAATAAAACCGACTTCAAGTTTCGACTCGATTTCTCGTGGATGCCATCATCAGATATTAATGTCCTTATCATGGTACCACCGTCGGGACATCTCCTTTCCATTAAAAAAAGAATCATCAAAATCGGTTCATAAATGACGAAGTTATCAATGAACACACATAAAAAAATAGACCTCCTCCTTTTTTGAAGTCGGTTAAAACATGAAAGTGTTTGCAACTAAAGAGGTACCATCAACATGGAAAGTAAAAGATCAGTTTTTAAATGTTATTTAGTGCATTTTAATTTAAATTACGCCTCTTTTTATATATTAAATATCATTGAAATTACGAATGTTTTTGATGACAATTTATTAATTCAATACTATTATTCTCTTCCATGATCTTCATTTTTTTTTTAAATTAGTAGTTTTTTTAATAAGTGCTGCCAGTAAAAAGATTCAGAACTTACCATTTTTAGAATGGCAATGCTGTGGATAAAATTAGGGAATTCCCTTTTTATAGATACCAAAGTGACGGAAAGTCGTTGGGTTTGTGTCGTCTTTTGACATTCTCCGTTAAGGGAACATTTAACACCAAAATAAAACAGTAATGAAGAGATAAATGGTTTGTTTACTACCGCTTACTACCTACTACCTTTACAAGCAATTAAAGGTATCTCTTTTAATTGCTTGTGCTTAGATATTCATTAAATCTTTTCTTTTCCAAAACACGAATCGTATTGAAAACGGAAATTACATTTGTCAAACAGTTGGCCATAGACATTTTGGTAAGGCGTTAAGTGACGTAACGTAATGTTACGGGTACAAGATGGAGCAAACCTAGGTTTATCGCTTGAGGAACATAAACTTAATAGCTTTAATAGCACTAACATATTAAAACTTTGTATGACAATTAGTTCAAAGTACTACCGCACGTATTTATTAAAATTGAAATTATTTATTTGAGCAAGATAAACTACTGTGACATTTTGAATTTAAAATTTTCCTGCAGCTTTGCATGAACACTGTTTTATAGCATATTTTGCTTTGCAATTCCACCTTTTATAACCCTGGCCTCATGAAAGTGACTGTTCATTTTGATATATTGCTGATATATTTTCGATATTAATCAGTTTATTATTATGACACACAGAAAACTGATTCCTTGAGGAATCAATTTTCCGTGTGTATCAGGAAACGAACGTGGTACTATTGATAGTACCACGTTCGTTTCCTAGCCTATACAGATCATCAGCTTTTTCTACACAGCTTTTTCCGAAACTCGCCTCTTCCTCCATCGACACCTAAGATTACCCAGCCCTACTGGCTGTAAAATTGTACTTGTAGACCTAGGTGAGTATGGGTAAATCCCGAATTAAAATTTATTTAACTTATTATTCGGACTTTACAAAAGAAGCTTGGATAATACTAAGTCAACCCGGGTAAACCTAGGTGTGCTCCATCTATGTAGGTATGTGTATAAACTTCAAGTGGATCTACACTCTACCCTACAGATATGTATGGGCACATGCTATTGCTAATTACGTTTTAGACAGGCTCTTTGCTGTTAAATCAATGCATGTTGGGAATCACCGATAGAAAAAGAACAGAAGACACAAAATCTCTGGCTGCCATTTTTGAGCATTTTTAAAAATTCTGATATATTACATTTATGTATAAAAGGTTTTACACATTTCAGTATCAAAGTTGCAATGTAATATAATTTCTCATTAAGTGCAACACGTAAGTTAATATCCAATTTAGCTACTAATATATTGAATATCGTTTTTAAATGATTTACGTTCTTTATCTATCATTTTTCTTACATCAGGATCTTTAGTGTTCATTGTTAGTTTCTTCTCACCAAATCTAATATCGACAAATTTTATTTCCGTAAACTTTTCGTACAGAGTAATTAAATTTGAGGTGTCTCTCAACTCGCAAGAACTTACAATGTTGTTTAAAAAGTACCTGAAGCGATTTTTGAATACCTTTGATATCATGTATAAATGCAAGGCAGTGGCGTAGCGAGGGGGGGGCGGAGGGGCGGACCGCCCCGGGCGCCATCATAGGAAGGGCGGCAAAATTGGAAAAAATATATTTTGTGCGGTCAATTAAATTAATTTTTGAAGAAGTTAAGTTTTGTTAAAAAAATGTAGGACGAAGCTATGTGCTAACAAGCTACAGCCACTTGTTTAACCAATATTTTACACACTAGAGTTCTGATAAATGATCCACAAAAATGATTGATAGCATTATATATACTGACGATAAATTCAGAAAAAGATTTTTTTTATGTAAATTGTCTTAGTTACAAGTCAATTTTGTTGGTTGGATAAAAGCAATTTTTTCCTATTCCACTAAAATTATTGAAATTATTTGAATTATTGAATGAATCCAACAAATATTTAGCTATACCGATTCACATCATCAATCAACAGCGATACGACCACGGTAATGGCGGGATAGAGGGTGCTAAGAATCACCGGTAAGCCACCACAAGCGGTTGATCTTGGCAACTTTTAATGGTCGCACGTTACGGCTAGACTCGCATCTGGCACAACTCGAGGTGGAACTTGAGAAGATTAGATAGCATATTTTAGGGTAATGTGAAGCCCGAAGAGAAGGGGAGGACACCATAACCCTCGAATTAAGCTATCCAATGTACTTCCGTGTGGGAGACCAACAATCTCAAGGTGGTATTGAGTCTCTGGTAATAAATCCCTTTTTAGCAACGTTGTGGAAATATCTAGTATATAGAACAGGGTAGCATACCCCATTGTCAAGCTCACAGAGCGATATATCCTCAATGTAGTGCAAGCGTACGCACCGACCTCGGCCCACTCGGATGACGAGGTAATGGATATGTTCGACGACATACCGAGGGCTCTCCACTTCACCACTAAGAGCCACAGCAACGTGGCTATGGGTGACTTTAACGCCAAAATGGGAGTACTAGATTGCAGTGAATCGGTAATAGGATCCTATGGCTTTATAAGCAGAAATCATAAGGGCAAATACTCGTCAACTTCCTCGAACGAGAGGGGCTGAAATTTTTCTTTAAAAACAGTGTCAAAGGAAGTGGACTTGACTGAGCCCCAACGCTATGACCAATAACGAGATCGATTTCATCTTGACGGACCAATTCAGAGACGTCTCAATCAATAGGTTTAACACTGGTAGTGATAAACGAATTGTCTGAGGCTCTCTAAATATCGACTTTAAGGCTGAACGTGCCCGTTTGATGAAATCCAGGCTCCGGTCAACTCTGCCCCAAGCCGCAATGTGAACTAAAAAGTTCCAGTCAAATCTGGAAAACCGATTTGCTACCATGGAAACCACAACACACGTAAACCAGAACCTGGAAAATGTGGTTCGTATTTTCAGGGAAGAAGGTTTAAGATTTTGTTGAATGCAGCGTAAGGACAAGAAAACAAAGCTTTCGGAAGGCTAATGAAGGAATGACGTGAAAACCCACTTTTAACTTCGTCGGCAAAGCGGACTAAATCAAGAGACCAACATACTCGTACGACACGACCTCCGATGCTCCAATACTCTTTCAATCGAACAAGCGATCGAACAGAACCGGGGTTTAAAAGTGTTTGTACAGTGTCTCGTAGGAAGCCGCCTGATGAAGTTGACCACAGCAAGTGGAAAAATCGTTGCTTCTAAGCCGACCGTCCTTTCGGAAGTGGAATGTTTCTATGGCGATTTATATGCTGACAGAGGCAGGTGAAAGCTCAAACTAGTTAAAAGCTCAAACCCTAGGACAGATGCAGGAGCTTTAATAGTAGTGATGCAGCATTTCTTTGTTTCTTAGGCCTTTGGCAACCGGTTCTACATGAAGTGAATGATAACTACACAAAAATATTTACAAATAAAGGGACTTGACATAAGATTCTGCGCTCAAAAAGTAAATGCTTTGCAGATGATATTGACAGAGAAACGAGAGAAATAGGCAGATGGCGTTGTGTTGTAAGTTATGAACATAATATGTGTGAAGAACTCAGAATTCCCATAGAAACTTAAGAGGCGCATAACAAGAAGGCAAATTTTTGATGACGGAACTAGATAAGCTAACTTGTATGATTTGAAATAGTAGTTAATGTCGCTATCTTGTCTATTGAGCAAGTGAAAAAGAAATGTGTGATGCTATAGACATTGATGGTGTAATAAAATACTTTTCTATTTAACAAAGTAGACCTATAAATATTTAATTAAAGGCAGAAGTTTGACTTTTATTCTCAAAAGTACTTCTATTATTTTTCAATGAAAATATAGTTCTAGTTTATATGAAAAACTAGCTGACCCACGTAATCTCGTTTGCGTCTCCTATTGTCCATAGCGTGATAATTTTCCCCTATTTTTGAAACGTTCTGGTGCTCCGCTTTTATTGGCCTTAGCGTGATGATATAAAGCCTATAGCCTTCCTCTATAAATTTACTATCCAACACTAAAAGAGTTTCTCAAATCGGAACAACGGTTCTCGAGATAAGCGCGTTCAAACAAACAAACAGACTCTTCAACTTTATAATATTAGTAAACATTGATTTGGGTTTTTGGATTCGCTAATCATTTCATTTTGTCTATCGTCAAGTTCTAACAATATTTCTTAGTGGTTGAAATAATGAAAAGTGTACTAATAAACATATTTTTCAATGAAAATATAGTTCTAGTTTATATGAAAAACTAGCTGACCCACGTAACCTCGTTTGCGTCTCCTATTGTCCATAGCGTGATAATTTTTCCCTATTTTTGAAACTTTCTCCATTGGTGCTCCGCTTTTATTGGACTTAGCGTGATGATATAAAGCCTATAGCCTTCCTCTATAAATTTACTATCCAACACTGAGTTTCTCAAACAAACTCTTCAGCTTTATAATATTAGTAAATATTGATTTGGGTTTTTGAAGTCGCTAATCATTTCATTTTGGCTATCTTCAAATTGTTACAATGTTTCTAAGTGGTTGAATTAATAAAAGTGTACTAATAAACAATAAGTGATTGTAAAACTTAGATTAACTTATTTATTTTAAATCTAAACTGTATTATGCCAAAATCATGTGGACTGTTCTCGCCGAAAAGTTCTCTAGAATTAGTCTACCTATGTAATGTTTAGTAGGTTTACATTACCTTTAAATATCTTAATAAGAGGGCGGCAAAATTGTCTACCGCCCCGGGCGGCCGACACTCACGCTACGCCACTGATGCAAGGGTAGACTTGCAAACTTCTCTCTAGCATCATCCAGATAAATGTCCTTGATAGCTTCGTCCTAAAATTTACTTACAGACGCGTAATCCACTGCGTAACCTAGCATCTTAGACCATACATTGCGTAACATTATTTTTTGTTGATCTATTTTTAACGAATTTAAACTATAAGATATTGTCCCAAGAGCCAATTCTAATAACTCAAACCTATAGCATGGCCTGGAAGTTATCCACAAATGAGCAATCCTTGAATTTTTGAGCGTACCTAATAACTGAATTACTTCATCTGAATAATCAGGACTGATTTCGTCAAAACCATCTAAAAGAACAGCTAAACTGTTATTATTGTAAAAATGATTAAGTAAAATAATTTCCGATACATCTGCACCGGGCACATACTTTTAGTAATGATCAGATAAAAATATTTTATTTCCATTTAATGTTATCAATTCCGACACGTTCTCTTTCAATATTTTAGTTAAGTTCTTCATATTAAGCGTTGAAATGTATAACATTTTGATAGCTTCTTCTAGAGTTATTTTTACTTCGTCGTCTTTCCATTTGCTAAATTGATGAATATGGTCGAGCAAATTTAGGTTAAGTATCCAAATGTTTGGATGTAAACGTTTCGTAGTAATCGCTAAGTGACTCAATAGTGTGGACTTGCCCATGCCGGGCCCGGCGCTGACAATTACTACCTTCTCTTCTATGTCCTTCAATGTCTTCACCTCTGAAGTAAAATCTTTGTGTGACCTTTTTTCCACGTATTTCGTTAACGTCTCAAACTGTCATGTGATTTTTTCCAAATAATATTTGCATTGTAATTGTTGCTTAAAAACCAATGTACATTGGCTTTAGCATTTTGTCTGCATATTTCATCAAATATGCTTGCCGAATCTGTTGTTATTATTATATCGTTTTTTTCTACTGCTGTCGAATTCGTAACTCTTGAAAGTGATTTTATTATCTTTTTGGATTTTTTTGTCGTTGAACAAAATTCTTAAGTCGTTTTCTAAAGTACTGCATGTTATTAGAACAATTTTTCCTTTGAATAGTTGTAATATTTCCTCCACTTTATCATAAAGACAATCACTGTCTGATTGCTCTTGACTAGTTACTGCCAATACAGAACTGGTTGAAAGTTCTATTTCATGTTTAAAAGTTTCAAAAAAAATATTTATAAATCATAGAATCTAAATCTATGAATATGCAATCATTGAAATTTTCTATCGAATCAAAATACTGTATTAGTTTTATACTGGTAAAATTAGTTTCATCTGAAAAAATTACCATAACTTTATTGTCACTATTTAAGAAGTCACATGTGTTAAGTTTGATGGCTTCCTTATCGAATTGTAACAAAACGTTCTCCATTTCTTTTCTCTATATGAAATTAATGACATTTACAAGCAGGCTGCTTAGTACATATTGTTCCGCTTGTTTGTAAAATTGGCAGGTTTCATTCAAATAAGACGCACAGTGTGGTTGTTTCCACCATCTTTGCACTTTGTCATGAAAAAATAAATATATGAGATCAGAATTATGTTGGAGAGATTCTAGCAAAGTCTGTTAAATATGGTAGGTTTTGATTTCTTTTTTTATCACATTTTTAACCTCATCTTCTTTAGCTTGATTAGTATAAAACTTAAGCTTGCCTAAGAAGGTTCTTATTAGCTTTTTATCGTAATCAATATCACACAATGTTAATTTTGGGAATTCGTAAATATAAATATCAAATCTAAATTTACTGACTATGTGCTCTTTTTTTAGCTGTCTTAAAATTTTGATATTATCGCTGGAGAAACCTTCTTCACTTAAATTAAACTTTAATTTCGTTCCTCCGTTTTTAGTTGAGGAATCGTTCACAGAACAAAAGAATAATAGTAGTCTTCCTTTAATTCTCCTCTTCTGTGGAATCGTTTATCAGTAAATTACCTACTAAACCTCCTAGCCAACAGATACTTAAATCATTCGCTTGAATAATTTTATCAGGTCCGATTGAACTTTCGTCAATTTTGATATATTTATAATTTACATCTTCTTCAATAACATTATCAAAGAGTTTTTTAAAAATGGAACACATGTGATTCAGTCGACGTTGTTGTTTTTCATCACTTCCGTAAAAACGAAAAACGCGATTTCCGAAGTCAATGGTTAATTTTAAGCTAATGTTATTTAATCTGCCGTCTACTTCATCAGACGTGGCAACTTGAATATTTTTTAATACATCATCTAATTCTTCACATATCACTTGTTTAATTAGCAACAAATTTTCATCGTTACTTGTTAAAAATGACTCTCTGAATTTACCATTGTAATAACAATTTTATTTGTTAGTTTTACACGAATCGCCTACTTCTTGGATTGTTTCACTATCTTCTATTAATATAACATTTTGCGCAAGATAAACATGATATTGTTTAATGATATCGATTTTCATTATGTTCCTAAAATTAGCTTTTACAATGTTTTTTGCTACACTTTTCGCTAACTGGATGACACGCGATCTGCGGACACTAACTAATAAAGTTTGGACGTCTTCATCGTTTGTAAACCAATAGATTTGACATTAACAGACGTACAGTCATTGAGGAATAGTAATACTAGTTAAAAGCGTAGTGTCTGTTTTACCCCGTCGGTGCTGACCCTAAACCTGCTTATGGGATAAACTCCTAAAAAGCTATTTCTCCCATCCACTCCGAAGGAAATTTACTCAAAAACACAAAAAAGCTGCTTGGACTTGTGTTGGGTTTTTCTTACAAGAAATTCTTAATAGCAGCCCGGCGTATGGAAGATGGTGTTTCCCGCCCGTGCTTCGGAGAGCACGTTAAGTCGTCGGTCCCGGTTGTCATGAACACCTACGATAATCGTTATTGGGAAGTCAATGCCCTGAAATATACTGACAACTAGTTCAACCTTCGAATTCCTCAGGGTTTCGGAGGTCAGATGCCAGTCGCTCCGTGTAAAACTGGTTGAACTAGTAGCCGACCCCAAATCTTGCGAATAACACTGACGCTGAAATATAATTATAATAATCGTGAACATTTCATATTAAGTAAATCACAAGTTGTTGCTCGATAATTTTTGTTTAATAAGTTGTTTGGTGGCGCCCTCTCTTGATATACCCTGGTAATGTTTATTCTGCACCTAATTCCTGTATACTTTAATGTAGTTCGCTCGAGTTGCGATTGATGGCGCTATATAAACATTGATTATGTTTGATCGTTGAAAACACAAATAAAACATTTTCTAAAAATGAATCCGAGCTCGATTGATTTATTATTCCGTAAACCTATGCATACAAAATTTTATGAAAATCGTTGGAGCTGTTTCCAAGATTCAGATTATGTATATCTATACATATAAAATAACAAGTCCTGACTGACTGACTGACTGACTGACTGACTGATTCATCATCGCCGAGCGTAAACTATGATAGTTAGGGCTATGAAATTTGGTGAATAGGATCGTTTTATAGAGTAGACACCCACTAAGAAAGGAATTTTGGAATTTCTACCCCTAAGGGGGTGAAATAGGGGTTGAAAGTTTGTATGAAAGTCCGCCATTTTTTAAGTTAGAAACATAAAAATTTACATATGGGCTACTGACTAAAATGAGTAAATACGTATTTAAGCGTTTCTGGATATTCTACCCCTAAGGGGTGAAATAAGGGTTGACATTTTGTATATGGGTTAGTCTGGAAATCCGTCATTTTTGAAGTTAGAAACATGACACTTTATTTTTAGGCTACTAATTAAAAATAAAGAATTACGTATTTAAGCGTTTCTGGATAATGTACCCCTAAGGGGGTGAAATAAGGGTTGAAAGTTTGTTTGGAAGTCTGTCATTTCTTAAGTTAGATACACGAAACTTTATTTTTAGACTACAGATTAAAAATGAGTAGACACGTATTTAAGCGGTTTTGGATATTCTACCCCTAAGGGGTGAAATAGGGGTTGACATTTCGATTATAGGTTAGTCTGGAAATCCGTAATTTTTGAAGTTAGAAACATGAAACTTTATTTTTAGGCTACTAAGTAAAAATAAAAAGTTACGTATTTAAGCGTTTTTGGATATTCTACCCCTAATGGGGTGAAATAGGGGTTGAAAGTTTGTACGGAAGTTCGCTATTTTTGAAGTAACAAACATGAAACTTTATTTTTGGGCTACTGATTAAAAGTGAGTAGATACGTGTTTAAGCATTTTCGGATATTCTACCCCTAAGGGGGTGAAATAGGGGTTGTAAATTTGTACGGAAGTTAGCTATTTTTGAAGTAACAAACATGAAACTTTATTTTTGGGCTACTGATTAAAAGTGAGTAGATACGTGTTTAAGCATTTTTGGATATTCTACCCCTAAGGGGGTGAAATAGTGAGTTGTAAATTTGTACGGAAGTTAGTTATTTTTGAAGTAACAAACATGAAACTTTATTTTTGGGCTACTGATTAAAAGTGAGTAGATACATATTTAAGCGTTTTTGAATATTCTACCCCTAAGGGGGTGAAATAGGGGTAGAAAGTTTGTACGGAAGTTTGTTATTTTTTAAGTTAGAAACCTGAAACTTTACTTTTGGACTACTGATTAAAAATGAGTAAATACGTATTTCAGCGTTTCTGAATATTCTACCCGTAAGGGGTGAAATAGGGGTTGACATTTCATACATAGGTTAGTCTGAAAATCCGCCATTTTTCAAGTTCGAAACAGGTTTTTTATGTGTTACTGATTTAAAAAGGGTAGAGATGTATTTCAGCGTTTCTTGGTATTCTACCCCTAAGGGAATGAAAGAGGGGTTGAAAGTTTGTATGGAAGTTCATTTTTTTTTTAAGTTAGACACCTGATACTTTAGTTTTGGGCTAATGATTAAAAATGAGTAG
This sequence comes from Spilosoma lubricipeda, assembly GCA_905220595.1. NCBI lineage: Eukaryota > Metazoa > Arthropoda > Insecta > Lepidoptera > Erebidae > Spilosoma > Spilosoma lubricipeda. The sequence goes on along the minus strand of HG992287.1, from coordinate 4,297,206 downwards.
ATACATATTTAAGCGTCTCTGGATATTCTACCTCTAAGGCGTGAAATAGGGGTTGACCATTCGCATATAGGTTAGACTGGAAGTCCGTCAATTTAGAAGTGCGAAACATGAAACTTTGTTTTTGGGCTACTGATTAAAAATGAGTAGATACGTATTTAAGCGTTTTTGGATATTCTACCCCTAAGGGGGTGAAATAGGGATTGAAAGTTTGTATGGAAGTCTGTTATTTTTTTAAAATAGTACCATTAAACTTTAATTTTGGGCTTCTGATTAAAAATGACTAGATATCTATATAGCGTTTCTGCATATTCTATCCCTAAGGGGATGAAATAAGGGTTGACATTTTTTATGGAAATCCGTCATATTTAAGTTAGAAACCTAAAATTTCACTTTTAATTAAAAATGAGTAAATATGAATTTCAGCGTTTCTGGATATTCTACCCCTAAAGGGGTGAAATAGGGATTAAAAGTTTGTATAGAAGTTCGTCATTTTTTTAAAGTTAGAAAAATGAAACTTTATTTTTGGGCTACTGATTAAAAATAAGTAGAAACCTATTTAAGCGTTTCTGGATATTCTATACCTAAGGGGTGAAATAGGGGTTGACATTTCGCATATAGGTTAGTCTGAAAAACCGTCTTTTTTTAAGTTCGAAAAATGAAACTTTGTTTTTGGGATACTGATTAAAAATGAGTACATAAGTATGTAAGCGTTTCTGGATATTTTATCCCCAAGGGTTGAAATAGGGGTTGACATTTCGTACATAGGTTAGTCTGGAAGTCCGTCATTTTTTTAATTTGGAAAATGAAACTTTATTGATGTGTTACTGATTTAAAAAAAAGTAGAGACGTATTGAAGCGTTTTTGGATATTCTACCCCTAAGGGGGTGAAATAGGGATTGAAAGTTTGAATGGAAGTTCGTAATTTCTTAAATTAGTAACATTAAATTATATTTTTGGGCTACTGATTTAAAATGAGTAGATACCTGTTAAAGCGTTTCTGGATATTCTACCCCTAAGGGGTGAAATAGGGGTTGACATTTCGCATATAGGTTAGTCTGGAAATCCGTCATTTGTGAAGTTCGAAACATGAAACTTTGTTTTTGGGCTACTGATTAAAAATGAGTAGATATGTATTTAAGCGTTTCTGGATATTCTACCCCTAAGGGGGTGAAATAGGGGTTGCAAGATTGCATGGAAGTCTATCATTTTTCGAGTTAGAAACATAAAATATTACCTTTGGGTTACTAATTAAAAACGAGTAGATGCATATCTAAGCGCTTCTGGATATTCTACCACTAAGGCGAGAAATCAAAAATCAAAAATTTCATATATTGGTTAGTTTGGAAGTCCGTCATTTTTTTTATTTGGCAGCATAAAACCTTTCGTCTTTATGTTTCTGATTACAAATAGAAGAATAATTATATCAGCATTTATGCCAATATGTTTGTTTGAAAGTTCTTTTAAATGGGCTATTGATCAAACATAAATAAATACGTTTAAAAACATTAATAAATAACTAAAACATACTTTTACACAGTTTTAATTAAATACATATAATCAACTTCCACGCGAGCAAAGCCGCGGGCAACAGCTAGTATATATATATGTATACTAGCTGTCCCGGCAAACGTCGTTTTGCCATAACTACTAATAAATTAAAAATTAATTAAAAAAACATTGTCCAGCGGACAAAATTGTGAATCTAAACCATTCCCGGTCCCCTTGAACATACACAAAAAATTTCATCAAAATCGGTCCAGACGTTTGAGAGTAGTTCAGTGACATACACACTCACAGAAGAATTATATATATAAAGATATATTATATATACATACATATATTATAAAAGAATTGCTCGTTCAAAGGTATTAGATAATTCATGATGATATGAAAGTTTTGTCGCGTAAGACGATGGTGGAAAGAGGCGGCAGGGATCAATCCGAATAATTCCTCGGAGCACTCCCCATGGTTGATGCGGCAGAAGATGCACAGCGAAGTAACATCTCTACGCAGCGCCAAAGAGTCTAGCCGGATTGAAAGTTCTTGGCAGTTGACGATTCGAGCCGCTCTCCGTTGAATGGGTAAGGGAGGAGTACGTTACGTAGTACTTTCAAAGGGAGGAGCTGGTACTGGGGTGCACCCGCCCAAAGATGAGCACAGTATTCCACATGAGGCCGAACCTGCGCTTTATAAAGCATGAGGCGGTGGGCCGGTGTGAAATACTGTCTCGATCTGTTGAGCACGCCAAGTTTCTTTGAGGCCAATTTAGCCTTATCCTCCAAATGGCCACAGAACTGGACTCCACTCGATATGTCGACACCAAGTATCTCAATGTTGGCTGAGGTAAATAGGGGAGTGTCTTCAAACCGAGGACATACGACCCACGGCAGTTTTTTAGCGGTGAACGCGCAAATTTGTGTCTTTGTGGGGTTAAAGTGGACTAAATTAAGTGTACCCCAATTTGAGACCTTTTCCAAGGAGGTTTCGCATAATTTCTCGGGAAGGGAGCTTCGAAAGAAGCGTTTTGTACCAAACTCAATCGAAAACCTTCGCAATATCCGAACTAACTGCCAAGGCTTCCCTCTTAGTCTCAATCGCCTGTGCCCAGCGATGTGTCAGGTATACTAGAAGATCACCAGCTGATCGACCCTTACGGAAACCGTACTGCTGGTCACTGAGCAGATGGTGATCCTCTAGGTACCGCAGAAGTTGATGGTTAATAAAGGACTCCATTATTTTCAAGAAGAGGGAAATTATGGCTATCGGCATGTAGTTGGACGGATTTGAGCTGTCGCCTTTTTTTGGCATCGGGTGAACCAATGCTGCCTTCCATGATGTCAGGATTACACCAGAAGAGTATGAGAGCCGAAAAAGACGCGTTAAAACCGGTGCCAACTCTGGAGCGCACATCTTCAACACAATAGGAGGGATTCCATCCGGGCCACTCGACTTATGGATATCAAGGGATAAAAGTGCTAAGCGCACTGAGCGTTGGTGGAACTGGATATACAGCATACGGCTCTCGCACCGTAGTAGGTGGCTCCTGTTCCCCATCATCCAAGGTCGAGTTCGACGCAAAGTGGTTTGCCAGAAGATCGGCTTTCTCCTTTGCGTCATAGGTCAACGGGTTATTTCCTATGTGCAGAGGTGGAAAGAATGGCTTACAGAAGTTCCCTTCAATAGCCTTGGTAAGAGACCAGAATGCCCGAGTTCCCGAAGGAAGACGCTCAAGCCTTTCGCCAACCCTAGAGGTGTGCTCCGACTTCGCCTTTGCAATGTCTCTTTTGAAGTTCCTGGAGGCAAAGATGTACTCCTTTTTCCTGGCCGCATGCTCCTTTGCCGGGTGTCAGGTGTCAGGCTCTCTTAATAATGGCACACTAGGCAGAATGGCCAGTTGGCGAGTGTTTTACGAAAAAGGAAAAAACGTATGATCATTCGGTTTAAAAATCTGTGCAGGTGTTTGCTCAAATGTGGTCAAGGGAAAGACAGCTGATGAGCCCAATTATAAGGAACATTAGATTTCAATATTCTTCCTTCCTTTGATTGAGAAGACAGGTGATATAGTGCGAGGAAAGGTACATGACATTGGCGCGACATATTATTATAATGCCATTTACAAACCAGCCGAGCCCCGAAGTGTTATTCGCGGTTGCTGTGTTTAACAAAAGTTAGCCTACTTTTCTAAGTTACTTCTTATATCATTAGCTATCAGATAGTCCTGTCAAAATCGGTCTATCTATTCTAGATATTAGCTCAAACAAACAGACAAAACTTAAAAATAGTTTTTTTATGTAACCACCTTGTATACTCTATGTATTTAGTAAAAATAAATAATACTTTGCAAAGAAATCATTATTATAGAGGCATCAAAACATTTAAAAAAAAAGTAAAAACTAAAACCCAACTACGACAAAAACGACACTGAACAAGCATGAAACAAGTTTCAAAAGCAGTAGTCACGCGTTGTTAAAGTGTTATGGACTATGGTACATTACTAAGTTTCAAAAGCCGTAGTCCATGAAGTGTATGTGTGTATGTAAGTGTGGTTTTTACTTTTTTTTATTTTAAACGTTTGATGCCTCTATAATAATGATTTATTTGCAAAGTATTTTTATATAGGTACCATAGAAATATCACAAATATCGAATAAATACGGACAGTCACGAGAAAATGCTAATTATATATATATTTTTGAAATGTACAAGTAACGCCCTTTCCAATGTTACCAAACACGACATATTTATCTAAAATTTATTTTTTAATACAGTACTTTATGTAGGCTAGAGGGCGCCACATAAGATTCAGTGACACATCATACAGCCTATAACCAGCAGACAATCATGACGCTTCTAACGACACCTCATTTGTCCAGTTCTAATAAGTAGTTAAGGAGCTATGAGGGAACAAATGAACATACATACATACATAGCCAGTCAAAATCATAACCTTCCTTTGGCTTTGCCGTAGTCGGGTAAAAAGCTGTTAGTTTGGAATTACAAGCAAACAGACACTTCAATTCTATTTACTTAACTTGAATAATAGGTACATGCAAATGCAATATCTTCAAGGCAATTATTAGGGTGATCCTAATGTGAAGAAATTAAATAAAAACTTTATAAAAATTACAAAAGCATGTAGTCATATATTATATCCATACTAATATATAAATAAATAAATAATAAATAAATATTTCAGACATCTAACACACAACGCGATCTAGTCCCAAGCTAAGCAGAGCTTGTGTTATGGGTACTAGACAACTGATATGAATACATATATACTTTTTTTTTTTTGTAAATACATACATATTATACATAGAAAACACCCAAACTCCGAAACAAATATTTGTAGATCGTACAAACATTTGGTTCGACCCGGGAATCGAACCCGAGACCTCATGATCAGCAGTCGCACACGCCAACCGCTAGACCAACGAGGCAGTCACTATATAAAGCTGAAGAGTTTGTTTGTTTCTTTGTTTGAACACGCTAATCTCAGGCACTACTGGTCCGATTTGAAAAATTCTTTTAGTGTTAGATAGCCCATTTATCGAGGAAGGCTATATGCTATATATCATCACGCTAAGACCAATAGGAGAGGAGTACCAATGAAAAATGTTTCAAAAACGGGAGAAAATTATCACGCGACGCCGGGCAATAGAAGACGCAAACGAGGTTGCGTGGGTCGGCTAGTAATAGTATAAACACATTATTTGATTTACTTCGAGAGATTTTAAGAGACCAAAGACCTTTGTTCAGACGTGAACAGTGATAGGTTGATTTAAAGTATGTACTTACAATTTCTTATTTAATTTGTATTATTTTAACAATTTGTGACACTCGAAAATGATTATTATACATACAACAAAAAAAAGAATACACAACTGTACACAAGTAGATAGATACATAGATAACTCTTTATTGTACAATAACACAAAGATACAATTAAAGTTTGTAAAATTACATTAGAAAACAAAATAAAAAAGTTGTACAAATGGCGGCCTTATCGCGGTCTGCGATCTCTTCCAGGCACCCGCTGGATGGATTAAGGGATAAAAACTATAGGAAAGGAGGGAGTTGCAAATTACAGTAGGGATCTTCCAGTAATTTATGCTAATTACAAACTAATTAATAACAGAAAGAAGACCACAATAAAATTAGATTAAAACAAAAACACAGCGAACACCCACATAAGTGTGTTCCCGCTTCAATCCAATTTGGATAGTGATCCTACCTACCTAGATACATACATATTTACACTAAATGGCGGACATCATGGTTCTCATTACATCACATTTTGGAAATGTTCCTTAATATTTTTTTTTTAATTGCCAAGTGTTTGTGCTCGTCTGATAGGCAGTGGCAATGCGTTCCATAGAAGTGCAGCTTGCACCATAAAGGACTTGTCCATAGAAGTCGTACTATGTTTCGGAATTTTTAAAATCAATTTCTCCGACGATCTTAATAACCCTGAATGTAAAGTTTTTTTTGTCTTAAAACCTATAATTATCACATTAATATAGCACCACCTTGTTTTGATTTCGTTTTTATATTATAGTAGCTGACCCGGCGAACTTCGTACCTCCATATTTACATATCTGTTTCAGCATTCCGTCGCGAACAAGAAAATAAATATATAATATAACGAAAACATGAATTATTTAATTTGGTGCAGCCGATCGAAAGTTATGCGCGTTCATACATTTTGGCGATTCATTTTTAAACGTTATAGTCGTAAAAAAATGGCGACTTTTGAATGATCTTTGTTTTCCACCAATTTTATTTGTGTATAGAATTTGATAAAAGCTCTTACACCTATTTAAGATAGTAGAGCCACGCTGATTTCACTGGTACTAACCTCTCACAGAAGAACAACCTAAAGTGACAGCATTCGTGCCGTCGTGTTTCGTTAGTCAGTGCAAGAGCGGAGGCCCAATGGTGCAGAAACATCTCAATAGACCGCCATAATGTGAGTCGCAATACTGAATTGTTGGATTACTTGCATCGCAATGAGCATGGTGACCACTACTCTTGGATTCTGCTCATGCTCATTTTACCGTGGGAAAGACATACTTCGGCATAAATGGGCCGGCTTCACCGAAAACCGGTGTGAAACAGCGTTAGCGCTGTGTTTCTCCGAATGAGTGAGTATACCGGAGGCCCACACCCCAACCCCTACCCCCATCCCCCAAAGCCGGCAACGCACTCGTGACGCCTCTGGTGTTGCGGGTGTCAATGGGCGGCGATAATCGCTTACCATCAGGTGATACGCCTGCTCGTTTGCCCCCTATTCCATAAAAAAAATGCTTTCCATTAGGCAGCGTAGAGGCACTTGGGTAGTCACATAAAAAATGTAATAAAATTAAAAAATTTGAAAAACGTCCTTCATAAACTTTGAAAATAATCGAATACGTCGTTTTCGTTTATTTCGATGACAACATGTTATTTTACAAAATTTATTGTCTTAAAAATGTCGCCAGTAAACCGATCGGTGTTTTGGGAGGATGACCAGGACTAATGAAAGTCCTCTGCGTTTTGAAAAATTTAGATACATCAATTTTCATTGTTTCAAATAATGAAACATCCTTCGGATGTAGTTTGAATAGTTTAGTATAAACGAAATCTTTTACTTCTATTCCTGAATCCTCGTAAACTATATCTAACACAGTTTTAAGCTTTTTAAAATTCGGTTTAATGTAAGAAAACATTCATATAGGAGTGAACCCAAAATGATTGGGTGTTAGTACATATCTCTCTAAATTTTTCTTTCCCTAACAATTCATATATTTTCGAAAAAAACTCATAATCATTTCCTAAAGCCGCGTAATGGAGTGGTGTTTGGCCGTGTTGGTCTGTGACACTAAAGATTTCAACAAGTCGCTCTTTACTTTCTTTTTGCAGGTAGTCGTAAATATATCTGAGTTGATGTTCGTTTGTACTTAAGGAGTGAATTGGCGTCCATCTATGCTTTAGCAACAAATACGGCGTGATCAATACTTCAAACAGTAGTTCAGGAAAATGATATCCTAAAAAGGATATAGTGTTTATGGCATCCGTCAATAATAAATTAAAAAATAAGGGCTCACATCTTCCAATGGATTGACATCGAAGTAGTTCTTTAAGTGCGTGTTTGTCAATATCCATGATTAAATCTAAAAAACTCTGTATTACAATTAGTGTCCTGTTTTTGATGACAGTACAGAATACACAAAATCTCTGGCTATCATTTCTGAGCATCTTTAAAAATTGTGATATATTACATTTATGTAGAAAAGGTTTTACACATTTCAGTATAAAATTTACGATGTCATACAATTTCTCATTTAGTAACGTATGTAAATTAACATCAAATTTATCTACTAATGCATTGAATACAGTACTATATAGTTCTGTACGCTGTAAATCTACTAAAAGATGTGGGTCCATCTGTAACTTACTGTTTATGAACCTTCGGATACCGATAAACCGTTCACTGGATAGCAATTGATCTATTAAATAATTCCACACTGAAAGCGTGACGTGGACAGATCTTAATTTATCAAACAAGTGTTCAACGGCAAAGTATTCAGCAAAAGTGAAGTGAACGAACTTAGGGTTATTACTAATAATACATTCAATGATTTCAGACTTCTCGTCACTCACACTGACATTGTCAATAAATACCTGCACATCTACCATATCACTATCGGAAAGGAAAATACTTTGATCTAGAAGTAAATATGCAGCAGTTAATTTATGATTTTTTATAAACAATTTACGTTCTTTATCTATAATTTTTCTTACATCAGGATCTTTAGTGTTCATTGTCAGTTTTTTCTCGCCAAATCTAATATCGAAAAATTTTATATTCGTAAACGTTTCGTACAGAGTTATTAAATTTGATGTGTCTCTAAACTCGCGTAAACTTATCATCCTCTTTAGAAAGCCCCGGAAGCAATTTTCGAAAATCTTTGCCATCATGTATAAATGCAAGGGTAGACTTGCAAACTTTTCTCCAGCATCATCATAATAATTACCCTTTATAGTAATGTCGTAAAAATGACTTACAGACGCGTAATCTACTGTATTACCTAACATTTTAGACCATACATTGTGTAACATTATTTTTTGTTGATTTATTTGTAACGAATTTAAATTAAAAGACATTGTCCCAAGTGCCAATTCTAACTGTTCAAGTCTATAGCAAGGCCTGGAAGTTATCCACAAATGCGCAATCCTTGAATTCTTGAGTATACTTAATAACTGAATTACTTCATCTGAATAATCAGGACTGATTTCGTCAAAACCATCCAAAAGAACAGCTAAACTATTATTATTGTAGAAATGGTTAAATAAAACAATTTCTGATATATCTGCATCGGGTAAATACTTCTCGTAATGATTAGATAAATATAGTTCATTCCCATTTACTGTTATTAATTCAGAAACGTTCTCTTTAAATATTTCAGATAAATTATATTTCATATTAAGCGTCGAAATATATAAAAGTTTGATAGCTTCTTCTAAAGTTATTTTTACTCCATCGTTTTTCCATTCGCTAAATTGATAAATATGGTCGAGCAAATTTAGGTTTAGTATCCAAATGTTTGGGTGTAATCGTTTCGTATTGATCGCTAAGTGACTCAATAGTGTGGACTTGCCCATGCCGGGCCCGGCGCTGACAATTACTACCTTCTCTTCTATGTCCTTCAATGTTTTCACCTCTGAAGTAAAATCTTTGTGTGACCCCTTTTCCACGTATTTCATTATCGTCTCAATGCTGCCATGTGATTTTTTCCAAATAATATTTGCATTGTAATTATTGCTTAGAAACCAATGTACATTGGCTTTAGATTTTTTTCTACATATTTCATCAAATACACTTGCCGAATCTGTTGTTACTATTATATCGTCTTCTTCCACTGCTGTCGAATTTGTATTTAAGTCATCTTTCAAATATAAAAATGTATCTTTATGTTTATCTATATTTAGTGTTATGCACCGACACAAAGAACGGTGTGCATAGAAATCAACTGTTTTATGATATACAGTACTCGTTAAAGATTTTCCTATTTCTATAGTCTGGTTGCACATTAACTTACGAAGTAATTCTGGACTCAAAAGATCTAGAACTGTATCATCAAATCCTTTGTTGACAGTAACTTCCACTCCTTGAAATGTAACTTTACGCTCGTCTTGAATTATCCTGCAAATTTCACTCGATAAACTCTTGAAAGTGATTTTATTATCTTTTTGGATTTTTTTGCTGTTAAACAAAATTCTTAAGTCGTTTTCTAAAGTACTGCATGTTATTAGTACAATTTTTCCTTTGAATAATTGTAAAATTTGCTCAACTTTATCATAAAGACAATCACTGTCTGATTGCTCTTGACTAGTCACTGCCAATACAGAACTGGTTGAGAGTTCTATTTCATGTTTAAGAGTTTCAAAATAATTTTTAGAAATCATGGAATCTAAATCTATGAATAGACAATCATTAGATTTCTGTATGGTATCAAAATACTGTACAAGTTTTATACTAGAAAAAATCGTTTCATATGAAAAAATTACCATAACTTTATTGTCGCTATTTAAGAACTCATCTAAGTGTAAAGTTTTGATGGCTTTTTTATCGAATTGTAATAAAACGTTTTCCATTTCTTTTCTATATATGTAATTCATGACGTTTACAAGAGCACTGCTCATTACATACTGTTCCGCTTGTTTGTAAAATTGGCAGGTTTCAGTCAAATATGAGGCAGAGTGTGGTTGTTTCCACCATCTTTGTACTTTGTCATGAAACATTAAATATATGAGATCAGATTTATGTTGCAGAGAATCTGGCGAAGTCTGTTGAATATGGTAGGTTTTGATTTCTTTTTTTATCACATTTTCAACCTCATCTTCTTTAGCTTGATTAGTATAAAACTTAAGCTTGCCTAAGAAGTTTCTTATTAGCTTTTTATCGTAATCAATATCACACAATGTTAATTTTGGCAATTCGTAAATATTTATATTAAATCTAAATTTATTTAGAATGTGCTCTTTTTCCAACTGTCTTAAAACTTTGATATTATCAGTGGATAAATGTTCTTCACTTAAATTAAACATTAAATTCGTTCGTTCGTTTTTAGTTGAAGTATCGTTTATCAGTAAATTACCTACTAAACCTCCTAACCAACAGATACCTAAATCATTCGCTTGAATAATGTTATCAGGTCCGATTGAACTTTCGTCTAGTTTGATATATTTATAATTTACATCTTCTTCAATAACATTATCAAAGAGTTTTTTAAAAATGGAACACATGTGATTCAGTCGACGTTGCTGTTTTTCATCACTTCCGTAAAAACGAAAAACGCGATTTCCGAAGTCAACGGGTAATTTAAAGCTAATGTTTTTCAATCTGCAGTCTACTGCATCAGGCGTAGCAATTTGAGTATTTTTCAATACATTATCTAATTCTTCACATATCCCCTGTTTCATTAGCAACAAATTTTCATCGTTACTTGTTAAAAATGACTCTCTGAATTTACCATTGTAATAACAATTTTCTTTGTTAGTTTCACACGAATCGCCTACTTCTTGGATTGTTTCACTATCTTCGATTAATATAACATTTTGTGCAAGATAAACATGATATTGTTTAATGATATCGATTTTCATTATGTTCCTAAAATTACCTTTTACAATGTTTTTTGCTACACTTTTCGCTAACTGGACGACACGCAATTTGCGGACACTAACTAACAAAGTTTCGAAGTCTTCATCGTCGTATTTAAATTGAAATACTTTTCCGCTATCGCTAGTTTTAATAATAGCTTCAACATCACAATCACGACATTGTAAGACCTTAGATTTAGGTATGTTATGTGCTACAGGGGTATATATTATGAAATCACATTCAACATCGTTATGGTTTTGAAACATTGGGTTGTGCTTACCTAAATGAAGTATCTGTTGTGTTTTTAAAAAGCTTTGTAAATATTTTTGAAAACTAAAATCTCCATTTGGTTTAAGAATGTCTTGGAGGGTCAACTTCTCCTTGTTTGGATCTACTCTGTGCTTTGCTTGTATAAATATGATCTTTGATTTCTTTGAACCCCTTTTCTTGTATCTAAAAACTATATCATCCATTGCCCCTAAATCGTAGATGTTAGTACCGAGAAGAAATTCTATAATATCATTATTGATCAAAGCTCTTAGTAAAATAAGTGCCAATAGTTTAGTTTCGAACAATTGGCCACAGATACCTGAAGTTCCAGGTCTTTTTTGATATTCATATTTATTTTTCTCCTTTTCTTTCTTTTGTGGGGTTTCATTTTTAGAGATACTTCTGATACTTAAGGTAGTTGAATTTAAAGCGGAATGTGCCCCATCTGATTGCTCTTGACCACTGCTATCTGTTCTGTCTAGGGGCCTGCTGGCACAGGGTTGGGATTGCATTGTGGATATTTCTTGGATGTAACCATTGTAGCTTCTTTATAGCGCCATCGTACCACCTTCACAAGTATTCGAAACCTGAAACAATTTATACTTCTTAATGTAAATATTTATGCCACTAGCTTTAGTCAGCGAATGGCTCCGCCCGCGCTTGTCAGTTTTCGTGGTAATTCTTTAAACGATAACTATTTTATTTGTCAAACGGTTGAAATAAAACAAATTTTTTTTTTGGCTGAGCTTTTTACGTACCTGGACTGGAGTAGGTTTTGTTATTTAATAATATTATTTACTTTTATGTTTTGCATTTTTTTCTACTTTTGTTTTGTGTTTAATTGATTAATTCTTATAATGTGTTTTATATCACTTTTTCTCTAGTGTTTGTAACTAGTAACCGGCAGATGGAGTTAGCTTACAATTATTATTTTTTGTTTGTTTTTATATGCATTTAATTTATTTTTTTATTTATTACTAGCTGAACCCCGCGGTGTTACCCGCGGTTATTGTTGTACCGCGAGTAACGCCGCGGGACAAAGTTAGTCTAAAAAAAAGTAGCCTAAATTACTCCCTGGATTATCTGCTACCTGCTAGTGAAAGTCCCGTCAAAATCCGTCCAGCCGTTCCAGAGATTACCCGGAACAAACAGACAGAGAGACAGACAGACAACAATTTTTCTAACTACATTTTTGGCAGATGTATCGTGTAGATATACATATGCATTGATTAAAAAGCTGTTATTTTAATATTACAAACAGACACTCCAATTTCATTTATTTGTATAGATATTACATATCTTTTTACAAGCTTTTAATTAACTTGCAATGTATGTATGCTTGTATGTTCGGGTGGGATCTTCCAACTCGATTTTGACGATTTTATCAAAAAAAATTTTAAACTTTAACAACTGCAGGAATGATGTCTCTATCGTATAGAAAAACTAAGGCCTTATTTTATTAGTGACTGGATAGTGATTTGATTTTCGCTGTTGTCTTGAAAAAAAAAGCTACTGTGAACCATACAAACACACGCACACACAAACACACAGACAAATACGCACACACAATGACATGACACCTGATACACAGCAGCATCTTAGAGCAATAATATCTTGATCACATTATCTTATACAACTGAGATTGATATAAATAATGCATTTTTGTGACAATTAAAGGGAGCCCTAGCACTCATAAAACAAATAGAATAGCTTGAGCGCTAGTAGTAATAACTAAGAGAAATGTTACAATATATAATTAATAGTGTTATAGAATTGTATATATAAAAGAAACTATGCTGAATTGTAATTTTGGTAAATAAAGAATTAAGCCGAAGATCGAACTAAGTGGCGGGAAATTGGAGAAACCTATGTCCAGCAGTGGAAGAAACTGATTATGCTGAAATTTTGCAAGCATAATTATGACCTACGCTGCCGAGACGTGGACACTCACAGCAGGACTAGTCCACAAGTTTAAAGTTGCTCAGCGTGCGATGGAGCGAGCTATGCTTGGGGTTTCTCTGAAGGATCGAATCCGAAATGAGGATATCCGGAAGAGAACCAAAGTAACCGACATAGCTCGCAGAATCTGTAATCTGAAGTGGCAGTGGGCCGGTCATGTCTGTCGAAGGACCGATAGCCGATGGAGCAGACGAGTCCAAGAGTGGAGACCATGGACTGGCAAGCGAAGTGTGGGACGCCCTCCAGCTCGCTGGACCGATGACCTGAAAAGGATAGCCGGTAGCAGCTGGATGCGGAAGGCAGAGGACCGTCAGAAGTGGCGCGCCATGAGGGAGGCTTATGTCCAGCAGTGGGCATCAGTAGGCTGAAGTGATGATATGTATACAGCATGACAATACAATATTATAATGACATGAAGCTGATTTGATGCAGGAGCTTCAAGGTGGCCATAGGAACTTTGTAAATACACGTCGCAAAATCATCGAGTTTGGACTCGTTTGATTAGTCTCGAGGCATTCCAGTAAAAGCTTGTTTTCAAAAAGCTTTTTAATTTAAGTTATTTCTATATAGCTTGTATACACACATTTCTTTCAATTTACAAACGACTGACTTGAAAGCCTGAAATTTCTTCGCCTGTCTTTAGTAATGAATTTCTGTCTGCATGTAGTAGTATCGGTTCCCAGAGTGACCCCAACTATCTCTGAGACTCTTTCAACTGGGTTGAAAGAGTCTGTTTTCTGACGTTCCCAATAATTTCAACGTTATACACATTAATGCTCAAAGTGTTCCGGCTCACTTCCCCGATATGCTGGCATGTTTTGACTGTACGAATTTATACGCTATAGGTTCTGTTACACTGTACTGGTATATCTGAATCGTGGCTTAAGTTCTGCTTACCATCCTTAGCATACTCTTACCAGGATTTAAACTCATCAGGAATGATCGCACTGGAGCTGGTGGTGGTGGTCGTATTGCTATCTATCTACGCTCTCATATTCCTTACTCCATTATTAGTTTGTCAACACACCGCCTCCAGCAGTTGCGGGTAAACATCTCTTTACTTTACTTGTTGTTGTTGTTGTTGTACTTTACCATTCTAAAATCCTTCTTGGTGTCTTCTACTGCCCTTCCTTACATATTAATTTCTTCTCTTTGCTTGAACTGCTCCTAGAACAACTTACTCCTTCGTACATACGTCGTGACTTCTAACACCTGCCTCCTCAAAAACGATACTCGGTCGTCTACTCTTAAATCTGTAATCCAATCTAGCTATCTGTCCATTCTTCCTTCCAATGCAACGCATTTTTTCCCACACTCTACTCCATCACTATTAGATCTCATCATTGCTTCCTCTCCTAACTTCACAGTTAAACACGGCCAGTGTTCTGCTGATAAGTCTCCTATCACGACTTGCTTTATCTATGCTATCGACTCCGACCTCCTAAAGCCAGAGATAAGATTATCCTGTAGCGAAATTTCAAGAACATGGATATTGGTGCCTTAATGAGGAATGCCGGTAACATCGACTAAGCACCTCTCTTCAGTGCTGACTGCATGGATGAGAAGATTGAACTTCTTACTGCTATACTAACTTTTACTAACTTTTCTTACTGCTAATTTAATGACTCTCTACAATAAACATGCGCTAATTCAAGAATTGTAGAAAGAAAGTAAAACGTCTTCCATCACCGAGGTAAACTCCAGATATAAAAGCGCTATTTAAAAAAAGGTGATAGCTAAATCAAAGTACAAAAAGAATTCAAGCGATAGCAACCGGGATAAATACACAACTATCAGGAATCATTGTATATGATATGACTATAGGAGTGGATCACCGATTCTCAGACCTATCCAATATGCACACAAAATTTCATAAAAATCGGTCAAGCCATTTCGGAAAAGTTTTGTAAAAAACACCAGGACACGTGAATTTTACATTTTAGATAATTAATGTATCAGTACATAAAGCCCCACAACGCAACCTTTCAAAGACATCAATATGTATCATACTCTAGAGGAGGAGATAACACAAAGGGAATCAACTCACATACATTGATTCTTGTGATACTTGTGGAAGTGAAAATAATAACACAGACCAACGAAAAAAAAACTTAGTAAAACTTTTTAAGCCAAATTATCCAAATCCTATGTATTTTTGGGTGCTGAAACCGTATTTGGTATTTTTTATCACCTATAATTCTGACACAATATGACATCCATTGTAATTTCAAAAATAAGGTAAAAATTGATATATGATATTAAAAATGAAGTTTTTTTATTTTTTTTATTTTATTTTTACAAAAAATATATATTATAGTATGAATATTATGTGCTTTCTATGTATTTTCTCTCACTTGTCACTGTAAAATTTCTGGTATAACTTGTTCTCCTATGTGATGAATTTTGTTTTCTCTGTGGAGAGACCAACAGTAATCACCCATCGTATTGATATTCCACTGTCCTTGGATCGTTTCTCCATCTCTTTTATGTCTTGGTGAAACCGTTCATTATACAACCAAGAGTTTTTGAACTTGTCTATCATATTAGCTACAATAAATTCATAGTTAGCTGCTCTCACATTGCCCAAAAAACTTAGTCAAAACCTCTTTAAATAAGATTCAAGCCTCTTTCTCCTTTCTTCCTTCTTCTCGTAGTCCTCGTTGCTTCGAAATCAGAACCAACAAAAATCCCTTTTTTCAGTTTAACTGCTTCTGATAACTGAGGAATTTTTTTCCACAAATATTTAAAACAACCACCATCTATGGGCAAGGCTTTTACAAATTGTTTCATCAAGCCCAGCTTTTTGTGTAGCGGTGGCAGAAGAATCTTTTGTGGGGGTTAAAAAATTTTTATGCAATATGTTCTAAACGCCTAGTCTAAAAGATTTTCTTAGGGGGCCATTGTTTTGTAGACCAAATTTGATCCCTTCTTCTACTAACCCACTCACATATAAAACATGGAAACGTTGAAAATCCCTTCTGTTGACCATGAAGCATGGAGATGACTTTTAAATTTCCACACAGCATCCAATCATGAGCTATACACAGTGCCGTCTTTACCATAAGGGCACTCGGGGCACGGGCCCAGGGCCTCCATTCTCAAGGGGGCCCCGAGGAACCGAAATTTTTTTCTCAGACATATTATTATGTTCTCGTTATAAATTTTCATACACATTACACTTTTTTCACAAAAAGACACGTAGTAGGTACATTTAGATAAGAAATAATAGACATAATTAATAGGCTTTTAATTTTTATATTTTTTATGGTTCAAAAATGAAAGCGTACAAAGTTGTGACTCTTTCACCGTCTTTACGATTGTTAAATCCTAAATTCTATATTTTCTCTGCCTTTAGCGCTTTTCCTGAATTTAGTCATCTTATTTCAGTTAGTTCAGCTCAGTTTTCAATGAATTTAGTCAAAAGTAATCTGCAGTTAGCAAACTAGCGTCTAAATTTAGAAGCAACGATGGTTTTTGACTGACTGCAACCTAATTAGAAACGCATTTAGGAAGGTATAATCGCATTTAGTTACTAACTTCAATCGACACGCAACTGTCCGTGCATGAGGACGTATACTTTTGTTTGGTACTCACTCATCTTTTTATTAATGTGTCAGACATTTATAAATAGTCCGTGTTTCAGGGATATTTTTGTCAGCAAGGGTTAGAAAATTAAAGAACTGAATTATGATAAATCTTGATACGACTTTTCATTTGTTGCAAGTGGCAAATCGTAATGTCACGACCAATCTTTCTTTTGCACTTAACATGTTAAACGATCTCGAATATATTCGTAGATTATTTCTGACACCAGTAGCACACGTCGCCATAGTCGATTAAAGGGATATAGAGTCGACTGACTCGTTGATTTAGTTTTCACCAGGATTTTTTCAAACAGTATAATGTCCTCAGGATGTTGGTAACCCTCTGACATAGGTATATAACTTGACCACGCCAGGTAAAACTGCAGTCGAGATATAAGCCTATGTCTCACCGTTGAACAAATAGGGACAGTGATACCATTTAGGGTTCTCTTCGGTAACATCTCGAGATCGACTCTGTTCATCGGATGGCAGCTGCCGATTATTATAGCTTGGCATACCAGTTTGCGATAGAAGATCTGTGTTTATCTTGTCGATTGCTGTTGCTATATCTTCAACGTTGGCATGAGCGTACAGTTGCAGGTCGTCAGGTGCACTACTGCATTACCCTGTGGGGGACCTACCAACCAACGCTGCAATAACATGTATAATAAACGGTCATCTCTTAAGAACTTTATGGCCCCATCGGCTTTCGTTTTTGCGAGCAATGTGCCTCGTTCACTAACACTTAATTTGGTTATTTTTTTACACAATTTATAATATTAATAAAAATAACATTAGATTAGTGATAAAGCATAATTACATACATGAAGCACATAATCGCAACGTTGAGTATTTCATGATTTAAAGATTTCTCAACTACTACAATTAATCGAATCCTAAAGCGCTTATTGCATTTGGCTGAATTTAGTCTTCGAAATTCAGAAGCAACTTAAAAGCAAGTTAGGAGCTTCTGATCACACAGTCCTTATTTAGTTACTAAATCAGTTAAATCTGCAAATATTTGTTTCGGAGCTTTGATGTTTTCTATTTATAATTTATGTGTATTTACAAAAAAGTTTAGTTATTATGTATTTATATCAGTTGTCCAGTACACATAGTACAAGCTCTGCTTAGTTTGGCACTAGATGTCGCTATGTCCGAAAAATTGGTTAACGCATCATCTATTTTCTTGTATTATTGACTAATGTTTTATTTTGGTGACGTGACGGAGGGTTGAAATGACGTCATTTCCATTCGTACTCACATTTGTTACGCTTCTAGTATACCCCGCTTTGCCCCACTAGGGCATTGCAGCGTCGGGCCCTCACTGCAGTCATAGGACGAGATCTCTAGCTACCGGCCGTCATTCGCTCCATGGCCAGTAGCGATAGCAGTTTTACCGCGGTTGCAATCTTCTGCGAAGAGGCTATCTCGCCTGAAGGCCTGGGAGGAAAACCTCCACTCCGCCGGCGAACCGGCCGGCAGATTAGTTTCGAGTGGGCCCGATAGGCTCGCCTATCAGCGTCTCATGCCACCCTGAGCATGAGCCTGAGCCCTGAGCTGAGTACGGGCAAGCGCTGGCAGGGGTCCGTATGTATTAATAACAGCAGTTCCCGGATCCCTCCCATCTCAGGCGTAGAATGGCACACCGTGTGGTTTTCGTCGGTCCGATTCCGACACACCACCCCGCGTAAACACCGGTGGGGTGACGGTACGTGTGGGTTTCCACACGTAAATTTACTACTTGTATACTGCTGCTGCTGTAAAATGGCCCACAGGTGCGAAACCAAAGAAATCAGCACCTGTAACACGGAAACTGGAAACTAATTGCAGTTGACATCGCGAGCGGAACGAGAATACCCGATACTTCTGGCGCTCAAACGGTTTTGATAAAGGTTCACTAGTTTGGCTGAAAGCACGACACGTATGCATAAAAAAGCCCCAAAAGTACAGACCAACTGGGAGGGTCCGTACAAGGTGATTAACCGGATTAACGACGTCCTCAGGATTCAGCGACAATCGAGTTCAAAACAGTGCATATCCACCACCTGGCTAAATATAGAAGCAATATGGCGTGGTAACAATAGCGATGCGATCTTACGCAAAATGAACATTCCAGAAAAAGACTCGGCAATCGGTTTAGCCGAGAAAGTTCTAGTTGGATTGATGAGGCAGGAGAATAATAAAACTTAAGAGTATAAACATAATGTCGATCAGTTCATATTGAACTGCTTGTTGTTGGTTTGTTATGTTTGTTATGTTGGTTGTTTACATTTAGCGTTTTTCGCAACTAGGCGCTTCAAGAGGCTGTTGAACTTTCCCGTATGATCTAGTTATAGCGGAATCTAGTATGAGAAGGCAGTTTAGTTAGAGCTACAGAGAGACAAATATCTGAGTGATATATGTGATTAACAGAGCGATCTCGGCAGTCATTATGGACTATTAGTCTGAGTTGTGTGGTTTTAAGAGTGTTTATAATAAAGTCTCTTTTACCAGATCTTCTTTTGTCAGAAGGCTTAAATCTCAAATTCGTCGAACCTGAACACGTAATAATAAATAGATTGTTTTGTTTAACGTAGAACCGGAAAGAAACTACTACTTCACTACACTACTACGATTACTCATAATAAAAATTATCATAGTAGAAAAAAGGTTGGCATAATACATTTTTTTTAATTTCCAAAAGGGCCCCAAATTCTTATGTGCCCGGGGGCCCCAGCTTAGGTAAAGACGGCCCTGGCTATACAGTTAATTTACTGTAAAATTACATCAAGATTTTTAAGCTTCCTTCATATGGACTGAATGAATAACAGGCAAAAAGCATAAGTATTTCCATTAAGTAATAATAGACCTTTCAAACTTGTTTTTGATGATTAAAGATAGATATCCTACATTTTTGATAATAAAATAAATTATTATCTTGTATTAACAAATTATTTTTTCTTATTTAAGAAGAAGATCTTTCTTTGCTTTGCTTCTTTAAATCAGAAAATCGGATTTGATACAGTTTAGCTAAAATATTGAAAAAGTTTATTTTATTGTTGGCCTGTGTAATTAAACAATCAGATAAAAGGAGCAATAAGATCATTCTGCGGTTCCTTAAAACCAAAATAAGTAACCAAAACAGACCATTGCAATCCCTGATAGCACCAGAGTAACTGCAAGATAAACTGTTGAAAAATCTGTATAACAACCACTATAGTAGTAGTTACATTTAAGTTACATGAAAAACTAAAAAAATTATAACCTAATGACTGTGTATACTTTTGATAAAATTTATGTAGGCACATGACAATTGATTTATTTAAATCAATTCAGTAATTAAGAGGCTATGAAGGAACATACTGTCAAAACTTTTACCCTTCCTTTTGGTTTTGCTGCAGTCAGGTAAAATTTAAATACAAAAAGCAAAAACAAGATCCATGTCTATGACATATCTAATAGTCGAATAGTCGTAGAAGAAGCATAATTTATAATCTGAATCTCGGAAAAAGATTCAAAAATTTTCATGAAATTTACCATACAGGGGCGATAAGTCAATCTAGCTCGGATTAGTTTAAAAAAAAATACCAAGCTAAGCTCGGTCACAACACAATATTTTATATCTAGTTTCTCACCTAATTGTTCTAATGTTCTCATGGTGTAATGCAAAAAAGGAACTTATATTGAAAACTAATAACATGATGTAAAAGCAATTAATGTGGGCAAATAAAGATAATTTTGCAATACATAATTAGTAGTCAACTGTACTTTGTTTATGATTATTTATATTTATTTTTTATAACAATTCTTATGATTATCATTGCTTAAAAAAGATATGTAGGGATATATTTTAAGCGTTACTATACTGTCCTGACAAACTACAAAAAAAATCCATCAAGGTCAGAAGTTTTTGAAAGACTTATGTTATCAGAAACTGAAAAAGGATAGTTATTTTTAGTTGTGAACCCATAAAATTAAATTAACTGCAGTGTTAAGTACAATATAAATTAATGAAGGAAAATTACTTATTCCCATTATTAGGTTATTCCTCTACTAAAGGATGAACGATCAAATATTCCTTTGTTTAGTATCTATCGGTAAATAACGATGGGATGAAAATGCTAAGCGTTTTTATTGAAAATTTTGTACATAAATCACCTATCTTTTAGAATATGTCACAAATTTTGCATGGAAACCGATGGAAACCAATGGCAAAGCGGTTTACGTCAACCTGTCAAATTGTTATAAAAAATATCATCAGATTTTCTGCCGCATCGGTTTTAAATAATATACGTATTTATCATATTACTAACCTAAGCAACTTATCTGTTCATGACAGCTGTTTAATTCAGAAATAAAACAGTCCTTTCTGGATATCGTCTTTTGCTGCAGGTGGCTAATCTTTTTCTTTGTTTAGATCAAGTTTGGGTTGTACAAAATAAAATTGTTTTTTTTTTTTTTTGGAATTTTATGGCCTGGTAAATAAAATTGAAGTATTGAAGCAATGTTGTCATAATTTGAAACATAAAAGCTTCTATTTTGAGAGGTACAAAATCGAAGTTTCCGATAGGAAAAATCAAGCCCGGAGTGTTTTTTTTTTAATGAAGCCTAGAATTTATGCCCACAGTTTAATTTTATAAAATGTGACTTAATTATGGTTAAGATAGTCTCGCCTCAATAGGGAATATGCATGTCTTTTTTTATTTCGTACCTAATCTGATCATTTATTTATTTATTTATTTATTTATTATATATATAATATACATTTACGTATCTATAACATAGAAAAAAATATAAATAGGCTTGGAAATAGTTAAACAAGTCTTCAAATTGAAATTAATAACACTGACTAAATTTGAGCTGTTCCAACGCCGCCATTTTACGCGCGCTTTGGACACGACCAATGACGTCATTGTGATTTCGTGTTTGCTTACCATTAAGTGTTACAATTACTTTATACTTATTTACAGTTTTAATTGCCAGAAAAATCTTGGAACAAGTTAATTTTTCTCACAAACACCACTAAACACAAAACTAATTTCGACGTCGATAATTTCGATGAAGTGCCTATCGACCTCACATTTCGTTTCGATCAACAGTAGACGCGTTTTGTACATTTGAATTTCCCTCCCTTAATTTTTACTTTATAATTAATATTTTGTGGGTTTAAAAATTTCAATAAATAAAAAAATACCTTGTTACCCTGTTAAGACAATAAATAATCTAGAAAAAAATGTTTGAGACAAATAAAAATGTCATTTTTTCGATTGTTTTGTCTTAGTCAGACCAGACAGACAACATCAACTCTACAACAGAACAAAATAACAACCAAATAAATTTGTATTATCAACAGAATTAAAGTAATTCAATATGCGGTATTAACTGCAAGCTTTTTCCAACAACCCCTAATAAAAATAATTTAGTTAAACATCTGTGTCAATTTGTGTTGACACGAATTTGTGTCTACAAAGAGCTTACGATAAAAAAAAACTAACGACTTGCAGCAGGTTGCGCATGTGGTTTCCTTTGCTTCTAACGATAAAAAAATTCAACTCACAATCAGAAAATAGGATCCTATTGATTTGAAATAGAGCCGACATTTGAAAAGATCTTAAGCCTTGCTTTTAATATTTCCTTTAATAAACAGTTAACAGTAAGTTTTTACTCAAATATTTTGTGTCATTAGTTAAACTGTAAATTTCCTACAGTTGCAAACTTGACACTATAATATAAGTCTTATTTTTATAGTGTTAAGGACTCACAAAGTAGAATATAATTTATTATGTTGTTAAAATTATGCACGACCTTTACACTTTTGACTATTTGTCAATAATTTTTTATGTTGAAATGTCAACATTTCTATTTCTATGAAATTTAGGAACTTGTTAACTAATTATAATTATTTTCGGAAAATGACATTTATGAACAGATATTTTAGCTTAGAAACGTTTGGTAATTATAATGATAATGAAAATGTTTCGGTTTCAATAATGGCGTTTACATTTTTAGGGTTCCGTACCTCAAAAGGAAAAACGGAACCCTTATAGGATCACTTTGTTGTCGTCAGAAACACGTGGAGGTATCAAGCTGAAACTCATATCAAATACGTTGAGTATTTGATATGAGTTTCTAAACTATCGCAAGGGAATCAAAACCTACAGGGTACTTCCCGTGAATTCAGAATCATTAAATTTGGTAAGAAGCTACGTCTTAAAGCACAGATGAAGGTAAAATAGCGAACAGTATATTTTTTTTAAGTACATACATCATAAAAACCAACAGGTTTGTATGGAACCCTCGTTGCGCGAGTCTGCCTCGCATTTCACTGATTTTTTCTTTCTTTTCTTCGACCTATATTTTTACGTGTGTTCGCGGATAACTTCGTCGTCTAGAACCAATTTTGATAATAATAATAGTCAGTGGGTGGTCTATTTTTTATATTTTAAGAAGGTATTGTTTACCTTTTCTAAGTATTTATAAAATGTAACTGATATGTAAAAAGAATAACTCAGAAATGTTGAATTGAACTCTTTTTGAGACTCAGGTATAAAAATGAAAGTGTTTGCAACTAAAGTGGTACCATCAACATGGAAAGTAAAAGATCAGTTTTTAAATGTTATTTAGTGCATGTGGCGACATGTGGTGTCCCCCACAGTGCATTTTTATGTAAATTACGAATGTTTTTGATGACAATTTATTAATTCAATACTATTGTTCTCTTCCACGACCTTCAATATTTTTTTAAATTAGTAGTTTTTTATGAAGTGTTGCCAGTGAAAAGATTCAGAACTTACCTTTTTCTAGAATGGCAATATTGTGGATAAAATTGGGGAATTCCCTTTTGATAGATAAGTACGCGACGGAAAACACGTTGGCTTTGTGTCGTCATTTGACGTTCTCCGTTAAGGGAACATTTAACATCAAAATAAAACAGTAATCTATATATATAAAAGAGTAAGGTGACTGACTGACATACCCAGAGATCAACGCACAGCCCAAACCGCTGAACCTAGAACCCTGGAATTTTGCATGTAGGTTCTTTATATAACGTAAGTGAGCACTAAGAAAGGAATTATGGAAATTCCACCCCTAAGGGGGTAAATCAGGGGATGAAAGTCTGCGTGAGCGAAGCCGCGTGCAAAAGCTAGTGAAGGGATAAATGGTTTGTTTGCTACCGCATAGATACTTTTAATTTCTTGTATTTAGATATTCATTAAATCTTTTCTTTTCCAAAAAAAACCTTTTATATATTTTAAGGTTTTTTATAACATAGGTTGGTATCTACCGCTTCCCATGGACATCTGTAACTTAACAGTCACGAGAGCGTCGCGTATTCGTACGTATTATTAAGCAAAGGATTTCAAAACTTTCTAGATATTTTAAAATGACTTGTTTCTGAGCGTAATAGACACGCAATAACCTAAAAGATCTAACCAACACCTGATACAGCACAGGTGCTGTTGTGGAGGGCTCGCAAAAAGCCGGTGGCGCTGTGTCTCGTGCCCACCTTGTAACCGTAACAGGTGAGCACGCCGAATCGTATTGAAAACGGAAATTACATTTGTCAAACAGTTGGGCATAGACATTTTGGTAAGGCGTTTAAGTGACGTAACGTAATGTTACGGGTACAAAATGGAGCAAACCTAGGTTTATCGCTTGAGGAGCATAAACTTAATAGCTTTAATAGCACTAACATATTAAAACTTTGTATGACAATTAGTTCAAAGTACTACCGCACGTTTTTATTAAAATTGAAATTATTTATTTGAGCAAGATAAACTACTGTGACATTTTGAATTGCAAAATTTTCCTGCAGCTTTGCATGAACACTGTTTTATAGCATATTTTGTTTTGCAATTACACCTTTTATAACCCTGGCCTCATGAAAGTGACTGTTCATTTTGATATATGGCTGATATATTTTCGATATTAATCAGTTTATTATGACACACAGAAAACTGATTCCTTGAGGAATCAATTTTCCGTGTGTATCAGGAAACGAACGTGGTACTATTGATAGTACCACGTTCGTTTCCTAGCCTATACAGATCATCAGCTTTTTCTACACAGCTTTTTCCGAAACTCACCTCTTCCTCTATCGACACCTAAGATTACCCAGCCAGAGTTGGATAGACCTAGGTGAGTATGGGTAAATTCCGAATTAAAATTTATTTAACTTATTATTGGGACTTTACAAAAGAAGCTTGGATAATACTAAGTCAACCCGGGTAAACCTAGGTTTGCTCCATCTTCTAGCATTACCCGTAACATATACACACACCGTCTGTATAAACTTTTTTTTTAATGTAGGTATGTGTATGAACTTCAAGTGGGTCTACACTCTACCCTACAGAAATGTATGGGCACATGCTATTGCTAATTACGTTTTAAACAGGCTCTTTGCTGTTAAATCAATGCATGTTGGGAATCACCGATAGAAAAAAAAGGGAGTATATTGAGAGAAATACCATGTACATAAGTATAGGCTTACATGACTTACTTGACAATTAGTAAACAAATATCAATTACTTAATTAATGCAACAACCAAAACCACTGTTTAGAGGATTCCACGCAAACACCGTCGCCTCTTTGGCGCCAAAAACGGTCGATATCACTTCAACCTCGTAAAACCTAACCGTGTATATGATCGCCCATTTCACTATCAACGCAATTAGGTTCTTCGCAACGTCATCCTGTCAAAGTCGAGTTGCATTTCATATTATGCGACTTTTATAAGTTGTAGACATAAAAGTATATACAGAATTTGTAGCTTTTGTTGTATAGTCCATTCGCTTAGATACGGGCACTTCGATCGCGCCGCCGTTGCACATCCGGCAAGCCGCTACAAAATCCAAGGGCCCGCTTGAGGTGTAACTATACTCACAAATAAGTATGAATTATCAGTTTACGACGTTGTATGAATTAATATATGTATTCGTATTTTACAACAATAACCACATAACATTGTGACCACGGTAACGGCGGGACAGGGGGTGCTAAGAATCACCGGGTTATGGGAGGCCACCACAAGCGGCTGACCCTGGCGACTTTAAATGGCCGCACGTTATGGCTAGACTCGCATCTGGCACAACTCGAGGTAGAACTTGAGAAGATTAGATGGCATATCTTAGGGTTATGTGAAGTCCTTTATAGGTAGCAGAGCCACGCTGATTTCAGCACGAACGGACCGGCTTCACCGAGGCGGTACTACGCTCGCAAAGAAAATCAACGTAAAAAGACAGCGATCATGCTGTCGTGTTTCGTTGGTTTCGTTGGTGGAGACCGGAGGCCCAATAATGCAGAAGCATCACTAGCCCGCCATGGTGTAGGTCACCATGCTGCATTGTTGCATTGCTTGCATTCGCAGTATGGTGACCACAACTCTTGGATTCTGCTTATGCTTTCCATCAGGCAGAGTAGTCATGTTGGCAGGGCCAAACATAAAAAAAGTCCGAAGAGAGGGGAGAGGACACCATAACCCTCGACTCAGGCCATCTAATGTACTTCCGTAAGGGAGATCAACAATCTCAAGGATCGTTCGATCATCAAGGTGGCCTTGGGTTTCTGGTTAATAAGTCCCTTTCTAGCAACGTTGTGGAAATATCGAGTCTGTCGAACAGGGTAGCGTACCTCATTGTCAAACTCACCGAGAGGTATAGCCTCAAGGTAGTGCAAGTGTACGCACCGACCTCGGCCCTCTCGGACGATGAGGTGGAGGATATGTTCGATGACATTTGGAGGGCCCTCCACTTCACTATTAAGACCCACTACAGCATTGTTATGGGTGACTTGAACGCCAAAGTGGGAGTACAAAATTGCAGCGAATCGGTTTTAGGATCTCATGGATTTGGGAGAAGAAATGGCAAATGATCGTCAACTTCCTCGAACGAGAGGGGTTGTTTTTAATGAACCCTTTCTTTAAAAAACGGCTCCAATCCTTTGGAGCCGTTTTTTAAAGTGGATCCCGACGCTATGACCAAGAACGAGTTCGATTTTATCATGACGGACCGAGAGCACATATTCAGAGACGTCTCAGTGATCAATACGTTTAACTCCGGTAGTGATCACCGACTGGTCCGTGGCTCTCTGAATTATACAGAAGACCGAAGAATATAATCAGCCCCTGTGTCTAGCATTCGTGGACTATGAGAAGGCCTTTGACACGACCGAGATCTGGTCTGTTTTGGAATCCCTGCAGCGTTGACAAGTGGACTGGCGATACATCCAAGTGCTGACATGTCTCTACGAAACCGCCACTATGTCCGTCCAAGTACAGGATCAGCAAACAAAGTCCATAACATTGCATCGGGGAGTGAGACAAGAGGATGTTATTTCCCCTAAATTGTTCACAAATGCAATGGAGGATTTGTTCTAAACGCTACACTGGAAAGGACGTAGCATAAATATCAATGGCGAATACATCTCTCACTTGCGATTTGCGGACGACATCGTTATCATGGCAGAGACGCTGCAGGACCTATAACAGATGCTGAACGACCTGGCTGACTCTTCTGTGCGCATCGGCCTACGGATGAACTTGGACAAAACCAAGGTCATGTTCAATGAACATGTTCTACTGGAACCGGTCGCGGTGCAGTTCTCGAAGTTGTTAAAAAATATGTGTACCTGGGGCAGACTTTGCAGTTAGGTAGAAACAACTTCGAGGACAAGGTGAACAGGAAAATTCAGCTGGGTTGGGAAGCGTTTAGGAAACTTCGTCGGGTCTTTGCATCGTCGATCCCACCGTGCCTAAAGACTAAAGTCTTTAATCACTGCGTCCTACCCGTTATGCCATACGGAGCCGAAACGTGGACACTTATGGCACAGATGGTCCACAAGTTCAAAGTTGCTCAGCGTGCTAAGGAGTAGGCTATGCTTGGCGTCTTTCTAAAGTCTAAAGGATCTCATCAGACTGCGACGTTATTCTTACGGAAAAAAAGTAGTGATAACTTTTCAAATTACCTTTAATAATATTTTGTTGAGATGTACCGCTAGGCGAGCTGAGGAGCCTGCGCACGATATCTCGATAAAAAGGACTTAAGCGCCGAGCAATGCGCGTCGTTTACGCGTTCCGGTCAACTATTTGTTTGATAACACTTTCAAAGTTTACTAAAGCCTCTGGGCAGACCTTTATGAAAGATCGCCATAAAGGTCTTAGCGTGGTTGGGGTTCCTAAGAAGATATTCAAGGAGACAACCATTAGGTACGTTCGAAAGTAATTTATTGAGTAAATATGGTACACTAATAATGCGCATTACAGTTAAACTCTACGATCAGCAAAATACAATATCAATGTAAAGGAATACTTACGAAGTAACTTAATCTTAAGAAGCATACACACTTCAAAGTACTGCCCCTATATTATTACAAGTCAAACAAATAAAATAGTATTAATACCTACATATCTATAAAAATAAATAAGATTGGAGTGTCTGTTTGTACAGATATAGTCTGTATATAAACATATACAGATATATGTTTATATACAGACTACAGTACACGATACAAGTACGTAAGTAGTAAGTCTGTTTGTTCCGGGTAATCTCTGGAACGGCTGGACCGATTTTGACGGCACTTTCACTGGCAGATAGCTGATGATCTAAGGAGTAACTTAAGCTATTTTTTATACTAGCTTTGTCTTACGGCGTAACCGGCGGTACGACAATGACCGCGGGTAATACCGCGGGGTTCAGCAAGTTATTTTTTTTTTTTTATTATTATTGTCGGAAGCTCTTTGAGACAGACAGTTATAGGCCTTGGTTTAGCAATTTCTTATTTAATGTTGAGTATTTTTTAGCAATTTATAACATTGTAAAATGATAATTAAATATACCAAAAATACACAACTGTATAAAAGTATTTTAAAACTAGTTCTGCCCGCAGTTCCGCCAGCGTGTGTGTCAGTTATCGCGGCAAATGGTAGTCTATGTGTTATTCTGATGTATTAGCTATATTACTGTAAAGTTTCATCTAAATCCGTTCAATATTTTTTTTGTGAAAAAGTAACAAACATCCGTCCATACTTACAAACCTTCGCGTTTATAATATTAAGTAGGATTAAATCTTAAAACCTATAATTATCACATTGATATAGCACAAACCTGTTATCTTTTTAACCGACTTCAAAAAAAGAAGGAGGTTTCTCAATTCGACCGTATATTTTTTTTATTTTTTTTAATGTGTGTTCGGGGATAACTTCGTCGTGTATGGACCGATTTTGATAATTCTTTTTTTAATGCAAAGGAGATGTCCCAACGGTGGTACCGGTAATGGTGGTAATGATAAGGACATTAATATCTGATGATGGCATCCAAGAGAAATCGAGTCGAACCTTGAGGTCGGTTTTATTTTTGTTATTATATTATTATTATGTAATATAGCCATGTAAACGGTGTGGTCGTAGAAAAAAAAAAGATTTTTTGACGATTTTCGTTTTCCACAAATTTTACTTGTGTATAAATAGAATTTGGTAATAGCTCTTTCACATAGTGAAGGTATTAAAATCACGCGTACTCCGCTCTTACGGAAGATCAACCTAAGTGACAACATTCGTGCTGTCGTGTTTCGTTGGTCAGTGCAAGACCAGAGGCCAATGATGCACAAACATCTCAATAGACAGCCATAATGTGAGTCACCATCCGCAATAAGTATGGTGACACACATACACAAAAAAAAATTCATTCCGAAATTTAAAAAACGTCCTTTGTAAACTTTAAAGTTTCGAAGTACTCTCTAGTGATAATCAAACACGTCGTTGTTCAACGGCAACGTGTTATTTTATAAACTTAGTGCCTAAATATGCCGCTAGTAAACCGATAGGTGTTTTAGGAGAATTATTGGGGCCAGGATTATCAAAAGTTTTATCTCTCATAGTTTCGAAAAATTGAGATACATCAATATTCTTTGTTTGAAACAATGAAACATCCTTTGGATATAGTTTGAATAGTTTAGTATAAACGAAATCTTTTACTTCTATTTCTGAATCCTCATACACCATTTTTAACACTAATTTAATGCATTTAAGATACAGCTCATGGTAAGAAAACATACAAATAGGAGTGAACCCTAAATCATTGGGTGTAGTACATATTTTCCTAAATGTTTTTCCCCCTAACAATAAGTGTATTGACGGAAAAAAAGAATACCTATTCTCTAAAGCCGCATAATGGAGTGGTGTTCGGCCAAGTAGGTCTGTGACACTAAAGATCTCAAGAAGTCGCTCTTCGCTTTCTTTTTCCAGGTAGTCAGTTATATCTACGAGGTTATGTCCGTTTGCACCTAACCAGTGAGCTGGAGTCGGTCTATTCTTTACCATCAAATACGGCGTGATCAATACTTCAAACATTAGCAATGAAAAAGATTCAAAATAATGATCTTCATAAGGCCACATAATTCGTACTATAGCTATCAATAAGAAGTTCATAAACAAGGGCTCACATCTTCCAGTGGACTGACATCGAAGTAGTTCTTTAAATATGTGTTTGTCAATGTCCATGACTAAATCTATAAAACTCTGTATCAATATTTGTGTCTTGCTTTTGATGACTGAACAGAAGACACAAAATCTTTGGCTGCCATTTTTGAGCATCTTTAAAAATTCTGATATATTACATTTATGTATAAAAGGTTTTACACATTTCAGTATGAAAGTTGCAATGTAATATAATTTCTCATTAAGTGCAACACGTAAGTTAATATCCAATTTAGCTACTAATATATTGAATACCGTATTATGTACTTCAGTACGCTGTAAATCTATTAAAAGATGTTGGTCTTTCTGTAATTTACTGTTTATAAACCTTCGGATACCCATAAACCGGTCACTGGTCAGCATCTCCTCTATGAAATAATTCCACATAGAAGACGTGACGTGGACAGATCTTAATTTATCAAACAAGTGTTCAACGGCAAAGTATTCAGCAAAAGTGAAGTGAACGAACTTAGGGGTATTACTAATAATATGCTCAATGATTTCTGACTTCTCATCACTCACACTGACATTGCCAATAAATTCCTGCACATCTGCCATTTCACTATCGGAAAGGAAAATACTTTGATCTAAAAGTAAATATGCAGCAGTTATTTTATGATTTTTTATAAACGATTTATGTTCGTTATCTATCATTTTTCTTACATAGGGATCTTTAGTATTCATTGTCAAATTTTTCTCACCAAATCTAATATCGAAAAATTTTATTTCCGTAAACTTTTCGTACAGAGTAATTAAATTTGAGGTGTCTCTCAACTCGCAACAACTTTCAATGTTGTTTAAAATGTCCCTAAAGCGAGTTTCGAATACCTTCGCTATCATGTATAAATGCAAGGGTAGACTTGCGAACGTCTCTCTAGCATCATCCTGATAAATGTCCTTGATAGCTTCGTCATAAAATTCACTTACAGACGCGTAATCTACTGTGTAACCTAGCATCTTCGACCATACATTGCGTAACATTATTTTTTGTTGATCTATTTTTAACAAATTTAAACTAAAAGATATTGTCCCAAGAGCCAATTCTAATAGCCCAAGCCTATAGCATGGCCTGGAAGTTATCCACAAATGAGCAATCCTTGAATTTTTGAGCGTACCTAATAACTGAATTACTTCATCTGAATAATCAGGACTGATTTCGTCAAAACCATCTAAAAGAACAGCTAAACTGTTATTATTGTAAAAATGATTAAATAAAATAATTTCCGATACATCTGCACCGGGCACATAGTTTTCGTAATGATCAGATAAATATATTTTATTTCCATTTAATGTTATCAATTCCGACACGTTCTCTTTCAATATTTCAATTAAGTTCTCTTTCATATTAAGCGTCGAAAGGTATAACATTTTGATAGTTTCTTCTAGAGTTATTTTTGCTTCGTCGTCTTTCCATTTGCTGAATTGATGAATATGGTCGAGCAAATTTAGGTTTAGTATCCAAATGTTTGGATGTAATCGTTTCGTATTAATCGCTAAATGACTCAATAGTGTGGACTTGCCCATGCCGGGCCCGGCGCTAACAATTACTACCTTCTCTTCTATGTCCTTCAATGTTTTCACCTCTGAAGTAAAATCTTTGTGTGACCCTTTTTCCACATATTTCGTTAACGTCTCAATACTGCCATGTGATTTTTTCCAAATAATATTTGCATTGTAATTGTTGCTTAAAAACCAATGCACATTGGTTTTAGCATTTTTTCTGCATATTTCATCAAATATGCTTGCCGAATCTGTTATTATTATTATATCGTCTTTTTCTACTGCTGTCGAATTCGTATTTAAGTAATCTTTGAAATATAAAAATGTATCTTTATATTTGTCTTTGTTTAATGTTATACACCGACACAAACAACGATGTACATAGAAATCAACTGTTTTATGATATACACTATTCGTTAAAGATGTTCCTATTTCTATAGTCTGTTTGCACATTAACTTACGAAGTAATTCTGGACTCAAAAGATCTAAAATTGTATTATCAAATACTTTGTTGACAGTAACATCTACTCCTTGAATTGTAACTTTACGCTCCTCCTGAATTATCCTACAAATTTCCCTTGACAAACTCTTGAAGGTGTTCATATTATCTTTTTGGATTTTCTTGTCATCAAACATATTTCTTAAGTCAATTTCTAAAGAGCTGCTTGTTATAAGTATGACTTTTCCTTTGAATAGTTGTACAATTTCCTCCACTTTATCATAAAGACAATCACTGTCTGATTGCTCTTGACTAGTCACTGCCAATACAGAACTGGTTGAAAGTTCTATTTCATGTTTAAAAGTTTCAAAAGAATATTTGTAAATCATAGAATCTAAATCTATGAATATACAATTATTGAAATTTTCTATCGAATCAAAATACTGTATTAATTTTATACTGGTAAAATTAGTTTCATCTGAAAAAATTACCATAACTTTATTGTCACTATTTAAGAACTCACATAAGTGTAAAGTTTTGATGGCTTCCTTATCGAATTGTAATAGAATGTTTTCCATTTTTTTTCTATACATGAAATTAATTACATTTACAAGAGGGCTGCTTAGTACATATTGTTCCGCTTCTTTGTAAAATTGGCAGGTTTCAGTCAAATATGAGGCAGAGTGTGGTTGTTTCCACCATCTTTGTACTTTGTCATGAAACATTAAATATATGAGATCAGATTTATGTTGGAGAGAATCTGGCGAAGTCTGTTGAATATGGTAGGTTTTGATTTCTTTTTTTATCACATTTTCAACCTCATCTTCTTTAGCTTGATTAGTATAAAACTTAAGCTTGCCTAAGAAGTTTCTTATTAGCTTTTTATCGTAATCAATATCACACAATGTTAATTTTGGAAATTCGTAAATATTTATGTTAAATCTAAATTTATTTAGAAAGTGCTCTTTTTCCAACTGTTTTAAAATTTTTATATTATCAGTGGACAAATGTTCTTCACTTAAATTAAACATTAAATTCATTCGTTCGTTTTTAGTTGAAGGATCGTTTATCAGTAAATTACCTACTAAACCTCCTAACCAACAGATACCTAAATCATTCGCTTGAATAATCTTATCAGGTCCGATTGAACTTTCGTCTAGTTTGATATATTTATAATTTACATCTTCTTCAATAACATTATCAAAGAGTTTTTTAAAAATGGAACACATGCGATTCAGTCGACGTTGCTGTTTTTCATCACTTCCGTACAAACGAAAAACGCGATTTCCGAAGTCAACGGGTAATTTAAAGCTAATGTTTTTTAATCTGCCGTCTACTTCATCAGACGTTGCAATTTGAGATTTTTTTATTACATCGTCTAATTCTTCACATATCACCTGTTTAATTAGCAACAAATTTTCATCGTTACTTGTTAAAAATGACTCTCTGAATTTACCATTGTAATAACAATTTTCTTTGTTACTTTTACACGAATTGCCTACTTTTTGGATTGTTTCACTATCTTCTATTAATATAACATTTTGCGCAAGATAAACATGATATTGTTTAATGATATCGATTTTCATTATGTTCCTAAAATTACCTTTTACAATGTTTTTTACTACACTTTTAGCTAACTGGATGACACGCAATTTGCGGACACTAACTAACAAAGTTTCGACGTCTTCATCATCGTATTTAAATTGAAATACTTTACCGCTATCGCTAGTTTTAATAATAGCTTCAACATCACAATCACGACATTGTAAGACTTTAGATTTAGGTATGTTATGTGCTACAGGGGTGTATATTATGAAATCACATTCAGCGTCGTTATGGTTTTCAAACATTGGGTTGTGCTTACCAAAATTAAGAATCTGTTGTGTTTTTAAATAGCTCTGAAAATATCTTTGAAAACTAAAATCTCCATTTGGTTTAAGAATGTCTTGGAGGGTTAACTTCTCCTTGTTTGGATCTTCTCTATGCTTTGCTTGTATGAATATGATCTTTGATTTTTTTGAACCCCTTTTCTTGTATCTTAAAACTATATCATCCATTGCCCCTAAATCGTAGATGTTAGTTCCGAGAAGGAATTCTATAATATCATTATTGATCAAAGCTCTTAGTAAAATAAGTGTCAATAGTTTAGTTTCGAACAATTGGCCACATATACCTGAGGTTCCAGATCTTTTTTGATATTCATATTTATTTTTCTGATTTTTGTCCTTTTCTCTCTTTTGTGCGGTTTCAGTTTTTGAGATACTTTTGGTTCTTGAGGTAAAAGAATTTGAAGCGGATTGTTCCTCATCTGATTGATCTTGATAACTGCTATCTGTTCTGTCTAGGGATCTGCTGGCACAGGGTTGAGATTGTGGATATTTCTTGAAATTGGTAAACATTGTAGCTGATTTATAACGCTATCGTACCACTTTACAATTATTTGAAACCTGAAACAATATATATATTTGTTAATACATTTCTTTTTTTGTTTTTTTTTTTAATTTATTGTCTAATCTAAAATTCATACATGCATACAGTTATCCATTATATACCACACAAACCATCAAGAGTTTATCCGTGGTATACCAGACATCACTCGGTTACAAATAAATTACTTATGTATAAACAATAAATATTATTTTATATACTTATTTATATTATATTATATATTTATATATACATATATATATATCTGAGATATATATATAGTTGAGTATCAGCTTGACAGTAAATAGTTTATCAAAACAGTTTTACAATTTTTTTTATTCATCTTGCTACAGGTTTCGATAGGTATGTTGTTCAATATACGGGGCAGCATGTGTTCCCACGTCCGCGTCCCATATACATTGGTACGCTTAGGTATTCTATAAGTAGGTAAGTTTGACAATTGACGTAATGACTCCAATCTTATATTTTTCTTTAATTCAGCAAGGTTGTGGTATTCCTCACCCAGTACACATACGCTCACTTTATCGAAAACATTTAATATTTGACAGTGTTTAAATAGGCGACATTCGTCTTCTTTAAATTTTAATTTAGTTTTTCTAGGTACTATTGTTTTTAAGATGCTTAATTGTATGTTATAAATGTTTTCGAGGTAGGTCCTGTATGTGCGCCCGTAACTACCTAGTCCGTAGCTAATCACGGAGTCGGCAAGTGCGAGGTACATGATTCTAAGTGTTTTATACGGTAACTTATACTTTAACACATATAATTTGGATAGAACAGATCTTAGTTTACTACATACACTATTAATATGAGGGCCCCAGTGGAATTTACTATCTATAGTAAGGCCCAGATACGTATGCTGAGACACTAACTCTAGTGGTTGGCAATTGCACAGCGTTCCCGTCTGGTGTAAGCACGAGTGCTCATGAGCAACAATGACGGGCTCGCAGGGCGATGTCAAGTAAGGTGAATGTATATGCATCATTTTTGTTTTAGTTGCATTAATCACTAGACCCACATCGTGGGCCCAACCACACAACAGGTCAAAGTTGCGCTGCATAATCCTCTGCGCCTCACGTAGGTCTTTATGAGCAGATATCAAGCATGTGTCATCAGCAAACTGATAAACTGATCCCTCAGTGAATATATTACACATGTCGTTCACATATAACAAGTATTCGGTCGGCCCGAGAATCGAACCTTGTGCCGTGCCTTTGTTGGTTAGAATCATGTCACTTAGAGAGCCAGCGACACTTACTGCGGTGTAACGATTACTATGATAGTTTTCAAACCACTTCACTAAAGGTCCCCGTATACCATTTTGCTTTAATTTAGTAAATAAGGTTTTATAATCTAATACATCAAATGCCTTACTAAAGTCAATGAAGACAACTAGTACGTGTTCACGGTTGTCCAGATACCCGTTGATCTCACTGCTAAACTTGGATAGTAATTCAGACGTGCTTTTATTTTTTTGGAAACCAAATTGTTTTACATTAATTATACTATTGTCTTTCAAAAACCTACATATCTCATGGCCTAAATTTCTCTCAATTATTTTATCTATACATGACAATATAGTAATTGGCCTGTAGTTGTTTGTATTTGAGTATGAACCATTTTTGTGAATAGGTCTTATTATTCCGATTTTTAATTGATCAGGGTATACGGATGTGGCAAGCACTTGTCGCGGCTCCACCCGCGTATTTGTCGGTTGTCGCGGTAATTCTTTAAACTGATAACTTTTTTATTTGTCAACCGATTAAAATAAAACCAAGAATAAATGTTAACTTTAGTAAAACAAATTCAATGCGCCTACAATACGGCGGATGGCAATAAATTACTGCAATTAATTGAATATTCCTTTTTTATACAATATACTTTTTTTAATTTTCACCCTGACAACTGCGTAGATGTGAGTAACTGGGCATCTAAATCAGGGATTGCTACTGGAAAACATTTTGTCCAACAAGCTTTCCATCCTAGATAGTCCATTAACAAACAACGATGTCAATCCCTTGGAAGCAAACCACAGGTTAAGCCAAAATTACAACTCCCTTAACAAATCCGGTAATAACTAATGTCACTGATAACACACTCTGCCCTCCAAAATGGCGAAGAGTTCATGCAAATAGAGCTAATAAACGAAAGAAATTATCGGATTCACCACCTCCTGTAACTATTAGGACTGCCAACAGGTACAATGGCCTGCAGATCGATCTAACGGAAGATGACCCAGAACTCGAAGTAAAAATGTCTTCATATGAAATTAACCTAAAATTAAAAAAAAAAACTCATTCTGAAATCTATACTAATATATAAAGCTGAAGAGTTTGTTTGAACGCGCTAATCTCAGGAACTACAAGTCCGATTTGAAAAATTCTTTCAGAGTTAGATAGCCCATATATCGAGGAAGGCTATATATCATCACGCTAAGACCTACAGGAGCGGAGAACCAATGAAGAATGTTACAAAAAGGGAGGGAAATTATCACGCTACGGGCAATTGGAGACGCAAACGAGGTTGCGTGGGTCGGCTAGTATAATTATAATAATCGAGAACATTTCATGTTAATTGAATTACAAATAGTTGCTCGGTATTTTTTTTTAAGTTGTTTGGTGGCGCCCTCTCTTGATATGCCCTGGTACTGTTTATTCTGCACCTAATTCCAGTATAGTGTAATGTAGTTCGCTCGAGTTGCGATTGATGGCGCTAAAAAAAAAACACAAAAACGAAATTTTCTGAAAATGAATCCGAGCTCGATCGATTTATCGCCCAGAAAGCCTATGCATACAAAATTTCATGAAAATCGTTGGAGACGTTTCCAAATTTCAGATTATATACATATTTATCTGCAAGAATTGCTCGTTCAAAGGTATTATATAATTCAATTAAAAATTATTCTGCTGCAATTTAAATAATATTTTTTCCTTCTTCATCTTCTTCATTTTATTTGCAAAACTATAAAATATTTTGTTAACCTTACTCTTCTAAGACAACACAAAGTTCTTTTTTATTAATGGTCCCAATATTATACAAAAAGTTATTTTATCAATTGGAGAATTTGGGACCATGGTCTCAGTTTCTCCAATTGATAATATGTATCATACTCCAAAAGAGATAAATGAGATTATGTAAAGTGAATCAATTTATTTTGTGTGGGAGTTTAAATAATTAGAAGATCAGATAAAAGGAGCAAAAAGATCATTCAATGGTTTCTTAAAACTAAAATAAATAACCGAATCAGGCTATCCCAATAGCTGATAACACCAAAGTAACAGCAAGAATTTATGGACAAGAACAGTTGGAAATACGAAGTGCTTTGCCAATGGTCAAACACCAAACTGTTGAGAAATATGTATAATATATATATTATTAGCTGTTGGGCGCGTGTTTGTCGATTATCACGGCAAATGGTAGCCTATGTGTTATTCTGATGCATAAGCTATTTTACTGTAAAGTTTCATTCAAATCCGTCCAGTAGTTTTTGCGTGAAGATGTAACAAACATACACTCACAAACTATCGCTTTTATATATTAGTGTGAAGTGTGATAGTGTGATGTGATGATTATGTCAATATCAAATATGGCAATGCTGCTGGCAGAAGTATAATTTCTATAGACATGCTTTGCACTGAAATATAGAATATAATATATATTTTACATTTATGAATGATGTCCATCATCAACAATGCCCAAGTTCATGACTCGATGACCCAAAATAGAATTATCTGGCCAAGAGTGACAAGTCAATCCTAATTGAAGCGGGATAAGGCTAAGCAAAGGAAGAGAGAGAGAGAGAATAAGTATGTATGTATTTATATCAGTTGTCTAGTACAAGCTATGCTTAGTATGGGCCTTTTTCTTCTTAGAATCCAGTAAATATTTGTCAATGCTGGTAAATTTTCAAATTAATTCACATTTTGGGCAGATACAACATGTTCTGGAAGCTTGTTGTAAGCTGTGATAAGCTTGACTGAGATGAAAATAAACAATATTACATTGGAGTTTGGCCCAAAATTGCTCTTACATCTAGTTTCTCACTAAATTGTTTCAATTATTCAATACTCAATACTTTATTGCATCACATAGGTATACAAGGTCTTACAGTAATCAAATTGTTCCACTATGAACCCTGTCGGGCACAGCAAAATTACAAATAAGAGAGGACACAAACTTATAACTAATACAATTCAAATTAATGACACAATCTTCTTTTACATAAAAATGGTATAGTTTAAAAAAGGAAGTTTATAGGCTGTTAAAACTAATATCATGATGTAAAAGGAATTATAGTGAGCAAATAGTTTTGTAATAATTGTTTATTAGATAATGCAGTATGTATACACTATATAAATCACCTAGCTGTGGAAGAACCATGCTTCGGCATGGATGGGCCGGCTCGACCAGAGTGATACCAAGGCCTCACAGAAAACCGCTGTGAAATAGCGCTAGAGCTGTGTTTCACCGAGGGGGTGAGTATACCAGAGGCCCATACCCCAACCCCTCCCCATCCCCCAAAGGCAACGCATTTGTGACGCCTCTGATGTTGCGGGTGTCAATGGGCGGCGGTAATCGCTTACAATCAGGTGATACGGCTGCTCCTGTATTCCATAAAAAAAGAAACAATCCACAAAACAAAAATTATCATAAAGGTCAGTTTTTGAAAGACAAGAATTGTTATCAGAAAATAAAAAAGGCTAGGAACCTATTTTTAGTCGTGAACGCAACAAATTAATTGCAGTGTGAGTATCATAAACTCAAAGAGAAAAATAACTTGGCATAGGTTTTAAAGAATGAACGATCAAAATTGATAATAGATCTATCGATAAATATCGGTGAGCTAGAAATACTAAGCATTTATTATTGAAAATTATGTACCTACAGACAAATACTAATCCCATCTTTTTTATACTCCTCAAATTTCTTCTTCTTCTTCTTTGATGAAATGGCAACCAGCCGGATCTCTCGGATCAGCTATTTCTGCCAATGTCAAGTGTATGGAAAGCACGGAGCAAATATTCGTGATGGAAAGCAATTGCAAAGCGATTTAAGTCAACGTCAACCACTCAAATTGTTATTACTTACTACTGTCATATTCATTAACCTGAAATGCTTTTAGGGCGCTCCACATTCTCAAGAGACTAATCTAATAATCTTATTAGATTAGTCTTTTTCTTTCTTCTTCTTTCTTTAGATTTTTCTTGTTTTAAATTTCGAAGTTAACCTCCTAGGTAGATACCTAGGAGGTTAACTTCGAAATTTAAAACAAGAAAAATTAGGAACTGGAGAATAACAAACACTATAATCAATGGTGGTGATTTGGTTGTTTTAATCAATAAACTAAAATTCACTAAAATTTGCTGTTGAATTATTATGATTATTATTTATTACACAGTACATTATTGTGTCACATCGTACATCGGCGGACTTAACCCTTAAGGCATTATCTGCCAGTCGACCGATTAAGTGATGCATGGAAAAGGTGAGGTAGGTGCACTTAAAGAAATTATTATATCGGTTTTCATACTTACTACGAATAGTTTAAATAAGCTCGTAATATATTGGAAGTGACAAATATATACAGTAATACATTTATATTTAAACGACTATTTATATTCATTCATACACATACATATTAAATGTATTATAGCTGAACCCCGCGGTGTTACCCGCGGTTATTGTTGTACCGCGAGTAACGCCGCGGGACAAAGTTAGTCTAAAAACAGTAGTCTAAGTTACTCCCCGGGTCATCAGCTACCTGCCAGTGAAAGTCCCGTCAAAATCCGTCCAGCCGTTCCAGAGATTACCCGGAACAAACAGACAGACAGACAGACAAAAAAATTTTTAACTACATTTTTGGTATATGTATCGTATATACATACATATGCATTAAGTAAAAAGCGGTTATTTTAATATTACAAACAGACACTCCAATTTTATTTATTTGTATAGATAGCATATAAATTTATTATGTGATAAACTAAGTCCTTGTTGATTCCGCCAATTCAGTCAGTAAAAGCTCCTTTATCTTGCACTTGAGCTTAAATTATATACATTTATGTCGTCTGCTTACAGTTCATTTTTCGTTATCTGACATCTCAAGTCTCAACTTTCACTATATATTTCGTCCAAGGGCCACCATGAAAATTTAGAATAGCTGCCAAGAAGCTGGGCAGTTCAACTTGACGGGTAACCTGGCAGGTTTTTTATTTGTATGTACCAT
This sequence comes from Spilosoma lubricipeda, assembly GCA_905220595.1. Classification (NCBI taxonomy): domain Eukaryota; kingdom Metazoa; phylum Arthropoda; class Insecta; order Lepidoptera; family Erebidae; genus Spilosoma; species Spilosoma lubricipeda. The sequence continues at coordinate 4,256,184 of HG992287.1, read as the reverse complement.
TAAGACCTGCAACGTATCGACATTTCACCTGCGTTGCTGTCTGCTGTTTTCTGTATTAACAATGTACTCTGTGCTGCTGTCTCTGGACGGTTGACCACAGTCTAATTTTATTAGAATCACAGAGTACATTGTTAATACAGAAAATCTGATTAGAATTCTCAAAGCCACACGTTATAAAACACCTCTCGTAATCATTGCCGGTTTTTCGTTTTTGATCGAAACAGGTGAATAGTAAAAATTATTATTGTTTTGATACAAATTAAGTAAATACAGTACATTTGTTGCACTTATGTTATACAACACGATTTATGACCATTCTAACCACTTCTAAAACTTTTATAAAAAAGTTAGGATATCGTTTGTTTGTTTACGTCAAGTAGGTACTTACGTAGGTATAATTTACGAGGTATTTTTGAAATAGTAAACTTTTAAGTGGATTACTTATAAGATATTGTTAAGTGGGAGTCAGATATTTTTGAATGTTAGTCCTAGTTGTTTCATAGTCGTCTTCGCAAACTGTTTAAATAGTGATCGGTACGGATTATACAAATAATTATGAGTTCAAGAAGAGTCTCTTACGAGCAATTGGAAAGTATGTGGGAGTTTTTGAATGTTCACAGAAATATTGCTGTAGGCTTCAATAAAAGTGCTCAAGCTCGCGCAATGTCCCGAAGACTGTGGATGGAGTTAGCGGAGACCTTAAATTCATTTGTAAATGGTGCTACGAAAGACTGGAAAAACTGGTCAAAAGTGAGTTAATGTATTTACTTAATTATGAATAGATTGACTATCTAGTATAATTGAGTCTGTAAATAGTATATCTGTGTATTTAATCAATAGCAATATTGTGAAATTATGATTGTGTTGGTAAATTGTCTATTCAACCGTTTCTATTTTAGTATTGGATAGACTACAAGGGAAAATTGAAACGTAAGTGTGCTAAACTAAGACTATCTCACACACGCACTGGTGGAGGCCCTTCCAATGTACCCGATCTCACAGAAGTTGAATTAAAATTTCTATCCATACTTGGAGGGGACATTGGTTCTGGGTCTCAGAGACGAAGATGTCGAGTAGCTCCAATGTCTCAAGAAGCCGCGAGAAGGGCTCTTGTAGATTCTAGCCGTGTACGAGCAGAGGCCACACAGGAAATCTCTAACAGCTTGAGAAATATAGAATGGCTACTGTCACATATAGTAACATCATTAGATGGCCTCAATAACAGGTAAATCATTTTTATTTTAACCTCATTCAATTTATATAACAATGATTAAAATGTCATGCCATACATGTAACACTACTTTTATAGGTAAACCACAAAAAAAAAAATTAACACTATCTTATCATTAAAATTATAGAAATATTTATAACTATATTATGTGTAAATTGAAAGTAAAATAGTATTAATTGATTAATAGTAAAATAGTAAACGATGATATGTACTACCTTTAATTATTTATTTATTTATTAAAAAAGTAGATTGACTAAGTTCAACTAGTGTTTCATGTATTTTCATTGTTTTAGATTTGCCGGTTTGCCCACAAATGAGGAATAAGTTGTCTTCCTGTAGATCAACATGTTGAGTTCTTGAAGACTATCCCTCCCCTTCTACTATATGGTGAGTAGGTTGCAGTTGGGCTTCTTGCAAAACTTCATCAGATGTCATGTCTTGTACAGGGATACTAACTCTATTACAAATGTTGTGTAGAACTACACAAGCATTTATAATTGACCCTGCAACCATAGGTTCATAGTGTGTAGTACCCTGTGCACAAGGATACATCTGAATCGTGCTTTAAGAAGTCCAATTATCCGTTCTATTGTATTGCGAGTTTTGACATGCTGCTCTGTATAGTAAGATTCAGGTGAATTTGAAGGTGCATCTACTATTGGTGTCATTAATGATTTTCTTAAAGGATAACCAGAATCACCTGTAAAAAAAATCAAGTGTATTAGAGATCAAAAAAGCCCTATTTTTAATTAATTTAATCTATACAAATAAATAAAATTGGAGTGTCTGTTTGTAATATTAAAATAACCGCTTTTTACTAAATGCATATGTATGTATACACGATACATATGCCAAAAATGTAGCTTAAAAAAATTTTTGTCTGTCTATCTGTCTGTCTGTTTGTTCCGGGTAATCTCTGGAACGGCTGGACGGATTTTGACGGGACTTTCACTGGCAGGTAGCTGATGATCCGGGGAGTAACTTAGGCTACTTTTTTTTAGACTAACTTTGTCCCGCGGCGTTACTCGCGGTGCAGCATTCACCGCGGGGTTCAGCTATATATTTATAAAATTAATTAAAAATAGGGAAATTATGAAAACACTTTTATTTCATATCACCACTTATGCATATGTCACAAGTATTGTGTTTATAGATCACAGAAATAGTGTTCAATTTTGGGTGATAATATGTACCTATATATACTTATTTATAACTTGTAAGTTGCCAAATTTAGTAACAAAAACTAACCTAATAACCACATATTATTTAACTCCTCCATAAGTACTTTCAATGGAGGGTTACCCCAAATGAATGCATCATGAGTTGCTCCTCCATGGCTGGCATCCGCACTAATAATCTCCATATCTGAGTTGCAAACCTAAAACTTAATGTCTATTATTACGATTCACTACACACATTAACATTAAGTTACCTAAACTTATTCCTTTTTGTTTCAGGATAAACATCATAGATCTTATATTATGTAATATATGTAAGTTGCCAAGCCTAAGTGTAAGACTTAAGTTTTACATCCTATAGAAGCATTATGTGAGTTGAGAGTGGAGTGGCTAAATATTGTTTCTATGTTGTTCACATACTTGTTATTGTATTATACATAAATTGTGTACTTGCATGTTTTTAAGAATTAATTTAATGTTACATACCAACTGAACATTCAATTAATGAAATTTTTTTTATACAATAAAAACGTTCTTCATGTTCTACAGGTCTTTTTATTGCAACATGGGTCCCATCAATGCATCCTAATACACCAGGCATATCAAACTTGTTATAAAATCTGAAGAAATAAGCTAATGTGAGAGATAATTAAGTATATAATATATAATCAGTAATGGCTTTAGAGTATATCCACTAACCCAACTATGGTAGCTCTTTGTTCATTAGGAGTATTGGGAAACTTAATGTACTTTTGCTGAAAATGTTGAACATTTAGGCATTGTGTAATCTGTTTAATCGCTGTAGAAACAGACTGTTGCGCAACAGAGTGTATAGCAATGTGTCCAGTAGGCCTTTGGTATGATGCTGTTGCATAGAAGGACAGTGTGATCAACACCACACAAGGAACATTATATTTAAAGAATTTTCTAAATGATTTTATCGATTCTTAGGTGAGTCTTAGCATAATTAGTTACTTCAACAACACTTTCAACCAAGATTAATCATGCAAATCGGTACAAACCTTGACTTCAATTGATAAGTCTTTTGACTTTGTTGCTTGTGGCAGAAAAGTTTTAAGTTCCTCACACAATTCTAGAACACATTGTTTGGATAGCCTATAACGCTTCACAAACATCGTCTCATCAATTTTAAATGGTTTCACAAAATTGCGGACCATTGACCTATGGATTTTGACCTTTGGTTTTTGTTTAAAATTCGAAAATCTTCTTCAGAAACTCAAATATTTCATCTTCATCATACATCTAAAATAACGACGAATTATGAAAAAAAATCAACAAGAACATTCAATAATAATGTAACAATAATATTTTGTGCAAAGATTTACAAACACTCACGTTTTTAATTTAAAATTGAAGAAAACAGTTCAAAAAAAGTAAGTCAAGCACGCCTGTGAAGTTCAACTACAAGGCAGATCAATTATCGATTGTTCATGTGTCAAATAACACTTCATTCTTCTTCTTTGATGAAATGGCAACCAGCCGGATCTTTCAGATCACCTATTTCTGCCACTATCAAGTCTGTCAAGAATCCAAGAAGACTACAAAGTCTTCAAATCATAAGTGTTCATCATCAGCCCGTTGCAGTCCACTGCTGGACGTAGGCCTCTCCCAAGGAACACCACAGTTTGCTGTTGCTTTTCGCATCCAGTCGCCGCCAGCCACCCTTTGCAAGTCGTCCCGCCATCTGGCCAGAGGGCGTCCCACACTACGTTTGCCAAGACGCGGTTCTCCACTCTAGATTTAAGTTTTCGTGGTGATGAAATTAATGTGAAAAAATATATAAATTATGGATGAGATGAAATGGGGACCGTCTTTCGAAAAAACAAAAAACGATCCAAAACTTCATGGTACGGCACAAGACGCGCGGACGTGTTGTCGCCTATCAAACGATCGCTCACCGGTTTAGGTCACGTGATCACTGACTGGCCTGCTAATTAAAGTCTTCATGGTATGAATTAGCCTGGCAGTTCATTTTTCGTCAAAAATATACCTGTATTAAGAGTTTGTGGTAGGCCTCTGCTCGTACACATAGGTACACGAATATGTTATCAGTTTATTACTCACTGCAGCGTGTTAAGCCCAATTTCTTCCTGGATCCACTGACGATGGCAATTTCGGTACAAATTACGGCGAAGTACATTACCAAAATAGCTATGACGCCGAGGATAGCTATTGTGATCGTGTCAGCAGCTCCACGTGTCCACCAATGTCCTTTAGCATGGCGTCATTGTTTCCGCCAGCAGCATTCCGGTTTAGGAGTACGTCCTCTTTTTCTACCGTTCAGCGACACATAGCTAACTCCCAAATTGGTATCTGCACTTTACTAAAGCCCCTTGGCAGAGCTTTATGGCAGATCGCCATAATGGTCCTAGCGTTGTCCGGGGTTCCTAGCGAGATATTCAAGGAGACAACCATTAGGTACGTTCAAAAGTAATTTATTGAGTAAATATAGTACACTAATAATGCGCATTACAGGTAAACTCTACGATCAGCAAAATACAATATCAATGTAAAGGAATACTTACTAAGTAACTTAATCTTAAGAAGCATACACACTTCAAAGTACTGCCTCTATTTATTATTAAAGTCAATCAAATAAAATAGTATAAATACCTTCATATCTATACAAATAAATAAGATTGGAGTGTCTGTTTGTAATATTAAAATAACCACTTTTTAATAAATGCATAATCTATACTAATATATAAAGCTGAAGAGTTTGTTTGTTTGAACACGCTAATCTCAGGAACCGCTGGTCCGATTTGAAAAATTCTTTCGGTATTGGATAGTACATTTATCGAGGAAGGCTATAGGTATATATCATCACGCTACTACTAATAGGAGCGGAGCATCAACGAAGAATGTTTCAAAAACGGGGGAAAATTTCATGGGCAATATAAGGTGCAAACGAGGTTGCGTGGGTCAGCTAGTATATGTATATATACAGTACACGATACAAGTACCAAAATAACATATTTTTTAATTTTGTCTCTGTTTGTTCCGGGTAAACTCTGGAACGGCTGGACCGATTTTGACGGTACTCTCAATGTGCAGATAGCTGATGATCTAAGGAGTAACTTAAGCTATTTTCTTAGACTAGCTTTGGCTTGCGGCGTTACCCGAGGTACGACTATGACCGCTGGTAATACCACGGGGTTCAGCTAGTTATTTATAACTAGTTGAATCCCGCGGTATTACCCGCGCTTATTGTCGTACCGCGAGTAACGCCGGGCGACAAAGTTAGTCTAAAAAAGTAGCCTAAGTTACTCCCTGGATCATCAGCTACCTGCTAGTGAAAGTCCCGTCAAAATCCGTCCAGCCGTTCCAGAGATTACCCGGAACAAACAGACAGACAGACAGACAGACCGACAGACAGACAGACAGACAAAAATTTTTTTAACTACATTTATGGTATACTAGCTGAACCCTGCGGTGTTACCCGCGGTTATTGTTGTACCGCGAGTAACGCCGCGGGACAAAGTTAGTCTAAAAAAAGTAGCCTAAGTTACTCCCCGGATCATCAGCTACCTGCCAGTGAAAGTCCCGTCAAAATCCGTCCAGCCGTTCCAGAGATTACCCGGAACAAACAGACAGACAGACAAAAAATTTTTTAACTACATTTTTGGTATATGTATCGTGTATACATACATATGCATTAATTAAAAAGCGGTGATTTTAATATTACAAACAGACACTCCAATTTTATTTATTTGTATAGATGTACAGTGTATACATACATATGCATTTAGTAAAAAGCGGTTATTTTAATATTACAAACAGACACTCCAATTTTATTTATTTGTATAGATATTTCAATTTTTTTTTTATTGTCGGAAGCTCTTTGAGAGAGACAGTTACAGGCCTTCGTTTAGCAATTTCATATTAAATGTTGAGTATTTTTTTACCATTTAAAACATTGGAAAATGATTATTAAACATACAAAAAAATACACAACTGTATAAAGTATTTTAAAACTAGTTGTTGCCCGCGGATCTGCCAGCGTGTATGTCAGTTATCGCGGCAAATAGTAGCCTATGTGTTATTCTGATGGATAAGCTATATTACTGTAAAGTTTTATCGAAATCCGTTCAGTAGTTTTTGCGTGGAAGAGTAACAAACATCCATCCATACTTACAAACCTTCGCGTTTATAATATTAAGTAGGATTAAATCTTACAAACTATGATTATCACATTAATATAGCACAAACCTGTTATCGTTTTATTTTTATTATTATTATGTAATATAGCCATGTAAACGTTGTGGTCGTAGAAAAAAAGATTTTTGGACGATTTTCGTTTTCCACAAATTTTATTGTGTATAAATAGAACTAGCTGACCCACGTAACTTCGTTTACGTCTCTTATTGCCCGTAGCGTGATAATATCCCCCGTTTTTGAAATATTTTTCATTGATGCTCCGCTCCTATTGGTCTTAGCGTGATGATATATAGCCTATAGTCTTCCTCGATAAATGGGCTATCTAACAGTGAAAGAATTTTTCAAATCGGACCAGCCGTTCCTGACATTAGCGTGTTCAAACAAACAAACAAACAAACAAACTCTTCAGCTTTATATATTAGTATAGATTTGGTAATTCTATTTATACACAAGTAAAATTTGTGGACATTACAATAGCAAATCATATCAAATCAAATATTTATTTGCGGAAACATAGGTTACTTACAGGTCTTATGCTTACTTTAGAGGTACACTATGTCCTACCACATTATGTGGTGTGCAAATATTGTAAAAACAGAAAGATTATAAGTCAAATTATTCAAACACTTAAAATTATCAAAATATGTCAATTAATATATCAAAATCAAATAATGTCAATACAAAACAATGTTTACATGAAATGAAAGAAATAGAAAACAAAACACAGCTACATAAGAATTGTCAAAGAAAACTAAAATTACACAAAGTAGATTGAAACTGCATGGTAGCATTAGAGCATATATTGTACAGCAAAAATTGCAGCCTTTGTTGCCCTAGTTACTACCAATCTTACTACCAGTTGTAATACCGTTAATTTTGATATCCCTTCCTACTACTCCAGTATTGAGTTGTTAGAAGGGGAAAAATAAATTGCCTGTGTTACTACCGTGAATGCCTACTTTAAAAAAAGCTTATTTTATTTCTAAACTAATTTATTTTTACTTTATAAATTGAACATAAAACAATTTATTCTAAAATTAAAAAAAAGGAAAATCAGCGCAATTTCTCGAGGGCGTAGCCTACTGAGATTTCTGCATTTAACAACTGCATCTGAATATGTCGGATACTGTCGTCATTTACAATATCGCGACTTCTTCTTTTGTTAAATTGCTGTGCAACAATTTTAACAAGACTGTCATCATTTATAGCATTAAGAAGGCGCAATAACGCATTATTGTTCTTATTTATGATTTTATTTAACTTGGCATGATAGCCCTCAAGTATATTATTTGTTCTGTGTCTCATACCGAAAACACTGAGCACATCCAAATACTTCTTTTTGATCCATGTGTGTTGTACGTATTTTATAAATTTTTCAATAGAAATATGTTCACTTTCTGTTTTTATATAAGACCAACCTTCCTCGAGCATTTCTCTCGGTAAAAGTGGTAATGCAGAGCACAAAGAAACAATGCGATTTTCTGCTCTGCACCTAAATTTTCCCAATAAAGATTCTGCTTTTTTCCACAGGCAACGATGCCAGTGATAATAGCAGCCTACTATTTTGATATTTGGTAACATTATTATCAGAGCGTTGATGTTCGCAATCTCAAAGTCACAGTGAAATAAGTTTGGTCTTAATTGAGGCAGCTGCGACTTTATAATATCGTACATAGTTTCATAGGTCGACTGTAACTTGTTGCTTAATAGAACAAATATAAGGGGCACTACTCTAGTCGTTTCTGTTGAACTTCCGTATTCACCGTGTATGCTCACAAGTTCTTTAAATGGTGGCGGACATGCTTTAAAGGTTGCGTCTACAAAAAAATCAGTTATAGTGTGTAATATTTGTTTTGCTTCTGGGATACAAAACAAGAGCATACGGTCTCCTTCATTTATGTAATCAGCGAGAACGATGTAATGAAACTTTTCAGGTATTTGCACATCTTCTAAGTTCGTAAAAACTGTTTTGGTAACCGATAAAGACTTATTGCGAGTTTCGTAAAGAGAATGTTGTATGTTAGTGAAAAGTGGATAGTTCCGTGCTGAGTTATTACCCTCTTTATGTATGAATCTTTTTAATGTTTCATTATATATTTTTGGTATTGGTTTATCACTTTTGACAACTTTATTTTTCAGTCTTGGTACCGAAACAGCAATTTTATTTTTCTCAAAGTCAGGCTTGCATACGTGTTGTATGTTGCGTACTACATCGCTACCCTTAAATGAAAAAAACTTAGATCGTGATTTAAACGAAAATACACATAGTAGGTACATTGCAATACGATAAAATCGAATCTATGAAAACAAAATAAATTATAATTTAATTAACCATGTTGCGTATACCAAACAAGGTATAGTTTTTAAATAAAACCAGAAATCGCACTCACTTGTATCGTTAAACTTCCAGAGCATTTCGGTTTCTTGAAATATAAAGCACATCTCCATATAACACTCCCGTTCTTGTATTCTTTAAGTTTGTAGTACTGGATGGCCCTTACTTATTAATATAGTCCCTCCTTTTCTTGAGATATATTTAATTTCTGTATTACTTGCTACGCTCATTTTCAAAAAATTAATGAAGAACAATTGAAAAATAAATGGAATAATATAATAACAAGGAATAAAATAAGAGATGACAAATTTATTTTTTTCTCATTTTTATGTCATCGACTAAGAGTAATACTCGCTAGCGTTATTCATATTCAGAGAAGATATTAAAGAAGTTTTATGTTTACTTTACATTATTGTAAAACCGACATATTCAGATGCAGTTGTTAAATGCAGAAATCTCAGTAGGCTACGCCCTCGTAAATTGCGCTGATTTTCCTTTTTTTTTAATTTTAGAATAAATTGTTTTATGTTCAATTTATAAAGTAAAAATAAATTAGTTTAGAAATAAAATAAGCTTTTTTTAAAGTAGCCATTCACGGTAGTAACACAGGCAATTTATTTTTCCCCTTCTAACAACTCAATACTGGAGTAGTAGGAAGGGTAATCAAAATTAACGGTATTACAACTGGTAGTAAGATTGGTAGTAACTAGGGCAACAAAGGAATTGCAGCATTAAAAAATTGTAATCGACAAAAACTCATCAACAGAGTAATAGCAGTTGTCTACTAGGTATTGGGATAATTTATTTTTGAAAACATTTATATTACTACACTCTTTTATGCTACTCTGAATCCTATTGTAGATTTTTGTGTCCATAATAAACACGCTTTTCTCAAAGAGGATAGTCCTATATTGACTGCACAGATTATTGTATAAATGAGTTCTATTTCGCGATTTAAGCTCTACTGTAAACAGGGATGGGTGATGTCTAATAAACAAAGCCATTTCAGAAACATTCAAAGATCACACGGTAAGTATTAAATTTTTTTTTAAGTAGTCTTCTTTTGAGACTAAGCATAGCTCGCACACATCTTTTTTGGCATTTAAATACTTTATCCGAATTGGGAGCATTTCCCCAGAATATGATTGCATATCTGAGCCTAGAAGCAACATTACTATGATAAGCCACGAGTAAAGTGTTAAGATTGACCTTCTTAGCTGGCATGTATATGCTGTAAGACAACTGTGATACCCTTTGGCAAACAAACTCAATATGGCTTTGCCACTTCAAATTGTCATTTACGTACACCAAGAAATTTTGTTGTAGTCGTCAATTAAATTTTTTCACCATTAAATTCTACTTGCTTAGCTCTTACACGTAGTGAAGCTATTAAAATCACGCGTACTCCCCTCTTACGGAAGATCAACCTAAGTGACAACATTCGTGCTGTCGTGTTTCGTTGGTCAGTGCAAGACCAGAGACCAATGATGTACAAACATCTCAATAGACAGCCATAAGGTGTGTCACCATCCGCAATAAGTATGGTGAGCATTACTCTTGGATTCTGCACATGCTTTCCATATGTCAGAGTCACTATGGCAGCCCCATACATAAAAAAATAAATAAAATTTCGAAGTTTGAAAAACGTCCTTTGTAAACTTACTTTTGAAGTACTAGGTACTTAGTAATTACAATAGGTCGTTTTTCAACGACAACGTGTTATTTTATAAACTTAGTACTTAAATATGCCGCTAGTAAACCGATAGGTGTTTTGGGAGAATGATTGGTGTCATGATTATGATTAACAAAAGTTTTATCTCTCATCGTTTCTAAAAATTGGGATACCTCAATATTAATTGTTTGAAACAATGAAACATCCTTTGGATATAGTTTGAATAGTTTAGTATAAACGAAATCTTTTACTTCTATTTCTGAATCCTCATACACCATTTGTAACACAAATTTAATGTTTTTAAGATATAGTTCATGGTACGAAAACATACAAATAGGAGTGAACCCTAAATCATTGGGTGTAGTACATATTTTCCTAAATGTTTTCCCCCCTAACAATTCGTGTATTGACCAAAAAAAACTATAATTATTCTCTAAAGCCGCATAATGGAGTGGTGTTCGGCCAAGTAGGTCTGTGACACTAAAGATCTCAAGAAGTCGCTCTTCGCTTTCTTTTTGCAGGTAGACGTAAATATCTACGAGGTTATGTACGTTTGCACCTAACCAGTGAGCTGGCGTCGGTCTATTCTTTACCATCAAATACGGCGTGTTCAATACTTCAAACATTAGCAATGAAAAAGATTCAAAATAATGATCTTCATAAGGCCACATAATTCGTACTATAGCTATCAATAAGAAGTTCATAAACAAGGGCTCACATCTTCCAGTGGATTGACATCGAAGTAGTTCTTTAAATGTGTGTTTGTCAATGTCCATGACTAAATCTATAAAACTTTGTATCAATATTTTTGTCTTGCTTTTGATGACTGAACAGAAGACACAAAATCTCTGGCTGCCATTTTTGAACATTTTTAAAAATTCTGATATATTACATTTATGTTTAAAAGGTTTTACACATTTCAGTATCAAAGTTGCAATGTAATATAATTTCTCATTAAGTGTAACACGTAAGTTAATATCCAATTTAGCTACTAATATATTGAATACCGTATTATGTACTTCTGTACGCTGTAAATATGTTAAAAGATGTTGGTCTTTCTGTAATTTACTGTTTATAAACCTTCGGATACCCATAAACCGGTCACTGGTCAGCATCTCCTCTATGAAATAATTCCACATAGAAGACGTGACGTGGACAGATCTTAATTTATCAAACAAGTGTTCAACGGCAAAGTATTCAGCAAAAGTGAAGTGAACGAACTTAGGGTTATTACTAATAATATGCTCAATGATTTCGGACTTCTCATCACTCACACTGACATTGCCAATAAATTCCTGCACATCTGCCATTTCACTATCGGAAAGGAAAATACTTTGATCTAAAAGTAAATATGCAGCAGTTATTTTATGATTTTTTATAAACGATTTATGTTCGTTATCTATCATTTTTCTTACATAGGGATCTTTAGTGTTCATTGTCAAATTTTTCTCACCAAATCTAATATCGAAAAATTTTATTTCCGTAAACTTTTCGTACAAAGTAATTAAATTTGAAGTGTCTCTCAACTCGCAAGAACTTACAATGTTGTTTAAAAAGTCCCTGAAGCGAGTTTTGAATACCTTTGCTATCATGTATAAATGCAAGGGTAGACTTGCAAACTTCTCTCTAGCATCATCCAGATAAATGTCCTTGATAGCTTCGTCATAAAAATTACTTACGGACGCGTAATCCACTGCGTAACCTAGCATCTTAAACCATACATTGCGTAACATTATTTTTTGTTGATCTATTTTTAACGAATTTAAACTATAAGATATTGTCCCAAGAGCCAATTCTAATAACTCAAGCCTATAGCATGGCCTGGAAGTTATCCACAAATGAGCAATCCTTGAATTTTTGAGCGTACCTAATAACTGAATTACTTCATCTGAATAATCAGGACTGATTTCGTCAAAACCATCTAAAAGAACAGCTAAACTGTTATTATTGTAAAAATGATTAAGTAAAATAATTTCCGTTACATCTGCACCGGGCACATACTTTTCGTAATGATCAGATAAATATATTTTATTTCCATTTAATGTTATCAATTCCGACACGTTCTCTTTCAAGATTTTAATTAAGTTCTCTTGCATATTAAGCGTTGAAATGTATAACATTTTGATAGCTTCTTCTAGAGTTATTTTTACTTCGTCGTCTTTCCATTTGCTAAATTGATGAATATGGTAGAGCAAATTTAGGTTAAGTATCCAAATGTTTGGATGTAAACGTTTCGTAGTAATCGCTAAGTGACTCAATAGTGTGGACTTGCCCATACCGGGCCCGGCGCTGACAATTACTACCTTCTCTTCTATGTCCTTCAATGTCTTCACCTCTGAAGTAAAATCTTTGTGTGACCCTTTTTCCACGTATTTCGTTAACGTCTCAATACTGCCAAGTGATTTTTTCCAAATAATATTTGCATTGTAATTGTTGCTTAAAAACCAATGTACATTGGTTTTAGCATTTTTTCTGCATATTTCATCAAATATGCTTGCCGTATCTGTTATTATTATTATATCGTCCTTTTCTACTGCTTTCGAATTCGTATTTAAGTAATCTTTGAAATATAAAAATGTATCTTTATATTTGTCTTTATTTAATGTTATACACCGACACAAACAACGATGTACATAGAAATCAACTGTTTTATGATATACACTATTCGTTAAAGATTTTCCTATTTCTATAGTCTGTTTGCACATTAACTTACAAAGTAATTCTGGACTCAAAAGATCTAAAATTGTATCATCAAATACTTTGTTGACAGTAACATCTACTCCTTGAATTGTAACTTTACGCTCCTCCTGAATTATCCTGCAAATTTCCCTTGACAAACTCTTGAAGGTGTTCATATTATCTTTTTGGATTTTCTTGTCATCTAACATATTTCTTAAGTCGATTTCTAAAGAGCTGCTTGTTATAAGTATGACTTTTCCTTTGAATAGTTGTACAATTTGTTCCACTTTATCATAAAGACTATCACTGTCTGATTGCTCTTGACTAGTCACTGCCAATACAGAACTGGTTGAAAGTTCTATTTCATGTTTAAAAGTTTCAAAATAATATTTATAAATTATAGAATCTAAATCTATGAATATACAATCATTGAATTTTTCTATCGAATCAAAATACTGTATTAATTTTATACTGGTAAAATTAGTTTCATCTGAAAAAATTACCATAACTTTATTGTCACTATTTAAGAACTCACATAAGTGTAAAGTTTTGATGGCTTCCTTATCGAATTGTAATAAAACGTTCTCCATTTTTTTTCTATATATGAAATTAATGACATTTACAAGCGGGCTGCTTATTACATATTGTTCCGCTTGTTTGTAAAATTGGCAGGTTTCAGTCAAATAAGAAACAGAGTGTGGTTGTTTCCACCATCTTTGTACTTTGTCATGAAAAATTAAATATATCAGATCAGATTTATTATATTGGAGAGATTCCGGCGATGTCTGTTGAATATGGTAGGTTTTGATTTCTTTTTTTATCACAATTTCAACCTCATCTTCTTTAGCTTGATTAGTGTAAAACTTAAGCTTGCTCAAGAAGTCCCTTATTAGTTTTTTATCATAGTCAATCCCACTCAATGTTAATTTTGGGAATCCGTAAATATAAATATCAAACCTAAATTTGCTGACAATGTGCTCTTTTTCCAGCTGTCTTAAAATTTTGATATTATCGGTGGATAAACCTTCTTCACTTAAATTAAACTTTAATTTCGTTCCTCCGTTTTTAGTTGAAGGATCGTTTATCAGTAAATTACCTACTAAACCTCCTAACCAACAGATACTTAAATCATTCGCTTGAATAATCTTATCAGGACCGATTGAACTTTCGTCAATTTTGATATATTTATAACTTACATCTTCTTCGATAGCATTATCAAAGAGTTTTTTAAAAATGGAACACATGTGATTCAGTCGTCGTTGTTGTTTTTCATCACTTCCGTAAAAACGAAAAACGCGATTTCCGAAGTCAACGGGTAATTTAAAGCTAATGTTTTTTAATCTGCCGTCACCTTCATCAGACGTGGTAATATGAATATTTTTTAATACATCATCTAATTCTTCACATATCACTTGTTTCATTAGCAACAAATTTTCATCGTTACTTGTTAAAAATGACTCTCTGAATTTACCATTGTAATAACAGTTTTCTTTGTTACTTTCACACGAATCGCCTACTTTTTGGATTGTTTCACTATCTTCTATTAATATAACATTTTGTGCAAGATAAACATGATATTGTTTAATGATATCGATTTTCATTATGTGCCTAAAATTACCTGTTACAATGTTTTTTGCTACACTTTTAGCTAACTGGATGACACGCGATCTGCGGACACTAACTAATAAAGTTTGGACGTCTTCATCGTTGTATTTAAGTTGAAATACTTTTCCGCTATCGCTAGTTTGAATAATAGCTTCAACATCACAATCACGACATTGTAAGACTTTAGATTTAGGTATGTTATGTGCTACAGGGGTATATATTATGAAATCACATTCAACGTCGTTATGGTTTTCAAACATTGGGTTGTGCTTACCAAAATTAAGAATCTGTTGTGTTTTTAAATAGCTCTGAAAATATCTTTGAAAACTAAAATCTCCAATTGGCTTAAGAATGTCTTGGAGGGTTAACTTCTCCTTGTTTGGATTTTCTCTGTGCTTTGCTTGTATGAATATGATCTTTGATTTTTTTGAACCCCTTTTCTTGTATCTTAAAACTATATCATCCATTGCCCCTAAATCGTAGATGTTAGTTCCCAGAAGAAATTCTATAATATCATTATTGATCAAAGCTCTTAGTAAAATAAGTGTCAATAGTTTAGTTTCAAATAATTGGCCACATATACCAGAGGTTCCAGGCCTTTTTTTATATTCATATTTTTTTTTTTGATTTTTGTCCTTTTCTTTCTTTTGTGGGGTTTCATTTTTCGAGATACTTTTGGTACTTGAGGTAGTAGAATTAGAAGCGGACTGTTCTACATCTGATTGCTCTTGATAACTGCTATCTGTTATCTCTAGCGATCTGCTGGCACAGGGTTGAGATTGTGGATATTTCTTGGAATTTGTATCCATTGTAGCTTACAATATTAGAAACCTGAAACAATTCATATTTGTTAATACATTTATTGATGCCACTAGCACTTGTCGCCGCTCCGTCCGCGTATTCGTTGGTTCTCGCGGTAATTCTTTTAACTGACAACTTTTTTATTTGTCAACCGATTAAAATCAAACTAAGAATAAATGTTTACTTTAGTAAAACAAATTCAATGCGCCTACATTATGGCGAATGGCAATAAATGAATAAACTGCAATTAATTCAATATTGCTTTTTAATACATTTAATTCTTTTTTAATGTTTACTCTGAGGAACATAATATTTTCCTTCAAATAAAGGGATGAAACAAGAACATTAAAAATCCTAGTCGGTCCATCTATTGGAGTTCGGAGGTAACACACCACACATGCAAAAAAGGTACAATATTGTCACATTTACTCTGTTTTCTGAAGACGGTTTAAAACCAATAGATTTGACATTAACAGACGTACAGTCATTGAGGAATAGTAATATTAGTTAAAAGCGTAGTGTCTGTTTTACCCCGTCGGCGCTGACCCTGAACCTGCTTATGGGATAAACTCCTAAAAAACTATTTCTCCCATCCACTCCGAAAGAAATTTACTCAAAAACACAAAAGGCTGCTCGGACTTGTGTTGGGTTTTTCTTACAAGAAATTCTTAATAGCAGCCCGGCGTATGGAAGATGGTGTTTCCCGTCCGTGCTTCGGAGAGCACGTTAAGTCGTCGGTCCCGGTTGTCATGAACACCTACGATAATCGTTATTGGGAAGTCAGTGCCCTGAAATATACTGACAACTAGTTCAACCTTCGAATTCCTCAGGGTTTCGGAGGTCAGATGCCAGTCGCTCCGTGTAAAAACTGATATTCAGGTAAAACCGGTTGAACTAGTAGCCGACCCCAAATGTTGCGAATAACACTGACGTTGAAATATAATTATAATAATCGAGAACATTTTAGTTAAGTAAACCACAAGTTGTTGCTCAGTAATTTTTTTTAAAGTTGTTTGGTGGCGCCCTCTCTTGATATACCCTGGTAATGTTTATTCTGCACCTAATTCCTGTATACTTTAATGTAGTTCGCTCGAGTTGCGATTGATGGCGCTAGATAAACATTGATTATGTTTGATCGTTGAAAACACAAATAAAACGACATTTTCTAAAAATGAATCCGAGCCAGGCGCGGTTTCAGCCTAAAATTTTGGAGGGGGTCACTAATATCAATTTAAGTTGAGTAAATTAGACTTTATTGCACAATATACAATTTAATTGCACACATGAAAAATAAAAGGATATCTTTTGTCTTTATTGGTAAATCGTCTGTAACAATCTCTGGATGAATATTTAGAGGAGCTCGCTCCATGGGGTGGGGGGAGTCGAAAAGGAGCTCCAGAAACACAACGACTTCTGGAGTCCCCCCTGCCGTACCTCACGTCTGAGGTATATCCCGGGGTAACCAGGTTCACCTCCAGAGCTCTGGTCGCTATGGAAGCCCTCACAGCTCTACGCAGTAGTAGTCGGAACACCGAGCCGCCTTAGACGACAACCCCTGACCGCAACGAGGTGTCACCGGTCTCGGGTCGTTTGCAGTGACTACATCTCCTCTGGAAGGCCACAACGACCCTTTACCGACGATTGGGGAGCTAGCAGCCTCTGCCGTGCCCCCATCCTTGCCTGCCATGCCTTTCGATCGGGATCAGTCATTTCCCTATCCCGCTCGTGGACTCATCCTGGAGCATAAAATCTCCACAGAGTCCAGAGACCGCGACCTCTCGTGTTTACAGATTTCGTCGGAGACGGGGGTGGAGTCCCGGTAGGGCCCGCAGTGGTGGCATAGTGCCGTAGCCTTATGCCCGATTCTGTTCAGATACTCACCGAAGCAACCGTGCCCGGTGAGCAGCTGAGTAAATTGATAGGTGACAAAGTCGGTACTCTCTATCCAAGCTTCGAAGCTCAGCAGAATGGCTCCGACGGCGCGTTGGCTGGCACAAACCTGGGTGTCGAGCCGTGCCTGCGAAGCCCGAAGGACTTGTTCCGGGCTCATGATCCGGCGCGGTCTCTTCGCCATTCCGACCGACAGAACGAATTTCGTCATAGATTAAATCCATGTCGAAGGATGGAGATCGCGCCAGAATCGTCGCCGCCTCGTACGAGATCGTGCGGTAGCCCCGTACGATCCATATGGCCATCAACCGCTGCAGACTCCCGAGGTGAGCCTTACGTGTACGTTGCCCCATAGAGGACCAAGGACCATAGAGGTTCGCACGACGCCCATATAGAGGCAGCGAACTTCTTCCCGCGGTTCTCCGAGATAGAGCAGCAGACGATGTAACGCCCCTGGTACCCCTCGTACTCGGGGCACTAGTCTCCCGAAATGCTCTTCGAAGCTCTACCGACTGTCCAGGATGAGGCCTAGGTACTTCGTGTGCTGGCTCACCTGGACTTCATCATCCCGGTCATCCACCCGGAGGCCTGAGCTGAGTCGTTCCTGGCGCTTACGTAAGCCATGGAAGTACCATCCTCAAGCCCAGCTCACGAATCTTATCCACGACACAAGTCACCCCTTGCTCGGCGATCAGAAGCACCTCCCTAAAGAGGAAGCCTCTAGATAGTATTAGCGTACTCCGTTCCGATCGACAAACTTCACTGTCCTGTCGCGCAGATAGACCTCTATAAAGGTATGCAGGTAAGGCACCCCGTGATATTTAAGGGTCGCCCTAATCGCGAGCCAGGGAACGGTACTATAATCGAAGAAGGATATTCAAGGCTAACTATCAATCCGATCCCTCGATCGGACCGCCGACCCGGACATGGAGTGAAAACACCTAATAGCGTCCACTGTTGAGCCTCCCCGTCGGAATACAAATTGGCAGTCCAATAGATCAAAGCCTGCTCACGACAATGTTTCAAAGAGTTTGTCTCTCAGCACCAACAGGGTGATCTCCAGCGTCCAACCTGGAACACCATCAGGTCCAGAGGCGGTGTTCTCAGCTCTTCCTCCGATACTTCACACTCGTTAGACCAGAATTGCCGGTCCAATAGCGTCGGAGTGATCGAGGGGCTGTACTGGAACCTTGAGAAGATCGTGTCGTATGTCGTATCGTGTGAAGAAATTCCAGGTCAGACTAGTAGTGTCATCTAAGTCTCTATGGAAGTCCTGAATCACTACAGCCTTAGAGGGTAAAGTTTTGTAATTCATATTATATTACAGTTTTATTTTTCAGGTGTTAAACAATGATTTGATTTGATTTC
The DNA here is from genome assembly GCA_905220595.1 of Spilosoma lubricipeda. Classification (NCBI taxonomy): domain Eukaryota; kingdom Metazoa; phylum Arthropoda; class Insecta; order Lepidoptera; family Erebidae; genus Spilosoma; species Spilosoma lubricipeda. The sequence goes on along the minus strand of HG992287.1, from coordinate 4,237,246 downwards.
GTATCTTGATTAAACAAGTATGAAAAATGAGAGGAAAATAACAGGTTCTGGTAGCAGTTGGAAAAATAACATATGTATGATTTTGGGAGGGGGGGGGGGTCACGTCCCCTGTGAACCCCCCTCTGGAACCGCGCCTGATCCGAGCTCGATTGATTTATTGTTCCGAAAACCTTTGCATACAAAATTTTATGAAAATCGTTGGAGCTGTTTCCAAGATTCAGATTATGTATATAAATATACACATATATAAATATTTTATATAAAAGAATTGCTCGTTCAAAGGTATTAGATAACTCAATTGAAAACCTTACTGCTGCAATTAAAAGAATAATTTTTCCTTGTTTTAAATTTCATTTGCAAAACTATAAAATATTTTGTTAACCATACTCTTCTAAAGACAACACAAAGTTATTATTTATTACTGGTCCCAATATTATACAAAAATAGATATTGTATCAATTGGAGAATTTGGAACCATGGTCTCAGTCCGTATATGCCGACAACCTTTCATAGACGTTAATATGCATCATACTCTAAAGGAGATAAATGGGATTATGTAAACTGAATCAATTTATTTTGTGTGGGAGTGTAAATAATTAGACCATCAGATAAAAGGAACAAAAAGATCATTCAATGGTTTCTTAAAACTAAAATAAGTAACCGAATCAGGACATCCCAATAGCTGATAACATCAAAGTAACAGCAAGAAGTTTATGGACAAGAACAGTTGGAAATATGAAGTGCTCTGCCAATTGTCAAACACAAAACTGTTGAGAAATCTGTAAAATATATATATTACTAGCTGTTGCCCGCGTGTTTGTCGATTATCTCGGCAAATAGTAGCCTATGTGTTATTCTGATGCATAAGCTATTTTACTGTAAAGTTTCATTCAAATCCGTCCAGTAGTTTTTGCGTGAAGATGTAACAAACATACACACTCACAAACTTTCGCTTTTATATATTATACTAGCTGTTGCCCGCGGCTCCGCCCGCGTGTAGGCTATCGCGGCAAATAGTGGCCTATGTGTTATTCTGATGTATAAGCTATATTACTGTCAAGTTTCATCCAAATCCGTCCAGTAGTTTTTGCGTGAAGAAGTAACAAACATACACACTCACAAACTTTCGCCTTTATATATTAGTGTGAAGTGTGAAGTGTGATGTGATTATGTAAATGTAAATATCAAATATGGCAATGCTGCTGGCAGAAGTATAATTTCTATAGACATGCTTTGCACTGAAATATAGAATATAACATATATTTTATATTTATGAATGATGTCCATAATCAACAATGACCTAAAGATAGCCCAATTTCATGACTCGATGACCTAGAATAGAACTATCTGGTAAAGAGCGGTGAGTCAACCCCGATTGAAATAGGATAAGGCTAAGCAAAGAGAGACAGAGAGAGAGAGAAAGTTGTCTAGTACAAGCTCCACTAAGTTTGGGCCTTGTTCTTCCATCCAATCCAGTAAATATTAGTCAATGGGGGTAAATTTTCAAATTAGTTCACATTTTGGGCAGATACAACATGTTCTGGACGCTTGTTGCAAGCTCTGATAAGCTTGACTGAGATGAAAATAAACAATATTACATTGGAGTTTGGCTCAAAATTGCTCTTATATCTAGTTTCTTACTAAATTGTTTCAATTATTCTAATGGTATAGTTTAAAAAAGGAAGTTTATAGGCTGTGAAAACTAATATCATGCTGTAAAGGAATTAATGTGAGCAAATAGTTTTGTAATAAATGGTTCCTAACTAAAGAGTTGGTCTATGATTATGTTTATTACACACTAGCCAACCAATGCAACCTCGTTTGCATCTCCTATTGCCCGAAGCGTGATAATTTTTCACCATTTTTGTAACATTCTTCATTGGTGCTCCGCTCCTGTAGGTCTTAACGTGATGATATGTGGCCTATAGCCTTCCTCGATAAATTTTACTATCTAACACTGAGAGAATTTTTCAAAAAAGACCAGTAGTTCCTGAGATTAGTGCGTTGAAAGAAACAAACAAACAAATTCTTCAGCTTTATATATTAGTATAGATTTTATAGAAACTTCATAATTTTAATAAATGTTATTATCATGTATACCTATATGACTGCTTATTAATATAGTATGTATACACTATATAAATCTCCTAACAATCCACAAAACAAAAATTATCATAGGTCAGTTTTGGAAAGACATAAGAATTATTATCAGAAACTGGAAAAAGGTTAGAAAGTTATTTTTAGTCGTGAACGCAACAAATTAACTCCAGTGTAAGCAATATCATCGAGTGTAAGTATCATAGACTCAAAGAGAAAAATTACTTGTCATAGGTTTTAAAGGATGAACGATCAAAATTTGTTATGGATCTATCGATAAATAACGGTGGGCTAGAAATGCTAAGCTTTTTTATAGAAAATTTTGTACCTACAGACTAATACTATCTATTTTAATAATACGCCACACTTATTTAATGTTTTTAAGCCACAAATTTTGGAAAGCAATTGCAAAGCGGTTTACGTCAACCTGTCAAATTGTTAAATAGATTATCTACACTACGATCTACGAAGTACGACCTATTACCGCGATTTTCTGCGAATCGTCAATTTTTAGTTTATTTATGTATTTATCATTTTACTGACCTAGACAGCATAACTGTTCATGAAGGTTCATGACAGCTGTTTAATTAAAACACTACTTTCTGGATCTGGATACTGGACAACTTCTCTCGCAAATTCTATTCTTTGTTTTGATTTAAAATTGGAACTTTTGTTTTCAATGTTGTCATATTCATAAACATAAAAAGCGTCTATTGTCTAAGGTAAACTTCGAAATTGAAAACAAGAAAAATTAGGAACTGATACTTTAAGGTATCTAATATCAGTGGTGGTAATGGTAAATCTGTTGTTGTCATCACTAAACTAAAATTTGTTGTTGAATTAACCCGCTAAAACTTTATGCGCTAATAAGTTTATTAACATTTATTTCGTCTGCTTACAGTTCATTTTTCGATAACTGACATCTCAAGCTCATGAACCTGGCACTTATATATCATTTTACATATTTTGTTTTAAACAAATTATTTGTTCGTCGTTTCTAGAAATGTGGGTAAGTAATTTGTTATTTTATACTCGTTTATATAACTTATATATAATTTGTTATTTTATACTCGTGGTCTACGAGTATAACAAAAAATTAAAATACTTTAATTTATTGCCAAAAATTGCAGTTATAACTGACAGTTTAAACTTAGGTCACTAACAGCGCACAATTTCAATGACGTCATCTTTGTATGTCACTGGTCACTGGCCGTGTTTGTTCGTCGACTGTTCATGCTGGCTTTCGTAGTCTCATAAAGAAAATAATCTCGTGATATTTTTTAAATAAATAGATGCATCAAGCTACTATATACATCTATACAACACATCATCAGTTAAAAATGCCACTAATATTCCGAAAAAAAGCCACGACCATAGCAATAGGGCAGCTGCATTTTTAAAGCCACCTGGATACAGAATTTAGTTGTAACTAGCTTTAACCCGCGGCCCCGACCGCGTCTATTTCGGTTACTGGTAGACAGATAGACAGAGTTACTTTCGAATTTATAATATTAGTAGGTATGGATGACAGAAGTTTTTTAATTTTATTGATGTACCAGCCGAGATTAGCCTGAACAAACAGACAGACAAACATACCAACTGACACAAACATTAAAAAATAAATGATGTTTTTGTATACATACTGTGTATGCATAGAAATGCATTTATTAAAAAGCGGTTATATTAATATTATAAACAGACAATCCAATTTTATTCATTTGTATAGACTAGCTGAACCCCGCGGTGTTGCCCGCGGTTATTATAGTGCCGCGGGTAAGGCCGCGGAGCGAAGCTACCCTAAAAAAAGTAGCCTAAGTTACTCCTTATGTCATCAGCTGCCTAACAGTGGAGGTCCTGTCAAAATCGGTCCAGCCATTCCAGAAATTAGTCGGACCAAACAGACAGACAGAAGGACAGGCAGACAGACAAAAATTGTAAAAAAAAAATTTTGTAGATATATGTACCGTGTATACATACATAGGCATTTAGAGAAAAGCGGTTATTTCAATATTACAAACAGAAACTCAAATTTTATTTAATTGTGTAGTTCGTATTGATTTAATGGACTAGTATAAATATTACTTTTAATTTTTCAATTCTTCAGAAGCTGCATAATCTGTCGTGTCTGCTCGCAACAACGTCATAATAATTAAGATGGTTGTCACACGATAACCTTTACAGATTTTTTCCTTTCTTATAATCTGGACCAACCCGATAGCATTGCCGCCATAAGATTCCCTTGTTGATCTACTGAATAAAATACTAAGTCTCGGTGTAATTTATACATACCGTAATAGCTTAATCCCTTTTATTTCTACTCTTGAAAACTTTGCACTTTCAACAAAAAGGTTATTACCACGTCAACACTAACTTTCGGTAGATTTCTGGACACCGAATTAATAACCTAACTTCCATTTTAATTAAAAAAACGTAATTTGTTTATCAATAATATTATGTTAACGTTTACGTTAAGCTGGAAACAAACTATCGGACGCGGCTGATAGCCGCGACCACAGAACACATTTACTCAGAGACACGTTCTAAATGACTTTTAGTGACATTTAAAGTACCTATCTCAAAGAATTTAGAAAATACACATTTCCCAACCGTTTTTAACATTTTACCCTTCGGTAAAGGCCCTAATAAATGTTTTGGCTTAGTAAAATATACACTTTGCTTTGCCGAGTATAAAATATATTACCTGTTTTGGAACGTAGATTACAATACAATAGATTGGCTGCAAATTTAAGACTGTTTAAGGTTTTAACCCTAAATATACTCGAAAAAACAACTTGTTGTTAGGTTCCTATGTTTATGCATGATTGAAACTAAATTAAATTATCAAGATACGTCTACATCCACAAAGATAATCGATCAAGATGAAGAAAAAATACCAGCAGAAGTGTTTGAAGTTGATTTTAAAAACATAATATCTGGCGTATTAATGATATTAGTTAATAACAAACCAGAAAGTAAAGTGCCAGAACCTTATAGTAATGCTCCACGTAGCTAGTTTTAGTCTATATTATACTGGCTGAGCATGCAGGGTTCCTAGCAGTGATTATTGTAAACGCGAGTAAAGCCGCGGGGTGAAGCCAGTCGAAAAAAAGTAGCCTAAGTTACTCCTTGTATCATCAGCTTTCTGCCAGTTAAAGTCCCGTGAAAAACTAAAATTCATTCCAAGTTTCCAATATTACCCGCAACAAACAGACAGACAACAATAGAAAAAGGTGTGAGCCGTCGAAAAAAATGTTTTGTATTTTAAATACAAAATTCATAAATCAGGTATACCCCTCACCTACAGATGTTTCACATCAAAAATGTAATTTTTGTAGTTTAATATTAACAACAGACACTTCAATTTTATTTATTTGTATAGATAATCACATTAATCACATAAATGTAAGAAATTGAGTTAATTCTACAATTTTTGAAAAGTCATTAAACAGTTGAGTCAGGAACCTTTTCATTTGTATAACCTACAGAGTTGAAAAAATTACGTAAAAGTTAACAAAAAAACCTGGCAGCATTGACACGGACGCGTCCCGCACCCCGTACCCCGACAAAACATCCAGCGCGCCAGATTTCCTTCGGACGTCCGAACGCTCAAGGTCAGTCAAAGGTTACGTCCGCGACTTACGTCTGATAGTTTGCACAGCTCAATGTACATTCATACTCTAAATTACGGCTGTAAGCCGTGTCCGTCAGCCGCGTCGGACAGTTTGTTTCCAGCTTAAGCCGCGTCCGTCAGGCGCGTCCGATTGGTAGTTTAAAGCACGTTCCGTTTTAAGTACTTTTAATTCGTTATTATTGTAGAAAATGAATATTAAAATAAAATAAAAACGTTGCACTGGTCTTTCTTTGATGTTTTTCTTACATTTTAGTCACAAAATATTGATAAATATTAGATTTGCATCTTCCCTATATCTAATAATAATAATAATTATCGGGCCCTTAATGGGCCTGATATAGATTTTAAAGCATCTACGTCCTGGCTACGGTATGGTGATCTCTTCGGAGAAACCGAAGGTTTTGTTTGTGCGATTATGTACGAAGTTATCATGACGAATAACTATCGGAAATATATCTTGAAGGACGGTACGGTCGACATCTGTCGGGCATGTCACCGTCCTGGAGAATCTATCAGGCATATTATTTCTGGTTGTTCTCGTCTTGCTAACGGCGAATATTTGCACAGGCACAACCAAGTAGCGAGGATTGTACATCAACAACTTGCCCTTAAATATCATCTTGTGAACTCAGAGGTGCCATACTACAGGTATGTGCCCGACCCAGTTCTCGAGAATGGTCGTGCTACGTTATATTGGGATCGATCTATTATTTATTACAGACAGGACTATTGTTGCCAATAAGCCTGATATTGTGGTGACAGATCGATTGGAGCGCCGCGCAATGATTGTCGATATTGCCGTTCCACATGACGAGAATCTCGTGAAAGTCGAAAAAGAAAAACAAATAAAACATTTGGATTTATCTCACGAGATTGTCGATATGTGGAATGTGGATTCGGCGATCATTGTTCCGATAGTCGTATCTGCTCACGGATTAATTGCCAGGAGCCTCGAACAACACCTTAAGAGGCTCACGTTAGATGGCTGGATCAAGGGTCTGATGCAGAAGGCAGTCCCCCTTGACACGGCTCGTATTGTGAGGAGGTTCCTGTCTTTGGAGCCCTAACCACCGGTTTCTTGGTCCCTGTACCCGAAGTCGGTGGTCTACTATTTTTTATATTTTTAAATGTATTTGTTTTTATATTTATATTTAAAAATGTAAATAATGTGTATATATAAATGAAATAAAGGAAATAATAATAATAATTTTTATTGCATAAACTTAACCATACAAAAGGGGTTTGAAGAGCTATTCAAATTACATTATCAAAGTATATTAGTTAGTATGGCAGACAATAAAATCAGACCCCTAATCCTCAAACTAGGATTTCCTGTATTTTGAGAAATTAGTGGCTCCGCTTAGTAACATGTGCAATATAAATGAACTTAATTTGTACAATTCGAACTGAAATATTAATACTATGGTTATAATGGGCGATATAATAGTATGAAAAACATATGTGTATCCGTATATGTGTATGTGTGTGTGTGTGTGTGTGTGTGTGTGTTTGTGTGTGTGGGTTTGTGTTTGTGCGGGCGTGTGTGTATATGTGTGTATAGGAAAGTTAGTATGTTTGTCTCTGAGTTAGTATTTCTATGTCTTTTTTGGCAAATTACAAAAGGCTCTCCGTGTCGTGATAATCAAGTGAGTGTAGCCATTGTTCAATATTAAGTTTGATTTTATATTTAATCTGGGATTGAAGGCTTAGGCAGTATCATGTACCATTGTGAGTAAATAAAGTGACAAAAACCGGCCAAGTGCGAGTCGGACTGTCGGTCGAAGTGTTCCGTACCATTTTCTAACTTAGGACTTGTACTACAAAAAATAAATAAAATAATTTAATTGTAATAAGATAAAAACCAGCATGTGTGTCCAGTCGAGTACATTATACAACAAGTACTGATGAAATTAAACAGAGTAACAAAACAAAGTTTGCTTACCACCCAGACTGCAATAACTCACTTCTTGAACTTGCGTATCATACATGGTCCATACCAGTGAATAACCTTTATCTTTAATAGCGCTTTTAGCAGATTACTTATCTAAAATTTTCCATTACTATATATAGGTTAAGTACCTATGGATTGGAAAACTTGGAATAATGGAAATAATATATGATGAAGTGCGTCGAAGCCTCGTCTGTGAATCCAAAACGTCATACGTCAGGGGATAGATATATCCCGTCTTTGAGAATGGCAAACCTTCATTAATGTAACTTGGTAAACTCGATATTAAAACAGCACTGAAAAAAATTGATTATTTTGTTCTGTGGTCTTACCAATACCTATCACCATCCCTGTTCATCTCATGAGTGTCGTAACAAGCGACTAAGAGAACAAACTACACAGGACCAACATCCTTTCAAAGAGAATGAAACCTTGCAAGAAATCCTTTTTTTTTTTTTTTTTTTTTTTTTTTTTTTTTTTTTTTTTTTTTTTTTTTTAACGTGTGGAAACCCCCTCGGGCCGTCACCCCGCCGGGGTTTGCGGCGGGGCGGTGTGTCGGAATCGAACCGACTAAAACCACACGGTGTGCCACTCTGCGCCTGAGACGGGAGGGATCCGGGAACTGCTGTTATTAATACATCCGGACCCCTCCCAGCGCCAGCCCGCACTGAAGCGGGCACCGTCTGCTAGTTAAATTCTCAATTTAGGCAACGTACGGCACACGCGTAACGTTGCCCCTCGCGGGTGACCACTAAAGCGGATGGAGGGGAAAACCCGTCCCCACCATCCGCGGCCACACTCAGGGCGGCATGAGGCGCTGATAGGCGCGCCTCCGCCGCCCGGTTCGCCGGCGGCGGATCGGGTCCGAGTGGAGGTCGTCCTCCCGGGCCTTCTCCGCCGCCTCCTTCTGCGAAATTACGTCTTCGCAGAAGGCTGCGACCGCGGTAAAACTGCTGTCGCTACCGGCCATGGTGCGAATGATGGCCGGTAGCGAGAGATCCCCTCCGATGACTGCAGTGAGGGCCCGGCGCTGCGACGCCCAAGCGGGGCAAATCGCCAGCGTATGCTGGGCCGAGTCCTCACTGCAGTCGCAGTGGTGGCAGGCGGGACTCAGTTCCCTCCTGGCGACCGAGTGCAGGTACTTTCCGAAGCATCCGTGCCCGGAAAGAACCTGCGTCAGTCGGAAGGAAAGGGTCCCGTGCTGCCGCCCTGCCCACTCGAGGATGACCGGCTGGAGAGCCTCCACGGTGGCAAAGCCAGCGCGTGGAGTCTCCAGCCGGAACGACCAGCGAGCCATCGTGGCTCGACGGGCGGCTTCACGCCACTCGCGTACCTCTTCGGGCGGAGGGCGAATGCCTCTCTCCGCCCGGAATTCAGCCACCCGTCGATAAACTTCGGCGAGCACTTCCGCCTCCAAATCCCACGGAGGTGTTCCGGCCAAGGCGCACGCCGCCTCGGTGGACACCGTGCGGTATCCGCGGATGGCTCTGACCGCCAATATTCTCTGAGGCCGCCAGAGGCGGGCCTTATTGAGGGCAGTCAGAGCCGCCACCCACACCGGTGCCCCATACAGCGCCATCGACCGGACCACCCCCGTGTAGAGGAGTCGCGTTGCGACGCTGGCTTCACCCAAGTTGGGCAAAAGTCGCCCAAGAGCAGAGGCAGCGTCGACCAGCCTGGGACCAAGCTGTCGGAAGTGCTCGTCGAAGAGCCACCTACCGTCGAGGATCAGGCCCAGATACCTCATCTGGGCCCGAACCGGTACGAGGACCGAGTTGACCACTATGGAGGCGCCGGGGGGCGGCCCACGACGGGGCCCATGGAACAATAGGGCCTCCGTCTTGTCCAGGGCCACCCGTAAGCCCAGCGCCTCGATGCGCCCGACCACCAGAGAGACACCAATGGTGGCCAGGCGCGCCGCCTCCTGGAAGTTCGCCCCCCCGGGCCGTGACTAATGTGTCATCGGCGTAACAAATTACGCCCAGCCCGGGGGGGAGACGGCCTCGTAGGACCCAGTCGTATCCGACGTTCCACAGGAGTGGTCCAAGGACAGACCCCTGTGGAACGCCGCACGACATGGGTCGCCGTCTCAAGGCGCCCTCTCGATCCTCGTACACGACGGTACGCTCCTCCAAATAGTCTGTCACTAGCCGCCTCAGGACTCTGGCACCCCGTGGTATTGGAGTGCTTCCCTGATGCAGCTGAATGGCAGACTATTAAAGGCGTTGGCGATGTCTAGGGACACCGCCAACACCACGCCGCCACAAGTCACTGCCTCTTCGGTCACGGCCCTAAGGCGCATCACGGCATCGACCGTCGAACGCCCTTCTCGGAACCCGAATTGGGCGTCCGACAGGTCGGGGCCCACCTCGCTGAGGTGCCGGACGATGCGGGCAGAGAGTATCCTCTCAAACAACTTGCCCGCCTCGTCCAGCAACACGATGGGCCTATAGGCCGCGACCGAATCGGCAGGCCGTCCCGGCTTCTTTAGAAGGACCAGCTTCCCGCATTTCCAGCACTCAGGGAAGCGTCCGGACGCCAGGCTAGCATCCAACACTTCCCTGAGGCGGTCCGACATATGGTCGAGGGCTCGGGCCATCACTCGGGCTGGAACCCCGTCCGGCCCGGGGGCGGTGTTCTTGGAACGGATCCGCAGAACAGCCGCCCCAACCTCCGATTCCCTAACGGGCGGAACATCGCCCCCGTCGTCTCTGACCGGATAGGCCATCGACGGGGGAGCGTGCTCCGCCCGCTGCGGGAAAAGGCCCTCGACCACTTCCTGCAGGAAGCTGGGCTGGAGAGTCTCGGTAAGGGGGGGGCCCGCCGTGCGGAGCTTCTGTCGCACCGCACGATATGGGCGACCCCAGGGGTCACGGTCGAGACTCTCCAGCATCTCCTTTCTCTTAACGTCTTTGGCGCGGCCAATGGCCAGCTTCAGAGTTTTCCGCGTCTCGCGGTACTCCTCATGAAGCTGGTCCCCGCCACCGTCTCCGCGGTGACGTCGCCGGCTGCGGGTGTAGGACCTCCGGGCACGAGTACAAGCCGCACGGAGGTCCGCCAACTCCTGGGACCACCAGTAGACCTCCTTCCGAGGAGGCCGACGACCCTGGACGCGGGGCATGGCCGCATCGCAAATTTGCGTAATCGCATCGCGAAAACGGCCCGCACCCACGTCCACGCCGACCTCCTCGGTCGGGGCCTGCGGAGACAACCAATAGTGAATAATGGCCGCCTCCTCTAGTAGGTCCCCATCGAGCTTGGCGACAGCCCACCGCGGAAAGCGGGAAGAGCGCCGCGCCGTGTGACCCCTACTGGGGCCCTGGGACCGGGAGAGCTTGAATCGGATATATAGATGATCCGCGAGCGTCTCGACCTCTTCCAGGACACACCAGTTCCTTACTCGTGCGGCAACAGCAGGGGTAGCGAACGAAAGGTCCACTATCGACCCCCCCTGCTGTCGCACGCACGTGTTGGTGGAGCCTCTGTTTAATATACAGAGGCCCACCGAAGCCGCCCACTCCTCGACGACCTCGCCCTTGGCGTCCGTCCTGGGGGACCCCCACGCAATGGATTTTGCGTTGAAGTCCCCCAGCACGAGGACGTGCCCAGACGCTAATCGCCGCATCGAGGTCTCCAAGCTGTTAAGGAAGACCTCGAAGTCGCTCAAACTCCGGTTGGGGGAGAAGTAGACACCGTAAACGGTGATCCCCCCCCACTCGGCGGCAACATATCCAGAGCCCTTGTCTCTTAGCGACAAGGGCGGGGAATGAGCCGCCGCGGAACCGACGACTGCCACGGAGCCGTCCCGGTCACCCATCCAGTTTGGACGGGGAGGAACGTAGTAGGGCTCCGCGACTACGGCAACACCGATCGACCACTGCGCCATGGTTTGCAGGAAGAGATCCTGCGCCGCAGCGCAGTGGTTTAGGTTCGTCTGGACAAGGAGGCTGCAGATTTGATCCATTACTGGATCGCATCTACAACCCCCTCCATAGGCGTCGACGAGGACGGACGGACAACGTCGGGGGCAGCCTGGGTCGCCAGGCTAGCCCCCGACGTCTGCCGAGAAGCTTGGGGAGGCCTGCAGCCCCCCTGCCCTATCTGGTGATTGGCGGGCTTTTTGCCCGCCGCACACATAGGGCAGTGAGGGGCGGCAGAGCACTCTGCCGCCTTGTGCCCTGGTCGACCGCAGCGGAAACATAGTCCGCTGCAGTCGAAGCAGCTCCCGCACTTGGTGCGAGTGTGTCCCGTGGCAAGGCACTTGTAGCACCTCATCGGTCTCGCGGCCAGCACAGTGACTCTGGCACTCACGAAACCGATGAGGATCTTGCCGGCTTGCAAGAAATCCTATATCAACCCCTCTGGTCAGCGTGCCAAAACCTCCCTCCTCAGGTGAGGACTACGTCCAGCTTTGGACTGTTAATAGCTGTTCATGAATCATCACCTAAAGTTGAAGTCTCTTTAGAAACTAAGTTGCAAATCGTATTTTTCAGAATCCGTACTTTATTCTGGTCAAAATAGTTTGTAAATATAATGATTAAATTACTTCTTAGAGTCGGTGTCGGTTTTTCTTCACAGATCACAGGGTGTTCGGCAAACACGCGTGGTACACATTCATTATCGAAACTTGGCCACAGATTCCCATTTTAAATCTTACTAATATTAACCATGATTATATTACTTCACAACAAAACATAGAAAGTAGTCGTATTATAAATAATCTTGAGCAATTTATTGATAAATCTCATATTGTCCTGTATGGCGAATACTTATACGACTATTGTAATCTCCATTATTATTGTAATTTAATTATTTAGAGGTATCGTGAGAAGCGTCTTGATTGCCCGCTGATAATAGGCTATATGACGTGTCACTAAATCTAATGTGGCGCCCTCTAGCCGACGCAAAGTAGTGTATAAAAAAATAAATATGAGAGAAATATGCCGTGTTTGGTATCATATGAAAGGGCCTTACTTGTACATTTCAAAAATATATATATTATTAGCATTTTCTCGTGACTTTGTCCGTATTTATTCGATAATTGTGATATTTCTGTGGTATCTATTTAAAATATACTTTGCAAAGAAATTAGTATTATAGAGGCACCAAAACATTTTTAAATAAAAAAAGTAAAAACTAAAACCCAACTACGACAAAAAACGACGCTGAAAAAGTATGACACAAGTTTCAAAAGCCGTAGTCACGCGTTGTTAAAGTGTTATGGACTATGGTACATTACACTACATGGACTACGGCTTTTGAAACTTATTAATGTACCACAGCCCATATCATATAACAATGCGTGACTACGGCTTTTGAAACTTGTTTCATACTTTTTCAGCGTCGTTTTTTGTCGTAGTTGGGTTTTAGTTTTTACTTTTTTTATTCTACATCGATTTGTCTGAAACTACGGATATGCTTGATTTTGGGAGAGGATTTAGGAGGTTTCAGGACATAGGAAAGGAAGATTAATTCATGATGTGAAAATCCAGGAGCAGGACATTGACCATGCGAACGGATTAGGTTTGGAGCGGAGGTGAGTATTAGGTCAAGCCAAGTATCCTGGTGCTCAATGTTGTGGTGTGTTGCTTGAAAAGGGAGGACGTGGAGGCTAGTGGATTGGATGATGTGGAGGAGATAACGGGTGCGGGTAGAGTTAAAGGCCAGAAGATCGGTTTTTTTTTCGGGTAGGTGCTAAAAAAGAGTAAACACACATATTAAAGACCTCTGATTAAAATTAATTAATTTAATGGGCAAAACTTCACAATTTTAAAAGAAAAAGTATAATAAAGCCTAGACTTGCTGTACTTACAGTTATACAGTACTATAACAATGCAATATAGTGTCTACATGATCTGACACTGGTACCTTGATCACCTGCCAGCACAACAACACATTTCACAAGGTATACTTATTGATTCTCTTGAACATACCATTTATCACCATGTCACAATTGTCTGATATACAAGAAGCGCAGACCAATCTCGAGGAGAGCTTTTCTAAGAGGATGGCTCAGTTGGAGGCTCAACTACAGACTGGTGGCAACAGCAAGGAGACCGTTGCTCGGGTGTCCGAGGACTTTAGAACTTTCAGGGAGCTGATGTTTTCAATGTTGGGGCTTCTTCGGAAGCAAATAAATGAATGCATGAAGTTGGTAGATGCTGTTGAGACGCACCATCGCTACAAATCACTCATCTTCTTGGGAGTGCCCGAGGACATCAAGGAGGACTGTAGTGCAACCCTGCTCGAGGTGATGAATAAGAGGATGGGGCTTCATGACATATCACAGCTTAGTATAAGACACTGCCACCGCATTGGAGTCCCTTCTAAGGAACATCGGCGACCAATTTTGGTGAGATTTTCTTCCAGAGATGCTAGGTCCGCCGTGTGGAAATCCAAGACATCGCTAAAAGGTTCTGGCTACTCGGTTCGAGAATTTTTAACTAAAACGCGCCAAACAGCCTTCGCCATGGCACGACAACATTTTGGCATGTCAGCCTGCTGGACACAGAACGGCAGTATTTTAATAAAAGTCAATGACAACAGTCGACATAAAATCACATCCACTGACGAGCTAAAGCCACTGATGATTAAATTTCCAAAAGCATCATCCGCAGTCAAGAATGTCTCCGGTAATGCGAGCTCAGATGTTAACAACAAGAGTTCGCGGCGACGCTAGATGTATGTATGTGACTCACTGTTTCTCACTTTGCTGTGTAAGCGTGACGTGAGTGCTACTGTGTATTTATATTTGTACATTTATATCGTAATATTTACATTTTATACTTGACGGTGGGCTTTTGTCTTATACCTTCAACTTTTTTACAACTTGTTTACAACAAACAATGTCAACACACCTGTCAAATGTCAAATCACGTTCGTTTCTCATCCAAAGTCATTCACAACAGGTGCGTTCCGTTTCCTGCAATGTTACGTAGAAACACAGCTCACAGTTGAAATAATGTATAGAACACTGTACCTCTGTATTTTTTCAATATTTTATTTTCCTCTATTTATTTTACATAATTTATGGTAAAAAGTGCTCACCGATCTCACAGTAATGATTATACTCCACTTCTTTTTGTGTAATGACTACATGTGTGTAAGCTGGCGGGTGATATAAACATACGTACCAACTTCATCCTTATAGGCTTATAAACTCATATAATATATTTATTTTGTATATTTATTTATATTATTATTATTTATATAATCGTCTAAGATTTACTTTATGTAATTGTTTAATTTGTGTACTCGGCTGTAATGATGATAGATGAAGAACTTTATTTTTCTGCCAACGACTCCTCTGAAGACGCGAGCTTCAGTTCCCTACCTGACACTTTAGGCGACCAATTACGACAATCATTCAACAACCAATCACATTCTTTGTTGAATGTCTGTCATATTAACGCTCAGAGTGTCCCCAGTCACTTTAGTGAATTGACTGATACTTTCACTGACACAAACGTGCATGCCATCCTGATTTCGGAAACTTGGCTTAAGCCACACCTCACTTCCACCTCCTATCCTCTCACCGACTTTGTACTCATTCGTAACGACCGGTTCGAATCGAGAAGGGGTGGCGGGGTTGCCATCTACCTTCGTGGGAATTTACCCTACAAAATCCTCGCCACTTCCTCTTCCGACGTTTCTGTTTCTACAACTGCAGAATTCCTCTTCCTTGAAGTTTATGTCAAGGGATCTAATGTCTTAATGGGGGTAGTTTATTGTCCCCCCGCTGTCAACTATTTCTCCAGTCTGGAAACAGTTCTGGAATCTTTAGGGTCGGAATACTCACACCACATCATTATGGGCGATTTTAACACCGATCTTCTGGCCTTTAACTCTACCCGCACCCGTAATCTCCTCCACATCATCCAATCCACTAGCCTCCATCTCCTCCCTCTTCAAGCAACTCACCACAACATTGAGCACCAGGATACTTGGCTTGACCTAATGCTCACCTCCGCTCCAAACCTAATCCATTCGCATGGTCAATATCCTGCTCCTGGATTTTCACATCATGATTTAATTTTCCTTTCCTATGTCCTGAAACCTCCTAAATCCTCTCCCAAAATCAAGCATATCCGTAGTTTCAGACAAATCGATGTAGAAAAACTGTGTGCAGATGCCTCTGCTGTAGATTGGTCCAGCTTGACAGCAGCAACAGATGTGAATGAGAAGGTCTGTATATTTAATGGCGCAGTCCTTAAATTATATGATACCCACGCACCCATGAGAAAAGTAAAATTGAAGCGCCCACCAGCTCCATGGATGACGGAGGAAATAAAAATGGCCATGAGACGTAGGGACCGTTTCTATAATAGGTACAGGAGGAATCGTTGCGAGGAGAATTGGAACGTCTTTAAAGCTGCTAGGAATCGGTGCAACCAGGTGATACGAAACGCCAAACGCCGCCACATAATTCAAAATTTAGAAACCTCTACAACTTCCAATTTGTGGAAGTTTCTCGGAACACTGGGTATAGGTAGGCAGCAGCGCTCTGAGGTTAAGATGGCAATCAGTTTGGATGATAAAAACCGTCATTTCTCAGCCACACCACGGTTGGATCATCTGACTAAGAGTCATGCCTTAAGCTATGTAGCTAGCCTGAAGCCTGAGCCTTCGCTTCATCTCTTGTATGGTGCACTTTACCATCTTCTTATGGAAGTGACCACTTCCCAATTTTTATAACGCCCATTCATCCTAGCAGTTCTCCTAATCCTTCAAGGCAACCTCGTATAAAGTACAAACTTAATAAAGATGGGTTATGAGATAAGTTTAAAACTCTTGTAGAGTTTAAACTTTCTAATTTACAAAATAATTTATCACTCGATCTTATCGATTGTAATAATATTTTCACAAATGTACTCATACAAGCTGCAGATGAAACCTTCCCTGTAAAAACTTCAACCAATGGTAGAGTTCCTTCCCCTCCATGGTGGGACAGTGAATGCTCGCGAATGGTGAAAGCTAGAAAAGAAGCTGAAAAAAAATACAAAAGTAATATGTCCGTAGATAATTTCAAAATTGTATGTGATGCTATAGCGAAAGCTCGTAAATTATTCAAAGAAAAGAAATTTGAAGGATGGAAATGTTTTTGCCTTTCCATTAACCCCAATGTAAACCCTTCTATTGTCTGGCAAAATATCAGAAGGTTTAGAAATGGTGTTACTAATTCTAATATTTCTGGCATTCCACCAAATCTGAAGAACTCTTTTCTTAATCGTCTAGCTCTACCATTTGTTCCAGAACCTGATCTTATTTATAAAAACATTCCTTCTTCTATCTCTCAGAACCAAAGTCTATTAAATTCTCCCTTTACAATGCAAGAGTTACAGGGCGTTTTATCCACGGTTAAAGATTCTGCTCCAGGTGAAGACGGCATTCCGTATTCATTTCTGGCTAATTTGAATCAAACCTCACTTGAATACTACTTGAACTTAATTAACAAAATTATGGTGTCGGGTAATATTCCTCCACCATGGAAATCTCAAACTATTATTCCCATTCTGAAACCGGGGAAAACACCGTCAGAATCTTCATCATATCGACCAATAGCTTTATCACCCGTAATTGCAAAAGTAGCTGAAAATTTAGTTAAAAATCGCCTCGAATGGATAGTTGAACACCGTGAAATTTTACCAGAATCCCAGTTTGGATTTAGGAAAGGCAGGAGTACGTTGGATAGCGTGGCTACCTTGGTAACAGATATCAGAGTTGCATTTTCACAAAACGAATCTGTAATTGCAGTTTTTTTAGATATAGAATCAGCATATGATAATGTTCTTCTGAATGTCCTTAAAAAAAATTAGATATGTTTCGCATTCCTGAAATTTTGAGTTGCTTTATAATTAACCTCCTTTCAGGTAGAAGAATGAAATTAGATCAAACACAGAATGAAAGTAGATTAGTATGGAAAGGTCTACCGCAGGGTTCAGTTTTAAGTCCTATATTATTTAATTTGAATACGTCTGATTTAGATTCTTCACTTCAAAATACATCAAATATCCTACAATACGCAGATGACTTAGTTTTATACGCTAGGGGAAATTCAGCAAGTTCTCTTTGTTCTCAGCTATCTAACTCTCTTGATTATTTAAAAATCTGGATGGACAAAAATGGCCTGAGTGTATCTGCGAGAAAGAGTTCTTTAGTCTTATTTACTCGACAACGTATTCCCATCCCAATAGCTATAGATTTTGATCATAACGAAATACCAGTTAAAAAACAGGTCAAGTTTTTGGGCATTGTTCTGGACTCTAAACTTACTGGTGTTCCTCACTGTGATTACGTGGTAAATAAATGTCAAAAACTTCTCAATTTGATGAGGTGCCTATCGGGTGTTTGGTGGGGTGCGCATCCCTTTTCCTTAAAACTTCTTTACAATGCTCTAGTTCGAAGTGTTCTTGACTATGGAATCTTCTTATTGGAGCCTTGTAACGTAGATGCCCTTAGGAAATTGGATTCCATCCAATCAAGGTGCTTGAGAATAATCACAGGTTCTATGAAATCTAGTCCTATTAATGCACTACAAACTGAATGCAATGAACCTCCTCTCAGGCTAAGACGACAATTTTTAGCTGACCGATTGTTTTTCCGTGTTTTACAGTTTTCTAATAGCCGTTTAATTCAAAAACTTCAGATACTTGCTGATCTCATTGAGTCGTCAAATTATTGGAATCACAAATCTCTTCCTTGTTTAGTTAAAAGTTACATTCGATTTAAATCAATTAATGCCCCAACATATCGATCTTCAAAACTTGATTTGTTTAACAATAAATTCGAATCTTTGATCCATGAGCCATCTGTTAAATACATTTTAGATATTGATAAAAATAATGCTAACCCCAATTTTAATTTTATTGTTGGAAAAAATTGGCCTGAGTGGCACCGTATTTTCACTGATGCATCCAAACAAAAACCTGATGATTTTGTAGGCGTAGGAATATATCATGCACAGTATAATATCGTTCAGAAAGTAAAGTGTCCACCTGAAGCAACAGTTTTTACTGGTGAATGTCTTGGCATCCTGAAGGCTCTGGAATACGTCTTACTTTTAAAACTTAAAAATAGTTTAATTTTAACTGACTCCATGAGTGCCCTTCAGGCGCTCTTGAGATATCCTTTTAAGTCTAAACCACCATTTCCTCTAATAGCGCATATTAGGAGTAAACTTTTCGAGTGTGTTGTGAACGGCTTTTCTGTAGTTTTTATCTGGATTCCAAGTCATTGTGGCATAAGTGGTAATGAAAGAGCTGACAGACTTGCCAATGAGGCTGTGGTGTGTGGCGAAACTGTACCTTTTAAAAATTATACTCAGGACTTGGCTACTCTCCCCAGACGTTATCTTATGGATGCCTGGGATAGAGTTTGGGAAGAAAGTGCCCGTTCAAAAGGTAAATACTACTATAGTATACAATCAAAAATTTCTCCTAAGCCTTGGTTCCTGTCCAGCACATCTGGCACGGTTTCACATTATAGATAGTCCTCAGTGTGAATGTGGATATGAATTTGGGGATCTGAACCATATATTCCTTTCCTGTCCGATTCATGACCGTACTTCCTTTTATAATGACTTGATATCACTCCGTGTTTCTTTCCCCACATCCATAAAGACTCTTCTTTTTTCTTGTAACCCCTCTATATATAGTGCTCTATCGAATTATATTTTTAATAATAACATTAAATTATAAATATTTATATACATAATACTTATCAATATTTACAACAGAGTTATGCATCCGCCTGCACCCTCTGCTTTAGATTAAATAGCTACTCCGCTGGCTCAGCATTGCCAACGGATGTGTCTCTTAGAATTAAGATAACGAATTGTTTTGACTATCGTCCAGACATGGAATACTGTAAGAAGTTTAAAATACATTATAATGCTAGCCTCCAAATCGGCAGCACAATAGTTAAGATGTAGTTATTTTATTTAAAAAACCCTTTGTCCAAACTGGAAGTTTAACTGGCGCAGCCAGTAGGATCGTGTTGTTAAAGCTGTGCGCATCTCGTAATAATTCGGGTATCCAATTCTACCCGATATACGTGAAACTGCGTACGATGCCAGACGCGATCCTCGAACCAAAGAAATAATGGGACATCGAGTATGGGAGTACCGGTCGGTTGGTAAGTAAAACTCCTTGCCTTCCTTGCCATATTATTACTCCCGTATTTTTCATGATAAAGGGTTTTATTTTATTTTATTGTAGTTATTCTGAGATTGGACGTTTCTCATTTTAACATAATCTGGTTATATGGTATAAAACTCTACCTAGGGCCAGGATATTTTTCTTACGATATATTTTTTTTTTTGTGTTAACTTTTTCTTAATGTTTTTACTAACTTTAGTATATAGGTTTTCACACTTTATGGAAGTGTGTTTTAATTGTGTGTGATTTTATTATATTGTACTATTTTTTCTTACCAATTTTGATAAAAAACTTTAGTTTGTCGTAATAATAAAATAAGATAATTACCTTACCGAAATGCAGCTAGATCAGTTACCGAGCCTAGTGCTCTTACCTGCTGAGGCAGCGGTACCCATACCAAATGTTAAGATTAATTCCTCTTTATGGGGATGATAAGAGTCATTTAGGGTTATATATTAGAAAATGTGAGTATTATACAGAAATTTAGAGGTCATGAGGCACAAAATTTATACCTTTTGCACGCAATTACCAGTCGACTCACTGGTGACGCCGCGGCTTTATTGTCGGAACGCGAAGACGTGTCGACATGGACAGCACTAAGAGAGTTATTCTTCAATATTTTGTATCACATTGATAGCAGAACACTGATTAAGTCACAGGATTACCTAGTTTAGGAGTCAGGGTTTACCTTATCCGTATTAAATTTAGGTTAAACTCGTTAGCTATCCTAATTTTAAACAATGTCTAAGGATTTTTGTATCAATAAAGGTTTCAAGAACTGAAAGCACAATAACTTTTGAAAAAAAAAAAAAAAAATGCTGATATTTTACGGGTGAACTTTCGATTGAAAATTAGAGTGCTTTTTCGATATTAATTCAAAATAAAGTGAAAAAAAATAAGTATTACAAATCAAATAAATTACAGCGTATTTGGCACATATAAGGTAAGTTTTCTCCAAATTACGTGAAAAAAAAATAATTGTAAAAGATATGTTGGTTTACTCAGAGAAACACTCAAAAGTTTTAACTGATATTTATTAACATTAGAATTACAATAGAACTTGGTTTACAATACTCTGAAACACACATTGTTATGACCGAGAGAATGCGAGGGAATAATGACATTTGTGTTAACAGGAAACGCCTCGCTACCGCGAGAGAGTGACAGTGTTGCCACTGTACAACATCCTTTCTTGTTTATATAAAAAAAGCTAACTTCGCTCCATTCACAACAACAATCACTTGAAAACTCTGAACTTTATAATATTTTACAGATCGGAAACTTTTACAATTTTACATTTTAAAAATACAAAAAAATCAAACGAAAACTCCAAACTTTATAACTATTACAGATCAAGCTTTTTTGGCTTGTTAATCTTTCTTCCAAACCTACTAACATGGCCCTCTTCATTCGTCATACCTCTGTCCAGGGACGTTTGCTGACTTTGTTCTGCTGTATTTTCCTGTTGTCGCTTTTCTAATTGAATCTTCTTCCTTTTCTCGGGTTCCTCTTCCTGCGCCACTTCTTCAACAATACACCTCTTCTCTGTCTTGTCTGGTTTATTTTCATCTAGCGTCCAATCTTCATATGGTTCTTCATCCTTAGATCTGCCTATCTCTGTCTTTCTCTGTTTCAAGTGGATTCTATTTCGGCGATATCTCCTCCCATTTACTTCCAGCAAGTAAGAGCGTGAATCTAAACGCTTCAAAACCACTCCTGGTTTCCATATTGGATCATTTATCCCACTGGGATTTAATAACACTCTAACAGATTCACCCACTCTAAGTAACGGCAAATCTTTTGCTGAACTGTCATATTGTCTTTTTATACCTTTGCATTCTTTTATTAAGCTGTTCATGAATTGTATCATAGCTAACTTCCTGTTTCAATCCTTCCTTGGTGCTGCATAATGTAGTTCTTAAGCTCCTACCAAAAAGCCTTTGTGCTGGACTTGTTGTCATACCTGCTGTAGGTGTGTTTCTCCATACCATTAATGCTGCTTCCACATCTTCCCCTTTTTCTTTCAGCTTCAACAGCCTCTTTACTTGCTTGACTGCCGACTCTGCCTTTCCATTGGATTGATGATGGTGTGGTGATGATGTTTTCAATGTAAAATTCCACTCTCTGGCAAATAATTTAAATTCTTTAGAGCTGTAATTAGTACCTTCATCTGAATAGACCACCTGTGGTACACCATATCTCGCAAAAATATGTTTTAGTGCTAATATTGTGCTCTGAGATGAGACGTCATGTAATCTTTTAAATTCAAAAAATGATGAAAAATAGTCTACCACCACCAAGTATTTATGTTTATCATACTCAAGAATGTCTGTGGCTACTTCCATCCATGGCCCTTCTGGAGCTTTCCTTAATTGCAGTGTCTCCTTCTGATTCGTTTTAACATCCAAATCTTCACAAATTTCACATTTTTGTACTGTATCTTTTATGTCTCTTGCCATATGTATCCAAAAAACTCTTGACCTCGCATACCTTAGACAGGCCTCCAACCCTTGGTGTCCTTTGTGAATTTTTTTTAAAATATCACCTCTCATTTTTTTTGGAATATACACCTGTTGGTTCTTTAAAATGATCCCATCACATATAGTTAATTGCTCTCTAACTTTCCACCAATCTTTCATCAATGGTGGTAGCATCTTCTCTTGATCAGGCCAGCCATTCTCTATAAACAATTTTAATCTCACAGCAACTTCTTCTTCATTTAAATGCTCCCTAATTTCATGTAATGTTGTTGCACTAATTCCCGTTTCAGTGAGGCCATCACTTTCTTCTATAATTTTAGCCACTATAATATCCTTTTCTTCCATATCCGTAGCAGGTAGTCTTGACATAGCATCAGCAATATTAACCCCTTTTATAAAATTGACAACAATATCATAGCCAACAAGCTGAAGCAACATTCTCTGTATTCGCTTAGGTGCATCACATAAACTCTTTTTAAATATTATTTCTAACGGTTTGTGATCGGATTGAATATGGATTGTTTTTCCAAACACATATTTTTCAAATCTTTTAACACCAAACAAAATCGCTAACGTTTCCTTCTCTATCTGAGCATATTTCTTTTCACAATTAGTCAGAGTCCTTGACGCGTAAGCTACTGGATGTCCATCCTGCATCAATGCCGCACCCAAACCATATCCACTTGCATCAACTTGTATTTCAACTTTTTTTGTCTCGTCAAAGTATTGTAAAATTGGGGCCTCTTTCAACTTATATTTGATCGTTTTCCATGCTCTCTCTTGCCTAACACCCCACATGCTAAAAGATTCTCGCAGCGGAGCTGCAATATTTGATAAATCTGGTACAAATTTTGCCATGTAATTAACTAGACCTAAGAAAGAGCGTATCTGGGATTCATTCTCTGGTCTTCCCATGTCTTCTACTGCTTTAACCTTCCTTTGATCTGGTTTGATACCTTTATTTGTAAACAAGTGTCCCATATATTCTATTTCTGTTTTCCTTATTTTACACTTTTTTCTGTTCAATTTCAAATTTCTTTGTTCTGCCCTCTGTAACACTTTTTCCAATTTTATGTCATGGTCTCTTAAGGCTTCCTCCATGGTATCTCCTTCTCCAAACACCATGATGTCATCAGCAATGGCAATAACACCTTCTATATCCTCCATAATTTGAAACATTCTTCTTTGGAATTCTTCAGGTGCTACAGACAGGCCAAATGGGCAACGCTTAAAGCAATATCTCCCATATGGTGTCCAAAACGTGGTTAGTTCTTGAGAATCAGGATGTAACCTCATTTGATGGAATCCATTTTTTGCATCAAGCACACTAAAAATTTTTGCTTTTGATAACATAGGAATAATCTCTTCTACTGTTGGTGTGATGAAACGGTTTCGTATCAGATTTTCATTTAATCTCTTAGGTGCAATGCATACTCTGTTTCTTTTGGGTGTTACAACAAATACCATGTTTGTGGTCCATTCAGTTGGATATTCTACTTTACGTATCACATTCAATTTTTCCAGTCTCTGTAGCTCTTGTTTAATTTGTTTTCTCACTCCGACAGGAAACCTTCTGGGTGATTCACATACTGGGACTGCACCTTTACGAACCTCCAACTTCAAAGTACCTATGTCCCCAATTTCACTTTCCTCAAATATTTGCGGGAAGTCCTCAATATCAAACTTATTAATCATGACCTCCTTTGCTGGGTTGATCAATCCCATTTTTAGAGAAGCGTTTAATCCTAACATAATTCCATTTTGCCGAGTTACATAAAACTTTACTTTGTATATCTTACTGTTAACTTCCATTTCTAAGATGCACTCACCATCAACCATCTCCTTCTCACCATTGTAGCATGTTAGTACTTGACTGGAATTACTAACTTTTGACTCACAATCCCATTTACTTATGTCTTTCCAACCAATTACATTACATGTCGCACCTGTATCTATTTGAGCTTTAAGAATAGTACTGTTAACCTTCACATCTGCTAACAATTTTTGTGCTTTCCTTGAAGAAGCAATACTAAGCACACTGTCAGTTTCACTGGAACTGTCTGGCTCTTTTTCTAGTTGCTTTACATACATTTTACACATATTTTTAAAATGATTGAATTTTGAACATTTCAAACATTTTTTACCATACGCTGGACATTTTTCTTTTTCAAATGGGTGTTTTCCCCCACAATATCTACAAGTTCCCATATTGCCTCCACTTCTGGTTTTAGTCATTTTTGTCGATTTAAATTTCTCAAATTTATTAATAGTCTCATCTTCGAATTTAAAATCCGATTTAGAATCTGGTTTCATTTTTAGCAATTGTTTCTCTGTTTCTTGAACTGTCATCGCTTCATCAATTACTTTTTGAAGAGTCAAATCTCTCTGTCTTAATAGTCGTTTTCTAAAATCATTGTCTTTCATACCTACTACAAATCGATCTCTTATCATTTCATCTTTCAAATCTTTGAACTCGCAACTAATAGATCTTTCTTTTAATATTCGAATAAAATGAATATAATCCATTTGTTCATCTTGTACAGTAGAGAAAAACACATACCTTTCATATATAATGTTTTTCTGGGGTATAATCTCAGCATCTAATCGTTTTATTATGTCATCTACTGAGGTTATTTCATCTGCTCCTATTTGCCGTAACAATCTCACCCCTTCAGCGCCGATTACTGTTTTGAAAATTGCTGCTCTTTTCTTGTCTTCGTTCTTGTCAAGATCAGTCGCCAATTCATAATTCTTCCAAGTTTGTTTCCACAAAACCCAGTTTTCCACAATATCTCCTTTGGACACGAACGGAACCGGGGCCGGCAAATTCATTTTGTAACTCGTCAGCGTCTATTTTTCTTCTGACACCATGTTGGTTTACTCAGAGAAACACTCAAAAGTTTTAACTGATATTTATTAACATTAGAATTACAATAGAACTTGGTTTACAATACTCTGAAACACACATTGTTATGACCGAGAGAATGCGAGGGAATAATGACATTTGTGTTAACAGGAAACGCCTCGCTACCGCGAGAGAGTGACAGTGTTGCCACTGTACAACAAGATACAAATAAAAAACTTGGTTATTTGAATTTTTCACACAAATTTGAGGCATTTAAAAATTGTAAATACAGAAGTTTAAAATCTTTTTATTACCTACAACATTGCCATTTAACTTCTTTCTATAGGACTTTTAGTTTTGCCGGAAATCGAAATTAACCGGTTCTGTTATTTCTTTATCATTAGAACATATATGCAGAAAGTATTCATATTCATTTTAATGTTGTAATGAATATTAATATAATTTCACAATTTTATACCAATAAAGGCAGTACGAAATGAACGTAATTCAGCAATTAAAGTACAAAGCCCAAAACCTCCTTTTGAACGTGAGGCCTAAATCCAGCACTAAACTGTTAAAGTAGTATTCCAAATATAAAATACTGCGATAATAAATGATTTTTGTCAGAACAACATTTCGGTTACCCTCGTAGCTTGCAATGTATTAACCTAGAGTTAGAATCCTGTAAAATTCTATCCGGTGAAAGTTATTTAGTTTTTGTAATAGGATTCGATGCATCTGAAAACTCATTTAATTTGCTATCTGATCCAAATATTAAATGCGCTAAAACTGCAATATACAATAATACAATATTGAATGTACTCCTGTATAACCTCAATGAAAATATGGTCCGTAAAGTGAGATTAGAGCCACCCTGGAACAATCCCTGTCAATTGTTTTGGTCAACTTTCATGTGTACACTATGAAACCGAATGGCCCATAGTCAGAAATGAAATGAATTGATATATATTGTCAAAATAATTTAGAGATGCCAATAAATTAATAACTTTAAAAGAAATAAATTATAACATCATGTCACTATATTTTTATTCCTTATTTGTCATGTAATCATTTAAATTGTAAAACATTTGTCAAGAAGCAATTTGGTTGATCCTTGAATGAATTTGGTAATTTGTTATATACTTTAGTTGCAGTTGTATAGTCAGGTTACAACTAAACAATCGCTTGCAATAAATCCTGTTCAGTCCACCTTAAATTCGCTCAGACCACTGTTATAACGTTGACGCAGAAAATATAAAAGTACACTGTGACCCTTATCTTAGATTGCCATATGTCTATATCCCGGAGATCGATTCAAAATTAACGATTGTTACAGGTAGTACTCCATCAATTTTTTTGCCCTCGCACCGCTTACTATTATTTTCCTGAATATATTACACACGAACCGTTTCAGGTAGTAAGTACCCATGCCAATAGTCATCATGACGAAATTATTGAAATCCCTCTACTACCGACTTACAATTCTCCCGATTTTCACAAATTTCCTTTAAATGAGGTAGACGAGCGATATGAAGGACTCATTGGTAATGATTTATTGAAACAAATGGGCGCGATAATAGACCTTAAGAACTTATTACTAAGAACAATAACAACTCCGATACACTTTATTAATAACTTACATTACAATTAAAATACCGCTACATTGCGCACAACGTGTCAAAATCCCCACAGATTTATATGCGGGCGAGGCACTGGTTGAATTGAAGCTATTTACTCCTGAATTACGAATGCCTTCCGCGTTAGTCAACTGCATCAATGGGTACGCCCTCACAGTAGTTCATAACACTTCAGAAACTCCGATGACTATCCACATAGACAGGCCCTTCACTGTAACGAAATTTGATGCCACAGAATGCTTAATTATTACGATAGTAATTACCATTAGGAACAGATACATTATTAGAGCAGAATTAAAAGCAAAACACTTAGAAGAGACCAAAGGACCCAAACATACAGACATACGTGACGACCCCTCAAGGACTACTATATCAGATTCAAGTAAAACTATTTCAATTTCCGAGTCTGAAACTGTCTCTATCCCTAGTTCCGCGAAAGTATCTGGCTATCCCATTAGAGCACTATCTGTGATGACTAGATCTGATACAATTCATTCTGCTATGGATGTAGAACAATCAGGTATTCCAATTTTAAATGAGGCCGTGGACACTAAGCCTAACCAAATTTTAGTATTCACATGGTTAAGGAATTATATACAAATTAGAGACATTTCACATGAAAAACAAAAGCTACTTAAAGTATTTTTACCTATCAATAACCCGGATTTAGTAAATAAATTTTTATTCGAATATATCAAACCTAAAACGAAATACTTCATACATTTTGAGGATGTAGAGCATCGTAGACTGTTTAGTAGCAAGGTCATACAGTTGTTTAAGAAAGACACTGTACAATTATTTGAGTGTACAGAACGAGTAGTGTATGTCGGAGACGAAAAGGAACAAAAGGCAATAGTTATTAAACATCATCAGAGAAAGACTTGTCATAGAGGTATAAAGGAAACGTTAGCAAGTATACGCAGGAATTACTTTTGGCATAACATGCAGGATACTATCTCAGCTATTATTAATGCTTGTGAGTTGTGTAGTGGTTGTGAAGTATGACAGAAAACCTATAAAACCGTTTCTACAGTTAACCCAAACTCCATCTCCAAGGATGCTCCATTTCAGGAAATATTCATAGACCTTTTTCAGATCGAAGGTAATTATTACCTTACTCTTATAGACGCATTCAGTATGTTAGGACAAGCCATTCCTATAACTAATAGATCAACATCTGAAGTAGTACGCTCCCTTACAAAGTATATAAGCAACCATGTCTTAAAACTAAATTGTGTACATAAACTTAAATCAGCCAGTTTAATTAACTGTCTAATAACACAAGGTGGGGCTCCATATAGGGACACCTAATAACCCTTGTTCGATGGGTTTAATCGAATTCACCAATTATTCATTCAACAATTAGTGAAATTTACCGTTGCGCTAAATATGAACAGAAATGCACTGATGCCGCATCTGTAATGATATACTCGATTATGGCATACAACCATTCGATACACTCAGTAACAGGATTAACACCATTCGAAACAATATTTGGCCATATTCGTTCTGAAAATTCTTTTGGTATACATATCCTCCTTACTTCCTTAATATTGTAGCATATCTTGAATATTTACGAGAAATTACAATACAGAAATACAGACAATTAGTCCCACAACAACGCTTTAAAAGAGGTCTAATTAATCCATTGGGTTCTCTTATTAAAATTATCACGGGAAACCTGGATCATAGCGATGCATTGCGGTACGATAAAATTACATCGGAACTTGGTCACAATCAAATTATTATCAAAGATAAGTTAACACTGGTCTCTCAAATGTTAGATAGTTTTATTACTATTACTATATACTATATATTATTACTACTGAAGTTTTAAATCAAAATTTCATTATTCTAGCAGAAAAAAAAAATGGTTAAAAGTTAAAAATAGTTGAACCCATGTATAATGAAGTAATGTCGAAAGTAGATCAGTGGTACACCACTTTCACTGTTAGCTTATCTAATATATTTGCGAGTAATTTCCGTACAATCTTTATAAAGTTAGGACAGATAGAGACTGCTCTTGCATTTAGTAAAATCTCTATACTACACCCAAGTATTGTTAACTCTGCCGAATTGTTACAACATTTAAAATTAATATCCAACACTGCGAGTTTACTATATCCCGCAATGAAGGAAAACCTAGTAAAATTAGAAGAAACTATTATTGTCAAAACTTATCTTAAGAATAACCAGATTATGTTCATATTAGAGATTCCACTCACAGATAATCACACTTATAACTACTATAAAATTTATTCGTTACCAAATTTTAGCGAATCAGATAATAAAACCATGTCCATTTTACCTAAATATCCCTACCTATTGGCAAGGGGGCTGAAACACCTGCCGATCGTGAAACCATGTCGACCACTTGCAGCCGGAGACCAATTCCTGTGCGCTGAGCATAACCTAGCGCCTTATCCAGAGCCAACCTGTATAGAGCAACTTTTGAAATTCGATGACAACCTTACATGCTGTAACCAACAACAGATTAACATTGAAGACATAAGAATTCAGCGAATAACAACCACGAGTTGGATATTATTTACTAGACTGCGAACCGTTCTCACAAGCATCTGTAATGATGAAATTAATAAACATCCTGTCTTCGGAACTTACACCATGACCCTCCCTGGAAGAGTCATGCGACATCGAGATACAGGGAATCCAAATTCGCCAACATCAAATCCTGACAGAAACTGAAAATGTAGAGCCCCTTCCAGTTATAAATTTACCAAAACTGCCTGCGAGTGCAACGCTACCGCTATTCAGTACACGCGTACTTAACATGCGCGGTATTAATTTGGACGAAGTGAAATATGTCTAGTGTATTAAAGCAAAATGAGTTCTCTAACAGTGATTTTAAAGGTCAAGACTCTAATATCAGTGTAGTTATAGTTTATATTACATTTCTTATTGTTTTAGCATGTATTCTTTTAATTTTGTCATATATTTTACGTAAAAGATTAAGAATGTTAATGTGTCTACGAAATCATCGGGGAGTTATTGAAAATGAACATCCCGATAATTTCGCTCTTAGGGAGGGAGGAGTTATGCATCCGCCTGCACCCTCTGCTTTAGATTAAATAGCTACTCCGCTGGCTCAGCATTGCCAACGGATGTGTCTCTTAGAATTAAGATAACGAATTGTTTTGACTATCGTCCAGACATGGAATACTGTAAGAAGTTTAAAATACATTATAATGCTAGCCTCCAAATCGGCAGCACAATAGTTAAGATGTAGTTATTTTATTTAAACCCTTTGTCCAAACTGGAAGTTTAACTACAGGCTGTGCCTGCTATTTATTTAAATATTTGATTTTAAGTATTATAATTTACACACATTGCTGATCCTATTTACTTTGTTCCAAATTCCGTGTTAGAAAGAGGTTTGCAAGCGTGATTCAGACTGGCTGGTATAAGAGATGACGGATGTTTGAATATGTTTGTTAGGAACAATTCTTACTGCTGTGACTTATTATTCCGTGTTTTACTATAACTTGATAATCATGTATTCTATTGTGTTTTCCTAATATATTATTTAACAACTACTAAATAGTTTTATCTACTAAGCATCAAGGTGCGCTTCATCAGGTTATGGGCCCGCACGTATGCACGTAGAGGAGAAAATATAATATGCCTAGAGAGGGAAACATAACTAAGGTTGGCAAACTGGAGAGTTCGCAGCCGACAGAAGGTATGAGTTTCTTATCAATAGAGAAACTTGACGGAATCTCGAATTATAGTTCATGGAAATTTAATCTGGAGTTGTATTTAATCCACGATGATCTGTGGGAGTACACTCAGAAGACACCAGACAGTACAGATGTATTAGGTTTAAGGCGAGACCAAAAAGCTAGAGTCCGAATATGTATGATGATACAGTCGCATTGCCAGATTCACGTGAGAAATGCGAAAACGGCAAAAGAGGCGTGGGATTCTTTGAGGAGAGCTTTTGAGGATAAAGGGCTAAACAACCGATGCAGACTTTTATCAAAGCTAGTAAGCCTAAAACTTGAGCAGTTCACAACTATCAGAGGATACGTGACTGAGCTAATGTTAGTAGCACAGCAGCTGAGAGATATCGGAAAAGAGGTTGACGATGAGCTGTTAGCGGCGCTAATGTTACAAGGACTACCGGAGGAGTATAATCCGATGAGATTGGCGATAGAGAACTCAAATATTGAGTTGACAACAGACTATGTCAAAACTAAACTGTTGCAAATGGACCAAGGCACAGCTTGCGGAAGTTCCAGTTCAGCGAGTAATGCACTTACAGCAAAGACAAAGAATCAGAACCAGAAGAAGTTTGTTCAGAGGAACAAAGGCAAAGAAAAGAAAATAAGATGTTTCATTTGCGATGGCTCGCATAAAGCACGTGACTGTCCAGATAATCCAAAGCAGAAGGCGAAGGCGGTTAATATGGTAACTGCAACATCGACGGCGACGGTGACGGCGCTTCACACGAGAAGTGAAGAGCAGCAAGATGATGCATGGGTTATTGATTCAGGAGCGTCAATGCATATGAGTAGCAGAAAAGACTGGATGAGTAAATATGAGGCAGGTCATAAGGTTGAAGTGTCTTGTGCAAATGGAGGTAAGATGTATGGAGAGGGTTATGGTACTGTAGCAGGTGAGTATCTGAACATTGAGAATGTATTGTATGTACCAGGACTGACATCGAACCTACTGAGTGTGAGTAACACTGTGAAAAAAGGTAAAGTAATAGTTTTTTCTAATAGAGGTTGCGAGATATTCAATGAGTGTGAGTATACGTCGAGTGGACAACCATGTGTGACAGGTGTACTTGAGAGAGGAGTGTACAAAATTAAATTCCCTTCTCAACAGGTTTGTGCTTTAGCATCTACAGAGACAATGAAGCTATGGCATAGGAGAATGGCACACTTGGGTATACGGAATCTACAACTACTAAGGGATAGAATGGCAACTGGAATAAGCTTTGAACAAGGTAATGATAGATTAGACTGTGTAGCTTGTTTAATGGGTAAACAAACGCGGCTACCGTTTGAGAAAAATAAAGCCACGAGAGCCAAAGATTTATTAGAATTGGTACATTCGGATATTAGTGGACCAATGAGTGAGAATTCTTTTGGAGGTTTTAGATATTATATTACTTTTATAGATGATTTTTCGCGTAAAACTTTCGTATTTTTTATTAAGCAAAAGAGTGACGCCTTTGAGAAGATGAAGGAGTTCAAGAGTTTTGCTGAGACACAAACAGGAAAGAAGATGAAGGTGTTAAGAACTGATAATGGGCGCGAATATTGTAATAAAAGTTTTGATGGATTTTTGAGAGAACATGGTGTTCAACATCAACTTACGATCGCTTATACACCTCAACAAAACGGTGTAGCAGAGAGAGCCAATCGTACCATAGGAGAAAAAGCACGAACTATGCTACAAGAAGCAGGTCTTCCCGCTCGATTCTGGGCAGAAGCAGTAAATACAGCTGTATATTTAAAGAACAGGAGCCCGTCAATTGCAGTAAAAAACAAAACACCTGAAGAGGTTTGGAGTAACCGTAAGATAGATTTATCTAATCTTCGTGTGTTTGGCTGCAGAGCTTTTATGCATATCCCGGATGAGAAGAGAACAAAATGGGATGCAAAGAGTAAAGAGCTTGTATTTGTAGGATACTGTGAAGAATCAAAAGGTTACAGGTTAGTTAACCCTATGAATGGAGATCTTCATAGAGCGAGAGATGTGGTATTTTTTGAAAACCAGATATACCAGCAGCATAAGTTGGCTAATTCTAAAGAGGAAAGAGAAACTTCTACAATTCGTCTAAGGAAAGATGAAGAGAGACAAGCTGTTATTCAGGAAGAGACCGTCCTTCAACGTGATAGAGTTCATACAGATGATGGTAGGGATGCTGAAATCATTGAAGAGGAAGATGAGCAGTGGACATCATTTGAAGAAAGACCGGAAGAAGAACAACTTGTTGAACCAGGACCTGTGGTGGAAGAGAGGAGATACCCACTCAGAAACAGGAAACCTGTGGAATTTAAGGATATGGTCATCTATGAGACAATAGTGGAGAAGAGAGACCCACTTACAGTAGAAGAGGCATTGTCGAGACATGACGCAAAACAGTGGAAGGTTGCGATTCAGGAGGAGTTGGACGCACTGAAGAAAAATCATACTTGGGTATTGGTAGAGCCAAACCAAGCGAGCAACATTATTGATTCGAAATGGTTGTTCCGAATCAAAAAGGAGGCGGGAAATAAGATCCGGTATAAAGCTCGATTGGTTGCGAGAGGTTTCAGACAAAGAAAAGGTATTGATTATGATGAGACTTTCTCCCCTGTTGTACGTCATAGCTCGTTAAGACTGTTAATAGCACTGGCAGCGCGGATGAGACTGCAAATAGATCACATGGATGTGAAGACGGCGTTTCTTAATGGAGAGTTACAAGAAGATGTTTACATGCGTCAACCACCACACTTTGAAGAGAAAGGGAAGGAAGATCATGTATGTCTGCTGAAGAGATCTCTATATGGACTGAAACAGGCACCACGTTCATGGAATTATAAACTTCATTCAGAATTAGAGAATCTGAAGTTCCAGAGGTGTAACAATGAACCATGTGTGTACACGAGACGTAATGAGAAGGATATGATAATTCTCGCGGTGTACGTTGATGACATCCTATGTTTTTATAATAATGCAAGAGAAATGCAGAAGGTCAAGAGAGAACTTATGTCTAAATTCGAGATGAAAGATTTAGGAAAAGCAGAGTTGTTCTTAGGGATGCGGCTTAAGCAAGAGAATGGCTACATAAAAATTGACCAGGAAAAGTATATAGAGAAGCTGTTACGCAGATTTGGTATGGAGAACTGCAAGACAGTTGCCACACCTGCAGTACCTGGGCAATACTTGAAGAAGCCAGAGGGTTCTTACATACCAAGTGACAAAATATCATACAGAGAGCTGATTGGATCACTAATGTACTTGGCAGTGTGTACGCGGCCAGACATCGCTCATGCAGTGAATATTATGAGTCAGTTTTGCAACTGTTATGAAGAAATTCATTGGAGTGCTGCAAAGAGAATCCTAAGGTATCTTAAAGCAATTAAGGACATGGGACTTGTGTATTTAAGCGATACATGTAGTACAGAAGTACAAGGTTACTCGGATGCGGATCATGGAGGGAATATAATAGACAGGAAGTATTATTCTGGAAATGTATTTACGCTTTCAGGAGGAGCCATATCCTGGCAGTGCACAAAACAACGGAGTATTGCTATATCAACCGCAGAGGCGGAGTATGTGAGTTTGTCTGAGGCAGCCAAGGAAGCGATTTTTCTGACTAGACTCCTTGGGGAACTAATGGACGGGCAAATGAAAGCTATCACGGTTTACACATTTACGATATCATTTTGTTCGAGAGGCATTGGAGAAGAAGATTATAAAGCTTAAATATCTCGCAACAAATGAGATGGTTGCTGATAGTATGACAAAGCCTGTGTCTAAGAGCAAGCACGAGTTCTGTCGTAAGGCAATGGGTGTGCAAGAGTGAGTCAGAGAGAAACGCTTGAGGAGGAGTGTTAGAAAGAGGTTTGCAAGCGTGACTCAGACTGGCTGGTATAAGAGATGACGGATGTTTGAATATGTTTGTTAGGAACATTCTTACTGCTGTGACTTATATGTTCCGTGTTTTACTATAACTTGATAATCATGTATTCTATTGTGTTTGGCTAATATATTATTTAACAACTACTACATAGTTTTATCTACTAAGCATCAAGGTGCGCTTCATCAGCATTAGTGAACTAGTAACTAACCTCCACGACGCCGAAGTTTCGCCAAGTTAGATGCTGGCACCTATAATGGATTGCATAGAATTCAAAACGCGTTCGAACGGTCAAATCTCAAGAATGTGCACCAGTTATAACCAAAGATGCTCTAAAGTTAATATTTTTTTTAACTTTTTAACGAATTTAAAACCTTGATAATATTATGGGAAACATCTGTTGAATAAAATACATAATCTGATAACTGCATCTTTTCCAATTAAGCATTAGAACATTGCGTGCTCTGTGCGGTTGTGATTAGACTTCATTATTGGAAACTCATATTTGTTTGGCTTTTGTTTGTTGCCTGTTTCTGTGCCTAATAAATAAAATAAATAGCTAGATAAAGGATTGTATCACTATCTTTAATGTTTGCTACCCTCTTATTTATTGTTTTGGGCATACTTTGATTTTGTTACACATTTTTGTAGGTTAATTTATTGTCATACAAAGACAATTCTGTCAAATAATTTAAACATCGAATCTTTTCCGTCGAATTGAGGTTTTACATAAGACGTTCAACGTCGCGTTGGTTTCAAAAATAGCTTCATAAGTCTTTAATATAATTTGAATAGCCACTTTAAAGAATTTCAACTTAGCTGAAATGATATTGAGTGAATAGATGCCTAATTACTGAATTAGGCATCTATTCACTCAATATCACTATATATAAGAGTATGCCCTAGTCAAGAACTCATTTCACATCACTGATGTGAAATGAGTTCTTGACTAGGGCATACTCTTATATATAGTTTTCATAGATTCAGTGAACTAGCCATTTACTGCCTGGTTGGCGAAGTGGTAGCGTATGCGACTGCTGTTCTTGAACGAACGAATCGGTCTCGGGTTCGACTCTCGGGTTGGACCAAATATTTCTATGATCTGAAAATGTTTGTTGAGGACTTTAGATGTTTCCCAGAATTCCCAGGTAGGAAGGAAGAAGAAGGAAGGAAGGTATGAACTTATTTACGAAGGTTGTCTTGTACCCATAGTACGAGCTCTCTTAGTTTGGGAATAGACGGCGCTGTATGTTAGGTGTCCGAAATATAATCTTCTTCTATATAAATATAAAAGAAAGTCGTGTTAGTTACACTATTTATAAGTCAAGAACGGCTGAACCGTTTGACTGAAAATTAACCGCGGTTGTTTGTACCGCGGGACTCACCTAGTTATTTATAAAAAAAACTATTTAGTTTATTTCCGAAATGTAGTGTGGTAAACTCTGTAGGTACTTACATACACTCACTGTGACGATGATAATGGTTATTTTTTGTACAGATTCGTGTACAAAATGCTAAGGAAGGGACTAGATTACTGGTTCCTAGGCTTGCGCAGGAAAAACTTTTAAAAAGATTATGTTCATCAACATCATCACCGTCATCGTTTTTCTCTTAGGGAAGTTATTTTTACAGTTAGGGAACATTATCTTGTGTCCACTAAAACGCAGTTTATAGCTAATAGTTTTAAATCAACCAAATTTTTTTTTTCAATGTGTATTATTTGTCTTATCAACCAAATTTGGGCGCTCGCTTTAATTTACCGTTATTCTACATTAGCGACCTCAATTTAACGCATTTTGACGGACACATAATACACAATGACGCTTCTTCTAAATTCTACATTCTATACTGTAAGTGCGAAGATAGAAGATAACTGAATTCAAATTATTTTGTTTCAGGAGAGTGCAAATAATTGAAGAAATGTTTAATTAAGTGAGCAGTTGGTAGCTACCCCATTTACCATATTGTTTAAGAACATTAATTATCAACCACTGTTCATAATGCAATCTAAAAATCATAACACGGCAGACAGAAGCATTAAAGCAAAAAATTACCCTCCAAAATCTCATACCTTCCGAAGGAGCGATGGCACAAGCGGTGTCAAAGGTCAACTGTACGAAACTAAATTACTTACACTTTTTTTACACAGACTTTTGAATGATGATACTATTGAAGAATTTGTAATAGGCTCTAATATTGATGGTTTAGGTGCAATGGATGATATAGTGCTAAGATACAAAAAGAAACAATCACAGAAATCGAAGTTAATATTCTTACAAGCTAAACATAAGGACGATCCCAACAAAAATAAGTTGACTTTCGATGAAATTTTAAATAAAAAGGGCGACTTTAGCTTTAGAAAGTATTTCGAAAGCTATCTAAATATAAAACGAATCCTTCTTAATGAAAATAACAACGTGATGTTTCGAGGCCCAAGTAACGATATTGACGTCGAATTCGTTATTTATACCTCTGCTAAAGAAAATATTCCAAATAATAAATTAACGAAAGCCTTGGATTTTGAAAGTATTATTAAAACTGGAGAAAGCATATTTCATTTGAAACGTAATGATCAAGAAGTGAAAGGTTTGTTAAAAAGTATCCGAGACGCAGAAGGAAGAGCTTCTTTATTGGCTAAAAGTGTAGCCGCTTTTATTAAGAAGATGAACTATACGAAGGTAATGGACAATTGCATTATTAAAGAATACCATATTTTTCTGTCACTCAATGTAATATCTGAGGATGAAAAAAATACTAAATCAAGCTCATATTACACGGGTAAATTTAGTGACTATTTTTTAAATAGTAAAGTTGACTACTTAATACTAATGAAGGAGGTACTACGTGATGAATTGAGAGATATTAAAAATGCAGATGAACAACAAGAGGTAGATATATTGGAAACCTGCCGTTTTAAATTACCTATTGGTTTTGGTAATCGTAATTTTCGTTTTAATGGAAGTGAAGAGCAACAAGCAGAAAGCCTGAATGACATGTGTCAAATATTTCGCTCCTTGATAGGTTCTTGCGAACCAGATTCTGAGATTAAAGTAGATGACAATTCTATCGGACCAGATAAAGTAATTGAAAGAGAATGGTTAGGAGAGCATTGGCTTGGAGGATTGGTCGGTAATTTGCTAATTAATGATGGTGAAACTGAAATACTAAAGTTTAACTTAAAAGAAGAAAGTTTATCGCCTGACAACTTAATTATTTTGAGAAATTTAAATCAACATTATGATCTCAGTAAGTTCAGATTCAATATAAATATTGACGGTTTCCCAAAAACACATTTATTTTCTACAAGACATGATTCGGAATTAGTACACTTCCTGGGTATACTTAAGTTTTACACGAATCAGGCGCAAGAAAATGAGGTTGAAGAAATAATAAAGACTGAAATAAACTGCCGTTATTTACAAGACAACTTGGAAAAGTCTCTCTTTCGGGAAAAAAATAAGCTAATATACTTACTGGTTCATGATAAAATACAGAAGTGGTGGATGACGTCAGGAAAGAGCATTCCTTACTTGATGGAAACCTGCAATTATTACAAACAAGCGGAACAGGAGCTAAAAGAGCATCCTCTAATACATTTCATTAGTTTACCATTCAAGGAAGATTTGAAAAATATGCCTTTTGAATTTGATTCTGAAGCAATCAGCTCTCTGTCATTAGACAAATTCCTAAAAAGCCATAAAAAAGTACTGGTTATACTTTCAGATGAAATATTTTTTTCTATCAGAAAAGTAATACAGTATTTTGAGAACATAATGACTCTACATAATTGTATTTGTATAGATTTGGATTCTATTCTAATTAAAAATTCATTAGATACTCTGAAACAGGAGTTAAAACACGCTACAAATCCTGTTTTGATATTGACCGTCCAGGACCAAAATGATATTACTAACCATTGCAAAACGATGGAGCAATTTATAACACTATTCAATGGACAAATCATAATAATAGCTGATAGTGTCTTCGAATGGGATATGATGGTTATGACAGATGTTTTTGACATCCTTAAAGACAGTAAAAACAATTTTACTGACTTTTCCCGTCAAACTCAAAAAAACATACGTAAAAGTGAAGTCATATTTCAAGGAGTAAAGGTCTCTATTGGTAAAGCGTTCAATAGTGCCTCTTTGAATATGTTTAGTCCAAAATTACTCAAACAGATGACTTACAATAAATGTATAGAATTTGGGCAATCGTTAAACAATAAAGTGTACTGTGAAACCATTGATTTTTTCATAGATCGAAACCTATGTCGCTATATCACACTCGATATAGATGAATACAAGGATAAATTTTGCTACTTGGAAGACGAACAAGCCAAGTGTATGCTTCTACAGAAAGGAAATAAACTACAGAAAGAAAATGATATAATAATCAATACAGATTCGGAAAGCATGTTTCAGAAAATATCTGAATGTAACCCGAAATCCAATGTCCACTGGTTTGAAAGAAGAGATGGACATAAAAATTTAATTTGGAAAAAAACTAGAGGAAGTCTGCATAACTTGATTAAACACATTAAAAGTGATTTACACAAAGATTTTATGTTACATACTAATACATTAAATAACATACAGGAGAAAATAGTAATTATTAGTTCTGGTCCAGGTATGGGCAAATCGACACTATTAAACCACATAACAATGGAAACAAAACGGCAGCATCCAAATCTTTGGATAATAAATGTAAATTTGCTTGATAATATCAATCAACTCTGCAATTGGAAAGATAAAAAAATTAATATTGATTTAATGGAAGCCTTTAAGTTTCTAAGTAGTTTAACAATTAATGCAAAACATTTAAAAAATTATGATAAGTCTAATATCAATATAAATGAAGACGAAGAATTTTCAAAATCAATCTCTGTAAACGGCGACCAAATATGTTTCACTAATCCTGAGAAAAAAAGCTTAGGTGTAGATTTATCTGAGTGGAAGTTACTCATTCATTTTTACAATAACAACAGTTTGGCGGTACTCGTCGATGGATTTGATGAAATCTGCTATGATTTTTCAGAAGAAGTCAATAAATTATTCTGTACCCTGAAGCATTCAAGAATTGCACATTTGTGGCTAGCTTCTAGGCCATGCAATAAGCTCACGCAGTTGCAGATAGCTCTCGGAACATTTCCTTTTAGTTTAAGTCCATTGACTTGGAAGGAACAAGTAAAAGTTTTAGATAATATTTGGTCTAAAAAATTTGCTCCACCTAAAAGTTTAAGTACTTTTTCTGTAGTTTACTATTTTCACATTTGGATTAACAGTGTTTATATTCCAGAAGATTTCACAAGTATACCCTTGCACTTGTACATGGTCTCAAAAGTGTTTCAAGATTATTATATAGCCTATCTTAACGATGAAGATAATACAGATATATTTAGGGATGCAACAAATTTAACTACTCTATATGAAAAATTCACGATCATCAAATTCTTAGAACTTGGATTTGGTGAAAGAAAACAAACCATGAAAAAGATTTTTTTATATGACAGGCAAACTATAGATATACATTTTAAATTTTTTGAGAATCACCAAAAAAGTGCTGCATACTTTCTTCTAGACAAACGTCTTGTTCTGTCAGAATATGAGATTACACATGTGCGAAAGTTTTTAGACAATTTAAAGTTGAATGAAGAATTAAGTAACATTATTAAATGCACTATCAATAATCGCCCTAAGTTCGTTCACTACACTTTTGCAGAATATTTAGCGTCTGAACATATTTTTGAGAAATTGATACTTCTTGATGAAAAGTGTGTATCATATTTTTTAAATCACGTGTTGATAAAGGAAAGATATGAAGGCATCCGAAGATTTATTAACTGTAAACTGCAAGGAAATAAAGAAATCGTAGCTGCGTTACAATCTACAGAACCATTCAGACGCATGGTATTTAAAGCCTTGTACACTCAGAAAGTTTCCTCTGCAAAAACAGCTTTGTGCGTTAATATGCATGAAAATTTAGAAAAGATAGTAGAATTTTTATTAAGTTGTGCTCAGTCGTTTATTAACGTAGATAATTTAACGAACTTTTTGAAAACAATTCAAAATAATCGTAACTGTGCGATCTGTACTGCAATTACAAACATGAAAGAGATGACAGTGCTTAAATTCGTTAAGTTAGTATCAGATATTGACACTAATAAATTAAAAGACTTGCTAAGCTGCTTGACAACTCTGAGAAGAGGATCATTTCAACTTATTGATGATATGAGAAGTGTAATTCTGCTTGTATTGAAACAAGGAAATCTAGACCCCAAGCTGTTCGTTGCAATTTTAACGTCGCGTTTTCAATACAGTAATGATACGCCGGCCCATTGGTTGGCTTCGGATACACGTGGATTTCAATTTATATGGGACAAATTACCGCATTTGAATAAAAAGCAGCTCTTTAAAATTTTTAGCATACGGAATGGAATGGGCTATACGCCTCTTCACAGCGCCGCTTTAAAAAACGATTATATTTTTTTTTACATCATTTATGAGCTCCTAGGCCAAAAATACTTTAAAAAATTATGTCTAATGAAAAGTTATTCCCAATATATTACCGTATGTGCGTTTTCTTTTGATGAAAAATACTTTGAAAAGCTTAAAACCCTCCTAGAAATAATTTACGAGGAGCGTGATATGGATGTTAAGGATTACGTTTTTAATAGATTATCTAAATTACACCCTAGAGATCTTTCTCGGATTCCAAGAATACGTTATCTTGGAACTCGTGGGACGCCTGACTCTCCAGAAGAATTTGAATATTTCTTACAAGATTATGACTGTATGGAACCGATTTACGATTGGCCACACAAACGAAAAAATGTTTCAGTTCTACCTATCTCAGTGCACGCATACAAATCCAACTGACACATACATATAAGTTCATCGTTATTTCATAGAAATTACCATATTGTTTATAGCTACATGTTATTTTTTAAGATTTTTAAATAGTTCATTTTTTAAGTATTTGTATCCTTAATTTTTTTTTTAAATATTTGTTATAAAATAATTATTTAACAATATTTTTCTTTTACTTAATACACCTGGCCTGGTCCGATCCCTTTATGACACAAGAGCCCTTAGAATGTAATCAGACTGCTGATAAACAATAAATACATTGTCACGCGGCAACATCGTCCTCCCCGCCACTACGCGCCGAAGGCTCGATCTTTTTCTGCTGGCTCTACCACGCCCGGTGGCTGGACGCCCGGCCTCTAACGCCGGAGCCCAGCACCGCTCTTTCTGCTGACGTCTACCACGCCCAGCGGCTGCGCCGCTGCTAGACCTCTGCCCGGCATCTAAAGCCATGGGCTCGCGGCCCTTGGCTGCTCAACGCCAGGGTCAACTAACTGACGCTTTGGCCTCCAGCCCTGCGTCACTACGTTACTGCAGACTACCAAGTAAAGTGCCTCTTATGTCATTCTATTTCATTCATGTCTATTGTGCTCACGAACAGTAATAAATTGTAAACCTTGATATTCTATAATAAATAGTGTGAAAATCTTCATTCTAAAGTGTCTAATTATATTCAACTGAACCTCGTGGCCTAACCACCATCACCTCATGGCTCCTAAATCCCATAACGTGACAACATATAATATATAAATTACACCCAGACACAGAACAATTTTTTGACCTAGGTGGGAGGCCATCAGGCCTGTCAGAAATATATTAAAATCTTATAATAGAAAATTTAAACCGAGTTCAAAAAAACATCATGCAAAATCTTTTAGTGCCTAACAACACCAAAAAGCGTAAAATAAACTGGCTTTCATTTGACTGGCTTGGATTACTATGAGTCCATTTCCATGCCTAATTATGTATCTCATCTTCCTAGCCTTTATTATTCAAAAGAATTTGGGGTCGGCTACTAGTTCAACCGGTTATACCTGAATATCAGTTTTTACACGGAGCTACTGGCATCGGACCTCCGCAACCCTGAGGGTGAATTGAATTCGAAAGTTGACCTAATTGTCAGTATATTTAAGGGCCCTGACTTCCCAATAACGATTGCCATAGATGTTCACGACAACTGAGACCGACGGCTTAACATGCTCACCGAGGCACGGGCGGCGAACACCGTCACCTTCCATACTCCGGGCCGCTATTAAGAATTTCTTTTAAGAAAAACCCAACAGTAGTCCGACCCGGGAATCGAGCCCGAGACCTCTTTATCAGCAGTCGCTTACGCTAACCACTAGACCAACGAGCTTAATTGGTATTATAATGGTGCTAATTCAGTTCTGCGAAAATTCTCTAAACTGGAAAGCACTAAATAGTAAGATTTGTCCTGTCAGAAGACATTGTTAATGCCGAAGATCGGCTAAAATAGATAATTATGTCAACTTTTTTTTTTTTTTTTTCTTTTTTTTTTTTTTTTTTTTTCGTGCGGAAATCCCCTCTGATGCCACCTTCTGGTGGTATGTCGGACCCGAACCGACTAAAACCGCACGCCGTCTCGGATACTAGATGCCGGGGAACCAGGTACACCCTAGAAAGGAAAACCCTGGAACCCCGACGTACCTCGGGCCACCTACGGTTTATAGGTAGTCCCCTCCTGTGTGGGAACCCCGATGTTCCCGTTACTCTCGCACACGCTCTGCAGCGTCCGCGCCGCCTGCTTCTGCTAGGGTGACAGATGGCTTTATCTGTCACCCCCAGGCCTGCGCTTATGGAGGACGGAGATCGTTCTGCGATCTCCGGCGCCTAAGTCGCCTGCGATACCTGTCCCGTTCCCGGGCCTGGCGGGCCGGAAGAGTTCTAAACCTCTCCCGGTCCCGCTCCGCCGTCTCCTTTGCAAGCATAACTTGCTCGCAGAAAGAAACAGCGGAGGTCCAAGCGCTCTCGCCCCGTAACATGGCCGCAATCATGTTACCGAGCGAGAGAACCTCCACCTCGATGGCCGCCACGAGATCACGCCTCGGCTCCCCCCACGCCGGACATTCTGCCAGCGTGTGGTGCGCCGTGTCCATGGTCTGGCCATCACAGTGGTGGCACTCAGGCGTTGGCTCCTTGCGGATCAGACACAGGTGATCTCCGAAACATCCTTTTCCAGAGATCACCTGCGTCAGCCGGTATGAGAGGGTCCCATGACGCCTCTCGAACCAATCCTCCATAACGGGTCTTACCGCCGCAATAACGGCGTGCCCAGCGCTCGGTTGCCCAAGTCGTTCCTTCCATTCCTCCACGAGGACCTAGCGGAGTTGGGCTTTCTGATCATCGATTTCTCGAATATAATTATGTCACCCTAAAAATAATTGTCAATGTGTAAAGCGATTTCCAAAATGATACAAGAATAGCATTTTGGAAATCGCTTACTAAAATCAGAGCAATTTATGGAAATTTTAATTTAGGTTGGATAAGTGACACAACAACAGAATAAGTATCGATGTGTGATAGATACATATCTAAAATCTGTTTGAAGTCGGTTCCAAATCAAAAATAACAATATTGCAAAAAGAAAAACTATGAAAAAAATATACGTTTTTCTGATGGTCAGCCTTCTATAAATTGACCTGGCTAGGATTGCGTAACTTTGAAATGTGTTAACCTACTCTGTTGCCACTTTTGTCACAACTCACAAACGACAAAGGCTAGATATCAACAGATAACAAAACACTGATACCGATAAAGGCCTTTGTCATAAAACGTCCGACTATTGTGACAGTGGTATTGATACCTATGGTATCCTATTTATGGTAAGTCCTATTTCTTCTATTTTCGAATTTGTCATGACTTATCAAGTTATTATCCAATCATCAGTGACAGCATCCAATCAGTAAGATATTTGAAACATTGTTTTGTCTATATCTCAACGTATGCGGAGTGATATATAGTAATTAAAACGGATGGTCTCAGATGCATTTGATCTGAGCGTATAGTAATGGATAATGGATTTCATGGGTAAACTTCAGAACTGTCCAATCTCAATAATGTGCACTAGTTACAACCTATTAAGCTCTAAAATTGATATGTTTTACAAATTATTTAAC
This sequence comes from Spilosoma lubricipeda, assembly GCA_905220595.1. Lineage (NCBI taxonomy): Eukaryota > Metazoa > Arthropoda > Insecta > Lepidoptera > Erebidae > Spilosoma > Spilosoma lubricipeda. The sequence continues at coordinate 4,192,853 of HG992287.1, read as the reverse complement.
GAATTTAAAACATTGTTAATATTATGAAAAACATCAGAAGAATAAAATACATAATCTAATGTCTGGTATATTTCCAATGAAGCATTATAACATTGTGTGCTGTATGCGGTTGTTAGACTTTACACCTTATTGGAAACTGTACCTACCTAATAATAATAAATAAATAATAATAATAAATATTTCGGACATCTATCACACAACGCCATCTAGTCCCAAGCTAAGCAGAGATTGTGTTATGGGTACTAGACAACTGATACAAATACATATATACTTTTTTTTTGTAAATACATACATATTATACATAGAAAACACCCAAACTCCGAAACAAATATTTGTAGATCATACAAACATTTGGTCCGACCCGGGAATCGAACCCGAGACCTCATGATCAGCAGTCGCACACGCCAACCGCGAGACCAACGAGGCAGTCGTTGTTTGTAATGTTTAATATATCTTTGGCTTTTATTTGTTGTCTGTTTCTGTGACTAATAAATAACATAAATAGCAAGATAAAGATAGCAGCTCTATTAACATATTTGAGTTAATTCGACACTGAATTCAAAATTTTTTTTTCCAGGAGATTTTAAGTAATTGAAAAAACTACATTACATAGCTACCACATTTACTAAATTGTTATCAACCATTATTTATAATGCAATCCAAAAGTCATAACACGGAAGACAGTAGCATTGACGCGAAATCCCATACCTTCCGAAAGAGAAGTGGCACAGCTGGTATCAAAGGGCAACTGTATGAAACAAAATTACTTACTCTTATTTTACACAGAGTTTTAAATGACGATACTATTGAAGAATTTGTACTAGGCACTAATATCGATGGTTTAGGTGCAATGGATGATATAGTGCTAAGATACAAAAAGAAACAATCACAGAAATCGAAGATAATATTCTTGCAAGCTAAACATAGAGACGATCCCACCAAAAATAAGTTGACTATCGATGACATTTTAAAAAAAGATGGTGACTTTAGCTTTCAAAAGTATTTTGAAAGTTATCTAAAGATTAATCAAATCCTCCTTAATGAAAATAACAATGTGATGTTTCGGGGTCCTAGGGAAAATATTGACATTCAATTCATTATTTATACCCCTGCTAATGAAAACATTCCAAACAATAAAATAACCAAAGCTTTGGATTTCGAAAGTGTTATTAAAACAGAAGAAAGCGTATTTCAATTGAAATGTGATGATGAAGAAGTGGAATACTTATTAGAAGGTATCCGAAAGTCACGAGCTTCTTTATTGGCTAAAAGTGTAGCCAATTTTATTAAAAAGAAAAATTATAAAAAGGTAATGGATAATTGTATTATTCAAGAATACCACATTTTTCTGTCACTCAATGTAATGTCTTTAGAAGACGAAAAAATAACTAAATCAAGCGATTCATCTTCAAAAGATACAGAAAACTCTTATTACACGGGTAAATTTAGCCACTACTTTTTAAATAGTAAAGAAGACTACTTAATACTAATGAAGGAGGTGCTACTTAATGAATTGAGAGATACTAAAAATGCAGTTGGACAACAAGAGGGAGACATATTAGATACCTGCCGTTTTGAGTTACCCATCAATTTTGGTAATCATAATTTTCGTTTTAATGGAAATAAAGAGAAAAAAGCGAAAAGACTAAATCACATGTGCAACATATTTCATTTGCTGCTACATTCTAACGGACCAGATTTCGAGATTAAACTAGATAGCAGTTCTATTGGACCAGATAAAGTTATTAAAAGAGAATGGTTAGGAAAGCATTGGCTTGCTGGATTGGTCGGTAATTTACTGATTAATGATGATGAAACTGAAAAACTAAAGTTTAACTTAAAAGAAGAAAGTTTATCGCAAGACAACTTAAACATTTTGAGAAATTTAAAGCAACATTATGATCTTAGTAGGTTCCGATTCAATATTAATATTAACGGCTTCCCAAAACTAACTTTGTTTTCTACAAAACATGATAGGGAATTAGTAAAACACTTCCTGGGTATACTTAAGTTTTACACGAATCAGGCTCAAGAAAATGAGGTTGAAGAAATAATAAAGAATGAAATCAGATTCTGTTATTTACAAGACAACTTAGAAAACTCTCTGTTTCGCACAAAAATTGATCTAATATATTTAAGGGTTCATGATGAAATACAGAAGTGGTGGAAGGAGACACCCTCTACTTCTTACTTGACGGAAACCTGCACTTACTACAAACGAGCGGAACAGGAACTAAAAAAGCATCATTTTATAAACTTCATTAATTTTTTATTTAAGAAAGAATTGAAAAATATGCCTATAGAATTTAATTCTCAAGCCATCAGCTCATTGAACGAATTCTTAAAAAGACCTAAAAAGGTATTGGTAATACTTTCAGACGAGATAAATTTCTCTAGTAGAAAAGTATTACAGTATTTTGAGAACATTATGACTATACATGATTGTATTTGTATGCATTTAGATTCTCTTCTAATTAAAAATTCACTAGATACTCTAAAACACGAGATAAAACACGCAACAAATCCTTTTTTGATATTGACTGTCCAAGACCGAAACTATATTATTAACTATTGCAAAACGATGGAACAATTTATATCACTATTCAATGGGCAAATTATAATAATAGCAGATAGTAACTTCAAGTGGGATGTAATGGCAATGTCAGATGTTACTGATTTCCATAAAGACAGTAAAAACAATTTCACTGACTTTTCCTGTCAAACACAAAACAACATTCTTAAAAGTAAAGTCATATTTCAAGGAGTAGACGTCACTATTGATATTGTGTTTAATAATTCCTCTTTAAATATTTTTAGTTCACAATTACTCCAACAGATAATTTACAATAGATATTTTGAATTAGGGCAATCGTTAAATAATAAAGTGTACTGTAAAACCATGGATTTTTTCATAGATCGAAACCTATGTCGATATATAACACTAAATATAGGTAAGCACAAGGATAAATTTAGCTACTTTGAAGGAGAACAAACCAATTGTTCGCTTCTACAGAAAGGAAATAAACTACAGAAAGAAAATGATATAATAATAAATACAGATTCGGAAAGCATGTTTCAGAAAATATGTGAATGTAACCCGAAATCCAATGTCCACTGGTTTGAAAGAAGAGATGGACATAAAAACTTAATTTGGAAAAAAACTAGAGGAAGTCTGCACAACTTGATTAAACACATCAAAAGTGATTTACACAAAGATTTTATGTTACATACTAAAACATTAAATAATATACAGGAGAAAATAGTAATTATTAGTTCTGGTCCAGGTATGGGCAAATCGACACTATTAAACCACTTAGCAATGGAAACAAAACGACAGCATCCAAATCTTTGGATAATAAATGTAAATTTGCTTGATAATATCAATCAACTCTGCGATTGGAAAGATAAAAAAACTAATATTGATTTAATAGAAGCCTTTAAGTTTCTAAGTAGTTTGACAATTAATACAAAACATTTGAAAAATAGTGATGGCTTTGATGTGAAGATAAATGAGGATGAAGAATTTTTTAAATCAATCTCTGTTAACGGCGACCAGATATGTTTCACAAGCCCTGAGAAAAAAATCTCAGGTGTAGATTTATCTGAGAGGAAGTTACTCGTTCATTTTTACAATAACAACAGTTTAGCTGTCCTTATCGATGGATTTGATGAAATCTGCCCTGATTATTCAAATGAAGTCAAAAAATTATTGTGTACCCTGAAGCATTCAAAGGTTGCACATTTGTGGCTAGCTTCTAGGCCATGCAACATGCTCACGCAGTTGGAATTAGCTCTCGAAACATTTCCTTTTAGTTTGAGTCCATTGACTTCGATGGAACAAAAAACAGTTTTACGTAACATTTGGTCTAAAAAGTTGGCTCCACCTGAAAAAGTAGATGACCTATCTGTAGATCACTTTTATGACTATTGGATTAATTGCGGTGGTGTTCTAGAAAATTTCACAAGGCTACCCTTGCATTTATACATGGTCGCAGAAGTATTTCAAGATTATTATATGGCCTACGTTAATATGAGTACAAACGGAGATATGTTCAAAGATGCGACAAATTTAACTACTCTTTATGAAAAATTCACGAACATCAAATTTTTAGAAATTAGATTTGTTGAAAAAAAACGTACCATGAATATTAAAGATCCACATATAAGGCAAATTATAGATAGAGAATTTAAATTGTTTGTTAAGAATCACAAAAAAAGTGCTGCATACTGTCTTCTAGATAGAGATCTTGTTCTTTCAGAATATGACATTAAAAACGTGCACGAGTTTTTAAACAACATAAAGTTGAATGAAGAAACATCTGACATTATTGAATGCACTATCGATAAACTTCCTAAGTTCGTTCACTATACTTTTGCAGAATATTATGCGTCGGAACATATTTTTGAGAAATTGATATCTCTTGATGTAAAATGTGTAGCATATTTTTTAAATCACGTGCTGATAAATGACAAATATGCAGGCATCCGAAAGTTTATTAACAGTAAACTACAAAGAAATAAAGAAATCGTAGCTAACTTAGAATCTGCAGGACCATTCGGAAGCATAGTATTTAATACCTTGTACGCTCAGAACGTATCCTCTACAAAAACAGCTTTGTCCGTTAATATGAATGAAAATTTAGAAACGATAATCGAATTTTTATTAAGTAGTGCTGAATCGTTTATTAATGTAGAAAATTTAACGGGCTTTTTGAAAACAATTCAAAATAGGCGAAATTGTGTGATTTGTACTGCAATCAAAACAAGCAAAGAGACTACAGTATATAATTTTGTAAAACTCGTAGGATATATTGACACTTATAAATTTAAAGATTTGTTATACTGTTTGAGAACTATGAAAAGAGGATCATTTGAACTTTTTCGATGGATGAAAAGTGTAATTCTGTCTGTATTAAAACAAGGAAATTTTGATCTTACCCTGTTGTTTGCAATTTTAACTTCGCATTATGAATTCGGTAGGAGTACACCCGCCCATTCGTTGAGTACAGAATTATATGGAATTCAGTTCATTTGGGACAGCTTACCGCATTTGACTATTAAACAGCGCTTTAAAATTTTTAGCATACGGAATACTGATGGTTTAACGCCTCTTCACTACGCCGCTTTAGAAAACAATTATAGTTTTTTTGATAGAATTTACGAGCTCCTAGGCCAAGAAAACTTTAAAAAAATATGTCTAATGAAAGACAACTTGCAATTCACTGCCGTATGTATGTTTGCTTTTGATGAAAATTACTTTGGAAAGCTTAAGATCATTCTAGAAAACCTTTACGAGGAGTGTGATATAAATGTTAAAGATTTTATTTTTAATAAATTACCTAAATTACACCCCAAAGATATTTCTAGTTGTTGGTCTCGTTGCGTAAGATACGGACCTCCTTACTATTTTGGTTCTGTCGTGACAAAATGGGGCAGTATTACACTGACTTCCGATTCTTGGCTTTACAAATACTCACCAAGGGCATCAGTTCCACCAATCGGAGTGCACGCTATTACGCCATTCCTTGAAACACATACGGCAACTCTTGTACGTTAGTTTATTGTTATTTCATATAAATTACTGAATTGTTCCTATAAGTTAAATTTTTAATAAAATTTATTTTTATTTTTCTAAAATCTTCATTATTTAAAGTGTTTTGAATACAAAATAAGATTAATAATGACTTGATACACCTCACACAGGACCGTCTGATCCCTTCATGACTCCAGAGTCTACTATCGCAATTAGACTGCTGATAAACATTACTAAATATATATTAATTATAGTGGGAATCGAACCCATGATCTACGGTTTATTAGCCAGTGTAACTAACAATTAGACCATCGGGCCTATCAATAACATAACCAGTCGTTACTTGTTGTTGTTGTTGTTGTATAGGTAGTCCACCACAGCGCCTAAACTACTGAACAGATTTTAGGAATGAGGTGTCAATAGATTCTTAATCTTGATAATTGTTAAGGTGATAATATACATCAACATATTGGAGACAACATAGGCTTGCCCTCCAAAGCCAATAATACGTTGTAAGCGGCTATAGTCGCCATGTCGTTGCGAGTCTTAATTGTAGCACTGCCCAAATGTGGCACGACATCTGAAAACAACATATCAAAATTATAGTCATTTGTTGACACCACCAGTTTTAGAAAAACAAACAATTGCAAATCCCGTTCATCGTAGTAAGGATAACGGGTCTAACTGTTTAAAATATTTATTGTCATCGATCCTTGATAAGTATGCCAAATTTCGAGTTAATCCGAAATTTTAAGGGGGGTCAAAATGACGTTCAAAGTTTCAGTTACATACATTCATACGAATGAAGCTAATAAAAGTGTGTTAAAAAGATAGTGTGTATTACATTTCATATTCTATAAGTTAATAAATATCTTTCAAGGAAAAAATTCAAATCATATCACACATCAACAGTTTTTTTTAAATATCATTTAAACACATCTTCTCATTTTAAGTACAATTCAAATTGACAAAGAACCACTTTTACTTTTAAGTATCGGCCTAAGCATAGACAAATGCTTAAGTAGGTTTTACTGCAACACCTTCTCCTAATATTTAAACTGTTAATAGTTTTAATGAAATTATTTGCTTGATAAGTTAAAACAATTAAGACATAACAGTTTAACAATTACAGATATAGCAGTATTATTCACTTAACATTAAGTTTATACAATCTTAAGAAATTTCATTACTACAATGTCTCTGAAGCTTCACTTGGTTCAAGGGTTTCGCCATGATAATCAGCCAACTGCTTTTCAGATTTTTTTTCTGTTTTTGTTTTTCTTTTTTTTTCTGGTCTTTTACCAAAAAACCTACTCGTTTGATAGTATCTTATGACCTTTTGCCTCTTCTTTGTCAACCATGATTCAGGTTTTGTTTTTTTTAAGGAATTCATTTCTGCTTGAATTGCTTTCTCCTAATGTCCTTTTTCTTTACTGGCGATTGCTTTTTCATAAGTAAGAAAGACATAATTTTTGTATTTTTCAGGTAACTTGCTAATACCTTTAGTTATTTCTCGTTCCGTGTTTCTACTACTTGTTTGTTCAATTTCTTTTTGTTCTTGCTTTTCCATTTCTATTGCTTCTGTTTCTTCTACCTTGCCTTTTTGTTTTTCTTGGTTATCATTTTCAGTATCAGAGCTTACAGGGTCGTAGTATTCACAGTCATCAGCTTCATTTTCTTATGAACTTGTATTTTCCTTTGGTTCAGAAACTTTCTCATTGTCTGGATCACTTGCTTCATCTTCAAATTGAGGTACGATTGCTGTAGATATACGATTTTCAGCAAAATCTTGTTTGACAAATATGATATCCCTATGGATAGTAATTTTCTTACGCTCAGGATCCCACATTCTGTATCCGAGTGGAGCATAACCGACCATTATTTGCTTCTGAATTCTTGTCTCTATTTTCTTTAAATATTCCAGACGTTTTACGTACCCAACGCTCCCAAATGTTCTTAGATTTGCTAGGTTTGGGACTAGATGGCGTTGTGTGTTAGATGTCCGAAATATTTATTTATTATTTATTTATTTTATGTTTGCTACCATAGTTCATATGGAATAGTACCAGTTGTTTTTGTAGGTAGGCGATTTATTAGGAATGCAGCAGTTAAGACTGCTTCTCCCCACATTTTTTTATTTAGAGCAGGTTAAAACAGCAATGCTCTTGTTTTATCTAGTAATGAGCGATTGAGCCGCTTAGATTTGCCATTTAATTGTGGGCTGTGAGGGATTGTATTTTTACTGCAACACGGAGAAATCCGATATTAAGGTATTTTTTCATTGTTTTTCTCCGAGATTTCCGAGTGAGTGAAGTACCACCTTATTCCAGCAACGTACTTGGGACTCTGAGTTGTCATTTATATTCCAATAAATGGCGTTAGTTGCTTAGGATCAAGTAACAGGATTAGCAAGCTGAAGTGACAATGGGCTGGCCATATTAGCTGCAGAACCGAAAACCGTTGGTAAAGGTTTCACCGAGTGAGTAAGGATACAGGAGGCCCATACAACAACCCCTCCCGTCATCCCCCTGCCTATCCCCCAAAGGTCGGCAACGCACTTGTGACACCTCTGGTGTTACGGGTGTCTATGGGTGGCAGTAATTGCTTACCATCAGGCAGTGGTGGATTTACCACTAGGCTGAGTAGGCTGGAGCCTAGGGCGGCGAATTTTAGGGGGCGGCAAAATTTAGACAATTTTTTCATACAGAAATAAAAAAAAACTATATGTATAAACGCAGAAAAGAAGACTCGACAATTTGACAAAAATAAACAATGTACATATTAAGCAGTTTACCAAATACTATCAAATTTTATATTAGGCATTTGATAAATTTCGTAACGCTTGGAAAAATATATCTTTCTAAACATGGATTTTTATACCATCTCAGGTGCAGTTTAATATTAAAATTTAAATTAGTAATTTTGACTAACATTTTTCTTTATCGTCACTAAAGACGACATGAGGTCCTAGAATGCGTTGCGCCGCCTGTTTCACCGGGTGGCGGCAAATTAGGTTCAAGTAGAAATTTTCTTCCCTGGCCCTTTCCGCTGCCCCTTTCTGAGCTATGTCTGCTCTATACTGCAATGAGTATCCAACGATGCGATGCCCAAGCACTGCCACAGCGAATCGGCTCAGTACGTGTACTCAGTACGTACGCTCACGTGCAGATAATTCCTAAAGTATCCGTGCCCGGAAAGAACCTACTTTACCAGGAAAAAATCCCTCATGGATATTCCGGCCAACGCGCACGCCGCTTCCGTAGACACGATGTAATAACTGTGTATCGCTCTAACCAACAGTACTGGCTAAGAGTGCCAGAGGCGCGCACTATTAGGCTACTAGTACTCTGGGCGGCCAGAGCTACGGTTCTCATCGGGGTAACGCATATTGTTATCAAATAATTCCACGTACAGTCTTGTCGCGACCCTTGGTTCACTCAAGTTGGTTAAAAGTCGCCGAAGAGCAGACCACCCGCTAGCTCTTGAGCCAGCTATCGGAAGTGCGCGTCAAAAAGTCAGCTACCGTTAAGGAACAGGGCTAGATACATTGTGTCATTCGGTACGAGATCGAATTGAACGGGATTGAGGCGCAATAAGGTGAAGGCTCCTGCGGGGCACCGGTAGCCTATGTTCCACAGAAGGAAGCCGAAAACAGCCCCCAGAAAAAACTGCATGACATAGACAGTAGAGGCGAGAAACATTATGATGGCCATTAGTAGTGATTCTATTAATCAGATGGAACTCGTTATTGAGAGCACAGAGTGGGATTGGAAAAGATTTAGGTCTGGCAGGTCCGGGAATGGGCCAGGTACTGTACGCGGTGATAGGCTCAGGCCGGGGCAGTTACAGGTCACGCCATTTATCACAATAGCAGAAGCAGGTCAGGGTTAAATCTTTAGAGTCACGAAGGAGAGATTTTGGTCACCATATACGAGAGGCCATTTGTAAACCGTAGATGGCTCGAGATCTGTCAGGATACTAGAATTTTCTTTTTGTAACATCTATTTTTTAGGCTACTAGTACCCGAGACAGAGCGTGGTTTTGATCAGTCTCAGTCTGACATAACCACATCACCGGTGGTCCGGTAAAGAGTATCTAAATGTATTTCAATTCAACACGGAAGGAAAAGACCAGCTTTGTTGGAATTGCACGTGGGCGCTCAAGCAACTATTGGCAAGCCTGGTGCCTGCAGCCTAGGATCATCATACTGGCCCTTTGGTCTATGTACAGTGGTCTCCTGCCGCCGCATTCGTGACGGGTGAAACATCATCCACGTTCTTCTCATTGATTTTGGCCAACAGCCCATTGACTGCCTCGTTGGTCTCGCAGTTGGCGTGTGCGACTGCTGATCGTGAGGTCTCGGGTTCGATTCCCGGGTCGGACCAAATGTTTGTATGATCTACAAATATTTGTTTCGGAGTTTGGGTGTTTTCTATGTATAATATGTATGTATTTACAAAAAAAAGTATATATGTATTTGTATCAGTTGTCTAGTACCCATAACACAAGCTCTGCTTAGCTTGGGACTAGATGGCGTTGTGTGGTAGATGTCCAAAATATTTATTTATTTATTAAACGGGGACGTGTGCTCCACCTGTGTTGTACGAAACGTCTTCAACTACTTTCTGCTCCTGCAGAAACTGGTCGAAGGTTGATTTAAGGCTTCGAGGCCCAGAATAGGGCACGCCTCTGGCATTCCCAGAGGATATTGGTAGTCAGAGCCATACGCGGTTACTGCACCATGTTGACTTGTGGCGGCTTGTGCCTTGGCCGGAATTACCCTATAGACTTGGAGGTGGAAATGCTCACCAAAGTTTAGCGGCGGACGGCCGAAGAAGTGCTCGCGTGGCGTGAAGCCGCTCGTCGAACCACGATAGCACGCTGATCGTCCCGGATGGAGACTCCACGTACTGGCCTTGACGCCGGGGAAGCTCTCCAGCCGGTCATAATCGAGTGGGCGGCTTCGAGAAGTACCAGCACTTGGTCGATAGGAGGGAAATGAGCATCGGCTACCACCACTGCGACTGCAGTGAGGACTCGGCCCAACATACGCTGGTGGTTTACCCCGCCTGGGCGTCGCAGTATCCTGCCCTCACTGCAGTCCTCGGAGGAGATCTCTCGCTACCCCTTCTCATACGCTCCATGACCGGTAGTATCAGCTGCTTCACCTCGGTAGACGTAATCTCGCAGAAGGAGATGAAAGAAAGGGCCGGGAGGACGACCTCCACTCGGACCCGATTCGCCGCCGGCGAACCGGGCGGCGGAGGCGCGCTTACCAGTTCCTCATGCCACCCTGAGTGTGGCCGTATTAAAGAACCTATCAGCATACGGTGTCTGCGTCAGTGCGGGCGGGTCCGGATGTCATACTAACAGCAGCTCTCGGATCCCTCCCATCTCAGGCACAGAGTGGCACACCTTGTGGTTTTAGTCGGTCCGATTCCAAAACCACACTGTCGCATACCCCGGTGGGGTGACGGCTCGTGGGGGTTTCCACGCGTAAAATAAAAAGGTAAATCCGTGCAATTACAGCAATAACGCTGACTGAGCAAGAATTTAATTCAAACCACACACACAGGATGGCATCCTACCAATTACCTTATAGCTTAACTTGGTACGATTTCTACACACTACTAGCCTGTAGAATGACGGCTTGAAATAGTTTCCACATGTAAAAAAAGAGGTGTAGAGGCGGCAAAAATTTCATAGCCTACTGGCGGCAAATATGTAAATCCGCCACTGCCATCAGGCGATACGTCTGCTCGTTTGCCCCCTTATTCCATAAAAAATCGTGTTCTTGTTTGAAGTGTACTTAGCAGATGTAGTGTAGGATGTCCACAGGTCAGGTGGAGTGATGATTTGATCAAAATGGCTAGCAGAGTCAGACTGCGGGATGCCGAGGATGAATCTAAGAGGCCTACGTTCAGTAGTGGATTGCGATAGGCCCTTGATGACGATGATGATAAAGGAAGTGACCAATCAGCTCGTTTGCCCCTCACACATATCTCAAACGGTCGTCTCTGCTCCCAACATCAGCAGAGTCTGTGCTTGAGTACAAAGGCATGGTATGACACATATATTATTATTAGCACTTGTCTAATTTACAGATTAAGAAAAAAAACTTACAGCAATTCGGCAAAGACAACAATGGATGTTCCTTTGGTAAGGGCTCAGGCGTAACCACGTCTAACCCGGCTGCGAAGATCTGCTCTTCCTTGAGAGCCATGTACAAAGCTTCTTGATCCACGATTTCTGTAAAGTTATATAGAATAGTGTTTTATTTATGCAAATAAACTCACACATTTCGTGTTGCGGCGGATTAAGAGTACGAAGTATCACCACCGAGTAAAGGTCAGTGCAGTGGGACGGGGTGACGGTGAAGAGACTAATTAACCGACTCCACAAAAAGAAGAGTTTCTTAATCCGAGCGTATATATGTTTTTTTAGCAACTTTTTAAATTCAACCTAAAGCTACCTAAATATAATCTACATATATAAAAGAGGAACTGACTGACATACCCAGAGATCAACGCACAGCCTAAACCGCTGAACCTAGAATCTTGAAATTTTGCATGTAGGTTTTTATATAACGTAAGTGAGCACTAAGAAAGGAATTGTGGAAATTATATCTCTAAGGGGTAAATCAGGGAATGACAATCTGCGTGAACGAAGCCGCTTGCAAAAGCTAGTATAATATACTAGCCGACCCACGCAACCTCGTTTGCGTCTCCTATTGCCCGTAGCGTGCTAATTTTTCCCCGTTTTTGTAAAATTATTCATTGTTGCTCCGCTCCTGTAGGTCTTAGCGTGATAAAATATAGCCTATAGCCTTCCTCGATAAATGGGCTATCTAACACTGAAAGAATTTTTCAAATCAGACCAGTGGTTCCTGAGATTAGCGTGTTCAAACAAACAAACAAACAATCTCTTCAGCTTTATATATTAGTATAGATTTAAGCAAAACAGTCGCTCGCGTCGCTCGCTGTTAGTTTATTTCGTTGCGTCAAATACAGCTGTATTCTGAAGAACTTTGAAGAAATTTGTCTCTTCACCGACACTGCGTCCATCGGCTCTGACCCTAAGAGAGCATATCACGTAGGTCAAGTACTGCAAAGAGTATGATGACTGTATTCAAAAATTTATACACCAGTATGTTTATGAGCAGTATGGTTACTACAGGATATGCACAGCTTGGAATCGATAGCCGTATCTGTGAGGTCATCATCAAAAAGGTCAACAGTCCACTTCTTGATATGGTCCTCTCTTTTTTTATGGCGTAGAGGTAAACGAGCAGACATATCGCCTGATAGTAAGGTAATGACAACACTAGAGGTATCACAAGCGCGTTGCCGGCCTTTTAAGAAAATTTTAAGTATTAGTTTTATTCCCCGTATTAGTCCGGGGATACCGCAGGCGACAGTTAATTCCACAATGTTCTTGTGCGAGGTAGAAAGTTTCTAGAAAAGTGCAAACACTTTTCTTTAGTAAGATTTTTTGTATACTAAACCACGGTATATATATGTATATATACAAAAAGTTTTTTGTAAGGATCCCACCTCCTCTAGCGATGTTGACTAAAACGGAGGTTTTCTTCATAAGCTTCAGTGTGTCAGCATTGATGAGGTGTTTGGTCTCTGGGCTGAGAGGGCAACAGAGGCAAACGTAGTCACTCTCTTGGAGTAGCTGCTTCAGAGGCACTCTTTCAGCTCCCAGAGTTTTTGCTGAAGGACATTGGAAATAAAGTGAAATGACTTACAGATATCACATAAGATAAAATTAACATCGATTCAACTATAGAGTAACAGTCTTTAACAATGTACTAACGACTTCACTACGTCTAGGTAGGTACATAATGGTAAATTGTAATAAAATCTTTAGGGTTAATGGTAGCCCTTCTATAAAATCCAAGTCCAAATCTATCAATTGCGTTACACTTAGGGACGTTAAAAATTCTTCAGATCATCAGTCAACATGGCGTCATCACTCCATTCAAGATTTACAGGCGGTAATATATGTTGGAAAGCCATTTTTGTCCGAAAGGAACTGCATAATCTTCGTTCGTCAAACGATACGAGGAGAGGAAAAAAACCTCTTACTCTGTTAGAGTTTCCCTGACGATACAAACCTTCAGGTTTATCAGTCCGTCCACTATAGAGGAACCTCGCGACGTCGAACCCGCGTAGTCTCCGGAGTACCGCCTGTCCGATGCCACCGAAACCAACGATCCCCACGGTGCTTCCGGACACATCTTGACCCAGCATCCACTGGACGCCATACTTCCATTGCCCACTGGAATAATTTTGTATTACTTAAATCATTCTATTTCGACTGCCTCGTTGGTGCAGTGGTGCGTACGTCGCTGTTGTGCCTGGGGCTCAGGTTTGATTCCCGGGTCGGACCAAATGTTTGTATGATCTGAATACAAATAAATAAACTTAAAATGTCTGACTGCTCTGCTCTGGACTGAGCCCCGCGGCGTTACTCGCGGTTGTCACGCGCAACATCGTCCTCCCCGCCACTACGCGTCTCTCGGCTGCCCCACCTGTTGATCGCTGCCCTACCACCGCTGGGAACATATATAAGGCGAGCGCACGACGACTCGATCTCTTGCTGCGCGACCTCTTTCTGCGCGCCGCTTCCTGCGCACCACTTGCTGCCGGCGTCTACCACGCCCGGCGGCTGGGCCGCCGGCCTCCAACGCCGGAGCCCAGCACTACTCTTCGTGCTGGCGTCTGCCACGCCCGGCGGCTGCGCCGCTGCTACGGGTCCCGGCCTCTGAAGCCGGGGACCAGCTACTAAGTTAAGTGCCTCTTACTTGGAGGTACCACTGTGGTCGAATCTCTCAAACCTACGCCCTGTTATGTAAACTTACATACCTACAATAAATAATTCTCTTCCTATTGTGTCTAATTATTGAACCTCATGGCTCCTAAAGCCGCTACGTGACACGGTTTTAGATGTAAAGATACAACATCAACCGCGGGTAACACCGCGGGGCACAGCTAGTAGGTAATATACCTTTCCAACTCATGTACGGCTTCCTTGAAACGTCTTGCAGCAGTAATCATCAAAGCAACTGTTATGTCAGCCACGGCGTTATCGAGCACTTTGGTTGTATTACCCAAGCGTATGCCACGCTTTTTAATCTCTTCTGTGTCCGTTTGGTCAGTGCCCGATGACATTGTTGAGATTACTTTTAGTTGAGGACCTGTACATAAAAATAATAATAAAATATAAAAATTGCTTATTTCGGAGAGGTATAATAACATTGGGTTATTAAAAAAAGAAAAAATACAATGCTAAATTACAATTAATTTTTTTGAGTCATTTTCTCAAATGCACAAAATTGACATTAACTTACACTGTTAGTCAAATCGAATAGCACACGTTAGTCAATAGAATAGCGCACATTAGTCAAACCGATTAGTAAACAATTGTTAATATCCTTTTTTTCTGTACGTAGGATATTTTGTTAACAAATTATAAATGATAGTTTGATTATCCATGCCTCGGAGAGCACGTTAAGCCGTCGGTCCCGGTTTGTCATGAACATCTATGGCAATCGTTATTGGGAAGTCAGTGCCCTCAAATGTACTGACAACTAGTTCAACTTTCGAATTCAGTTCGCCCTCAGGGTTACGGAGGTCCGATGCCAGTCGCGACGTGTAAAAAACTGATATTCAGGTAAAACCAGTTGAAGTAGCTGACCCCAAATCTTGAGAATAATAAAGGTTAGGAAGATGAGGTTGATTATTTAAAACGTAAAAATGAAATAAATAAAGTAACATTGGCCACCACATTTTACAGATCGTATAAAAAATTACTAAGTCTTAGTGCTCTGCCTCATTAAGACGCCATGGCGACGTCGCTGGCTACGTATCCAAACAGTTAATATTGAAATGTATGGTACCTAACTCACTTGGCGACGGTTTGGCAGCGTCGCCAAATTGGAAGCGTGGCCACGAGCTACAGTTCTTTGCGTGGCTTCTGGATACTCTGGCAGTTTGGCGACGTTGCCACTATAATGTACACGGTAAACAGGACCTCGCTCACTCAGTCGCCAGTCAGCCGCCATTTTGGACGCTCACTCGAAATATAGTAATGTTAAATGAGTAGTTGATGTTGTAAATAATGAGTTTCGATACTGAAAAATTTATAATAGAAATTCAAAACCGTCCTTGTATATGGGATAGTTCATCTAATGAGTATTCCGATCGTAACTTAAAAATTAAAGGTTGGGACGAAATAGTAAACATATTTAAAGAAGAAGACGAAATGACAAACCTATTTTTTTTTACCTAACTCTATTTTTTTACGACGTATATAACGAAGAAGTGCGATTTCTTCTACATCCATTCCTGACGACGTAAACGAACTGACTGTCGAGACGCCATGGCCACTCGACTTGGCGACCTTCGGATGCCAGAAGTAGCCAGGCCTGCGTCGCTGGCGACGTCGCCATGGCGTCTTAATGAGGCAGAGCACTTAGTGTTCTTAATTTAAATAACTTAATAAGTAAGTTTATTAAAAAGGTTGTAGGGACAACATGGTTACACAATATTTAGAGTCAGCATATTTGTGTGAGCCGAGCCATAGCGCGATGGACGCAAGCCATTCGCTCTCGGACCACTCTTGGACATTGGTCGTGTCTTGATTTTTATGTAATAGTATAAGATCCCGGTATAAAACGACCTTCACCGAGATGCCTATTTAATGAAACGTATTTCATATTTAATTTAATATGTCAATAAATATAATGCTTATGGGTTGCCTAACAAATTTCAGTCCAGAGTATGTTTAATTACTAATTAAAAAAACATTTTTTTCTAAACATTTCACCGGTATGGTAATTAGATAAATTCTAAACCAATCGAAAGTATGAAGCCCATAGAATATGCATACTTTAGGTTGCCTATTCTTTTCCGGTCACAACTATCGGGTTGCCAGGTATAAACAGGTAAATCTATACTAGCATTTTGCAACGGTCTGTTTATTGAATGAAAATTAAATGAAAATAAAGATTATTTTATTCTGAACACGGTGGTATAGGGTTGCCTGCGAAAAATCAGTCCAGAATTGCGGTTGTCGAATTTTAAAAATAAAATATTGCTACGAGTGAATGTGTGCGACTGAGAGGTCCCAACCAACCATCCCATGCGATGGAAGAGGACACAGCATAGCAGCAGTTTAAAGTCCGCCCATTTAAAAAAAGAGAATGCGCATGCTATTTGTGCTTGGAAAAGAAAAGGATAGCGATAGACTACTATATACTATGCATAACTTTGGAGTAGAGTGTCGCTATAGATACAATTAAAAAACTTTTTTGCCATTTTTTCCAACAATAAATAGTAGCAATTTATTGTTGGAAAAAATGGCAAAAATGTGTTTTTTTTTTGTGTGAATTGGATGATGAAATAATTGATTTTAATGATGAAACTTTTAAAAACTGTGTATGAAAGTTAGCTTTTCGTAAAAAAAAAAAACACTATAAATACAATTTTGTTGAGCTACCCAGTGCGTTTCTTCAATTTGTAGGTTATCATACCATGTGCTACAGAAAAATTTTAGTGCTGAATATACAGTAAATACATAATATTTAATCTTTAAAATTATCTTAGCTAATACATCTATATTTTTTTCATGTTTGTTAGTAAAATTTACCTATGGTTTTGTTAATTTTCGACACATATATTTTTTTTGTAATTTACTTAAGAACGCTTGTTTATAAATTAAACAAGAAAATGATCTGATTTCCTTTCCAGTAGGATTCATTGGGGATCACACACCTTTAAAAATAGAAGACATTGTCGAAAGAAGTGAAACAGAGAGTGATGACGAATAAGATTCAGAAGTTGGAGATCGTAGTTTTATGTCCGATGACTCGGATTCAGTTTTTTTTTTTTATATTTTTAATTTTTTACAATAAAAAGAAGTAATTTTTTAATTGTTGTTATTTTATTTTGTCTTCTAATAATCAAAATAAAAATTGCGAGATTACCCTGATTAAAAATATTTATTGAAAAAAATTCACTTTTATGGGTTTTGAATTTTTTTCAATAGTTTCAATTGATTTCAATTTCTCTGTTTACATATATTACATTACACTAATATATAAAGGCAAAAGTTTGTAAGTGTGTATGTTTGTTACTTCTTCACGCAAAAACTACTGAATGGATTTGGATAAAACTTTACAGTAACATAGCTTATACATCAGAATAACACATAGACTAATTTTTGCCGCGGTAACCGACATACACATACACATACACGCGCGAGCCGCGGGTAACAACTAGTAGATTTATAATTTGCATGTAGTAATTTTTTTCATTTTTTTTCAATCAATATTTTTATACAGGGTAGTATTATATATGTATGCTTATAACATTCTTTTTGACTAAAGATGTATATATATACTTTAGTGTCACATAAAAATATACACACAAATAATTAATTGATTAAAGAAAAAAAAACTGTTTCTCTATTTTTTCTATTTAAATAATAAACTACTCCAAAATTATGCATAGTATATACGAGCCTATCGCTATCCTTTTCTTTTCCAAGCACAAATAGCATGCGCACTCTCTTTCTTTAAATGAGCGGACTTTAAATCTATTGCTATGCTGTGTCCTATTCTATCGCATGGGATGGTTGGTTGGGACCTCTCAGTCGCACACATTTTCATTTAATAAACAGGCCGTTGCAAAATGCGAGTATAGATTTACCTGTTTATACCTGGCAACCCGATTGTTGTATGTGTGATGTGATGTTGTTGTGATAGTTGTGATCGGAAAAGAATAGGCAACCTAACGTTTGCATATTCTATGGGCTTCATACTTTCGATTGGTATAGAATTTATCTAATAATCATACCGATGAAATATTTAAAAAAATAATTTTATTTAATTATTAATTAAACATACTCTGGACTGAAATTTGTTAGGCAACCCATAAGCATTATATTTATTGACATATTAAATTCAATATAAAATACGTTTCATTAAATAAGCATCTCGGTGAAGGTCGTTGTATACCGGGATCTTAGACTATAATTATTACCGTGAGTCAATAAATAAGAGTGAACGGACTTTACATCTTTAATTTATATACCTTGCACAAAGGGCACTACAAGGACATACGTAACATACGGTTTTACAAGGTTCATTTTAGATTTCAAAGATTGAGTTAGAGAAGAATTATCATGAAAAGCTTTTGGCCTCGACATTCTAGCAACTCACCGGCCAAGTCCAAAATTTCTTTAGTTAGTTTATGCTTCGTATTCCAGATGATTGCATCATAACCAGATATACTCGTCTTTATGGTCGGAAGGCTCTCCGGCTCCCAATCCATATAAGGTATTACAGTTGTTTGTACTCTGTGCAAAATAATAAACTTAAATGAATATGATGTTAAAAATATGAAATAAAAAAAACAAAAAAAGCAAAAAATTGGTACCTCCATTTATTTGTAATCTATACAAATAAATAAAATTGGAGTGTCTGTTTGTAATATTAAAAAAAAACTTCGTTTAAAAAAACCGACTTAAAAAACTTAAAAGTGTAAAATAGCTTAATAAAGATTTAATTGAATCTATACTAATATATAAAGCTGAAGAGTTTGTTTGTTTAAACACGCTAATCTCAGGAACTACTGGTCCGAGTTGAAAAATTATTTCAGTGTTAGATAGCCCATTTATCGAGGAAGGCTATAGGCTTACATATCATCACGCTAAGACCAATAGGAGAGGAGCACCAATGAAAAATGTTTCAAAAACGGGGGAAAATTATCACGCGACGGGCAATAGAAGACGCAAACGAGGTTGCGTGGGTCTGCTAGTACACCTTATACTCAAACCTAATATTGATGAAACACTATTATTTGTATGTGCTACCTATTCATAGGTTGGAAATCGGTGCCTATTTATTAGAAACAAAAGATCTTTAGACTTTTGTTTGTAATAAACAGGTAAATAATACATCGATGAACGTTTAAAAGAAAAATCTTTTTATGATTAACATTTTAAAAAACCTGTTGCCGGGTATATTATTAGTGTTTTCTTTAACGATAATTATTTATTGTAGTATTTTTAAGTACTTAAACTGAATTAAAATCTAAACTATTAACTAAACCTGTTTTCGTATTAAATATTAATTTACTCCTAGTACGATGTGTGTGTTTATATCGTGTACTAGCTGAACCCCGCGGTGTTACCCACGGTTATTGTCAAACCCTGATATCATGAGCTACCTGTCAGTGAAAATCCCGACAAAATCGATCAAAATGTATTTAAATTTGAAGGTGACGCTGCTTGCAATTGGAAAACTTATTCAAATATCCTTAGTGCCTTTGTGTTTAGTGTATGTTTGTGCGAGTGTATGCGCGCTTTTGTGTGTATGTGTCGATTGTAATGAACGCTCACGTGTGCGTGATTATGTGTTTGTCTGTGTGTATCTATGCGTGTGTGTGTGTGTGTGTGTATGCGCGTGTTTGTTATGAAATAAATTTGACCAGGTCCTCAGTCCTTTCATAGTTCAGTTCTTGAAGCCAATTTCCAACTTTATTTTTAACCTCATGTTTGCTGAGCCTCACAATAACATTTTTTTTATTTATGTCATTATCGACTTTAATACTTAGACCAGTAAGTTGTCTCATCGCGAAAGAAGTTTTACATGTGGCTCTGGGACACACAGATGACGTACTGCGCATTTTTGTCTTTGGAGAGCCTGATGTTTTTTTTAGTATAGATCTGAGCACATACAGCTCGCGCACTGTGAGGACCTTACAGTTGGAGTAACGAAACGTTGTGGGATATCTGAAGATTTTTTTTATCATTACTTTAAGTACTGCTCTCTGTGCTCTCTCTAGGCGGTAAGATGGGTTTTTGAGGCGCCTTCCCAAACCGTGATGGAGAATTGTATGATAGACTGGCACAGTGCTAGGTAGACCATTCTATTTTTTTCGAATGGGAGCACGCTTCTTAATGTTCTAAAAACACAGATTAGCCGTCTCAGTGTAGTTGTCACTAAATCAATCTGCTTGTTCCAGTTTAACCCATCAATACATACGTATTAAGTATTTAGTATGTTTCAAAGTTTTAAGTTCCTGACATGGGTACTCGTCTTGGTTATAACTGTTATGTAATCTTATAGAAAAGGTATCTGGCACTTGATTATTTTTATTAATGGCAAAGGTTAAAAAGTGGGTTTAATGTAAGTTTAATGTTAGTACTTTAGAAAGTGACTGATCTGCTTTTTCTGTTTGCGTTCGTAATTGGATTGTAGGTAGGCTGTTAAATATGATATCACACGATATTCATCATTTAAAAAATAAAAGAATTGACTTATTATTTTGAATTAATTTTAACATTCCTAAATCTGCTCATTCATATAGTCTAGTCAACAATTTTTTTTTTTTTTTTTTTTTTTTTTTTTTTGTTTGGCCCTGCCATAATGACTCTACTCTGCCTGATGGAAAGCATAAGCAGAATCCAAGAGTGATGGTCACCATACTGCGAACGCAGACAATGCAACAATGCAGTATGGTGACCCACACCATGGCGGGCTAGTGATGCTTTCGCATCATTGGGCCTCCGGTCTCGCACTCACCAACGAAACACGACAGCATGATCGCTGTCATTTTACGTTGATTTTCTGTGCGAGGGTAGTACCGCCCCGGTCGAGCCGGCCCGTCGTGCTGAAATCAGCGTGGCTCTACTACCTTGAATTAGATTAGCTTTTTTGGTCAACTTTTTTCAACAGTCTCCGAAAATTATAATTGAGGTATCATTCGATTCGGAATGGCATCTAGATGATTTTTGAAACTAAATAAAGTTGCACTTGCAAAAACTGATAAACAACAACGATATCTTTATGCACGCCAATGCAAAGCGAAAGCCTTTTTTTATGTTCATCGCTTTAATTCTTTTTATTAAATTGTGGTTTAAAAATTAAAAACTTTGCGTAGTAACATCTTTGATAAGCGCGCTATTGCAAAGCGTAAGCCTTTTCTCATTTGATTACCTTTTTCAATTCTTTAAAATTTATACTATTGCTACAGTAGCGTCGCCTATTTGATGCTTTTTAGCGAATACTTTTTTGACGTAGAGATTGTACTCCTTACCTCTATACTCCATGCTCTTAACTCTATCTAATATATAAAATTCTCGTGTCACAGTTTTAGTTGCCAAACTCCTCCGAAACGGCTTGACCGATTCTCATGAAATTTTGTGAGCATATTGAGTACGTCTGAGAATCGGCCAACATCTATTTTTCATCCCCCTAAATGGTAAAGGACACTTGTCCTAAAAAAAAATTATGGCAAAACGACGTTTGCCGGGACAGCTAGTTAAATATAACTTTACCATAGTTCGTTTCCGTAAGAACCGCTGTATGTTAAACTTTTAAAATTCCTTCAATATAAAAAAAACTGATTATAAGTAAAATAAAAAAAATACTTACTTGTCTTTCATAACCTCCAAACCAGCCGCACAAAAACTTTTATTAACAATAAGAACTCGTTTCAGCATTTTGATCACAGAATTTTAGGTTAGCTTTATATTAACTACTTACTATCGTACATAAATGTATTCAAAAGTGTGATGAATGGTTAGATTATATTGCCGACAAGAATAAAAGTACGTTGTTGATGTTATCTTTATTAAACAAGTTAATCGTAAAATTGTGTTATCAATACACGGAGAGCAAAAAAGTAAAATTATGTCATCACTAATCGCAAACGCGCTAACTACCTATTTATATACTTATTAGTTGACAGATAACAGTACAGTAAGACATAATATAGGGATGTTCGATCCGATCCGATACTTATGTGGATCGATACAAAGCAATACGATCCACTCGATTTTTGTATCGATACAATGGCTTTCGATCCGTTAGTGGATCGATACAAGTGTGGTGAGGATCGGATCGCATAATCAGATGAATTCTAAATAAAGATAAACAAACTAAAGCATAATATTTATTTGTAACACTAGCTGCTGCCCGCAGCTCTGCCCACTTGTATATCGGTTATCGTGGCAAATAGTAGTCTATGTGTTATTCTTATGTATAAGCTATTTTACTGTGAAGTTTCATCCAAATCCGTTTAGTAGTTTCTGCGTGAAAAAGTAACTAACCTACATACTTACAAACTCTCGCCTATATAATGTTAGTGTAATTGATGAAAAAAATGGTTAAACAAACAAAATCATAATACTATGTATAAATTAAATTATAGTATATTTGGCGCTAGTCACGTAAACAACAATTCCGTATTTAAAAATCTCGCAAAATGGTAAAAAGTGAAAAAAATACTGAAATTATAGTGTTAAAATCTCAAAATAAAAATATCAAAATTAATATTTTTACGTACACTTCCCTTTAAAGATTGGCCAATGTAAACAATTTTGTGTTTTTTTTTTCCTAAATAAACATTATATAGTTAAAAATTGAACTTGTTTAATTTTTTTAAATACTTGATACGATACCGGATCGATCCAAAAAATCGTATTAAATCTATTGGATCGATATTTGGATCGATACAATGAATTACGATCCGTTGCGATCCAGAGTATCGATACAAAGTGCCTGGATCGAACATCCCTAACATAATAACCTCACTTAATTTTTTTATACTACAATGTCAACAATGTTATGTAATATTATGTTAATACTAGGCCGTACTACCATCTAGCGTGCAGTAGCAAAAATTAATTTATAGTGGCCACTAACGATACGTACATTCGTTCATAGATGGAATACTAATCGTAACTGAACTCATTTGATAAACTAATCTCTCCAATCCAATTGCAATCATTAGCTTCTCGTATCCAGCTCCTGCGAGTCATCCAGTGCATTGCAATAGGCTGACGATGACGATGATGATAATGATATTAACCGAAAAGAATTAGGTTTACTTTATTTTGTTTCATAATAAAGTGAATCTCACTTATTGTTTGCTTCGTAACCATGACATTTTTTTAAGAGGACTGTTTACCAAATGCGAACAGTGCCACTGCGATGGCCAGACCGTGGAAACGGCGCTAGCTCCAAACGCTGGCAGAATGTCCGGCGTGGGGCGAGCCGTGTGGTGGCCAAGATGCGGAGCAAGAGCGTTTGGAACTCCGCCGTCTATTTCTGCGAGCAAGTTATGCTTGCGAGGAGATGGCGGAGCGAGACCGGGAGAGATATAGAACTCTCGGGGCCGATAGGATCGAAAACGGGCCAGGTACCGCAGACGAATCAGGCGCAAAAAGATCCGTCCTCCATAAGCGCAAGCCTGAGGGTGACAGGTGAGGCCATCTGTTACCCTCGCAGAAGCAGGCCCGGGTGACGACGCGAACGCTGTGGAGCGAGGGCGCCCTCCTCCTCCGGCCCGCGGTACGTCGGAGTTCCAGGGGGTTTTCCTTTCTAGGGGGCACCTGGTTCCCCAGCTTCTAGTAGATACCCGAGACGGCGTGCGGTTATAGTAGGCTCGAGGCTCATTCCACCAGCAGATAATATCCGGAGATTTCACGCACTGCAACAAAAAAAAACTACTCAACCTATTACTCTTCCTATTAGGTTTGCCGTAATCGAGTATAAACAAGTCGTGGCAAGAAGAATACCTATAAAAATACATTATTTGAGACAAGATAAGACACGTCTTGGTAATATTATCAAAACGATAAAGTAAACTGTAGCCATATCAGTATCACTATCATTAATATTAAATTGTTTTTACTTATAAAAGGGCTTTTTTTAAATTTAATGCTGTAACATGTAGTTACAGCATTAAATTTGTTATTTTTTTTCGATTTACCAAAACGCAATACCGGCTTGGTACAGGTGGATGGATCTTATTTTAGGTGTTATTTTTTATTGATTACTAGCCGACCCACGCAACCTCGTTTGCGTCTTCTATTGCCCGTAGCGTGATAATTTTCCCCCGTTTTCGAAACATTTTTTATTGGTGCTCCGCTCCTATTGGTTGTAGCGTGATGATATATAGCCTATAGCCTTCCTCGATAAATGGGCTATCTAACACTGAAAAAATTTTCAAATCGGACCAGCGGTTCCTGAGATTAGCGTGTTCAAACAAACAAACAAACAAACTCTTCAGCTTTATATATTAGTATAGATTTAGGTGAAACGTATCGCGTTAAATTGAAAATGTGTATGTGATTTACCTACCCACATAAACCATGAAATTCAATAATTTAGATCATTATATAGCAATTAATAAAAGCAAAGTTTACCACATGTTATCAAAAACATACTTGAAGCGAAAAAACAGTAATAATAAGCGTCGCGCGTTGCGTTTGCCGCCATCGTAACCGCTTATTTTTTTTTTCTGGAACCGAGACCTTGACTCCGTAAATCCAGTGGAACCGGCCATAACGATTCAAGCCGGCTCGATAGCAGTACACAGTACTTACACATTTACTACTGTATCTTTGATTATCAGGATCTCATATCTGACAAGTAGATATTTATAACAATGCTTGCAATTTACGTAGCAACAATTGTGTTAGTTACCGTCAGTTTACCGGCGAATACCGTTGCGAACAATACGATGACGAAGAATTTAAAAGTATTAGTTTCTTCAAAGGATTTTCCTCCAGCTGCGCTGAAACTTCTTCAAGAACAGTAAGTTTTAAACGTGTTTATTATTTAAAAATAATAATTAAAACATTTACTTGCTTTAATAAAATAATTAAACGACTTATACCGTTTCTTTAACTTACCAGAGATAATTCGTTTAAATATAACTTCTCAATGTTTGTTTCTATTTTTAGTTAGTTTCAACAAAAGTGTTGTAAAAAGAAAATATAACTTTAATAATTGTGGTAGGTGTATTCATATAAAATTCTTTGTTTTTACATATTAATTAAAAAAGAACATACCTAAGGTTTTCTGCGTGTTTTTATAAATATTAAATATATTATAAATAAGATTAAATGATAATCTATACATCTATACAAATTAATAAAATAGAATGGTATATTTGTTATTTCAAGTTAACTACTTTTCACTTATACATCAAAAATCATCTGCTATCTGTTCCGGCTAATCTCTGAAGACGCTGGACCGATTTTGACGAACGCCTATAATACCGAATATGGATGAAATCTCAATAAATCTATACATCTATACAAATAAATTAAATTGGAGTGTCTGTTTGTAATAATAAAATAACCGCTTTTTAATAATTGCATGTTTGTATACACGATACAAGTACCAAAATAACATTTTTACAATTTTTGTCTGTCTGTCGGCCTGTCTGTCTGCTTGTTCCGGGTAATCTCTGGAACGGCTGGACTGTTTTTAACGGGACTTTCACTGGCAGATAGCAGATGATCTAAGAAGTAACTTAGACTAGCTTTGTCCCG
Source organism: Spilosoma lubricipeda (assembly GCA_905220595.1). Classification (NCBI taxonomy): domain Eukaryota; kingdom Metazoa; phylum Arthropoda; class Insecta; order Lepidoptera; family Erebidae; genus Spilosoma; species Spilosoma lubricipeda. Next base: position 4,166,959 of record HG992287.1, on the reverse strand, counting down.
CGGTGTTACCCCTGTGTGTTACGACAATAAAAGCGGTAACACCGCGGGGTTCAGCTAGTAAGAAAATAAATACAGAAGAATCAAGTAATTACTTGTATGTTTGTGTTATTAATACAGGATGATGATATAGCCATAATATAAGGAAGTCAGGGCAAATAAATACAGTGATATCCTCATGCGTCTGGTGGAAACGACCTATTAATGAATATTTTGAACAAGGCCAACAAGTTCTACGTTCATTGACCTGTTCAATCACAGAACAAAGGAATATATACTAATATTCTCTTTTTCTGTGTGTTCAATCAATTAGTTACTATACTATATCCATTTTAATTTATATCTTCTTTGTTTTCTACTCGACTGCGTACAAACTAAAAAGAAGGGTTTTGACAGTCTATGTAGTTAGGCTTGTATGTTCCACTGTCGCGCCTTAAAAATTGTACCGATTTTTAGCCGACTTCAAAAAAGGAGGGACTATCACTTCGACTGTATTTCTTTTGTGTTTGTTATCTCATAAACTCATAATTTTCGACTAGGTAAACCGATGTCGACGATTCTTTCTATTTGAATGTTGGTGCTTCCAGTGTGATCCGATTTAAATTTGGTCCAGTTCTTGAAGTTCGTGTTTTTGTTAAAATTTGTGATTCTAAGTAATAATCTACTGTGGGAGAGCCACGCTTCGGCATGAATGGGCCGGCTCGACCGGAGTGATACCATGGCCTCACAGAAAACCGGTATGAAAAGGCACTTGCGCTATGTTTCACCGAGAGAGTGATGATTCCGAAGACTCACCGCCACCTCCCACATCCCTGTCCCCATCCCCCAAAGGCCAGCAAAGCACTTGTGACGCCTCTGGTGTTGCGGGTGTTCATGGGCGACGGTAATCGCTTACCAGGTGATACATCTATTCGGTTGCATCTATTCCATATAAAAAATAAATAAATATTGGCCAAAATAATGGCTAAAAATAATGGCTCAGGTGAAATAGGTTATGTAAATCTTATGCAATGTTTTTAAGTAGCGTAGTAGGTTTGTAGTTATTTTAATTTTGTTTTGTTTAATTTAGGGCTACTTGCACAACATAGCTTAAATACATTTAAGTACACATACTAACTGCGTTATAAACGGTTAAACACTATTGGCCTCTTGCACAACGATAATTTTTTTGCTAAAAATGTTTAAGAACTACCGAAGTTTAACATCGAAACTCGGCTATTTAGAGAAAACACCCAAACTCCGAAACAAATACCTACATTTGGTCCGACCCGGGAATCGAACCCGAGACCTCAAGAACAACAGTCGCGTACGCTATCACTGCGCCACCGAGGCAGTTATAATATTGGATAACCCGCCAATATGGCCGAAAACCAATGAAAAATTAAACAGGAAATGCGCGGATCAGCTGGTTAGGTATGCTTAAAACCAGAAAACAAATTGACCATGGACACCTGCAAACACCAGAGGCCTCACAAGTGCGTTGCCGGCTTTTGGGGGATAGGGAGGAGAGATAGGTGTAGGGGGTTTGGATTATGGACCTCCGGTATCCTCACTCACTCGGTGAAACACAGCGCAAGCACTATTTCACACCGGTTTTCTGTGTCATTTTGGTAAATGTATAGTATTATGCATTTAGTAAAAAGTGGTTATTTTAATACTACGAACAGACACTCCCATTTTATTTATTTGTATTACATATATACAGTGACGCCTTTTTCCCAGAGGAGTAGGCAGAGACAATTGATCTCCACTTACTACGGTCCAGACACACCTCCTTTGCTTCATCAACATTCGTCAATCTCTGCATGCATGCTCGTCGGTTCCTGGTGCTCTTCACATTGCCCTTTTTCAGAACATCGCCAATTTGGTCGGTAAATATTCGCCGCGGCGACCTCTTTCCACACTTCCACACACATTTGCTCTATGAATTCCTTTCGTGAACCTTCTATCATCCATCCTATCTAAATGGCCAAACCATCGAAGCATGCCCTTTTCAATCCTTGTCACTACATCTTCTTTCAATCCACAACGATCTCTTATAACTACATTCCTGATTCTGTCACTAATTTTCACATAACACATACTTCTTAGGGACCGCATCTCCACAGATTCTACTTTGGTGCTTCTTCTGTCATATCCAAGATTCGCTCAAGATACCAAGAATATTTGTACTATTTGTATAGATGTATAGATACACTAGCTGACCCACGCAACTTCGTTTGCGCCTTGTATTGCCCGTAGCGTGAAAATTTCCCCCGTTTTTGAAACATTCTTCATTGTTGCTCCGCTCCTATTAGTAGTAGCGTGATGATATATACCCTATAGCCTTCCTCGATAAATGAACTATCCAACACCGAAAGAATTTTTCAAATCGGACCCGTGGTTCCTTAGATTAGCGTGTTCAAACAAACAAACTCTTCAGCTTTATATATTAGTATAGATATGAATAGATTAGCTGCACCTACTTCAGCTTACATTTTAATCACAATGCTATCCGTGCAGTCGCGTAGTGCATATAATGAACCGTATGTAAACTAATAATAATAGTTGATACCATAGTAGTATCACCGTAAAACGCCTAGTGTTAAGTAAAGTAGTCATAAATGTAGTTACAATTAACGGCCTTATCACGTTGTAGCAATATTTTATGGACAAACATCATTTAATAGGTTTTATGTACTGTTAAATTATGTTTGCGACTTTAGCGGAAGAATGCCATTGCGATTCTCGCTCCAATCAAATGAACACCAGGGTTGTTCTTCGACAGCAAGTGTCCGACAGACTCCGCCTCTCTCCAAGGGCGATTGACATTCATAAGGATTTTCCTGACCTATAGTTATTAACAACTTGCAACTCGACCCGACTTCACCCTTTCGTGACTTCCGAGTAGTGGAACATATCTAACTTTTTTTTTCTTTTCACAGTGGAATACTGTGGAAAGGAAAAGACACGTTAAAACATACTCTGATCCGCGCAATGGTTATAAGATTTCTATTTATAAGAGAAACATATTTTAATCTACTCAATTTTAATATAGATGAAAACAGGTAAAGATTATATTTATTTTAAAATACAAACATTCTTAACAACATGTTAACCTAAATAAAATAAAACAAATTGGTTCACACATGATGTAGCTATCAAGTTGCAAAAAAAGCAAGCCTTATATCTACACAAAAAAAAAAACATTCGAAGATCAAAGAGGAGGTTCTTACCTCCTTCCTTTTTTTAATACGTTATAAATCGTAAACTGCAAAAAAATTAAATAAAAATTAGATTATGTTACCTGCTGCTGTGAACCCTTCATGGGCGAGTCCCACTCGCATTTGCCTGCTTTTTTGAGTTTATTTTCACCATCTTTACAAAAAACGGTCGTAGAAGGGAAGAATTCTTGTTATGTCTTTAGAAATGCTAAGACTGACTTATAGCTAAAGTAAAATGTAATTGAGTTATTTGTTCACATTAAAATCAAACTGTTCTTCTGTTAACATTGCGCTGTAGGTGAAAAAATATTTTATCATTAGTAGAAGGTGAATTAATTTGATCTTCCCGTGGTTTGATGATTGTTCGTTTCCTTTTTTGCGTCTTTTTTATGGTATAAGGGGCAAACGAGCAGATGTATAACCTGATGGTAAGCGATTACCGCCGCCCATGGACGCCCGCAGCACCAGAGGCGTCACAAGTGCGTTGCCGGCCTTTGGGGGATAGGGAAAGGGATATAGGAAGGGCAAGCGCTTGCGCTTTATTTCACACCGGTTTTCTGTGAGGCCGTGGTATCATTCCGGTCGAGCCGGCCCACACATGCCGAAGCGTGGCTCTCTCACGGTAATCAGAATCGGAAGTTCTTGCGGTAGGTACATTCGTGTGAGCTTGTAGATATTTCCGATGCGTTGCAAATTCGCAGTTATGTGTGGGTGCCCTAATACAATTTATTATGTAATAATATTCATCTTCTGTATAATCTGTCTGTCATAATCTGTCTAAACATCCTAGAATAAACCTAGTTAACCTTTGAGAATGCCATAAGGCGAAACCGGTCAGGTGTAAAATAAAATAAAATAGTGGAATAAGTAGGTACAAGTGAGTTTTATTCTAGAATGTATTACAACAAGTTCCATCAAGTGCCGACAATCGAAAGTATAAATTATAATGTCTAAACATCAATAAATCCCATATCGTCAATCATATATAAGAGTAGATATCTACAACTATCCGACAAGTAAATGACATCAAAGTGTATTCTTACTTTTTTCCGACTATGCAGTCTATGTACATTTGTATGTTCCACTGTGGCGTCTAAACTACTAAATTTACTTTTACACTACTATCTACTATTTAATTTTACAGTTTTAATAAAAGGGTGATACATTTTATCAAAAAAAAACAATGACGGAGTTTTTCATTTTCTCTCTCTTCTTCATAAGAAAATACAGCCGAATAGGTATACATTAATCGACAAAATCACATCTCTTTATGACCGATTTCAAAAAGAAGAAGGTACTATGTTTAAGTTATGTTGTGAAATCAGTTATTACACATTAAAATTAATGAATGCTTATGTTGTCGTGAAATAAGTTATCACACGTGTAAATTAATAACTACTTTTATTAATTTAGGCAAATATTACCATCAACTAATAAATTGTTGTAATAAAATTTTGTAATACTTATTCGATCACGGCTTACGAAGTCATGAACCACGAGTCATGAGCCCTGAGTAATCCTACACATCATAACCTTGATCGTATATGGGTGTAGGTAGGGTAGGGGTTTGGGGTGCAACGCAAATGCTTCTACACTATTTATATTTTTCTTAATTTTTTTTAAAGTAATTTTACGGTTAAAGGGACATAATCATTTTATAACCTTGAAACCCCTAAACTCCCAAAAACTTAAACCTGGTTACGCCCGTGTGATCGTACAACTGTACAACTGTTGCCCGCGGTGTTCCCGGACCAATACGACCTTCAACTTGAACTCGATGTCTTCGGTGCGCCTATTTGGTGGTGACGATCTTCAAACTTTCAAGAAAAGAGTGTAGTCCTTCTTAAAAGGCCGGTAGCGCACTTGTGATGCCTCTGGGCTTGCGGGTGTCCATGGGCAGCGTTAATCGCTTGCTATCAAGCGATTGGTCTGCTTGTTTGCCCTCTACTCCATAAAAGAAAACAAGATGTTCAGATGAAAGTCACTACGAGTGGTCAGACTGCTAAACTAGTCTGTTTAAGCAAAGAATCTTGTCTGTCTGTTTAAGAAAAGACAACTCCTACATTAGGTATCCAATGTCGCGAAGGACATTACAAACATATATGAAACGGACAAAAGAACACAAGAGGTTTGAAGACAGATCACTCAGTGGAGTGGAAAAAGATGTAGCCAGTAGCCATCGCTTAAAGCACTATGCTTTCCGTGCAGTAGTAATTCATTTGTTTAGAACCTAGGTGTAATTTAGCTATTATAACAAACCAGTATTCGTTTGCGGCTCTCAAAATAAATTAATTTTCCCGGTATTTGCCTCAATATCATGCAACGATCAATAGAATATTGGTCGTAGCATGATGTTCTAAAGCACATAGACTTCCTAGATAAATAGGCTATCGAAATCTAATATCTTTTAAAATTTAAACTAGTGATTACTGAGATAAGCGTGTTTAACCAAACTGACAATTATTTTTTTCTGCTATTTAATTTTAGCACGGTATGGTCTTTTTTTCCATAATTGTTTTTCTTTCCGTGATTCAGAAGTTGTTATCATAGGATACCAGTCGTGTAGCTTAGTTGGAGCCTTTTGGGCGGCTTAAAAACATCCAATGGCAAAATTACGTAGCCAGAACGTTGTCTTGGCAGTCCCCAACCCGCACTCTGCCAGCATGGGGACGTACCTATAGCCTTAAGCCTCTCCTGAGAGGAGACCTGAGTCCAACAGTGGGACATTATGGGTTAATGATATGATGGTCTTACTAGTTACCACACCTAAGGATTTTGCCTAGTTTATTTTTATTATGATTTACCTACTTGAGATGTGACGTCAGTAAAGTCCAACTAACACCGCTATCAGTTTCACAGTTCTTCAAACAAAGTACGTGAACTTCGATGAGGAAGGCAGGGCCCTGGCTAAAGAAGATCTCCTGAAGCTCATTCCAGGGTGTTCAGCACTAGTTTGGATTTCAAATCTCCCGATAACCAAAGAATTGTTAGATAAAGCTGGTAAGCCACTAAATGTAGAAAATTATTTTAGTATTTGCTAAATTATTAGGGTGCCATTTTTTCAAAAGGTAAAGTAGAGGAAATCGGTTCGCATGTGTGTTTGTGAAAAAAAATCGTTATACACTACAAATAATCGTATATACATATCATCATTTAGAAGTTAGACAGCACCCACAGATGCGTCCACATACCGAGCGACAACAGTAGGTAGGTGTACCTACTGTTGTCGCTCTGTGTACAGTTTGGTTTGTTAATGCACAAGCAAACGCAGACGATTGAAACAAGATAGAAAAAAACTGATATATATTATTTTAGTACTATTAATCCTCATCTTGACCTCATTGATTTGATATGACGTGAATTCCTTATAGTATCTTTATTTACAGCAGTCAGAATCTGTCTTAGAATCTCTTAATACCTCATATTTTATCAACAGGTCCTCAACTGAAGCTGGTGGCCACAGTATCTGCGGGTTACAACCATTGCAATGTGGATGAACTTAAAGCTCGGGGTATCAAGCTCTCCAATACTCCTAATGTCTTATCATCAGCGGTAGCAGAAATTGCTGTGGGTCTTTTATTGGGAGCAGCGAGACGATTCAATGAGAACCTTGCTCAAGTTGCCAGGTAACTACCAAAAAACATTATATATTTTATGCATGTGCCTCGGAGAGCGTATAAAATCGTCGGCCTGATCTCTTCCCGGTCGTGTCGGATAACCGTCCCATCGGATTATGAGAGTGAAGTAATAAAGAGTGCACTTGTGTTTGCGCACACACATCTCCTGCGTACTTGGCTGGTCTCCATTAAGACTGGCAGCCATGGCCGTAATCGGCTAGGAGTAAATGACATTTCAAAACTTGTACCTATTCGGTACTGGTCCGTGTTAAGACAGGTTTTAAATACGTTCGAGTGTAACTACGCCTATCCATCACTTTTTGCAGCGATAAAGTAGCGGTGCTGTCGCGCATTCGCACAAAACAGTCGCAATGCAGTCGCTAGTTATGTGCACTCGCCCACATAACCACGATTCAGTCGCGATGCAAACGCGATACAGTTGCGCTTCTGTCGCGCTGCAAACGCGATTCAGTAACGGCACGAAAACGCCTGCGATCGCTACAGCTTCAAGATGGACTACGTTGAAGTAACATTTGGTGCTTTGGTGCTGCTTTTACGTAAGCAGCTGGAGCGTCGGCAATGAAAGCAGCCTCCATTCTTCTCCCGATGTCGCCCGACACAGTCCCGCGTTTGCATGGCCGCGAAATATTCTAGTCCGGGATTCCCGGAACAAATTTTACAAGTTATTACTATAATGCTTTCATTTTGATGAGGGGCTTTCATCTTACAAACATTTTCGATTGTGGTAGCAGGGACAAAAAGCTTTTGAGCGTAGGGCCGGGACAACGCACCACGCAATTATGCCCGGGTAAGAGCAGAATTACCATGGTACGCCCTACCTCGCTGATTCATCAGGGGATTACATAGTAACCTTAATGCTGTCCATCACCTCTTCGAGATAGCAAAGCCAGCCTTACTCTTCTTGACCGAGACGCAGATATCGTGTCCAGCGGACGCATCCTACCACATTTACCCTGGATACGGACTAGAATACTCCTTCATGTATAAGGCCGGAGTGTACGTGTACGTCAGAGACGATATCAGTTTTAGTCGCCTCAGTAATCTTGAAGGTTGAAGGGACCTCTCTATCTTACGGTTACTTGTAGACAGCGACGATGACCCCCGCGTATATACGTACCTCTATAGGTCCCATAGCGGTGATGCTGAAACTAAATGGCTCATTGAGCGCATCCAGGTGGCTAAATAAGGCGATTGCTCAAATTCGTTCAACCACAGGCCGATGGCCATAACTTCCCTCTTTTCAAAAATAATGGAGTCCATTATCAACTGTAAACTCCTGCGGTACCTAGAAGGTCGTCATTTGCTTAGTGATCAGCAGTACGGCTTCCGTATGGGTTGATCAGCTAGTGATCTTAGTGTAGTGTAGTGGGTTCTCGCTGTTTGCCGCACAGAGTGGACGTGTTGTTCTATTTTTTGCCCGGTTATCATAAATTCGCTTAAGTAAATTCGTGATTGGTGAAAGTTATAAAATTTGATTCCTTGTTCCTCTTGTGGAGTGTTAAGCAACAATTCCCTCCCAGTGGGTGTGTCTAGAGTGAGACAACTGATTTCACGAGTTATAGATTAGAAAAAGTGTAGATTTTTGGTTCGGCCCACTAGGGATCGATCCGGCGGTCACTGGATTGATGCCCGGCTGATGTGCTACGAGCTGAGACAAATCGACGCATAGCTCAAGTGGCGAAACAAAACACCTATTGCGGCTACCGACATCGCCAGTGCATCTACGATCCGGCGCGGCGACCCGCTGTTCGCTACGCGTCAGGTATCCGCTACGAGTTGGAACGCGATAACAACTACAGAATATATATACGTTTACACGGAATAAAGATTATTAGTAGTAGAACAACAGCTTTTGATATTATTAAATAATCACAGGAGTTTTAATATGCCGAAAGTAAACCGTACACCACCAACATCGTCCTCAACAAGACGATTAGGTAAAACCCAGTCGGTGTCTGATCCGGAAATATCAAGCGCAATCGAAGACAAGAATTTAACTACACGGCACAAACGTCCGCGTGTGAGTGGGTCTCCAACGGAAGTTACTAACCCTTCAAACGTGTCGCTTACTAACTTTAAAAATGAGTTACTGGCGATGTTGGAAGACTGGAAAGCCGAACAGGGGCAAACATTGTCGCAACTGGTGGCGGAAGTAGCTCAATTAAAGGTGCAATGCTCTAATATACAGGCCACTAACAATGAAATTGAGAAGTCAATTACATATCTGAATAAGGAATATGAGGATATTTTTGAAAAGGTATCTCAATTGGAAAAGTTTAAGGCGAACAACCAAGAAATTATAAATAATTTGGAAAATCGTATTCAAGATCTACAGTTAAAGAGTCGATCGTCTTCAATAGAAATAAGAGGCGCACCTGCGAAACCCGATGAAAAAACAGAAGATCTTTTACAGATAATTGAGAAAATAGGACATACCATTCAGATAACCTCCTCTGACTTAACTTCTCAAATCCGTGACACGTATCGTCTCCCAAGTAAACCAGGTAATAAACGTTCAATATTTGTGGAATTTTCTACCGTTCAACTCAAAAACAACTTCTTGAATACAGTACGTGTGTACAATAGAGGGCGTAAGGTAGAAGACAAGCTGAACACTGAGATCGTCGGCCTAGCAGGAGACCGTACGCCCATCTACGTGGAGGAACATTTGTCTGGTACATCAAAGAGACTATTTTATACTACTCGTAATTTTGCTAAACAGAACAGTTTTCAGTTTTGTTGGGTATCTAACGGTAGAATCTTTTTGCGTAAAGATAAAAATGCTAAAGTTGTCTATACCATTAAGACGGAACAGTGTTTGGAAAACGTCTTACGTAAACAATGACTCACTTCTGTATTATGTCGTATGTCCACTGTTGGCATGTTTTGTTTTTGTTTACTGATCATGCTATATCACTTTTTTAATTTTTTTCTGTTGAGTTTATTAGTTTCCTTTGTGTTAAGTAATAGTAATAATTCTTGTATCGTAAGTTCAATCATATTTTTGTCAATATGTAACTGTAACCAACTACAATACTTTAATGCAAAGTTATGTGACTGTTTTGGGGGTATAAATACTTACCTTATATGCTCACGTGATGCCGGTGCAGCGATCGATGTTAATGCGGCTATATTTTTAATGCCGGGTGTGACCTATTATTCAATTATTTCTGTATGCTTTACAGGACATGAGGGATTGCACATTAGTGTGTAATTATAATTATTTATGTTTTTTTTTAACATTAAAAATGACGTCGACTAATTCTGTATTAAATGAAATTGATAATTTCCGTGTAGCTACTTCTCACATAATCACACCTGACCGTTGCTCGAAACTTTTATCTAATCCTTCAAGTAATCTAAAAATAATACATATCAATATAAGAAGTCTAAATAAAAACTTAGATCAATTTTTGGCTATGATTGCTATGATTAAGGTTGATTTCGATATATTGATACTTACTGAATGTTGGTTGAAATGTACTGGTAACCTCCCGGTTATAAAAAAATATTTGCCCCACGCGTCAACGAATAATGTCACCCAGAACGATGGAATTGTTATGTATGTAAAAAGTACCCTTAAATGTAAAATATCGGAACCCTCCTTTGCGGGTGCTAATTGTTTATTATGCTTGGTTGATAATATTGCAATTATTGGACTTTATCGATCGCCGTCAAATCAAGATCTCACTGACTTTTACTGCAGTTTGGAAAGCCTTGTGGATGAACTCACTCCGGTATCAACTGTAGCCGTTGTGGGCGATATAAACATTGATATGAAAACCCATGATAACATCGACCGCAATTATTATGACTACTCGTTACTGACTGCCTCCTTGGGACTACTACCGGCTCACGTACACCCAACAAGACTTGGTAATTGTCTGGATCACATTTTACTGAGAACGCGATCTGAAGCCACTGTCATTGTATTGGAAAGCTTTATTACAGACCACCTGCCTATTATTCTATGCTTGGAACAAGGGAAGCACTTAAATAACAATTTAAAAAAAACCATCGCTAGATTAGATTACACATCCATACAAAAAGAAATTGATAACTATGACTTTACCCCTATATTAAATGAGACTGATGCAGACATTGCCACTGACAATTTTATAACAATTATACAAGATATAGTCTACAAACACACCTCGCATAAGAATATTAACAAACGTAATTACATAATTAAGCCATGGATAACAGAAGGAGTGTTGAGATGTATTCGTAACAGAGATAATATGCACCTGAAATTAAGACAGAACCCAGAGAACACTATTCTCTTGACTACCTACAAGCGTTATCGTAACTATTGTAATAGACTGATAAAAGAATTAAAATGCGAGTATGAAAAACAGCTATTCAGTAAGGCGGCAGGAAACCCTAGGGCCATATGGGAAGCTATAAATCAGGTTTCGGGTAGGAAACGACAGCCACAACCTGCAACAGAACTGTTGCGCCTGACAACAGATCCTAAGTGTTCGGCGGATAGTGTGAACCGTTTCTTTGTGAACATTGGTAGTAGCCTAGCCTCCGCTATTCCAGGCAGACCGAGTGTGATTGAAAAGGGTAATAACGCTTCACAATGTAACTCTCTTGGCATAATGCCTGTTTCTATGGAACAAATTGACAACGTAATTGCCAATCTCCGAAGTAATTGTGCTACTGGACATGACGACATCCCAGCCCAAGTACTTAAGCTATCACGTAAAGCACTAATTCCTGTAATAACACATATCTGTAACATATGTATTGCAACTGGTGTCTTCCCACGAAGTTTTAAAAAGGCCTTAGTGTGTCCTATTTATAAGGGTGGGGATAGAGACCAGGTCAATAATTACAGACCCATCTCAGTCTTGAGTGCACTGTCAAAAATTCTGGAGAGAATACTTAATAACTGTCTATCGAGCTACCTCACAAAATTTAGCATTATCTCGGGAAAACAATATGGGTTCAAGTCTGGAGTCTCCACTGAGGATGCAGTGTCCAGCTTTAGCGAGGCAGCTGTTGCTATGCTTGATAGTGGTTATAAATGTTACGGTGTCTTTCTAGATCTGTCAAAAGCTTTTGACACGGTCTCTATTCCCATTCTCATATCTAAATTAGAAAGTATCGGGATTCGCGGTTTATCCTTGGATATTTTTAAGAGCTACCTTTCTGATCGTGTTCAGGTGGTGAAGATAGAAGAAGTGCTGAGTGGTGAAGAGAGGACTAGTCACGGGGTGCCGCAGGGTAGTATTCTCGGTCCTACTCTCTTCCTACTGTACGTAAATGAACTATGTAATATGAAGTTACCGAACTGTGAAATTTTTACATACGCAGATGATACTGCCTTAATGGTATACGGGAAGAGCTGGGGAGAAGCGAAGTGCTGTGCGGAAAATGCCTTACAAGCTGTTGCACTATGGTTATCATCGCACCTATTAACATTGAATGTAGAAAAAACGAAATCCATCTGTTTCTATTTACCCAATTCACCAACACCACCTCCTGACACGAAATTACTTACCGCTCACAATTGTAACACCTTAGGTCTGAACTGCTCTTGTCCTATAATATCTAATGTTGCTAGTACTAGATACCTTGGTGTGCAGGTAGATGAGCGTCTAACCTGGAGATCCCAAGTTGAGACATTAACTGGTCGTGTAAAAAGACTACTTTATGTCTTCAAGGATCTACGCCGGTCTGCAGATGAGTTGGTGATGCATAAGGCATATATGGGATTATGCCAATCAATTTTAATTTACTGCATTCCTGTTTGGGGTGGGACATACAAAACATTATTTCTGCAATTGGAGAGGGCACAGAGGGCTCTCCTCAAAACCATGAACCACAAGCCACGTGACTACCCAACCTCTAAACTTTATAAGGAATGTCAAGTCCTTACGGTAAGGCAGTTGTTTGTTCTGCGCTCTGTACTTCGGTTACACTCACAACTACCATTAAATACAGGGCTTTCACTAAGAAGACGAGGTGCACTTGTTTGTCCTCCTGTCAGGACCAAAACTGCCTTTGCACTACGACAGACTAAGGCATTAAGTGTGAGGGTCTACAACAAAATTAATAATCAATTGTCTATATATAGATTGAGTCGATTCAATGTTAAAAACAAACTGCTAAGTTGGTTGCATAATTTAGATTATTTTGAAACTGAAAAACTTATAACCGTAATCACATAAGCTGAATTAGAATAATTGTGAACTATTACAAAAATATGTATTTCTCTTGACCAATGTATATATCTATATATAAAGTTTATCGTTTAAGAGCATGTACACTCAATTGTAAACGGTACATATATAAGAATTGCTTAAAGAGAACCTCGGATTCCCATAATACGAGCTAGACTCAGTTTGGGAATCAGTGCAAATTATAACTTAATAATGTACAACTGCTATGTCAATATTGTATATTGTAACTGTATCAAATGCCTATGTACTTGCATTCTTTCTGACTTAATAAAGATTATTATTATTATAGTGATCTTAGTGTAAAATAAAATTAAAAATACAGTCAGAAAGTCGAAACAAACTTGTGTGTGAAATTGAGACCACTTTGGAAAAGGTCTTAGATTAGGGTAGACTTAATTTAGTGTAATTCAACCCCGCAAAGATACAAATTTCACCGTTAAAAAACTGCTGTTGGTCGTATGTCCTCTTTTTGAAGACATTCCTTTATCTGCCTCAGCCAATATTGGAATACGTGGTGCCGACTGACAATATGTCTCTAATTCAGCTGGACTTTCTAGCGCTGTATAAAGAGGTGGCCTCGCTATGCATCTTCTATTGCATTTACTGTGGGAAGTGCTCCGAGGATTTTTTCGAACTGATCCCTGCCGCCTTTTATCGCCATCGTCACACTCGCACTGAACAAATCTCTGGAATGAACTGTCGCCTGCGGTATTCCCGGACCAATACGACCTTCAAGAAAAGAGCTTGCTCCATCTTAAAAGGGCGGCAACGAATTTGTGACGCCTTTGGTGTTGCGGATGTCCATGAGAGACGGTAATCGCTTACCATCAGGCGATACGTCTGCTCGTTTGCCATATATTCCATAAAAAAAATTAGGTATTGCTTAAATATTATTAACCACTTTCCAAAAATGTCACTTCTTTTTTATACTACTAAACTAAACTTTCCACTCTAATTTTCAAAGCTTTCATAGAAAATCATGTATGTTTATATGTTTTGTATATATGTATCCATTCTTGTGTAATAGCATGGAAATATTATGTTTCATTGTTTTTTTCTTCTAAATTATTACCCAATATTGTTTCTGGATTACAAAGTTCAAGCGAAAGTGTCGTGCACCATCTCACTCATTTCCGCACCACCCAACGGTAGACTGGTAGAGAATGCCTTTGGCATTAAGTCCGCCATTGTACTTTTGTGCATAAAGTTATAAAATAAATAAATCTATACAAATAAATAAAATTGGAGTGTCTGTTTGTAATATTAAAATAACAGCTTTTTAATCAATGCATGTGTATGTATACACGATACATATACCAAAAATGTAGTTAAAAATTTTTTTGTCTGTCTGTCTGTCTGTCTGTCTGTTTGTTCCGGGTAATCTCTGGAACGGCTGGACGGATTTTGACGGGACTTTCACTGGCAGGTAGCTGATGATCCGGGGAGTAACTTAGGCTACTTTTTTAGACTAACTTTGTCCCGTGGCGTTACTCGCGGTACAATAATAGCCGCGGGTAACACCGCGGGGTTCAGCTAGTATATAATAAAATCAATTCTACAATATTTGTCTTTACTTTCAAATTTTAGCGGTGTATGGGATATTGGTTTCGATAAGACACTTGGACAAGATTTACGATACAGCACAGTAGGTATCGTGGGACTGGGAGGCATCGGACAAGCTGTTGTCAAGCGCCTGGCAGGTTTTGAAGTTAGCAAGTTTATATACAGTGGCCATAGGGAAAAGCCTGAAGGTATGTACCTACTTTATTTTAAGGAAAATTTTAACTAAACTCAGAAATATTTCAATACCCGATACGCGTGCCTCGGAGAGCACGTAAAGCTGTCGATCCTGCGCCTCATCTATCCCCGATCGTGTCGGTTAACCGTCCCATTGGACTATGAGAGAGATGGAACAGAGTGTGAACCTGTGTTTGCGCAAACACTTGTGCACTATAATATCTCCTGCGTATTTGGTTGTTCTCCGTTGAGACTAGCCACCGTGGCCGTAATCGGCTAGGATAACATCATCGGTTATTAATTAGCGCGGTAATACAAATTCCACGTTCATGTCTTCCATACTTGCCTGTCTGGAACACATTCACGAGCATCTAAATGGCATCCAATTTTTTGTAAAAGCTTGCCACTTGTGGATGTTTGCTAAACAAATAGTATTATACTCATTCAATATGACGAATTGAGTAAAAAAAAATACTATATCGGATTCATCGTTCCTTTTTGGTTTTCAGGCAAAGCTCTCGGTGCTGAATTCGTGTCACAAGATGAGCTTTTAACACAAAGCGACTTTATCATATTGGCCGTACCACTGACGAATGAGACTAGGCACATGATAAATAAGGAAAACCTTGCGAAAATGAAGAGCAACGCCATCATCGTTAATGTAGGGCGTGGAGGTAAGACCTGGTGAAACTTAATTTACGCAGAATTCATGAGTTTAGGAAAAGCTGTCATGGTCTGGGCGACCACTAGTTTTATATCTACCGTGATTTGATCATGGAAATAGCGTGACCGTTTTTAAGAATCTTAATCGTTATCATTGTGTCACTCTGTATTTACTATACATGAGAAACTGATATCTACCAGATAAAGTATTTGTATAATAGTCTCGAATTAAAGGTTATCAAAAGATATTGATAACAACAGTAACCATGTATCTGTAAATATTTTACAATAATATCCGTAAAGATAATTTTATTGAATACGAGACCGAACTTATACCACTGTCCCCGAAATAATTGAATCTGAAAATATTTAATCAGCACATGGGTATTAAGATTTATTACTAAAAAATATTTCCAAAGTAGCCAAAAGCTACCAAATTCGCACATTGACATGCGCAATAACTCTCAAACGCACTCAAAGCAGCACACTGATGCTGAATTGGTTTTCAAACGGAAGTCCGTAGTCAATATGCCTCAGTATTATGTTTAATCAACATTATCATTTCACAGACCTAGTGGACCAAGATGCACTATATGATGCGCTGAAAAACAAACAGATCTACGCGGCAGGTCTCGACGTCACTACACCCGAACCTCTACCGAAGGACCATAAGCTCCTCACTTTGCCTAATTTATGTGAGTACCTAATGTGTAGAATAGAGTTATTTTTTAAGTACTAACCAGATTCCGGATCCTCGACGAGCTCCTTGGTCTAGCGTTTGGTGACGCTGCTAAGCTAGAGGTCGTGGGTTCCCAACCAGCCCAAATAATTGTGTGATATACACTATTGTTTGTGTCTTATCCCAGTTCGGGTCGGGCCAAAAAGTGTTATAAAGTTTGTCTGTTTATAGAAATGTCTATATAACTATCGGTCGGTCTAGTCCGTTTTATTTAGGTACCTAAAAATAATATGTATTTTAGTATATTTATCCAGCAGTCTAATTACAACAGCACAGGCTCTGCCTCATTTGGGATTATTATTATTGTTTAAATATATTGTTTGGTAAATTATTATTGTTTAATTACATTGTTTACTAACTTTCGAGTATGCTATATTTTATTATTATGTTTTAAACTTAATATCACTTTTTATTTGCTACAGTCGTGCTACCGCATATTGGCAGTGCTACAGTCCGTACCCGTACCGAAATGGGCGTGTTAGCTGCCAACAATGTGATCAACGCACTCACTGGCAAGGCACTCATCACACCAGTTCAACTGTGATCAACACCTTTATTGTACTGAGGGCCTAGTGTGAGTTTGTGATTGGTGAATATTCCAGTGCAGGCCAATCGCAACGGATCGAACGAGTTGTTGTAAAAAAAACTCACACTAGGTCCTCTGATTGAAAACTCGAATGTTTAATAAGACAAAAAATAATATTTATGTGGTATTTATTTTGTATTTTATTGGTCCGCATGGTCGGTGTGGTTACAAATTAAGAATACGGAATGTTACCTCTATTTTTCCCGTAGGTGTTGTAAGAAGCGACTAAAGGAGCTCCGCGTATCCCAGTACTCGACCCGTGAAGTACATATGAGTAATATTAGTACATCATCAATTTTTCGCAGACCCTGTATTTTTTAAAATTAAACCTGCCAATGTCTATCAATATTTATGCAGACGGAAAATGCTATGCTACTAAAAAGTCATTTTGAAAAAGATGTCTGCCTATTTTGACTGCATTTAGTCCCCCGCTTTGCTAAGGAGGGAAATTGACTTATTATATTTCCAACTTCTCTTTTTTTCTTTTGATTAATCTCGTTGCGGATTCCAAGACATTTAAATTTTTTTGGAACTTCCCCGAGTGTCATAACTCGTGGGTCATTGCTGTTGTTTCTGGTGCACAGGAGTTACAATGGTAAGCGTAGGGGCGGAATTACTCCCATTACTAATAAATCAGTGTTTTTCAGTTTACTCATGATGTTAAACTCAGACTCTGCTGTTGGTTGGTACAACATATATACTAAGTTCCTCAAACAATACAAGAACCTGCTTGTCCCATCTCTGACGTACATATTCAATCTTTACCTCAACACAGGAGTATTTCCCCGTTGCCTGAAAAAGGCTATCGTACATCCTATACATAAGGGAGGGAATACAAGCTGCATCAATAATTATCGTCCAATGGAACGCATCATCAACAAGAGACTTATCAAATATTTGGAAGATAAAAACCTTTTATCTTCGTCCCAGTATGGTTTCCGGCAGCATAAGTTGACTAATGATGCCGTTCTGGCATCTTCACCAAGCTTCATAGTAAACAGTATGGACAAAAAAAAAGAAAGTACAGACTGTTTCTCTACACTTTAAAGAAGCTTTTGATACAGTTTCTATACCCAAGTTATTGTTGAAAATCGAAGGACTTCAAATTTAACGCGACCTTCCACTGCAAATTTTCAAGGACTATCTAAACAACAGGTTTAGAGTGCCCCAGGGGAGCGTCATTAGTCCTACACTATTCTTAATGTACCTACATGAACCAGTTGTGTGAGTTTCAGTGGAAGCTCACACAACTGGTTCATGTGGGGAGTGCCCCAATGGCAAAATCACAACATTCGCTGATGATACCGCACTAACCTTTATATGAAACACCTGAAATGACGTATTTGATGCGGCACAAATGGGACTAAACATTTAAAAAATGGCTTGATGACAACCAACTTACACTCAACATAGACAAAACCAAAGTGCTCTGTTTCACTATGCGCAAAACCACCCAGCCTCATATTACTTAATCACACGTTTATGTCTCAACTCAAGTTCTGTGCCCTGCTCTTGCCCTAAAGTTGCACGTGCAGACACTACCAAATATCTAGATGCGACTCTCGATGACGGCTTACTTTTGTCGTATTTCATTTCCGTTTGGGGCGGAGCTCCTAAGCCGCTTTTGACTAAAAACTACCAAGACACAGAACGATTCGTTCATTCTGAAAATAATATCCATCTTAATCCACCACCGGTACACACACTCTTCAGGAGGGGGCCATCTACAAACCGTAGGTGGCCCGAGGTACGTCGTGGTTCCAAGGTTTTCCTTTCTAGGGTGCACCTAGCTCTCCGGCATCTAGTACCCAAAACGGCGTGCGGTTTTAGTCGGTTCGAGTCCGACATGCCACCAGGAGGTGGCGTCCGAGGCGTTTTCAGCACGGAAAAAAAAGGTACACACACTCTCACACACACACACACTCTCACACACACACACACACACACACACACACACACACACACACACACACACACACACACACACACACACACACACACACACACACACACACACACACACACACACACACACACACACACGCAAAAAACCAGATAAATGTCCACTGTAAGATAAAACACCAGTTCGTGCTTTAACTAACTACCTATTTATTATACTGAGCTTTAATTTTAATGTTAACTAGGTTATGTCACGGGCGTGGACTGGGCCCTTAATACAAATTATCTTATTATTACTTATTATTACTAGGTCTTTGATTGCGACACCTGGTTTGACTCGCTAACATCCTAGCATGATCCCAATGTTACATTTAGGTTAACATTGTAATTATTTATGAAAAAAAAAATTACATTAGGTACATTACAAATATGTATATTTGTGGGTTTTTCATTGTACATAATTTGTTCAATGTAAATAAAAATACTACAAAAAATCATAAATTTAACTTTTAATTATGCTTACATTTATTATTATAATATAAAAGTACCAATCAGTGTATTTATATACAAGTATTTATATTTTAACATTGATATACTATATTTCTTTTTTCTGAATACATATTGAAAAGAAATTGAAAACATATTAGTAAAAAAAAATATCAGTCAATAACTGTTTTTACTTTCGCGACTTTTACACACGTATATAGTTTTTGTTGTCGGGACTTATTCGCGAGTCTGTACGTGAACAGGAGCGGTTTAACCAGTTCGAAACGTCGGGAAATAGAAGGTACGTAAGTAACCTTTTAAATAATTTTATCGCCAATAACTCCCTTTGATCAATCATCACATACTTTTTAATACAGATACCCGATTTTAAAATAAGCTTTTGTATAGGTACAGTACCTCAAACTTATATGTGTCTGTCACCAAAATAACGATCTTAAAATGGGTATAGCAAATTATTTGGCAAAGGAAATCGTGTCCAAAAGTTTAGATAAAGTTCTACCGCAGCTTTTTCTAAGATACTCAGTATGACCAGCCCCCCCCCTAGTCAAATTGCATTATACAAACGAAAATATGCTACAAAATTTACAAATGTATGTTATGGTCTTAACGATAAGTCACGTAGTCAAAACAAAATATTAACTAACTAGTTGTTACCCGCGGCTCCGCCCGCGTGTATGTCGGTTATCGCGGCAAATAGTAAGTAGCCTATGTGTTATTCTGATGTATAAGCTATATTTCTATAAAGCTTCATCTAAATCCGTTCAGTAGTTTTTGCATGAAAGAGTAACCAACATCCATTCATACTTACAAACTTTCGCGTTTATAATATTAGTTGGATAATATAAGTGTATAGAGGCATTAGCGATTGTAGAAATAGAAACGACGCGAAACACTTGCAACTTGGTTAAGGAGCTGATCTAATAAGTCTTTGGTACTGTAATATTTCAAATTTTTAAAATATATTTTTACATTTAAATAATACTAGGCATTATAAAAAATATTCTAAGCTCTCAAGGAGCATCTGCTACCACAGCTTCTAAATCCTTTAAATAAGGTTCAATTTGACTTTCCAAAGACAATATATGGCCAGTGTTGCAATTATCACTTCCAATAAATGTGATGACTAATGGCAACTTGTTCATCTGTATTACCTGTAATAATAAATAAAACATAAAATGTAAGTGTTGTAAAACAAAATGGTTTTTCTAAAGTTTTGAAGGAAAACTTGAAACAAATTATGCCAACCCGTCTGGCAAATTTAGTATAGTACTCCAAAACCTCTTTTCTATTGAAATGTCTAAGGGCAGCACCACCAGCAGTAGACTAGTAAAGTCTTTTGATGAAGATAATGAATATTAGTAATACATTAGACCTGCAGTGAACTGACATTGAATTGCAGTTTCATGCTGAACAATTTGTCAGACTATGGAACACGCCCACTTATTTAGGTTAGTCTTTATTGTCTGGAACTTAAGTTTAAATACATACAGAGTAACCACAAAGTGATAATCTTCCTCTTAGCCTTTATTATTTCCAAAATTTCGTCATGTTTCTTTCTTCTTCATATAGTCACCCAGTGACAATGATTCAAAATTTACTAAAACTTGCTTATGCCAAAGGCTTCACCCACATGTTTGATGGATATTGCAGTGACCTCTTTTCAGTTTATTATAATAGCAGTGACTAGTATAATGTGGCTTTCTATTGGTATACATTCTAGAATCAAACACTTGTACCTACTTTTACCACTATTTTAAACTAACCTTTGATAATGCCATAAGGCAAAACCAGTCAGTAATAAACTTAAATAAAATAGTGGAATAAGTACAAGTGTTTGATTCTAGAATGTATTGCAATAACTTCCATCAATAGCTGACAACCAAGAGTACTATATATATAAAAATGAATCGCCGAAATGTATGCATGCACATAACTTCCGATCGGCTGCACCAAATTAAATTTATCTTTTTTTTAAGTGTTTGTTATTGTAAGGACAAGGTTTGTGTACAAGAAAAATTAAAAGATAATGGAAAACGTCAAAGTACACTGCCTGTAGGAAGGTGAGACAGATATGTAAATATGTCAGTACGAAGTTTGCCGGATCAGCTAGTAAATTATATAAATTACTCTCTATTGGTAAAATAATTTACAAAATCAGTTCAGTAGATCCAGAGATTACCCTCTACAAACTCACAAACTTCACCCCCCTTTAATGTTAGAATAGGTCTTAGAACTCATTTTCTGATGGGGGCGAGGAGGGGGAACGCTGAAGAGGGTTTGCAATAGTCCAACTTAAGGCTGTTGATGTAGTAAACGTGTGGATGTATACATTATTAACATGTCTGATCAATCCTCCTCACTATAATTAGTAGTTGTAGAAAGAAAATGTAATTCTGAGCATAAAATTTGACTTGATTCTAATTAAAAGCATGTTTTCCAACAGACTTGTAATAATAAAATAAGAATAAAAATAAAAGTGCCCTTGTCTATATTGACTTACCTGATAACTAGAGTACATTGATATAATTGTTTTGTTCCTGCCCAATCCCAGTTTACTTGCTTGATCAGTAGCCATCCCGAAGGTTGATATGAAGGTAGGTCTCAGGGCTAGTTGAGGGGCCCTCTCGGTTACCACTCGGACCAACGGCACGCCTTCACGATCAGTTATCAAAATACAATGAAGCCCATTTACTCTAAAACCAATTCAAATTAGTATTATTAATGCTTTTCTTTAACTATTTACAATCATGGTTTTGTAAACAGATTGACAATTACTTTTCCAGTAAATGGTTTAGATATTTTCTTAAATCATCAACCATGTTAAATATGGTATTTGTTCAAGAGTCAATTTAAGTTTCTGTCCGTGATAAAATAAACTTTGGGTTCAGGACGAACAACTACGAAAATAAAATTGACATTCTTGACAGGTAAATGACATGTTTTGATAAAACCATAGAAGTTCCTAAACTCTTTCCATCTTCAAATACCGTAAACGATTTAAACTATTTAAAGAATAGCAAGGATAACACGTTACATAAAAATAATATGCAGATATTATATATTTAATTGTAGTTATATTTCACAATTATCTCAATCATTACAAAATTTAACTCATTTGAAGTTAGGCAAGATCATTGAAACTGAAACACCTTTTGTGTCTATGGCAAAAATGGCAGATTTTGGTTGACAGTCTTGCAATTTTCATTTTATTTTTGGGTGCAATATCTGTTGCCTTTGTACTTTTTCATAGTTTTCGCATTACATATTAAAGTGTACAGTAAATATTTTGCCCTACATTGAAATATTGTGTTACATTTTCACAACATTCGAATGTTGCAATTTCACGAAATATCAAGCTTTAGTATGATAACAAAAGATATAAAAATTCAGTCTAGTCTCGGTATGTGCTCCTTTTCGTCATGTGTGTGCCGTCGATTTTAACCCAGCATGAGTGCTAACTACGACGATCTCTCGGGTATGTATACGTAACTGTCCAGAACAGTGATTTTCAGGATTGTGACGTCACAAAATAGACAAGACGTTATTTACAGTGCAAATTAGCTAATAAAATGTTTTATTGTTTTCATCGGTGAGTGGCGAAAGTTTTGTGGCCTCCTTGTGAGGATTGAATTCGCAGCGAAGCGGTGGGCTTGCGCTAGGATGGGCGGCGATGTCTGCCCCCTTTGAGAGCGCTGCGAGCCCTGCACCGTGCGCATGCACCAATATATCGCTTATGCAATTGTTCCATGAACTTAAACAGAAATTTCCTGGAGTTCCTGATCATGTTGTGTCGAACACGATCGAATTGTACTGTCATGATAAGCAAGCCTGTGAGAAGCACCTACATAGCGAAGTCAAGGCCTCCCTAACGCACGCCTATCATGCATCCTCGTCGGCGGCCGCTCGTCAACTCAATGAACTCAGATTAAACTTGCCTCTCAAGTGCCGAAATCAGCCCATAGTTAAGCATGAAATTGAACACTCAATAGCACTTCAATCTCTTACATGCCAAGGGCCACAGAAAGCAATATTGAGTTGTAGCACACCAACACTTGAGCCAGAGAAGCAACAGAACATTGAGTCTGGCAAACAGCTGATCACCGAGCCAGCAAATGAGGTGATTAGTGAACCAGAAAAACAGCTGATCACTGAATCACAAACCAAGCTGAACACTGATGCCAATCAAAATATTGTTGAGAGTAAAAATGATCAGTTTTATAGAAATAACAACAACATTTCACCAGTAACAATAAATATTGATAGTTGCTTTGCTAAATATAATGCTGATTCTCCTAGTGATTTGGAACTGACTAATGAAAATCTGAAAGAAAATAAATTGACATCACCCACAGTACCACAAGAAGAATCATCAAATTCACTTCAACAAGATCAGACAAATTTAGAACAACCAGAAAGTACAAATTATAAAATTTTGAAGAGCCATAAAATAAAAAGCAACTTACCAGAGAGATTAGAAAAAGGTAAAGAGAAGAAAACTATTAAAAAAGAAGAACCGGCACCAGTAAAATTAACAAAAGAGAAACCGATAAGACCGAACACACTTAATTTCATTATACCAAATCCAGATAATGCATTTAAACCAACATTAAGAGAGCCAGAGATTGAAACTTGCAGAACAATCTCACCAGCACCTTCTGTTTCTAGAAACGACATTCAACCAATAAAAGAAGCCAAACCAAACACACCGTTTCGTCCGGAGAGAGGGTATCCATTAAATTTATCAGTTAATGTTAATTGTCATATGGACTTAAGTCGCAGTTATTGTGATTCATGGTTAGAAGACTACGATAGTCCCAGAGCGATTACATCTGTGAACTTGACTGTGTGTACTCCAACTTCGAGCATGGCAAGTCCTGTTAGAGATACACGGGAAGAGGATGGAGGGTTTGAGGGTCATGTGACAGTTACGGTGAGCCCTAGTACAACTCGTCCGCCTAGGCGTCGTGCACCTCCACCGCCATCACAACCATCAAGGTTGGAGACTTCACCGAGACCTAGCAGAGTAGCACCTGATCCTCCTGTATCAACTGTTGGTAAGTTCTATTTGCAACTTCTTTCAGAGTATTAAGTTTATGATACTAGTTTGATTGGAATAAATTTTTAACTAACATTAATTTTGTTAATCCAAGTTTAATTTAAAATCATGTAGGTTTCCAGATAAAATCATCCTTGGAGGATTGCAATGAATACTGTTCCCAAAACCTTGACATGTTCCATCTCTTGCAACAAATTCTAAACTTGTGAAAGAAATTTCATGGCTTAAGACTTGAATTAATTTTTCTATTTAAGCACATATCTCTTTCATTGATGATTATCATTTTCATTAATCTTCATCATCAGAAATGGTATTGTTTGTTTATTATGGTAACCAGCTGAATTCACATTTCTTACATGATGTCATTGCTGCTAAAAAGTTTAATGGTATTTAAAACCAGTTTTCATCTAATCTGTGTTCTCTTGAGGTACCTAGTCAATTTGTTATCCCTTTAATACAATATTTTTTAATACACCTACTAACTATTAAAAGAAAAAAAAATATGATACTGACAATGAATAGTTATTTGAAATCTATACAAATAAATAAAATTGGAAGGTTTGTTTGTACCGCTTTTTACTAAATGCATATATACATATGTATATATACATGGTACATTGATTTTTTTTATGTTTGGCCCTGCCAAAATGACTGCCTGATGAAAAGCATAAGCAGAATCCAAGAGTGGTGGTCACCATACTTATTGTGAATGGGTACAATGCAACAATGCAACATGGTGACCCACACCATGGCGGGCTAGTGTTGCTACTGCATCATTGGGCCATATACCAAAATATTTTATTTTTACAATTTTTGTCTGTCTGTCTGTTTGTTCCGGCTAATCTCTGGATCGGCTGGACCGATGTTGAGGGGATTTTCACTGATAGGTAGCTGATGATATAACTTAAGCTACTTTTTTTAAACTAGCTTTGTCCCATTGTGATTGCGAGTAACACACAAAATAGTACATATGATGTACTATTGACCTGTACAAATTTCAAATATAAACTGAAAAGGCTAAATGTGAATTAAGTAAAACAGAATTGTCATGGAAGGTATTTTATCAAAAAGTAGTATATCTTATTAATACTGTTAAAACAAGCAATTTTATTTATTTTAATAACTATTTTATTGAAATTGGTATATCTATAGATTTCACTAATAGGTCTTCCTTGATGTCATTATTTTTGTAAATATGTTTAAGCATTACAAGAAAAAACTTCGAATTCCATGATTTGTTTATCATTCCATAATAAACGCGATTTCACTGACAGATACTGTTTAGTCTACCATAGATGCTACAGAGTACCACTATTAGGTACTTTTCCTTTAAAAATATGTCTCACATATTGGGAATATACATCCTTTATCGTAGGGTACTTTACAAACAATCATGAAACGGACACAAAGAACACCCAGACTCAGAACAACAATTTGTGGATCACAAAAAGTGTTGTCCCATGTGGGATTTGAACCCACAACACTTGACACAGTAGAAAGAACCGTGGTGACCGCTTATACCATTAGGCCAAACATGCAATCAAAACAGACAGTTACTACTACAGACCTGCAGAGTAATGAAAGGCCATGTTCATACTGAAGTATGAACTATCAATATCAGCTGACCATGTGGTAGTTAGTTTTAGTAATCAACTGCTGTGTACAGAAGTCTTCTTGGAATCCCCTATTCTCTTCTTCTTAGATGTGACAAATTGTTGAATTTGATTTTATCCTTTTATTGATTATCAAAAAAATAAAAGGATGATGATGATATGAATGTATACTTGCTTTCACAGGCAGCATGACCTAATTTCTTATGCAAAGTGAAAGGTGTATATAATCTGAGATTTCAATTTTTACTTGTAAATCGTTAACACAAACACACAACTTGCGTGTAGTATGTTTGTAACGGTACGACAGAGATCAATGATCTTTCAACCAGAAATATATAAATATGTGCATATATGTCATTAACAGCCTTCTTTAGTCCATATCTGGACTTTAGCCTTGGATAAACCGTATTGTATACCGTATTTGCCAGACTGGCTAGCTTGTTTCATATAGTTTGTTTCAAATTTTCCTTCACTTTGCAGTACTATTGTCTTGTGAGTTTGGTCCCTAAGTCAGGTCTTACGATATCCACTTGATTAATAGCAGTGTTGACACTTAAAATTTTCAATTTCACCACATGGATAGTTTGTATGTCATGTAGTAACTAGCTATAGCGATTTCCATTGTATGCTTATTTCTTTATTTGTGTTCCTGGCTTTGAAAATAACTTCTATGCAACCGTGAAACGCTTATTTCTGCCTCTTAGGTGTGTCATTTCTAAATCTTTTAAACCGACTTAAAAGAAGGAGGAGATTCTCAATTGAGACTGTTTTTTTTATGTTTGTTACCTCAGAACTTTCGGCTGGGTGAACCGATTTTCATGTCGCTTTTGTTTTGTGAAAACTGGTGCCTCCCGTGTGGTCCTATTTCAATTTGGGCCAGTTCTTGATGTCGCTTTTTTTTTGTTAAAATTTTTATCTTGATGGGTGCTCACAACAGTTTGTGACCCAAGCAGTTTAAGTCTTTACACAATAGACATCTTTGTTTGTTACTTATCAAATAGGAATATTCAAATTAATACCCATAAAAATACAAAATATGATCAGGTACTTAATCCTCTTCAATTAAATTCTTCGATTCATCAATGAGCACCCACGAAAATTTAAATCATCGTAACTGGAATTCGTAAGTGGTGTGGTTCCAACTGCCACTACGAAATAAAGTCTGCTACTGTTTACATCTTCGCTCTGCGAGTCATCAAAGAGTCTCCCAAAATGATGAGTCTCCCCAAGATGTCGGTATACTGCCCCACTGGCCAATTTGCAAGCGTTCTTCGTTCTGCAATCGTTAACGCCTAAAATCTCGTGTGTCATTGGCTAATACTTTGCCTAAGATTAGCCAATGACACACAAGAATGTAGACGTTAAAGATTGCAGAAAGAACGCTTGCAACTTGGCTAGGGGGGCTGATGAGTTAATTTTCCATCTTAACGCTAAGCTTTCCAAGGTATTATCACGGTCACATAAAAGTTGAAGAAAATATCTGAACTGCAATAAATTTATGATTTGGTTCAGGTTAACAATCTTATAATCAAAATGTGAAGGTACCCTCGTTGCTGACTGTACTCTCATTGTTCGTTTTATATTCTGTGTTAGGCCATAAACCTTTTTACTGCTTCTCGTTCCAGTTTTAATACAAACGAATACGTTACAACTAGGCATGTCCGTTCTTTATGTTTTGTTGTATGATTATTTTAAATAAATAATTAGAACAGGTGAGCTTATAGTAATAAAAGCTTACATACAATTCTAAAATCGTCGTTTCATTTCATTTAGTGTTTTGACATAAAAAAAGTTCCGAGAACAATAATCACAAACGACAGTCTTAGTGCGAATTTCGGCAGAAAGGCGTAGGTGAACTTGTATAAACATTGAACACTGCACCTACGCTCCGGTTTTATGCACGCGTCTAAAGAACGACATGAATATTATTTTTCTCGCACCAACTTTATGGTAAGCTTTTACTGGACCATACATGATCTAAGGTACATTTTTAAGGTTTTAAACCAAAGATACACATTGAAACATCTTGGTCTGGTATACGATACTGTAAAGAACGTAGTCATAGGTCACTAGTTTTTTTTTTATTATTTAAGTATGGGTAAAGAAAAGAAAGCAAAAGCAGAATCCAAGCAGTGTTGGTCATGATACTCATTGCGAATGCAGACAATGCAGCATGGTCACCCACCCTATGGCGGCCTTGTGATGCTTTCGCATCGATGGGCCTCCGGTCCCGCACTCACCAACGAAACACGACAGCACTAACGCTGTCATTTTACGTTGATCTTCTGTGGGAGGGTAGTACCACCCCGGTCGAGCCGGCTCGTTCTTGCTGAAACTACCTTTCTATTTTACTATTTACATATTTTAATATGCTATTACAATAGGTCCATTAAAAAATCCCCTTCGAGAAAATAGTGTATTTTGCCTCGAAGGCCTGCAACGCTGTTGTAACTAAGGAATTGCAAACGTTCATAGGCGGCGAACATCACTTTTTTTACGAAATAGGGAACATACAAGCATACTTATAACCTGATGGTAAGCGATTACCGCCGTCCATGGACACCCGCAACACCGCAGGCACTTTCCAAAATTTGGTATTTGACAAATAAAAGCTGTACCGAGTTTTACAATAATTATCGAAAAACTAGTCGCAATGCCACTAGTACTATAATCGCCTTAAAGATACAAATCAGCGCATTCTTATGCCTGGAAAGATAATAATAATTTGATTATCGCGCACGATTTTACAATTTATTAATAGTTTTTTGTACTGACGGATAAGTTTGGATTAGCTTGTTAATAATAATAATAGAACGAATACTATATTACTAAAAAATATTCCTGGATTAACAAAGAAAAGTAAATAAAATTATCCCACTTCTAATTAAACTAGGTACATGAACTATTACCAAATACTGACAGGATTTGTGTTAGCAAATGATCGTTTCCTTACGGACAGATGGTCTAGTATGAATTTAATTCACAACAGCTCACGGCGACCACGTTCAGTGTTGCGATTGGTGAAGAGTTCAATGCTGGCCAATTTCCACGGCGAAAGCAGTCATCATGACGTTTTAGCAGATGTGAAATAAACTCACACTAGGCCCCCAGATCAGAATTCAGTAAAATTATACCCGGGCCCCTAAAAGTAGACTCTTAAACGATTAAATCGCGTTAGACGAAAAAAGACTTCATTTTTTTAATATACTATCGCATAAAATTACAATAAATATAGTAATTAGTGTCACGCTATCTGACACTGGCGAAAGATATTATTTTAAACATACAAATATATTCAGTTCGGCAGTATTTGTTCATTTATTTACATGTATGTATTTACAACAAAAAAAAAAGTATATATGTATTTATATCAGTTGTCTAGTACCCATAACACAAGCTCTGCTTAGCTTGGCACTAGATAGCGTTGTGTGTTAGATGTCCGAAATATTTATTATTATTATTATTAAAATAAATATGACGTGACACAAATTATAAATGGGTTCGATTGCGATGGAGAACAATTACAAATGTGTTGGGAATCCCCATACTATTTTCAATCATCCTTATTGCACAGAAACGTAACGGCATATTCCTGATGACTGTATTAGATGTCCCCGACACATATGTCCGTGTGGTGACTTGGTGACGGATCAAGAATACCTAGTGTCACATTCCTATTTATTCCGTGAGTATCCTAAGAGTCGACTAAGAGACCAAATAGGGCATAATTAAAAAGAAGTTGATAGCAGTTGGCTTTAGAAACCATAGTAATTTCTTTAAACCGTGATGCGGCAGATAAGTAACAAATATGGTTCGATGTTCAGCCGTCAACTCAACGAGATAGCTTTTTAAAAACCAGTTAGACTAGCACGCAATTTTTTGCCTGAATACAATCTTTAAATAATAATAATAATCATTAATTAATTTTAATCACAGTACAAAACAGGACAACAACAGCATTTGTAAGACGACTAGTGTCTGCACTACTAACTTTTAAACTTTCGCAAATTAATTTTACGGGAAATGTGTTTGAATTAGACGTAAGTCTGTAGCGCAGATCACCTTTATGTATATATTTATATTCCTTTAGAAGGAAGTCGGCCAAAGCAGACATGAAGAACATGGACTGCTTACTACATTTATGACAAGTGTCTACAGTACTTACGTACAAGTACCTACATGACAGTAGGACTGCAAAGAGTGGGAATACTTGGTCCAGCGTGACATACAGTAGGCAAAAACCTCATTTGTAAGGAAAGTTTAGTAAGAATAGTTCACTGCAGGATATATTCTGCTATTAAAGTCTGTTAATAATCGTAAACACGTACGTTACGTACTTGATAAACGTAAACGAACGGGTCGGTTCGACCGGGGCGGTACTACCGTCGCACAGAAAATCAACGTAAAATGACAGCGATCACGCTGTCGTGTTTCGTTGGTGAGTGCGAGACCGTAGGCCCAATAATGCAGAAGCATCACTAGCCCGCCATGGTGTGGGTCGCCATGCTGCATTGTTGCAGTGTCTGCATTTGCGTATGGTGACCACCACTCTTGGATTCTGCTTATGCTTTCATCAGGCAGAGTAGAGTCATTTTGGCAGGGACAAATATAAAAAAAAAGTAAACATCATTTGGGTAAAGCCTTTCGTATTTGTACTTTTATATTAGCGATATGATAAGCTTGTGTGGGTGGTTAATCTGAACCGAATGATAACTAGCGATATCCATTACAATTAGTGGTGGTCTCCAAACTTTTGGAACCAACTTATCTATCAGCGCTTTGAAAAATTATCCCTTCCATATCGTTACATATAACATTTGTTTGGTAACAGATTGTTCTGTATTTACCAGAAAAACATTTAGCACACGACTGGTTATTCCAATAGAGTTTATATTGATCCACATTGAATGACTCTATGTGTGATGTGGCGCAGTGGTAGCGTATGCGACTACTGTACTTGAGGTCTTGGGTTCGATTCCCGGGTCGGACCAAATGTTTGTATGTTCTGCAAACATTTGTTTCGGAGTTTGGTTGTTTTTCATGTATAATATATACTAGTATGTATTTACAAAAAAGCTAGTATGTTTTTATATCAGTTGTCTAGTACTTATAACACAAGCTCTGTGCTTGGCTTGGGACTAGATGGCGTTGTGTGTTAGACGTCCGAAATATTTATTATATCGCAACTAGCTGACCCGCTCAACTTCGTTGGTGTCTCTCCATAAGAAATATTCTTTTCCCATTTACCCAACATTTTCGGTCGATACCCGGCTCCTATTGCTCGTAGAGTGATGTTACATACCCTAAAACCTTCCTCGCTAAATGGGATATCCAAGAAAAAAAGAATTATCAAAATCGGTTTAGCCGTTCACGAGTGATGTCGTGACCAAGGCAAATAGATTCATTTTTATATATATAGATAGGTTTCAATAGGTATTGAAAAATTCGAAATGCAGTCCTCCCCTTAGCTAACATGCTAGTTAGCCTCTATTTTCTTGTATTATTGGTTAATATTCGGTCGCCACGCCACTCTCTACTCCGCTTATGACTGTAGGTTCAAACCCGACATGGGACACTTTGTGTGATCCACAAATTGTTGTTCTATCTCTGGGTGTTCTTTGTGTCCGTTTCATGTATGTTTATGCGACACAGAACACATTCCAAATGCGGCAGTTGTATTTTAAAAAAAAATAAAGAAAGTGAGTTTCAGTCTTTTAAGCAAAAATCTAATTTACAAATGAAAAATAATGTCATTGATAAAAATTATATCTTGTTATCGTCTATTGAACAATCTAATCCGACATGTAAATAAGTCAACATTAACGCGTGAAAATTATTAAGGGGCTCAGCAGAGTACCCGTAAAGTCCGGCAAAAAAGACACAAAATCGCAATATACTCTTCTCAGAAACTCGATTCACGTTACTTTATCTTGGACTAGCCGACCCACGCAACCTCGTTTGCGTCTTCTATTGCCCGTAGCGTGATAATTTTCCCCCGTTTTCGAAACATTTTTCATTGGTGCTCCGCTCCTATTGGTCCTAGCGTGATGATATATAGTCTATAGCCTTCCTCGATAAATGGGCTTTCTAACACTGAAAGAATTTTTCAAATCGGACCAGCGGTTCCTGAGATTAGCGTGTTCAAACAAACAAACTCTTCAGCTTTATATATTAGTATAGATAAAGGCATGCCCTTGAATTTTCAGTAACCCATAGGTATAAAATAATGTTAAATGGTTGCCGTACTTATTCAAACTAGTCATGCCAAAGTATGGAGTACCTTAGTTT
This sequence comes from Spilosoma lubricipeda, assembly GCA_905220595.1. NCBI lineage: Eukaryota > Metazoa > Arthropoda > Insecta > Lepidoptera > Erebidae > Spilosoma > Spilosoma lubricipeda. Next base: position 4,134,842 of record HG992287.1, on the reverse strand, counting down.
GTCCCTGTTACCAATCATCAATATTCTAAAATGAACCCGCGTGCTTTAAAGTTAAAACATTTGCTTTAAATATTGTATATCTTATAACTCCGAAAAAACTTGAAATATAGAATGACTTCAGTCACGTTTTCTGTATATACCAAATGCATAAATAATGTCGTATTTCTATGATGAATTTTACGCGGTTCCTATCAGTTAATTCGTCTGCACCACAAAACATCGAGTTCTCTTTATTACTTAATTTTTATAATAACAACATTTTATAGCTACATTATCCATATTGTCTATATTTCTAACTCTTTATTAAATTAAGTAAACTTGGCAATCGCACATGATAATGTTTGTATACGCATAAAAACTAACGATATATTGAATTCGGATTTTGAGAGAGATTTTTTTATACACCTTATATTAATTCGTTCTAGATCGTGCTCTAATAGAACGCCAAAAGGAAAGGCTGGAAAGATTAGCAATGGCGTTGGCCCAGGAGAAAGGGCGGCTGGCCCAGTTGACCAAAGAGACGCGGATCTTGGCGGGGCCGCCGCCATTACCGTCGGCCACTCAGCGACTTCGTGATGACGTTGAGAGGTTGCGAAACCAGTGTGGATCTCTCGCGAAAAGACTTGAAATGACTGGCAATGGTAATGTATGATTGTTGGTATTATTAATTATGCAAATGGATTTTTAGTAACAGTTTGCAGTGATGAAAGTGAAACGTAGGTACTGTGGACTTACTTCCATAAATTGTTTATCCATGTGTGAATGCGTGAGTAGCTCACATATAATGGAACTTCCTGTCAGGGACTTTTTTTTTTAATTTTAATTGCGCCAAAATGATTCTACTCTGCCTGATGAAAAGTATGAGCAGATTCCAAGAGTGGTAGTCACCATCCTCAATGCGAGTAAGGACATTGCAAGCACGGTGACCCACACTATGGCCGCCTAGGACCCCGCTTAAAGGACTCGGGATTTTAGTGGGAGGGAAAAACGTGCGCTGGAAGTAAGTTCCAGGTTTTGACCGCTCGGCACAGAAAGGAGGAACCGAAGCGATGAGTACGAGATCGAATGTCTACCACTCTGATGCGGTGACTTCCAAGGTCGGCACGAACTCAGGTGCAAAGTTGGAAATAATTTCATAAGGATTTCAGGTTTTTCACTGTGTCTGTCCATAGTATCATACTTCCTAAACGGGTGACCTAATTTTAGTTATTTTTAATTTTCGTTTAAATGGTGACTTGAACTTGATTGTAATCTGTCATCGAGTGATTTCTACTATACGCGGCTTCGCTCACGCAGACTTTCATCTCCTGATTTACCCCCTTAAGGGTGGAATTTCGAAAATGCCTTTCTTAGTGCTCACTTACGATAAATAAAAAACCTACTTGCAAAATTTCAGGCTTCTAGGTTCTAGGTGTGCGTTGATCTCTCTCTATGTCAGTCATCTTCCTCTTGTGTATATATATAGACTACCGAACTACCAACCTTACTTCATCGACAGTAACTACGCTTTAGCAACTTTGTGAGCTCTCGACGCAGTAATATTGTACGTAATGTATCTGAAATTTGATCCCAACAAGTGGAACCTTGTGACATTGACGCCTACACACATTGTTTTATCAATAACGCCATAGCGATAACTTACTCTCGTACAGACAATATATGATAAGCAGAACAAAACACTAAGTTTACCTCTTTATTGATAAGTTATAACTTTCTATTTTCAGAACCAGATGATTCAGGGAATTTCTACAGCAATATCTACACCGGCCAGCGGCCATCGTCGTCCTGGCAGTGCCACATGTGCACATTCAGGAATCACCCGCTCCTCGATAAGTGTGAGGAGTGCGATATGCCACGGATATTAGTAGGTACGTCCCCGTCACCCCTTAGGACACAGGACTCCGGCTTCGGCTCCTTCCGAGACCACAGCCGAAAAGGCGCTAACCTACCGCCTTCACTAACTCAAACTCAATCAGCCTAGTCGATGTTTCAAACATCCAAAACCCTGAAAATTCGCGCCAAAGGTGGCCTTATGAATAGAGTTCCTTTGCCTTATACAGTGCCTATAGTGTTTAAAAAGTTACAAACCAAAAACAATCAGTGCTTGTGTATCAGTGTTCAAAACTTTTTAAACTCAGTGTGTGTTTGAAGTGTTGTAAAACTTGAGGCTAATCGGAAATTATATTGTGCTTTAAAACTTATCCAGCATGTTATGTTGGCATGAAAACGTTTATTAACAATGAAAATACCAACAATGCGAACTGTACCTGTGTTGGAATTTTCTTTTTATATTTTTCTTTAATAATTTAAAGAATCATATTTGTATTTTAACAATAAATCTCATTTGTGTCTAGACCAATGAAATCGCTTTGGACTGGAATCTTTTTGGTATAGACGTGAATGAGCAAATATGATCCTCGCATGTGTGTTCGTCTCTTTTTGTATGCGATTGGATTTTTCTGCGATTCTTATTTCTTGTAAAAACGTAGGGATATACAATATTAATAATTAATTTCGTCGGTTATTCAGCATGTACTTACCTCAAAACTTTTGACAACTGTGCAAACAGTTAGGATCATCCAAAATAAATAGTAAAGCTCAGAAAAAAATATTTGAATGCAGCTTTGTGAGAGACCTTATATTAATGACACTTTACAAATGCCTAGAACAATCGTAACGGGTGATTACAAACATCAACAGGCTAGAAGAAAAAGTTGATTTTTTCCGAAATTAGTTCTGATCCGATTATTAGTGTGTCAGCAGATAGCTCAACTATCCTCATAGCAAAAAATAGTGTTTATAAGTCTTCTTGCAATTCTTGCACCTTTATGTTGACTTTGTATGATACTTATGTATTAGATCTGCAAATTTTCCATTCGTTCTCGTTAAGTACTTTTTTCTGTTTATTAAATGCGAACTTAGAATTATTTCTTTGACATTTATCAGTTGCTCAGATGTTAGATCTTGAATCATTCGACAGAAGGTACGTGCTTAGCATTTAAATGTCCATATTTAGATAATACAACTTCACGGGCACGTGACTTTCCTCTCACAGTGACTCACTACCGTTTGCATAATTAAATACTTTAACAAGTCGCTAGATATAAAAAATTATTGCAATTAAATTTTTTGTTATAAAAACTTGATTGGTGTTAACAAATGTCAAAGAAAAAAAATGGCGGGATCGCGTTAATGTATCATAATGGCGCCAATTAATTTATAGGTTACTAGCGACCCCGGCAAATATTATTTTGTCTTGTCAAAATGGGTGTAGGAATGGGAAATACTTTACAACCTGTTTTCATGACTACGAAGTATGTATATAAAAAAAATTTAAATCGTTTCGGGTACCAGCAATCACAAATACCGCGACACGAGATATTTATTTAGATACTTAATAGTAAACTAAATCAGTCGTAATGTTTTAAATCTATATTGTTGATGCTTTTTAATAAATAAACGTAAAATAAATTTCTAAATAAAGAATATCATAAGTGTGAGTAGTACTGAATAACCGTTGAAACGCGAGATTTTGTAAATTATACTTTTTAAATAGTTTTAAGCACAAAGAAATTATTAGATGAAGTGTATTTATTGTTTTACTTAATTAAATTATATTAGGCAGACATATACATCACTTGTTGACTGGTCAATTAATTTAGTGGGACATCACACGATCTCGTTTTAAGACTATTATTGCGCCTTGCCAAAAATGTTAAAAAAAATATTTTACTGCCCTTCGAAAAAATAATAAATAAACTATTATACCAGACGCCTGTGATTTTGCTCAAACTTTCTTGCTCAGTCTTCATAATAGACTTTTTATAAGAATTACTTTAGTGTATGCTCTACACGAGTTTACTTCATATTTTATTGAAATTAAATTAAACAAATGTGGTCAGAACAGAATTTGTTCATTTAATATTGATGAAATAAATGAAAAAAATCATGCCTTAGGTGTGACTTTTAGGATTTTTTTTTAATAAATTCACAATTTAAATAAAAAAAATTAAAAACGCCGTTTTAAATTTTTCCAGAAATCGAAGGTCAAAACAAGTCTTTGATAATATTAATTATTGAATTATCAAAAACTATAATGAATGACGATGAAATATTTTTCGGGCTTCGTTGATGAAACAAATAGGCATACAAATCACAATATATTGTTTATTCATTTTTGCTATTTTAGCAATAATTATTGAAACTAGGCAATATACATAGTATTTTGAAAAGGTACCTGCCTTTTCAAAATACTATGTATATTGCCTAGTATCAATCTAGATACAATAGATACTAGGCAATATACATAGTATTTTGCAAAGGCAGGTATGTTGTAATATATATATTCGAATTTAACTGTGATAGTCATAGGGATTTTTTCATTGTTGATATACATATATATCCTTGTCTTTTACTACAACTACATATTAGGTATAGGGGACATTCAGGTAACTGAATGCTTTTCAAATAATATATAATGTGCAATAAACTAGAATTTGTAAATCCAATAATGGTTAACCGATCTAATACGCATATAGACCCACTTTTCAAACATTTTGACACATTTCATATTAATGAACTTCCAAGTTTTATTAAGATTTTAGATACTAAGTAATGTGTGCTAGATTGTTATTTATAAATTGTTGAATGCACATTATTTATTTTAATTAAATATTTGAAATATTGTGGCTTGAAGTTTAGACGTTGTTATTGTGTAGGATAATTTGAATTGTGATCCATTTTTATTGTATATTAGAGAATAAATAAATATTATGTTTATTATGAAATTTCGATGTTTCTTTGTTATGCAAGCGACCGACGGCTCTGGCGTAGTAATCGAGAGGGCTGTAAGTCAAAGTCGGTCATTTTTAATTGTTTATTTGGAATGTCCATGAAACCGACTTCTAGTCAAGGTTTCATACGTGTACAAAAATTAGAAGTGCAATTTCTTGTTAGATAAAAAGCAGTAAGTACGGTAAGAATAAACTTGCTTATTCTTGTTTTTTTACTTACTACCCTCTCGATTACCATGACAGAGATATTAAGTGTTCTCTGCCTGTACAATGGATCTAGTAAATAGGCTGGCTTTAATTTATGACACTCCTTAACATATTTGGTGGCAATGCGATATTCATAAAAATAACAAACACTATATACATTAATTTGTGGCATATTTTGTAAAAAATCTTAGAATACATTGCCTTGTCAGTTCATAGCAAAAAGTCCTTGAAATATCATTTTTATTCAGTAAATAGCTACACCTTACTTATTAATTAAATTTGTGGTCACTGGCTTAAATATACCAACGGCCTTATATTTAATGTAGAATAGCCACCTCTGACTTTTTGACATACTTTATGATGCCTGAGACAAAAGGAAAAGTTCCAGAAATGGAAGTGATGTTACATAAAAAATAGTAATCAAATAGCCATCTGATATAAATATTAAAGTATTTTTTCAATTAAATAAACTAAAATTCAAAGTATGTGTATATAAATGTTAACCTACTTTCCTGTTCTTTTCTTCAAATTAATAAAATTTAAGGTAAGTTGTTTTTTGCTCTCATTAATACCTTAACCAAGATGTCGTGAAGTGGAATGCTTTTTTTTATACTAGCAACATTTTTTTTAATAATACTACTTTATAGTAATATTCGCATTATTTTTAAACAGTTCGTGCACCAGATGGAATAACTGTTCGCCTAATGCCGGGTCGACGGAGTAAGTACTTTTATATTAATAACTAACATCCGAAGCAGCAATATTATTTAGTTAGATCATTCACCCTACTCATGCCGTGGGTGTCCTAAAAACTAATATAATATTTCTTAAGACAAAGACGCGAATTTCAACAGACTGACGTTTAAAATGCTATTGTCCTCTAAAGACAAAATGTCTTTAGAGGACACAGGTGGCACCACCATATTTTTCTAAAACGGCTTTATACATATTATTATTTAAGTTCAGAATAAAAATGTTAGGATACAATAAAGCAGTCACATCACTTATGGCCGAACTTACTCTGGCATTACAGTAGGTGTTGATCTACTTACTAACATAAGAGTAATACGTTTTTAATAATAATAATAATAATAATATATCACTTTATTGTACACCAGATTAATTATAAGACTAAATTAAACAAACTAGGACGTACAATTGGCGGCCTTATCGCCATTAGGCAATCTCTTACAGGCAACCATGGGATGGAAAGAGAAACGTGGAAAGTAAAGGGTAGTGCCTGGTGTATTAAAAGTAGATAGGGAAAAGAAGTATATATACATATTATATTATATAAATAAATAGTAACACCTAGTGTGGATGATTAAATAATTATGTAGAAATATTAATAATAATCATAATATTATTTAATAGATAATCCATATTTAGGGACTCGAGTGAAGTTTTGTGACCCAATTTGGAACAAGGTTGGTTACGTGTCGTTGAAGTCTCCCAGGTAATATTCCTTCACCAGTCTCTTAAAAGCAGCCAATGTCTGCGCACGTCTTATCGTTACTGGTAGGGCATTCCACAACCTAACTGCTTGGACAGTGAAGGAGTGGTCGAGGAATTTTGTAGTATGACTTGGCATTTTCAATCTCAGGTTCTCCGACGATCTCAACAATCTGGAGTGTGCGTCATGCAGAAAGGTGAACCGTGATTTAAGGTAACGTGGAGTAAGAGGATTGAATAGAATGTTATAAAGAAGAGAAAGAGTATGAGCATTCCGGCGAAGGCGGATGGGTAACCATTTAAGCTGTTTGCGATAATCGGAAACATGATCATATTTGCGTAATCCAAATATAAATCTTATACAGAGATTTTGGAGTCTCTCAAGCTTATTCAATTGGTCTTCATTGAGATCTAGATAACTGGCATCAGCATAATCGAGGATGGGGAAAAGAAGGGATTGTGTAAGAGCAATCTTGGTTGATAAAGGCAGAAAATTGCGTAGTCTGCGCAATGACCCTGTGGCAGCAAACATTTTGCGACTCAGCTCTTGTAGCTGAGGACCCCAGGATAAGGTACTATCGATGTAAATCCCCAAGTTCTTCACCTTGTCGCTGTACGGTATCAGTGTGCCATTGCAGGTGATTCGTGGCAGCCCCGTCCAATCAATTCTGGAGATCATTTGAGAGCTTCCAATAACTATTACCTGGGTCTTGGATGGATTTATTTTCATACCGTAGGTGCTACTCCACTTACATATTCTATCTAGATCAGCATTAGTGGTGTTAATAGCATCAGACAGATTGTTCAGTGTTGCCCTGGTATAAATTTGGAGATCATCTGCGTATAGGTGGTAGGAAGAAGACAGATTATTAGTGATGGTGTTTATAAAAACAGAGAAAAGTAGCGGAGAGAGCACGCCGCCTTGCGGTACACCGACTGTAGTACTACACCAAGAAGACACGGTGTTTTCAATACTAATGCGCTGCCGGCGACCACACAGGTATTTGTGAAACCAGTCAATCACGGTTGGAGATATGTTGAGAGAGCGCAGCATACACAGCAGAACATCGAAGTCAACGGTGTTGAACGCGTTACTGAAGTCAAGGAGTGTTAGAACAGTCAGCTCACCATTCTCCATGGCAGATCTCATGTCCTCTGTGATTTGTACAAGAGTAGTAGTGGTGCTGTGACCGGGTCGAAAGCCAGACTGGAGAGGATTCAGTTGCAGGTTTGTGGATAGAAAATTCGTGAGTTGATTATGGATGAGGCGTTCAAGTACCTTGGAGAGAAAAGGGAGAATAGAGATAGGGCGGTAATCGGAAAAGCATCCGGGATTTTTCTTTTTAGGAATGGGTATAATTTTAGCATCCTTCCAAGCCTTTGGGAATACACTAAAGGAAATTGAATAATTGAGGATATGGCAGATTATAGGAAGAATTTCATTAAGGATTGGGAGGATCATATTGCGGCTTAGACAATCAAAACCCACCGCGTTCGAAGCTATGGATACTACGCTCTTCTTAACATCACAATCAGAAAATTGACTAAAATAAAATGGAGTACAGTCAGGAGTCGGGGCAGAAGTGAGAAGTTTCAGTGTTGCGTCTTTTGTCATTTTATCAAAATTTGACGAAGTAGAGAAATGTTGATTTAGTAAATTTAGGTTGATATTTTTAGGAAATGGTTCATGTCTAGATTTGCCTACTCCCAGTGACTTTAAAAATTTCCAGACTTTAGCTGGATCTCCGTTTTCAACGGAGCTGTGGATGTATCGGCGTTGCGCATTCCTACACACCTTACTGCAATGATTCCTGACAGTTACATATTTCTCGCGCTTCCTATCGCTGGGATTCCTTTTAAATTTAGACTTAGCTGTCACTTTCTTCTTGATTAGGGATTTGATGTCCTCAGTGAGCCATGGTGAAGGAAGACGTTTGACCCTCATTTCTTGCATCGGCGCATGGTCATCGTAGAGAGTCATTAATTTATCACTGAAGAGTTCAACCTTGTCGTCTATACAGCCAGCACTGTAAAGAGGGGCCCAATCAATATTGTTGGCATCCCTAGCCAAGGCATCCAAATCCATGCCTTTGAAGTTTCGCTGCCGGATTGTTTTTGTTTTAGATTTAGGCGGGTGGAGACGATAGGACAGATACAGCAAGTCGTGGTAGGAAAACTCGTCAGCCGAGTACTGGCCGTACTTAACTGCGAAATTAGGAGAGGAAACAAGGATAAGGTCTAACAGAGACGGAGTAGAGTGAGGGAAATAATGGGTTGCATTAGAAGGAAGAATAGACAGATTGCTAGATTGAATTATAGATTGAAGAGTAGACGACCGAGAATCGTTTTTGAGGAGACAGGTATTGAAATCACCCATTATTATGGTATGACTGTACAAAGGAGTGAGTTGCTCTAGTAGCAGTTCAAACGAAGAGAAGAAGTTAATGCGTAAGGAAGGACAATAATATACTCCAAGAAGGATTTTAGAATGAAGGAGTTCCACTTCAAGGAAAAGATGTTCACCAGCATTAGTTGGAGGGGGCTGCGGCGAGAAACTAACAATGGAGTAGGGAATATGAGAACGTAGGTATATAGCAACTCCACCGCCGCCACCCACAGCTCGATCATTCCTAATAAGGTTGAACCCCGGTAAAGAGTATGCAGAAGAAGGTAAGCAGGGCTTAAGCCACGATTCGGAAATAAGTATAACGTGTAAATTTGTACAGTCAAAACATGCCAGTATATCGGTGAAGTGAGCCGGAACACTTTAAGCATTAATGTGTACAAGGTTCAGATTCTTGGGAACGTCGGAGAATCGAGACGAAAGAGTCTCAGCTATTGTTGGATCACCCTGAGAACCAACACTACTACATGCAGACAAGAAGTCATTGCTGTCATCACTGCAGTCAGGCGTAGACATCTCAAGCCTCCAAATCGATGGTCGAGAAATTGAATTGTAGTGTGATTAAATAAAATAATTATACGGGATATAAATAAATATATGGAATAAGTATATTGTAATATAATGAATGAATATGTATAAAAATGTAATATGTTAAATAAATAAAATATTAGAACGCTAACTCCATCTGCCGGTTGCCAGTTTAAAACAAACCAGTATAATAAAAATTAGTGTGAAAAAAAAAAAAAGTATTAAAACAAACAATAAGCAAAAATAAACACAACATAATTTAAAACAAAAGAAAAAAAAAGACATACAAATGGCAGAGAAAACAAAAAAAAAACAATTTAAGTCCTTAAAGTTTCAGCCCAGATGAGTAAGTTAAAAGCCTTGGCTTCATAGATGGAGCAAAGTACAAAGTTCTTGTGTTTCTCAACGAAACACAATCAGTGACATGTTGATTGCTGTCAGTCAGTGTCAGATAAACAAAATTTTTTTACTACCTACATAAAAATCTTTTCTCTATTTTGGAAAGTGTAGGGCAGTTCATAGATGTCGCTACTTTTACTTACAGTATGCAAGTTTATTTAATATCTACCCTTTATCATATACATTTTCACATTTTCATTTATTTTCCATTGTTTCAGAAATCACGCGTTCATGGGTATTATGAGATGCAGACGGTAGTTAAATGAGAATACGTTTGACTGATCGCGTTAAAATCCTCAAAAATGTCTCCAACACTGCTAATTCTAGAGTAAATATCATCTAAAAAATTTTTGAAGGAGCATAACGCGATCGACGCTTAAGTGCAGTAGTAGAAACCAATCTGTGATATTCGCATTTGGTAATTAGAAAGTCTGATTTTTCTGTTATAGTTGTAAAAAGGTATTTTAATTTTTTTGATTTAACACATTCCAAAGAACCCGTTATTCGATCACATTGTTATTTTCTTGCCTGTTCTCATTAAGTGCTCTGCTGTTGTACCAAATGCGGATAACGAGAAAGTTATTTACATTTTAAACACTGCTGCACTTAAGGTCGATAGGAAAGTATTATATTTAAGCGATTACTGTTTTTACAACGCTAATATAGATGGCGTTGTTAATGTTAAACTATTTAAGTACTTTATAAAAACACAAATATGTTCTCTTTACATTATAATAAACTTGGAAATATTTAATGTATTGCTTTTAGTTATACATACTAAATTACTACAAACGTCTTATAAGAGCAGCAATAAATATTTAAAATGTTCGTTAATAGAACGATTAATAATGATTCTCTTGTACATGAGTGCGCGTGAATAAGAATACATACCTAATAATCACAATCATATATAAAAAGATCTCATGAGCCTGGAGGCAAAAATATAGATAGCTCAAAAACATTTAGCTTATGTCTACATGATCCATATGTTTTTGCGCTATCCACTCCAATAATTGTCAATATATTTATAAACTGCTATTTACTGCTGTTGCTATGTATGTAAAAATTGATTCAAAATTTGTAGTAATGTAATTTTATTTAAAACTGCCTTGGATCTCCGCCATTAATGTCACGATGCAACGTCACGCGCATACATCAATCACAAAAAAAAACAGAAACAAATATTGTAACACGCAGAAGCTATTTTGCAGCATTTATGTCGCAACACATACCTATTGGGAATAAGGCACCAACTTGCCAAATACTACAATTTCATTGTACGTCATGTTAAATAGACCTAAATACTTAAGTTCTCTCTCATTTATACGCTGTAATCTAATTATGTATATTTGAACCAAATTCAGTCTGTTGTAACACACCGGTGGGAATTAGCCAAAGCGTCTTTTCCGATACAAAACAGTGTGTAATTTTTTGAGGGGAAAAAATCTTCACACACGCCTTTTAGATACAAAAACAATTGCCTATCACTACGAACTCACACATAACATTTAAAACAAAACATTCAGAATTTCACGTACTCATAAATCTTTTCTGTGTCGTATCTATCTGTGTAATGCGTAGGCCCATTTGGGCTTATACATACTATGACAGAGGCGAACGTCTGTAAGCGTATGGCTACTTATACTCTTCCCTGCCGTGTTGGTCTATGGGTAACGGTGACCATAAATGCCATTTATACTAAAATTGGTTTTGAATCAGATTCTAAACCGATTAAGCTATTTATCATTAGGTCTTTTTTTATCTAGCATTTAATTGGAACCAGTATAAATATATGCGTTCGAACTACGGTCATACATAAAACAAACTAAATATTTTGTAACTTTTAGTGAAGATAATGATAATGCTAGACTTTTTAACCGACGTTTATTATTCAAAATCAATAAAAGTACAGGGTGGCCCATAAGTCTCTTAAAATGATAGTAAATAATATTGTGTATTTTTTGTTCTTTATTTTATTGCAATCATTAAGAAATGGTTTTTTTTTTTTTTAAAATAACATCTTCCAAAACTTATCCGTTACAATCGCGGCACTCCTGTAAGCGACATCTAAAATTATTCATTACTACACGGCAAGTAAGCTCTGTAATGCTTGCCATGTCTCGTCGGATATTTTCTTTCAGGTCATTAATTGACCGCGGGGTAGATTCGTACTTGTTGCTTTTCAAATAACCCCATAAAAAATCCGGACGCAGACTACGTGGTGGCCAGGGAATTTCTCCTCTCCGAGAGGTCACTTTGTTAAGGAAAAATTGACGGATGCTCCCTAGTTGCCAACCCAAACAACAGCAACTGCTCCATCTTGTAAAATCTGCTGTAGCGATGTTCTGGGTAAGTTGAATGCACTGGAACGCTTACGAATAGACTGAGTAGGATTTTTACAAATTTACCGTCAATGTTTTCTTCCGTCCGTGATGTCCTTGGTCGACCTGACTTTTTTTTCCAACGTCGAACCACTCTCCTCGAACTTAATAACCCGCTCTCTATCGTTTGAACACTTGGAGTGACGTTAAAGTTGCGTAAATTATGATATTCTCGAAATTTGCGTCGCGCAATTGTAGCCGAATCATTGTTTCGGTAAAACTCGTGCACATAAAAAGAACGGTAGCCCTCCATGCCGACGAATTCCCACAAGCCGCAGATACCCCCCGCAACCGCTAAAGCCATTCGCGCACGTCTTTTTATATTTTACTAGCCGACCCATGCAACCTCGTTTGCGTCTAATATTGCCCGTGACGTGATAATTTTCCCTCGTTTTGAAACATTTTCCATTGGTGCTCTGCTCCTATTGGTCTTAGCGTGATGATAGCTATCCAACACAGAAAGAATTTTTCAAATCGGACCTGTGGTTCCTGAGATTAGCGCGTTCAAACAAACAAACTCTTCAGCTTTATATATTAGTATAGATTCAAAATTCAAATTTCAGAGGACTTATGGGCCACCCTGTAGGATTCGCCTCAAATGTTAGTAATTCCAGACTTTCCTTTACATTTTGTCCAAAGTTTAAAAGAAATATTAAGGGCCAATTTTACCAGTGCGGATAAAGTTTTAGCTAGTTATCAGCCATGTAAAACTATCCCCTACCCCCCGTTGGCACGTCACGCGGACCGAGTTTCGCAAAAATTCTTAAAGTAGAAAATAAAGGTTGCTAATAAATAACTGACATAATAATATTATTTCTATTTTTACAAACCTGTAGTTAGCTGGAAGAAATTAAGGAAGTAAGTGGTGTAACTGGCCATAAATATTGCTTATTAAAATATTTTTAAATCGAAAATTCTTTGGACCAAATGAACTTGAAAAACTTCTAAATGAATAACAATTTGGATTTTTTCGGCATTGATTTGAGTCGAGATTAACTAACAGTACAGTTTCAAGAATCGAATCGAAGTAACGGTTTTTTAAAAACTAGAGCCGCCATCTGTTGCAAGTTTGCGTAATTCGTATAGTAATAGCATTGCCCTTTTCCCACTAAATGTTATAAACATCTTTATCGTCATTTACCCTTTTTACCCGACGACGGCGACGCCAAAAAGAAGGGTAATCGTTTTAGCCGTATGTATAGTATGGTCTACCTTAGCGCCTAAACTACTGAACCGATTTCAATGAATAAGATGTCATTAGATTTGCAATTATGGCTCGTGTGACATAGGCTATACACATATTATCAAAAGTTGTTACGTAGTCCGGTTATTGTTTTTAGGGTTCCGTACCCAAAGAGTAAAGCGGGACCCTATTATTAAGACTTCGCTGTATGTCTGTCCGTCTGTCACCAGGCTGTATCTCATGAACCGTGATAGTTAGAAAGTTGAAATTTTCAGAGATGATGTATTTCTGTTGCCGCTATAACAACAAATACTAAAAAAACAGATCAAAATAAATATTTAAGGGGGCTCCCATACAACAAACGTTTTGCTTGTTTTTGTTCGATATTGATAACGGCAACAGGTAGGCGCTTGAAATGTTCAGATATATATTCACTTTAAAAATCTTTTGGTACGGAACCCTTCGTGCGCGTATTCAATTCGCCATTTGGCCGGTTTTTTTAAATTGCTAATGCAATGTGTAACTTCGTGAAGAATTAATTAATTGCCTTCTTAACAGATCGCTAGTTAGACGCGAACCCTCTGCCCATAGAGCTAATGTAATCATTAGGCGGAAAAAGAAGCTAAATTAGGATCTAGAAAAAAGTCAGGGCGACGGATCTGACATAAGACGAAGAAACGGGACTGAGGTTTCAGTAGTTTGAAAATGCCAGAGTCGCTCATCGTATTAGATTGCTTCGTGTATTAGACGCAAAGTTTTTTGGGTCATAAGTTTATTATGTATAGGTTCCTACGTATTTCATTAATATGTATTAAATAAATAAAAATTGCAACTTGAAAGTTAATTTTCCAGTATTTAGCTTGAATATTTGCAAGAGTTAATTGAAGCAGGGCCGCTCGCATTTATACGTATTTTCGCTTGCTTAGAAGAGCAACCGAAAGTGGTCATAAATTTATGTCGATGTGGTAATAGGAATAGGTATAGTGCACGATGGAAAAACTAAATTCTGGATAATAGCTAATGTAATAGTACGAGATTAATAGAACGTCATACACAATTTACCGCCGCCGGCGCTGGCTTAGTTTCAAACTGTCAAAAAAGTCTTAATATTAACTACTAAATAAAAACATAGGACCCCGCGCGTCGTATGCGTAGATGATCAGCACAAAACTTATTTAGCAGCGTTAGTGAAAAGGCGAAAGGAGAATCATGAGAAAAAGTTTCCCCGCTTCCAATAACTCTAACTTTATCTAACAACTTTCGTCGAATAAGAGTAGGTATCTAAGTTTAAAAAGAAAATGAAAAGATTTCATTTACCGTCACAAACTAAACTAAATATGACACTGGCGTGAGATAAAACCTGCTACAATTAGTACTTGGGTACAGATTAGCGGCAAAAATATAACATACTAGTTGTTGCCCATGGCTCCGCCCGCGTGTATGTTAGTTATCGCGGCAAAAAGTAGCCTTTGTATTATTCTATGTATAAGCTATATTGCTGTAAAATGTCATCCAAATCTGTTCAGTAGTTTTTGCGTGAAAGAGTAACAAACATCCATCAATAGTACGATTACTGTATTTGATAAACAACGATTCTTCTCAAATCGATGCAAAAGACTGTCTTAAGCCTAGGATAAGCTTAAAGTTGTACAATTCTTTTAAACCAATCAAACCTTTTATTACGAGTGACGTAATGATAAAACTTTTGTTTAATGGCAGAACGCTACTTTAAAATAATCTTAACTTACTTAATTTTTATGGGAGAATATTATAGTGTAAGAAATTCTGTAATATTAAATAAATTCTTTGGTAAGTAGGTACAGGTATTTGATGCTCTAGACTAGAAAATTCAAGAATTTCAAAAAAATTGCATTTCTTATGAAGTCATTAGTCTTTGTCCTTAAAATGGCGACTGTAATTGTGTATGATAGAAAGGGACAGACCCTTGCTTTTTTTCTGTGAGCCTGCCAAAGTGAATCTACCCTGCATAGTGGAAAACATGAACAGAATCCAAGAGTTGTGGCCACCAAACTCACTGCGAATGCAGACAATGCAATAATGCAACATGGTGACCTCACTCTAGAAATGCTTCTGCAGTATTGGGCGTCCGGTCTCGCACTCACCAACGAAACACGACATCACAAACCTGTCATTTAGTTTGGGCTTCTGTTTAGTAGTATCGCCCGTTCGTGTTGAATTCAGCGTGGCTCTACTACATTCAAAGTGCTCCAATCGGAGACGCCCTGATAGAAATAATTTACTAAAGAAACAATCACTGTGATTTCTAGCCGAAGCTTCAACTGGTTGTATGTATGAGCAATAAGCATTTCATTCTGTATCTAAGAATTATCTGATTATCACCAAACAAGTATGTATGAAATTAGTGATAACAATTATATTTCTTTTTGTTAAAAAATCTTTTAATGTGCACATACGTACGTAAACGTAGTAAATCGCCTCAGCCTAATGTATTTTTGATTGTTGCAAATTACGAAACAGAAGGTAAGAAAGTTAAGAACTCTATACCTACCTACCTGCAATCTTTTTCTCGCCAATTTCGTGTGCTGCTATGAGAAGCTAAATAGTAAATACTTTTAAATATCTTTACTATTTATTGAAATAAAAACATATCGCCAAATGTGTTGCTAAACGCAAAAATCGAGAACTTATCGATCATTTCGGTTATTTTTTTTTACTAGCTGTGCCCGCTGTTTCGTACACGTGACATTTGGATTTTTAAGTTATTTTTTTTTTTCACCGTTTAAACTTTTCCTGGACTACGACAAACATTTAAAAACCAATATCAGCTAAATATCGGCCCAGCCGTTCTCGAGACAAACAAACAGCAATTGATTTTTATCTAAAAGATTTTTGTTAAGATAAAGAGAAAAAAATCGAGAAAAAAACCTAAAAATTGCAAGAAAAATAATAATACCAGTAATTAATAATTTATTCTATTGAACTGCGACGGGCCAATTACTTCTGACTAAACTTGTGACGCGTTAAAATAAATAATGGAGGTTTGAAATTTTATGAATGACATCTTGAAGTTTCTAAATTCCTTTTAACCAAGAACGTAATTTAGTATTTAGAGCTTTGAGAAATAAGCAATTAATTATGGGGCACAGAAAATTTCATACTAATACTCGATCGGGCTTTTAGGACTGCACTGTGGGTCGAAAATGAACTGTATTGGGCTTAAAAATTATAAAGATTTAAGTCTCACTTTTTAGCAGGAAATTTGCTTTTGTTTACCGTTACATTGTTCAAAAATGTTATTTATTGCAAACAATGAGTTAGGTATATTTAAAAGTTAAATTATGTACCTATAGTAATTTGTTTTTATAGTATATTTTTTAAACAGACAAGTTTGGAATTTCAGTTTAATAGCTTTTCACAAAATGTACCTATATATTATACGGTAATTAAATTAGTTTTTCCGTTTTATCTGTATGTTTATTTCGGCTATTCTCTGGAACAGCAGGACCGATTTTGACGAGACTTTTACTAGCAGATAGCTGATGTTATTTGAAGGAGTAACTTGGGATATTATATTCGTATATGTACTCGTATATATCGCAGACAAAATACATGCTTATGACCGTAAGAGCACACCGCGGATACTTTTTCCTCTATTGCCCCTCATATGCGCAGGCTCTAAAAGTGATTGATTAGCACATTTACATATTTTTATAATCACTAAAACAAAATATTTATTCAGTGAACTTCGGTTTTGAAGCCATACAAAACTACTCTTCACCTCTACCGGTCTATCCTCCATAGGGTAATTTTCGGTATGATCCCAGGCCTACATGATTAACAACAGCTTATCCAGATAAGCAATATTTTAACAAAAAAAAACTACTTTAAGAACTGGACTAAATTGAAATGGGAAGGAAGCACCAGCTTCCAAATAAAAAAAAACATCAAAATCGGTTCAGCCAGTCGAAAATTCTGAGCTAAGAAAACATTAAAACAACATTGTCGAATTGAGTCCCTCCTTCTTTTTGGTTGGAAGTTGATCAATAAAAATTTTCACTACACAAACAGAATTTTGCTATAGAATGAGAAAAAATGTTGTAAGTGACTCCTCATCATTTTTCGCAGTATGTAGGTTTATTATTAGGTTTTCACCTTAATCTTCTATTGCATAAAATTTCAACAAAAAAAAAATCGACTTCAAAAACTTGACCAAATTGAAAGTTTAAAAAAAAATCATCAAAATCGGTTCACCTCCTCCTTTTTTGAAGTCGGTTAAAAAATCTAAAAATATACAACCAAGTAACTAGATATACTCTATCGCATATTTTTAAAAAAAAATACTTTGTCGTCATAAATGTGCATCATTTGCCTATTTTTATTTGTTGATGCAATGGCCATTAGTATTTTTAGACAAGCAAATCTTTTTGATTGAAATATTATTACAGCACAAGACGTTTGTCTTATTTACGATCTGTTGCAAATTCAAATGAATTTTTTAACCATATTATATACTGGTCAAATCGAGTATCATGCAAAACAACTTGCACACCATGTTATGTTGATAAAAATAAAAAGTATTTAGAGCTTTTTATTATGTTTTTACATTTACAATGTATAAAATATTTATTTGATAAATAATTAATATTTTTATTTTATCGGATCTTATCAAAATAAACTTGTTATAGAAATTTGTTTAATTTATTTGTTTTATTTTAACATTCCAGATTTTTAATGTACTCATTTCAATTTTCATCTATTTATGTATTTATGCATGCAATTGGAGAGGCCTATGTCCAGCAGTAGAATGGTAAGGTGCTCCCACACAGCAGTTATATAATGTTAGAGAATTTTGGGATAACATTTCTTAACAAATTGTAATCAAAGTTATTAAATGTTACATGATGTTATACAACACCATGTAACAACATATAACATGTTGTAGCAAATGTTATCGTGTTACAAATGTTTTATCTATACTAATATATAAAGCTGAAGAGTTTGTTTGTTTGAACACGCTAATCTCAAGAACTACTGGTCCGATTTGAAAAATTCTTTCAGTGTTAGATAGCCCATTTATCGAGGAAGGCTATAGGCTATATATCATCACGCTAAGACCAATAGCCACCATTAACCACGGGGTTCAGCCAGTATATTACTATAAAGGTGAATGTAAGTTCGTTTCTTACTTTTTCACGCTAAAAATACTTAACCGATCATAACAAAACTTTGAACACATATTCTTGGAGGTATTACAAGCAACACAGGATACTTTTCTTTAAATGCGAGCTAAGCCGCAGGCGAAAGCTAGTAGTAAAAAAAAGAATATTTGCAAATATAGAAAATTTATTATACAGTAAGTTGGTATATGCCATATATCCAAACTATTATAGCTTAATAGAATTGTTAATACAAAAAAATACCAATCTAATTCAGAACCTCTTTTTGGAAGTTGGTTAATAATGTGACTAATTTACATTCATATTCTTTCAATTAACAGGAACCCTGTTGCATTAGTTTATTGATAATATATGTAGGTATAACAATATTTGAGACATCCGACACACAATGTCATCTATAGTGTGTCCAACCGTTTATTTAACTTTTGACAGATCACGCACATAAAGTTTTGTAATAATTTTTGATCAATGTACTAGAGGGAATACTGTACTTCATGGACGGGCTCCGCCCACTTAGAGATGTGTCATTCATAATGAATGATCACAGACTATAAAAACGGGTTTGAAATAAATCGATTATCGATTATATTAATAAAATATACAATGACATTATTGTGATTATATTTTATATCAAATCACACGGTCTCTAAACTTGAGTCACTGATATAAGAGGCCCATTATTACAGCTCTCCTTTTCAAAGTATTCACGAAGTCGCAAGACAAACTCTCTTGTTTGTCCTTTGAGCACCTTAATTTTTGGCATTTTGACAGTAACGAAGGGAGGGACGATACGCTCAACTCAACCAAACGTGAGAATTCACAAATAAATCAATACGGAGGAATAAAAATACTCAACTCGACGTATGAAAATGTGAATTATGACAACTACAAAATGTCCGCTACGCGTCCGGTGTTGCGGTTTAATAATTTATTTATTTTATTTATTCTTCCTGCAATTACATTGCATAAGGCGGACTTAATGCCCTAGGCATTATCTTCCAGTCGACCTTTGGGTGGTGCAGAGCTGTGTGTAGCAGGTGTATTATTGAAATAAGTGAGAATGAATACATACATATTTGTTATTTATTTAAAATATGGAAAAAATACATACATACATATTTGTATACATAAACAATGATAAATGGACAGATAAATTATCGCGATGACTCCGTCAACAAATCTCGATAGTGATTGCGCAGTCTAATCTTGAAAGTTGATCGGCTGGTACACGACCTAATATCTAGGGGGAGGGTGTTCCAGAGACTTACGGCTTGGACGGTGAAGGACGAATGAATAATTCGGGAAGAATGTGAAGGACAAAGAAGGAGGAGATTATCGGAGGAGCGAAGATGTCTGTCATGGTTGGAGCAAAGATATTGTAAGTGGGATGATAGGTAAGTTGGTGAGTTAGGAGAGTGAAGAAGAGAGTGCAGTGTGGTCAACGCCCGTAAATTACGGCGCTGTCTTATTGGTAACCATGACAGTTCCGTCCGGTAAGCAGATACATGATCGTATTTTCGTAAATTGAATACGAATCGAATGCAATTGTTGAGAAGCCGGTCTAGTTTATTGAGGAGATCTGCATTCAGGTCGAGGTAACACACATCACCATAGTCGATCACTGGGAAAATTAAAGCCTGCACTAGCATGGTCTTGGTTTTTATCGGGAGAAAATTTTTTAGTCGATAGAGGCCACGCAGGATATTCGTGACCTTTTGACTGACGCTGGTTACCTGAACTTGCCAATTCAAGGTTGTGTCTATGTGCAGACCTAGGTCCTTGACCGATTGACTAACGGGCAATACCGAACCATCGAAAATGACATCTGAGATGGTGTCATAGTCTATTCTACATATCATTCTTGGGCTCCCTATGAAGATCGCCTGACATTTAGATGGGTTCACGCCCAAGCCGAACTTGCTGGACCAGTTTTTTATGGTGTCTAGATCGTGGTTGATACTGTTAATTGCTTCGTCGATGTTTTCTACTCTCGCGTGTGAGTAGATCTGTAGGTCGTCTGCATACAGGTGATACGAACACTGAAGTTTGTGAGTTACGAAGCCGATAAATAGCGAAAAGAGAAGTGGAGAAAGAATGCCGCCTTGAGGAACACCAGAGTCAAGTTCGGCCCATAGCGATGCTGATTCATCAGTGCGGACCGACTGCTGGCGTCCCCGAAGATAGGATGAGAACCATTCCACTGCATCGTCGGAAATCATAAAGTGGGAAAGTATTGTAAGCAAAATCTCATGGTTCACTGCATTGAAGGCATTAGAAAAGTCAATTAATGCAAGTAAGGTTATTTTTCCCTCTTCCACCGCCGCCTTAACGTCAAGTGTCACCTTGAGTAAAGCTGTCCCTGTACTATGTCCAGGTCGAAATCCCGACTGATACATGTTGAGTAAGTTGTTTTGATGGATAAATTGAGACAGTTGCTTATGTACACAGGCTTCAAGGACTTTGGATAGGAATGGGAGTATGGATATTGGGCGAAAATGGGTGGGGAGAGACGGGCTAGCTACTTTGGCCAATGGACGTACATAAGCTTTGCGCCATATGGAAGGGAAACAGTTGGAGTCCAAAGAATAATTAATTATGTGTGTTATGGAGGGTAAGAGTTGATCCAGGATAGTGGATACCATAAGACGACTAATGTGATCGCTACCTATGGCTTTGGATTTTATGGACATAACAAATCGTTTGACTTCCTCAGATGCAACTGGAGAAAAATCGAAGAGGTTTATTTTAGGTCTAGGCAGACGGGCCACATAATCAATGGTTTCGGCTTTGCTTTGATGATCCAAAATAGTGGGAGTGGTGAAATGACGATTGATATCATCTAAAGCAATGCTCGTTGGGGGATACGTGTGGCGTTCACTACCAACACCAAGAGTCCTAAGAAACTTCCAGATGTCGGCAGGGGAAGATGTAGAGATGTTGTCGAGAATATAACGGCGTTTAGCATTACGTATCACCTGATTGCATTTGTTTCTAGCGGTTTTGTAGGCAAGCCAGGAATCATCACTTCGTGTTCTTTTAAAACGCCGGAAAGCTCCATTCCTCCTCCGCATTGCGCTGCGAATGCTGTCCGTTAACCAGGGGGTAGGCGGATGTTTTACTTTAACGTACCTTAGCGGAGCGTGGACATCATATAGGTGCAAGATGTTTTCGTTCAGAATTTGAACCTTTTCGTCGATGGTGACTGCTGACGCTAGGGGTTCCCAGTTGATATGTGAAGCATCCTCCTGAAGTTTGTCAAGGTTCATGCGTCCAAAACAGCGTCTGGACATCATTTTTGGCTTGGGCTTTGGCGCTCTAATCCTGTAAGAGGCGTAAATTAGGTCGTGATGTGAGAAACCAGGTGCTGCGTACTGGCCGTGCGATGAAACCTTCTCAAGAGACGAAGTGAATATAAGATCAAGCAAGGTATCTTCTCCATTTAGGTTATAGTGTGTGGCTTGAAGCGGTAAACTATGCAGGCATGAAGATTCTAGTATGCCCAATAATTTCCGACACCGGGGAGAGTTGTGAGACAGGAGATCAGTATTAAAGTCTCCCATGATGATGTGATGTTCGTAATCAGACCCTAGAGATTCTAAAACCGATTCGAATGCGGTGAAGTAATCAGTGGCTGGGGGACAGTATACGACACCTAGGATGAGTTTAGCTCCGCTGACGCAAACCTCCAAAAAGAGATATTCGGCGGCTGAGTCAGTCGGTGATATGAAGGCAACGTTGTAGGAAAAATCGGCGCGTAAATATATCGCAACGCCGCCGCCTCTTTTGTTCAATCTGTCGTTTCTGATAAGGATGAAGCCTGGAAGAGGATAAATGGTAGAGGGTAGTTGAGGTTTAAGCCAAGTCTCCGAAACCAGAACGGCGTCAACATGAGAATCGCTGAAAGTTTCAAGTAAGTCGCTGTAGTGACTGGGTATGCTTTGAGCATTTATGTGACAGATATTAAGCATACCACGACAATCTCGGTTAAAAGTGCTACGCAATATATCCCCGAGGTTTTCGGTTATTGAGGTAAAACTTTCATTTGTTAACGACTCAATAGAATCGTTAGCGGAGTAATAGGAGTCAATATCAGACATAATTCTAAATATTAATAAAGATGAATACTAAAATATATATATAAATATAATTATAGAAATTGGATATCACGAGACAATCAAATATTTAAAGTATAAGATAAAGCAATTCAGTAGGTACTCACGTCAATGCACCACCCGTCGGCTTACACTAGTGTTTTAAGATAAACTGGCGACCGAGACCAATACACACAATTACAGTAATCTATAGTGACAAAGGAAATAAGTCTAACAATTGTCAAGGTCAGCTTAAAAGAAAAGAAAAATAAGAAACAAAAATACAGAGGCATCGATGGTTGATACGAGAGTATGCGTAAGCACGGAACGCATCAACCACGAAGCTCCCCTCGTAAACATCAACTGACAAGCCTTGACCGTCAAACTGTCAAAGTTTGAAGTTTTGAATGTGTTTTGATTGATTTTGAACGATGACGAAATATTGCTAATAATGTAGGTAGAGGTTAATAAGTGTTAATTTCTATTGGATAACTGATAAGAACGAACATGAGGACAACTGAGAACCGAGAAGTTAGTTTTTACGGTTCCTAGTAATGTTGGACGTCCCACTGGCACCCGATGAACTGCTGGGCTTCGTTACGCGGTCTTGATAAGATGGTTTTGGATGTTTCTGCATTAATGGTTCTAATTCAGCTAAGGACGTAATCCTAATCCGGCTTCCATCTGCAACTTTGATCACTATAACACCTTCTTGGGTCCAACAACCCTTGACACCAAAATGAAGGCGGGCTCGGGCAAATGCAGTCTGTCTGGCCTTGGTTAGATACTCCTTGACCGTGATGTTCGTACCCTTGAGCTTAGTCTTCACCTTCCAGACAGCGGACCTCAAGTCTAAGGAAGAAAACCTAACCAGTATTGGCCTCTTTTGATCATTCTTGGGACTACCAAGTCTGTGGCAACTTTTAATGGACAATGTAGTATACTGCAAATCCAGTTTACTACGGAGAAGGCTCAGAACTGATTCAGTACAGTTCTCCTTGTCAACCTCAGGAACTCCTATGAAGACAAGAGCCTTCCGTCTATGTCTGGTTTCAATCATGTCTACAGTCTTAGCACATTCATCTATCTGTCCACGAATCAAGCCCAACATACTGAAAATAAGCTCACGGAAGGCTCTGAATTCTTCGGCAAGCCTACCAACGGTGTCCTTGGCTGGTGCGCTACATTGTATCTGTGCCTCAAGTTCGCTCATTCGCTTTGTGAAGATGTCTTCCAGATTCTTCTGTGCAGATTCGATGACAGCCAGTTGAGACATTTTGATATTAGTGTTCTTTTCAATTGAAAAAAGCAAGTGTTATGATAGTACTAGTGAACAGCTGACAGGTGGTAGTAAGTAAAAGCTTGTTGTCACATTAATAGCTTTACCAACATAAGTACAGGCAAATTGTCCAATTTAACACTGTTTTCACTATTGTATATAGCTAATAAGTTCTTACTTTAATTAATTTAACTTTTAAATTCACAAGCACAAGTGTTTAGGTTTTATACACCTACCCGAAAAAAGTTATTAAAAAAGTTATTAAAGTTGTTATAAAATTACGAAATTATCGGTAAAATAATGAGTGTGTTAAATCGATTAAAACTTCTTCATGTACAAAATCGATCGATAAAAGAAATCGAATCGGTAACGGGTCAGGGTATCACTATTTGATTAAGTATTAGAGCTGTCAAAAGTTAAATAAATGATTGGAAACACTATAGGCCCAAACTAAGCAGAGCTTTTGTATTGAATACCTACATACATACTTTTTTAGTAAATTCATACCTATCATAGAATACATTCAAAACAAATATTTGCAGATCATACAAACATTTGGTCTGACCTGGGAATTGAAGCCAAGACCTCAGAGACAGCAGTTCCAGTCCCTTAAAGATATTGTTTACAATGCTTCACACTAGCACTAATCTATTTGCTAAACTTAAGTATGGCTTACCAAGACATCCCAAAATAAGTGCTAAAGTGTTTCTTTGTTAATCCTAACACAACATATAATACAATTTTTTTTTAGTTTTATGTAAAAACAATTTAAACTTTTTTTTATGTGTGGCCTATGACATGCCAAGAGTGGTGGTCACCATACTATGAATGCAGACAATGCAACAATTCAGCATGGTGACTCAGACCATGGCGGGCTAGTGATGCTTCTGCATAATTGGGCCTCTGGTCTCACACTCACCAACGAAACACAACACTTGTGACACTTTCTTACTATTATCACAAATTCTGCCATTTATATCTTTTCTAATAGAGTTTAAGTATTTTTAACTATAAATAACACTTTCCAAACACTGACATGTAACATGAATCGAAATATTTTCTTAATAGATACTCATATTGCTGTACCCCGTTCTAAATTCTGCTTAATCTCAGCAGTGTGTTGGCCATAAAACCGCTCGAGTTTCTTGTTAAACTTGGCGTTTCTCTCATTAATATAGTCAATATCTGCGTCATCGTTATGTATCCGCCTTCTGGAGTATTTAGCCCTCTTCGCAATCTGTCCTTCCAAGTCGTCTACCATTCTGTCTATTGCTTGTTTACGATCTTCATGCATGCCGTGAATAATTACATTTTGACCTCCGTAGAAAGCATCTCCATACTTTTGTTTTTGTTTCTCATATTGCTCCATGTCAGGTGCAGGCATATTTTTGACCAATCTATTATACTGCCTTATTGTCGCTTGATCGTATGTCGAAAAGCCCTGATCTGGATTTTTTTTCTTCTTTTTACGTTCCAAACGTTCTGCCTCCGTCGCTGAGATAGCCAATAGTTTTACTCTGTCGTAATTTTTGCCTGATTTTTCAGCTTCTTCGCGCTTTGCTTGATCATCGAGTAACCACTCCGCCTGACGACGTTTCGCTTCATAATTAGGTGGTAACTTATTTCTGGCCTCTTCAGCTACTACCTCCTTATGATTGTGTGTCCTGGCTTCATTCCTGGCGGAATGTAAAGAGCGCAATCTCTTCATACGTTCCGCTTGCTTTTCTGCAAACGTCATTTCTTTAGGTATTGTCTCTTCTGTCACTGCACTCATTTTGATTAATGATTACTTTGTTTTAAATGTCACGAATGAAAATTTTAGTTGTAATTTTAGTGACTCACGGCGCGAGTCTCAAGCTCACACACAACACAACACAAGCGAGCCAGGTGAAGCGCTATCTCAGAAGTCAGAATTGTGTGGTGTTTATTTGGCTGCAACTTGACATTAGTGCGTGCGTGTGTGTGTATTTTGTAATGTGAATATAGCGCTAAGTGATAATGTGATAATGACTAAGCAAACAATGTTGCCAACTTAAAAGATATGCCAAAAGTGGAAATTATGCCAAAAATATGTTGAATTTTAAAAATGACTATAAGCGTTTTATTTTTTAGAATCAACTCCTCAACAAACGGCTTTCTTATTAGTGATATCGTCTAACAAATTATTAAAACAACCAGCGCTAGAACTCTCATTATTAAGGATAGTTTTCTCGCCATCAAAATCACGTAAGCGTCGAGAAATTCATGGCGCTTCTGGTTTCGATCTACAAAACACGCAACGAGCAAAAGCGAAGAAGCTGACACACACATTTTTTTAGTTCAAATAAAGCAACAATAAAAAAATAACTAATTAAGATGGACTTTGTCAATCAATAATATATCCTAAATTTGCCCCCTATCTCATAAAAAATATAATATTTCTTAAGTGTCTTTTTATATAGTGTAGCCTCTAAGTTTGGTAGCATTTCATACATTACTATGTGTAAAAAGTCATTAATACACAAAGTGCGAATTTCACTTGGATTAGTAGGTCACTGATAGGCTAAGCATGCACGAACAAAAATACCGTGACGTAGTGACATTTTATGGTATATAAAGAAGATGAATACCTTTTCCGGAAGGCTGTGTTATAGGTACATTTTATGTAGATTAAATGTTTTTTAAAGCAGTAAGAGCTAATTCTATGTAATATGGGTACCAAAAGAGCGGAGGGAATATGTAAAAGAAGTTATCCTGACTGAAACACGAAAAATTTATCGATCTGAAAAACAGAAGTCTTTAGACTTTAGGGAGTTATAAAAAATAGTCAAGAGATATTGAAAGTGGTGAAATTGCAAGATCTACTGCTTAATATGTAACATAACTAAGAAACACTTCAGTACCTAAATAATGAAGATATTAGCTTAAAGAGCTTAAATTCTCAACCTACAGCACAATAAAAAAAAATATAGCACCTGTATGCCGAATTCTTCCCCTATGGAACGACTCTTTACTTTTGGGAGTATGATTCTATGGCCTCATTGAAGACAAATAGGCGTAATAAAACATTGGAAGAACTAGTTTTACTTGAGTCTTTTACCTAAAAAGTAATATTTTTTCTTGTCATATTTCAGTGATTAACACGATTTATTCGTAAATAACATTAAGTAATGTCAATTGTCAAAAATAAACTTATATTCATCAAAATAAAATCTTGTTTTCTAACAAAAGTATTTTTATCTTAAAAAGTATTTAGAAGATACATATTTTATATCTAGTATTTCATATATTATACTACGTTATTATAACTAGTACTTAGCACTAGTAATAATAATTCGACAGACCTGGCTATCTGATTCTAAACTAGACAGAACTTGCGCGATGGTACCAATATTGCTGATAGACATACCTAAATATTACTAAATATGTGCATATAGATAAATTACATTAAAAAACTGATGATGTGTGGTCATCGTGCTCATCACTTATTGATTGCACGGTTGGCCTAGTGGTTTAGGCGGTCGCATCGTCGGCCGTTTGCCAAATCGCCAAGTGGTGCGAATTCAAATCCTACATGGGACAACACTTTGTGATCCACAAATAGTTACGTGTGTTGTGCGATCGAGGATGTATATTCCCCAAGTAGTAGACTTAATAAAAATTGTCCTGACTGGAAATCGAACCCCCGACCGGCAACCGAGTCTTACATTCTTGCCGCGTACACTGTTCTTACTACATTATTGCTATGAAGCGGTAAAGACAGTGTATAACTCCTTGGTTTGCTTTTGTTAATATGTAATAATAATTATACTTCACAAACCGCCAAAAACCAATCTCGTATAATGGCAGAGAACTAATACGAGACTGGAGTAGGCCGATGGCGATGATGTAGGTAATTTGTTCATCCATATTAAGGTGATGGACTGCATACCCACTGATGGATTTAAATAATAAACACGATGAGGACCAGAAAATAATGAATAATAAAAACAATTTATAATATAACTTTATACAAGAGAGATGTATAAACCAATCAAATATTATGCTTACATAATTGTTCCAAATACAACTTTACATTCGTACACATGTTTTCAATGAAACGAAAATAAGAACAGACCTAGTCAGTCGGTAGATCTAAAAGGATGCAATGAGACTTGAAAAGAATAATTCCACGATTGGTTTCTATCAAAACTATCAATTTTTACTTTTGTATGTAATGTTTAGATATTGACGGCAATAACATTTTGTAAGTATTTTTACCTTAATTTATATCCAAAGTAGGATAAAATTTAAACCATGCAGCTTTTGTTTTTTTTTAAGTAATAATGTATGAAACATGTACATAAATTCAAAACCTAGCTGATCAACACGACTCAGTCTGTCGTGGTTTATATAGTTATTCTCTTACGACTAAACTGTTTTCAAAATTTGATAATGGGTTACCGGCATTAAACATCCGTGAATGAGTGTTTTTAATTCCTTGTAAGTCACAAAAAAGTATATCTTAACTTGTCACATGTTTTCACTATTATCACAGTGTTTTCATACGTTTAAACTTTATCTTACAAAGTTTGTCCTACCATTGTTAATATTAAAAAACACTCTCCAAACATTAACTATAACCGGTAACCAAACCTTATTTTCTTAGCAGATGATCATATGACAAATAATCTCAGCACTGCGTTCACCACAAACTACTCGAGTCTCTTGTTAAACTTAATTAAATTTAATCTTAAAAAAAGTATAAATGTATTTGTATCAGTTGTCTAGTACCCATAACACAAGCTCTGCTTAACTTGGGACTAGATGGCGTTGTGTGATAGATGTCCAAAATATTTAAATTTAAAACTTGGGACTTCTCGCATTAATATTGTCATATCTACATAGTCGTCGTCGTCGACGTCGTCGTCGCCATCTGGAATGTTTAAACCTCTTCCCAATCTGTCTATCTATTGCCTCAATACTATGTCTGCCGTCAATGATCACATTTACACCTCTGTAGAAAGCATCTCCATACCTTTGTTTTCATCTTTCACACTGCTCCATGTCAGGTGCATGCTTGAATAATTTAGTCTTATTGTCACTTGGGTTGGATTCCTTTTCTTCTTTTTACGCTCTAAATGTTCTGCTTCCGTCTCTGAGATGTTCGAGAATTTTACTGTGTCGTAATTTTTGCTCAATTTTTTAGCTTTTTCAGGCTTTGCTCGATCATCGAGGAACCACACTGCCTGACAATGTATCGCTTCACAGTTCGTTGGTAATTTATTTCTGGACTCTTCGGCCAGCATCTCCTGATGATTCTGTGTATTGCCTTCATTCCCGGCGGAAAGCTGAAAGCGTACTCTCTTTATTAGTTTTGCTTGTTTTTCTGCAAACGTTATATCTTTTGGTGTTGTAGATGCTGTCACTTCTGTAGTAGCACTAATTTTCACCGATGACCGTTTTCTTTTTAATATAGCAATTTAAAAATTCAACGTGGTAATTTTAGTGACTTACGTTCACTCACGACACGTGATTGACGGATGACGCTCTATTCCAGAATGGCTTAACGTTCGTTTGACTACAATTTACTGATAGTGTGTAATGTGAACATAGCGCTTAGTGATAATAACTCGGGTCACAATGCTGCCTATTTAAAAGTTATGCCAAAAGTATAGGAGATGCCAAATACATGTTAAATATTAGTTAGAAAGCGAATCGAATAATGCTTCACTTTCAAATTGACTATTATTATAAACGAACACAGCTATGGTGTGTTTCGTAGAATAGTTCCTTTGCCGCCATGTTGGCAATAACGCAAACAAGTGTTGCTTTTATTACTACATTACCTTACATTACATTAAAGGGAGATATTTGTAAGTTCGATTGACACAATATAAACTTTTAATATTTCCCTGAAGAATGTATTCATCTATCTTACTTTGTTTTATTATTATGCTAATCTGATGCCAACACGACGGCAAAGGAACTATTTGATGTAACGCACTTTGCACTAGCAGTTCGGAGTAACGTTGAAATGTTGCTTTCATTTAAAATCAAACATACTTTTTAAGTTGGCAACATAGTTGGATAATTCACTATTACTTTCCACTCTGTTCACAATAACTATCCAAAACAGAAAGAAACACCAGGCTCTTTTGAAGTAGTTAATAAAAACCAAAGTATAGTAATGTTTTCTATTAAGGTCCAAATATATATATCGTCCATACACGGCTTTTTTTATGGAATCGGAGGCAAACGAGCGTATTGCGTATAACAAAACGTATGACCTTATGGTAAGCGATTACCGCCGCCCATCGACACCGTCCATCACCAGAGGCGTCACAAGTGCGTTGTCGGCCTTTGGGGGATTGGAAGGGGTAGGTGTTGCGGTATGGGCCTCTAATCAAGAAAAATTGTGGACTACCTGTATGAACACATTACGAAGAGTGCTAAATACTATAAAAGGCAGGTACACGATGAAGACACAGATGTTTACTATATTAGTGAGAGTAACGCCGTTAGAGAGATTACCCGGAACAAACAGACAGACAGACAGACAAAAATTTTTTTAACTACATTTTTGGTATGTGTACCCTGTATACATACATATGCATTTAGTAAAAAGCGGTTATTTTAATATTACAAACAGACACTCCAATTTTATTTATTTGTATAGATTCCTAATGTAATCGACCTCCCTCTATATAACTTCAAGTAAACTGTATAAAATCAGCTTATTAAGAAAGCCTACTATAGGACCAACGATTATCTAAACGACAAACAGTCATGGGCTTAATGTGTCATTAGATAAATACACACAAACATCTTTGTCTTATAATTAAGATAAATTATTAACAAACCATTGTTAGTTGAAAGTAATGCATGACGATTATTATGGTGATTTAATTAGTAGGTAGTGATTTTTATCAGTATCTTGACTATGGGTTGTCATGCTTACTACGAGTATAATGTCATTGCTTGCGGTGCCGTGCGTCGTGGGGCGGGTCGTTTCTTTCCCTCTGATATAGCGAAGGAGATGATGGCTGGTTCATGCGTCATACTCGTGAACTGGTGCTGCTTGGGGTGACTTGTCGGTCTAGTCAGCGATGCTTTAGCCAATAGTATTAATTTGGTTCGTTCAAGTGCGACTCTAGCCTCTTTATCCAGTCACGAATTTTTTTTAACAGTAGATTTTGCAACTGAATGTAAGCAGATTTGCACCTTGAATGAATTCTATGTCTAAACCTTGAATGCTATTTTTTTTAGTTAGCATAATGTTAACCATTCATGTAATACTTAGGAATACTATTGTACCTGAAGATCTGACTTTAACAAGTACAATTTTAACAAAAATAAAACCGACTTGAAGGTTCAACTCGATTTCTCTTGGATGTCATCATCAGATATTAATATCATTATCATGGTACCACCGTTGGGACATCTCCTTTCAATTAAAAAAAGAATAATGATTCTTTTGACCCATTGTAATGAAAATCGGTTCATAAATGACGAAGTTATCCGCGAATATATAATATAAAAAAAAATATACGGTCGAATTGAAAAACCACCTCCTTTTTTTGAAGTCGGTTAAAAAGAGTGGCAATGAGTTTCTTTGCTAGTATTCTTCTCAAAGGGCTCTACGCATTTTGTATCTGGAAGTTATGGATCGACACAAGCAGACAGTGGATTTTGGTGTTTTCACTTAATTCACCTTGACAGTACAGTAGATACATCGATGGCGTCTGTTTATGTCGATCTATGATTTTATAACTGTAGTTTCAATTTAACGTTTATAAATATCACTTAGTGTCTTCATCAATTGAATAAATGATTTTGAATTTGAATTTGAACTTGAGCGGCTTAATAGCTAACAGACTGCTGAGATGAACCCCGTGGTGTTACCCGCGGTCATTGTATACTTCTTCCACGGGTAACGCCGCGGGACAATGCTAGTCTAAAAAACGTAGCCTAAGCTACTCCTTAGATCATCAGCTATCTGCTTGTGAAAGTCCCGTCAAATTTGTCCAGCCATTCCAGAGATTACCTGGAACAAACAGAGAGACAGACAGACAAAAATTGTAAAAAAATATAGTTTGGTACATGTACCGTGTGCATATGCATTTATTAAAAAGCACTTATTTTAATATTACAAACAGACGTTACATGTACAAAATGATACCTCAAATATAGTTAATATATATATATATTTGACGTACTGCGACTGCGGGCGACTCGCCTGGCCTTTCACGGGTGTAATGTACTGATAGATGCTAATGTAGTTTAGTGTTAAGTAATTAATTAAATTACCATAAACAAACTACTACTACAAAACAAATTGTTTAAATTATCTTGGCGCCCAACGTGGGGCGCCATGTGTCGCGTAGTGGCTTTAGGAGCCAGCCAGGATGTGATTGTGGTTAGGCGACGAGGTTCAGAAATGAAGATAATTTAAACAGAATAAATACTTTAGAATAAAGATTTTCACACTATTTATTACTGGATATATAGGTTTACAATAGTTACTTTTGCGAGCACAAATTATTATAATAAAACTATTACATAACGTGCCTTCAATTCGAATTTATAGGCACGCTGTGCTCCTGGTGGCCGTTGACACCTAGAGTCTTGAAACATTTTTGGTATTTGAATAAAAAAGAAATAAAAACATATACTAAGTGGTTTAAGCAGTCACCACGTCGCTTTCTACTGCGCTAAGGGTCGTGGGTTCAAATCCCACGTAGGACAGCATTTTGTGTGATCCCGAATTGTTGTCCATTATGTGGGCGTTCATTGTGTCCGTTACATGTATGTCTGTAAAGTATCCCTCGAGACAAAGGATGTATATTCCTAATGCGGGAGTTATCTTTTAAAAAAGAAAATAACCCGTAGCGGACGTTTTGTACATTTCTTAGATTCTACGCCTCTGTTTGATTTATTTAGTAAGGAATAAGACAGCGAGTTGCTACGTTAGCACACAATTATGTTTTTTACGACATCACCTTATAAAACTCGGAAATTCTCAACTTATCTAAAGTACATTATGCAAATATTATACATAATTTAAACCTTTATCTTTACTCGCTTAATCGGTGAGTAAAAACCGAATTAAAATCTTTGGGTACTTACTTTGAAATGTCTAAGAGTACAAGAATAAAAAGCGACTCATAGGTATTCTTTGGCCCTTGTCTGCAGGTCAAACGGACAATTAGAACATCAAATGGACAAATTTTCAAAATATCTCCTTAACAAACAAACAATAGAGCTAGTAGTACAAAGAATTCCAACAAAGAAGTTTTGAAACAAAGTTTTTTTTAGTTCTACACCTATTTTACTGTCGTCTATTACGTACATGTTACCCAACCTTATTGCCATAAAGACAAGAAAATATTATAACAATACGAAATACTAATGAGGTGTTATAATGAGTCATTTAGTAATTTTTTTTAGTTAATTAGATTATGGGTATGCATAAAACGTAAATTAAAATGAGACACTCGTTTTGTAATGTAATTTTTAAGACATTGAAATATTGTGAGCACAGATTAATCATAATTTGTTACACGTTTATCAGAAACGTAAATAAAAAGACCGAACACGTTTATGTTCTGTAGTATTTACGTAAGTAGCCTCACTCAACAGGTTTATGACGTTTTAGGATAATTATGTGTGTGAAATTAATGTGTTCCACAACAGTAGTAGATGGACGTTTCGGTGGAGTTCTTTCAGAGACATAGTTTTTACCTTCTAGAAGTTACTAAGTATAAAAAGATTGATAATATGTACTCGCTTGAAGTGTAGCACGGTGAGTATGAAACTCGGCGTCTGCTACGATCGTCGTAGCCATCGACGATAAGTCTGTTGCGAACATAACGCGCTACGTAACTTTCAGTCAGCGTCTACGATGATCGTAGCGGTATCGATAACGTTAGATTTTCGTAGTGATTACAATATTAATTATGCATGGCACTCACTCAATGGTGCAGTTCGAGTTCGCCGAAACGTTGTCGGATCAAATCAAAGTTTAGCTTATTTCAGTTGAGGTTGTCAAGAGTGCTACTCAGTCTAGCAGTGAAATGCGATAAAACTAAAATAATAATAAACACAGAAGAAAATATATATAAAAGAACAACACTTACAAATATCAAGAATTTATTAGACACATTATATAATAATATAAGGTGTATAAGTCAGCCAAACTATTTACCAGAATTGTATATTTTCTTAACAATGGTTAACCTCATATGGTTGAGCAACATGAAAAATTATTCTTAATTTCATCCGTGTGTTGGCCAAAAAATCGGTAAGTTTATTGTTGAATTTGGCGACCCTCCCATTAATATAGTCAACATCTGCGTCGTTTTTGTGCATTCGCCTTCTGGAGTCCTTGTTTAGCCCTCTTCGCAATATGTCCTTCTAAGTCGTTGTCCATTGTAGTTATTGCCTCTTTTCGATCTAAGTGCATGCCGTGTATGATCACATTTGGACCTCCATAGAAAGTATCTCCGTACTTTTGTTTTATCTTCTCATACCTACTGCTGCATGTTAGGTGCAGGCATATTCTTGACCAATCTAAATAATCGCCTAGTTGTCAATTGATCGTACTTGTGCTTTCTGACAATATTTCAATAATGTCGCCCCACGCGCACATATAAAATAATAGGTCTTTACCTATGAAATTGCCGTTTTGTATGCAATAAGTGAAAGTACTTATTTTTCAATTTTTTTTATTTCTGTTATTCGAAGTAATCACCCATGCAATCGACGCATCTTTGCCAACGCATTGGCAGTTTATTGATGCCCTTCTTGTAAAAATCAGCTGGACGGGTAACAAACTCTTCAAAGGCATTTTGTACTGTCTCTCGGAAATTGAATTTTTTACCCACTAAAAAGTTGTCTAAATTTTGGAAAAAGTATTATTCGGTAGGTGTAAATGCGTCGATTGCATGGGTGATTACTTTGAATAACAGAAATAAAAAAGTTTGAAAAAATAAGTACTTCCACTTATTGCATACAAAACGGCAATTTCATAGGACCTAAGACCTATTATATTTTAGTTTCTAGTTCGATTGCCATTAAAGCGTGTTTGCTTGTTTTTTTTTAACTATAATTCATTTAAATTAGAAGCATCACATAAAATTTAAAAAATCGAGCTTTTTTTGTCTAATATCCGAAAAAGGGGCAAACTTTGGTTCAGCAACATTAGCAACTTGTAGTAACGTGTAATTAATCATGAATAACTCTCCAATGACCATAATGAGGACTAAGAATTCTAATTACTTAATCGTTTTCGTTGTATACGAACGCCACTGAGACTTGCTCAGTTAATTAACAATAATTACAACTTGTCCAGAAGCCATAAACTGTTCGCGTGAAATGGGACAAGCCATCGTCTCTAGCAGGTGACTGCGATAGGCTGAAGATGATGTACTGATTGATTTAAATAATGAACACAGTAAAGCGAGGGAAGTGACGCAGTAAATAAAACAATACTTGAAAATGTACAGTATTTATTATTCATATCATAAACTTCTTTAGCTCTATAGAAATGTTAAAAATACGACAACTTACAATCACATTTTTTTCAACAAAACAAAAAAAGAAGACATCTAGATGGTCGGTAGATCTGAATGGTTGAAGTAAGAGTCGAGTAGAACAAATTTTACATTAAATAATAAGTAAAGTAAACATAAAACCTTTACAGTAATTTAAATCATCAGAAAATATCGTAAGCAAGCACGAGAAAATTAAACTTAAATTAGCTTGGTTAACATAGTTATCATCTCACAGATATCTCTCTCTATCTACAGTTATGACTCAGCTATTTGCCAATTTAGATATGACTTATCGAGACATGTGCCGAAGGATTGCTTTAGTTTTTTTTTTGTAAACCATAACTTAACATATGTACATATCATTTACATAAAACAACTTGGTAAAGTTTTCACCATTTTCACAATATACATTATCTTATGGAGTTCAAGTGCACCAGTGTTAACTCTTAATAACACTTTTCAAACACTAACACATATGCAGCGCCATATTTTCTTAATAGATACTCATATGGCTGAACCACGTTCCAAATTTTGCTTTATCTCAGCAGTGTGATGGCCATAAAATCGCTCAAGCTTTTTGTTAAACTTGGCGTTCCTTTCATTAATATAGTCAACATTTGCGTCCTCATCGTGCCTTCGCCTTCTAGAGTATTTAGCTCTCTTCGCAATCTGTCCTTCCAAGTCGTTCACCATTCTGTCTATTGCCTCTTTGCGATCTATGTGCATGCCATGTATGATAAAATTTAAACCTCCGTAGAAAGCATCTCCGTACTTTTGGTTTTGTTTCTCATACTGCTCCATATCAGGTGCAGGCATATTCTTCACCAATCTATTATACTGCCTTATTGTCGCTTGATCGTACGTCGAAAAGCCTTGATCTGGATTTCTTTTCTTCTTTTTACGCTCCAAACGTTCTGCTTCCGTCGCTGAGATATTCAAGAGTTTCACTCTGTCGTAATTTTTGCCTGATTTCTCAGCTTCTTCGCGCTTCGCTCGATCGTCGAGTAACCATTGTGCCTGACGACGTTTTGCTTCATAATTCGATGGTAATTTATTTCTGACCTCTTCAGCCATCACCTCCTGATGATTGTGTGTCCTGGCTTCATTCCTGGCGGAATGTAGAGAGCGTAATCTCTTCAAGCGATCTGCTTGCTTTTCTGCAAACGTCATTTCTTGTGATGTTGTTGTCTCTTCTTTTACTGCGCTCATTTTGATCAATGACTACTTTCTTTCCAATACCACAAATTAAAATTCTATGTGGTATTTTAAGTGACTCAGGTATTTTTAGAACACAAGCGAACCAGGTGACGCTCTATTGCAGAATGGTGTTGCGATCGTTTGACTGCAACTCACCGATAATGTACGATGTGAAGATAGCCCTAAGTGATAATGACTTGGAAAAAGGGACAAACTTTGGTGCAGCAATATTAGTAACTTATAGTAACGTGTAATTAATCATGAATAACTCCAATGAGCATAATGAGGACTAAAAACTCTAATTACTTAATCGTTTTCGTTTTATACGAATGCCACTGAGACTTGCTCCATTATCATCATTATAATATGAAGGTATAGCAAATTAGTCCCATAGGAGTCTTAGTCTCAGAAATGCAAGAATTGTGGTAGTAATGACGCGGTAAGAACACTACAACTCCTTGGCTTGTAGTTAATTAACAATAATTACAACTTGCCCATAAGCCACAAACTGATCGCGTGCAGCCATCGGGACAAGCCATCGTCTAGCAGGTGACTGCGATAGACTGAAGATGATGTACTGATTGATTCAAATAATAAACACAGTAAAGCGAGGGAAGTGACGCATTAAATTAAACAATATTTGAAAATGTACACTATTTATTATACACATCATAAACTGCTTTAGCTCTATAGAATTGTTAAAAATACGACAACTTACAACCGCATTTTTTCTACAAAACAAAAAAAGAAGAGATCTAGATGGTCGGTAGATCTGAATGGTTGAGTAAGAGTCGAATAGAACAAATTCTACATTAAATAATAAAAACTTGACGTAGGTTATACTAATAAAATGATTAAACGGAAGTCTATTATACGTGATCACTGCAACATGCAATATCGTAAAGATCCAATAGACAGAATAGTGAAAAGACAGATTGCGAAGACTGTTACATACTTCAGTAGATGGATAAACAACATAAATGCAGATATTTATTATATTAATGATAGGAAGTTTAACAAGAAAGTAGAGTGGTTTTATGGCTGACAGACTACTGAGATCATTTTTTTAAGTACGTATTTACTAACCCCGTCCGTGAGAAACGGGTGTAATGTAGTTACTTGAGATACAAGATACCAATGCGGTTAGGTATGGAGTAAATAATGATTTTATTATATTTAGACTATACTACGGGATGTCTTTTTGACCTACGACTTTATAGGTGGCCGCTGCCTCCTGGAACGGATTTACTTTTACATGAATAATTCTAATATTGCATATTGATTTTTAATTCTTCACACCAACTTTCTTTAAACTGTTAATTATAAAAAAAATCAACTTAAGTGTAGTGACAGCAATAAATACAATGTGCAGCGTCCACGGGTTCAACAAAATCACGGTGGACCATCAGCCGAACCTCTGCAAATGTTACTTGCGGAACAGTAGGTATAGGTCTTAAATTATGTTTCGTACCGTGTCGATACTCATTTCATATGGGTTTGCTTATTTTTTATGAGATAGCATAAGCGACTATATCTTTTGGTTGCGTTGGCTTAGAAGTTTGAATTTTACACAGCTCCAAGGGACAGTAGACCTGAGTATTTGATATTAATTTCAGCTTGATACCTCCGCCTTAAGACTCGGTCGCCTGTCGTACTTATTATGTACATATAAAGAAGAAAAAAGCAATCTGACGATTTCCGATAAATTATTTTAAAACCAATCATGCCAACCTTTGCTTCTTAATATTTTTTTTAGCACTATATTAACTCTTGCAACTACAACATATTTATGAGAGGTAAATAAAAACTTCCTATCCGGCTCCTCAATAAAATTATTATTATTTTGTTAAAATTTTCTTATCTTTATTTAATGTCGGGTAATATAGACTATAAAAAAGGTACGTCATGGGCTTTTTTCATTGTCAACTAAGCACCTACGTAGAAAAGAAGAAGGCTTTGTAGCCAAAATTGTTCGCGGGAGTTCTTTGTTCTACTCGCTCTATTGTGTGTTTGCTAGTAGTTGTGCTAATCTTTATGAAAATTTTGTTCATCCGTTGTTTTTATTATCTTCTGTATGCCGACAAAAGGTTAACAATATCCCATGGTAGATCGTCAAAATGATAAGATTATATTAGGCCTTTTCACAATTTGTTTTTTACAACGAAATATTAAGAAGCAAAGGTTGGCATGATTGGTTTTAAAATAATTTATCGGAAATCGTCAGATTGCTTTTTTTTCTTTATATGAACATAATAAGTACGACAGGCGACCGAGTCTTACATTCTTGCCGCATACACTGTTCTTACTACATTATTGCTATGAAACGATAAGGATAGAGTACAACTCTTTGGTTTGCTTATATTAATATGTAATAATGTTTATACTTCACAAACCGCCACAAACCGATCGCGTACAATGGCAGAGACCTAAGTCCAGTAGCGGACTGCAGTAGGTCGCTGGTGATGATGTAGGTAATTTGTTCATCCATAGTAAGGTGATGGACTGCATACCCACTGATGGATTTAAATAACAAACATGATGAGGACCAAAACATAATGAATAATAATAACAAATATTTTTAAATATAGACAATTTATTATTTAAGTTTATGCAAGAGACATGTATAAACCAGCCAAATATTAAGTTTACATAATTGTTCAAAATACAACTTTACACACACATGCTTTCAATAAAACGAAATAAGAACAGACCTAGTCAGTCGATAGTTCCAAAAGGACGCAATAAGACTTGAAAAGAATAATTCCACGATTGATTTCTATTAAAACTATCAATTTTCACTTTTGTAAATACATACCTAATGTTTAGAAATTGACGGCAATAACATTTTGTTAGTATTTTTACCTTAACTTATATCCTAAGTACGATAAAACTTAAACCCTGCAGCTTTTGTTAGTTGTAATCCCTCAGGTGTCACGTCACTTTGACATAAGCATAGCTTGAGTGTCACTAATAATTCCATTATTATTATTAATAATTTCCGACTCGCGGCCAGTGACCGGCCAGTGGCTGGCCGGTGACACAATAGACCATGTTTTAATACGGCCAATGAAAGGCCGTGGACACCTTAGGGGGTAAGTAACAATGTATATATATATATATTCTAAAACTAGCTGATCAAAACGACTGAGTGTGGCGTGGCTAACATACTTATCCTCTTACGGATATCTATTCACAATTTTATAACAACGAGTAATCTATTCGATAAATTTTAGAATGGGTTACCGACACATCCTTGAATGAGTGCGTTTTATTCTTTGTAAGCCTTAACACAACATATACTATAATTATTTATATTTAAAATATTATATTTTAACTTATCACATGTTTTCACTATTATCACAGTGTTTTTATATTTTAACACTTTATTTTACAAAGTTTGTTACCACCTTTGTTAATATTAAATAACACTCTCCAAACATCAACCATAACCGGTAACCAAGCCATATTTTCTTAGCAGATGATCATATGGCAAATAATCTCAGTACTGTGTTCACCACAAACTACTCCAGTCTCTTGTTAAACTTGGGACTTCTCGCATTAGTATTGTCATATCTACATAGTCGTTGTCGCTATCTGAAATGTTTAACCCTTTTCCAATATGTCTATTGCCTCAATACGATCTCTTGTCTGCCGTCAATGATCACATTTACACCTCTGTAGAAAACATATCCATACCTTTGTTTTCATCTTTTACACTGCTCCATGTCAATTGCATGCTTGAATAATTTAACCTTATTGTCACTTGGGTTGGATTCCTTCTTTTCTTTTTACGCACCAGATGTTCTGCTTCCGTCTCTGAGATGTTCGAGAATTTTAATGTGTCATAATTTTTG
This sequence comes from Spilosoma lubricipeda, assembly GCA_905220595.1. NCBI lineage: Eukaryota > Metazoa > Arthropoda > Insecta > Lepidoptera > Erebidae > Spilosoma > Spilosoma lubricipeda. Next base: position 4,094,402 of record HG992287.1, on the reverse strand, counting down.
CTAGATTTTTCAGCTTTTTTGGGCTTCGCTCGATCATCGAGGAACCACACTGCCTGACAATGTATCGCTTCACAGTTCGTTGGTAATTTATTTCTGGCTTCTGGCCGAACAGGCTTCTCCTGATTATTCTGTGTATTGCCTTCATTCCCGGCGGGAAGCAGAAAGCGTACTCTCTTTATTGGTATTGCTCGTTTTTCTTCAAACGTCGTATCTTTTGGTGTTGTAAATGCTGTCACTGGTGTAGTAGTACTCATTTTTACCAATGACCGCTTTTTTTTAATACAGCAAATTAAAATTCAAACGTGTTAATTTACTCACACACAACCAACCAGCTAAAGCTCTATTGCAGAATGGCAAGCGTTCGTTTGAATGCAACTTACTGATAGCGTGTAGTGTGAACAAAGCGCTGAATGATAATGACTCGGTATACAATGCTGACAATTCTAAAGATATGCCAAAAGTATAAAAGATTCCAAATACATGTTAAATATTAGTTAGAAAGAAAATCGAATAATGCTTCACTTTAAAATTGACTATTATTAATTATTAGGTATATACGAACACAATTAACTAGCAGTTTGGAGTAATGTTGAAATGTTGCTTTCATTTCAACTAAAAATCAAACATTCGCATACTTATTTAAGTTGGCAACAAAATTGGATAAGTCACTATTACTTTCCACTAAGTTCACAATTATTATTAAAAACAGAAACAAATACCACGCTCTTTTCAAGTGGTTAATAAAAACAAAAGTATGGGATTATTTTCTAAGGAGGTCCAAATATGATAATTAACAGCATTTTTTATGGTAACGAAAGCAAACGAACAGGCGTATGACCTGATGGTAAGTGATTACGCAACACCAGAGGCGTCACAGATGCGTTGCCGGACTTTGGATGTTGGGGAGGGAGGGGTTGGGGTATGGGCCTCTAAACAAGAAATAAACAGAATAGTGGACTACCAGGATGGACACATTACGAAGTGCTAAATACTCTAGAAAGAAGAAACACGATGAAGACACAGATATTGACTATATTATTGAGAGTGACGCCAAGCTTAACAAGAAACTTGAGCGTTTTTTTATCTAATAGACTGCAGTCGTTGAGATCTTACCTGTATTTTTTTTATATGCTACCCACTCAACCCGGTCTCTCACTGGTGTAATATAGATACTGATGCAGTTTAGTATTGAGTAATAAATTTTATTATTATAATGAGACTATAATACAAGATGTCTTTATATACGAACTAGCCGACCCGTGTCCTCTTCGTTGGGCGTTAACCGCCCGTTTTTCTTCGACTTGATTTACAAATACTATTAATTTTAACTGAATTTTTTACTCAACATAATAAAATGTGGTCTATGTCACTTCTGAATAGTGTCACTTTCTGTTAGTGAAAGAATTTACAGGATCGTATCAGTAACATCATATCATCGTATCATTTAACAATACAGTACAGGTAGGTACTTAGACGACGTAATAAGGCCCATTTAACTTTGCCGATGCGTTTACAAAGGTTACTGAATCTTTTTTATTGTTATGCATGTACCAATTGAAAGCCGCGAATATAGTTATCTGGTTGGTCGCAATTTTTAAAACCGCAAATAATGAAAATGCGATTAACGGGCTTTGTCTCTATTTGAATGAGACACTCATTTGTTTAAAGTAGTTTTTAAGGCATCGACATTCAATTATCGTGCGCCCAGATAAATAAATCACATAAATCAGAAATATAAACAAAAACACCGAACACGTTTACGTCCATTAGTATTTCCGTAAGTAGCTCAATAGCCTTATGTCGTTTTTGATAACGAATGTTTCACAACAGGTGGAATTCATTTCAGAGATATCATTTGTGTTAAGTTTGACAATACTGATATATCTCAGTCTAGCGGTGGACTACGATAGGGTCAAGAGTTAAGACGATGATGTACTGATTGAAAAAAATATTAACATAAAAACGAGGTGAAAATGATAAATAAAAATCAACTTTTGCAAATATATAGAATGTATTGTACATATGTATTACAGAATAAATAGGTATAAAAGAGCCAAATCATTTAAGCATAACACAATTGATACAATACGATAACTTTACATCCATACCTTTTGAATAAAACAAAATGAGAACACATAACATATTTAGTTAGTTGGTAAATCTAATAGTAGTACAGTTGAACATTACATAATAGGTTTAATAATTAATTTCTATCAAAAATACTAAAAATAGTAATTTTCATTCTTTTTACATAATGTTTAGACATTGACAGTAACTGAGGCGCTTATAGCTCACTTGCACTCAGTGATTAGAAATAATCACCGAGGTCAAGCAACGACGCCACAGTCAGTACCTGGATGGGTAACCTCTAGTGGCATGTTACCATGAGCGTCTCCGTGATTCTGAGGTCACGTTAAGCAGTCGGTCCTGACTGTTATCGTATGATAACAGTCGTGAAGCTAAGTTGGCGGCCTTTGGGCGGCTTAGAAACATCCAACGGCAAGATGACTTAGTTGTGTTGTCAGTCCCCAACCCGCACTTGGCCAGCGTTGGCACTTACGGCTTTAACCTTCTCCTGAGAGGAGATCAGAGCCCACCAGTGGGACGTTATGGGTTGTTGATGATTAACAGTAATAACATTATATGCAGAGCCATATTTTCTTAACAGATGCATATTGCCAAATTCTGCTTAATATGTGTTCTGTTCTGATGGTGTGTTGGCCTCAAAATCGCTTAAGTTTCTTGTTCAAATTGGTGATCCTCTCACTATACCATACATTTGCTTCGTTTCAAGCCCTCTTCGCAAGTCCTTCATCATTCCGTCTATTGCCTCTTTACTATCTACGTGTTTCCGTTTATAGGTTACATTTGGAACTCCGTAAAAAGCATCTGCATACTTTTGTTTTCGTTTCTCATACTGCTCCATGTCAGGTGTATTCATATTCGTGACCAATCTATTATATTGCCTTATTATCGCTTGATCGTATATCGAAAGACCATGATCTGGATTCCTTTTATTCTTTTTAATTCCCTAACGTTTTGCTTCCGTCACTGAGATATGCAAGAGTTTTAATCACCAAGCCGTACAGCATTAGTAGTAAGAGTACCAACACTGCCTGTTTGGCATCACAATCCGATAGTAATTTACTTATGGTTTCTTCATCCTCTTCTTCCTGATGATTATTTGGTCTGGCTTCATTCCCGGCGGGCAGGAGAAAGCGTACTCTCTTCTCTGGTTTTACTTGCTTATCTGCAAGCATCGTTTCTTTTGGAATTGTAGAAACTGCCTCTTCTGTAGTAGCACTCATTTTAACCAATGTCCGTTTTCTTTTTATTATCACGAGTTAAAACTCAACTTGGTAATTACAATGACTCACATTCAATCACAACGCGACCGAACCGGGTGACGCTCAACTGCAGAATGGTATGGCGTTTGTTTGATTGCAATTTACTGATGCGAACATAGCGCTATGTGATAATGACTACGCAAACAATGTTGCCAACCTTAAAATTATGCCAAAAGTAGAAAATGCCAAAACTGTTGAATACTTCAATTAATTTAAGCGTTTTAACTGTTAGTGAAAGTACGTTAAGCAACAACAAAAAAAAAATTAAATTATGTTAAACTTTATAGATCAGTGTTATTCAAGACCTTTTTTGTGACTTTTATATAGAGTAATTAACTCTTTTTAGGTTGGCAACATAATTTGAAAAATCATCATCACTTGTTACTATGTTCACATTATTCAATGATGATCACAATATCATATATTACACAAAGTAAACACAACGGTATTTTGAAATAGATAATAATAACAAAAATATTATGATTTCTACGAAGGCAAAATGTGATTATTATTATTCACGGTATGCACGAAGATCGTAAATAGGGAACTGACTGAATGCTGAGCGACTTGAAAGGACAGATTGTGAAGAGCGCTAAATACTTCACACGGTGGATATGTCACCATGATATTGTAAAAACCGTTAGATTATAATCTACCTATTGTACGCTGTCGAAGGATTATAACTGTGACATACTGCCTACAATTTAGCGTATATACTATTTTTCATTAGATTATCATTATAATTCTTACTTACTTTGTCACATTTAAGTAAGTCGAAGTAACTAATTAAGTGTGTTTCTCTTTGTAAGGTAATAGAGCCACGATGATATACTATTTTTCATTAGATTATCATTATAATTCTTACTTACTTTGTCACATTTAAGTAAGTCGAAGTAACTAATTAAGTGTGTTTCTCTTTGTAAGGTAATAGAGCCACGATGATTACAGCGCTCGACCGTGGCGGTACTAACCTCGCTTAGAAGATCAACGTAAAATGACAGCGTTCGTGCTGTCGTGTTTCGTTGGCGAGTGCGAGACCGGAGGTCCAATGATGCAGAAGCCTCCCTAAGCTGCCATTTCGTGTGGCACCATGCTACATTATTGCATTAACTGCCTCGGTAGCGCAGTGGTAGCGTATGCGACTGCTGCGGTGGTCTCGGGTCCGATTCCCGGGTCGGACTAAATGTTTGTATAATCTGCAAATATTTTGGGTGTTTTCTATGTATAATATGTATGTATTTACAAAATGTGTACATATATATATGTATTTATAACAGTTGTCTAGTATCCATAACACAAGCTCTTCTTAGCATTGAACTAGATGGCGTGGGTGTTAGATGTCAGAAATGATTGTATTTATTTTATTTATATTGTCTGTATTCGCAATGAGTATGGGGACCACACTCTTGGATTCTGCTTATGCTTTCCATCAGGCAGAGTAGAGTCATTTTGGCAGGCCCATACATAAAAAATAAATAAATAATACGTTAACTTGTAAGCAGTATGGTATAGTTCACAATCTTTCGATAGTTTATAATCTCGAGAGATAGATTACAAATTACAATCTAATGATTTTGACAGTCTCACAGATATTGACTCTATTAATGAGAGCAACGCAAGTTTAACAAAAAACGGTTTAATGGCTAACAGACTGCTAAGTTCTTTTTTTAAATACCATCAATTTGCCCGGCTACGCACGGGTGCAATATAGATATTTAAGATACAAAGTAGTTAAATATGGAGCAGTAGTTAAATAGATATGATATTATTGTAATCGGACTGTACTCCAGGATGTCTTTTCATACGTATTTATAGGCACGCTATGCGCTTTGCAACCGCTGCAATTACTAACATTGGGTAGTAAGCCGAACCCCTGCAGATTTCGATTGCTACTACCGCTTGCGGGACAAAGGTATCACAAATGTTTCGTACCTTTGATACTAATAAAGTGTGAAATTTGATTTCAGTAGATAAGGCATTGTTCGTAGGAACAGTCGATTTGTACTTAGTAAATGTAAAAAAAAAACAACGTGACGATTTATATAAATTACTAGCTGAACCCCGCGGTGTTACCCGCGGTTATTGTAGTACCGCGAGTAACGCCGCGGGACAAAGTTAGTCTAAAAAAGTAGCCTAAGTTACTCCCCAAATCATCAGCTACCTGCCAGTGAAAGTCCCGTCACAATCCGTCCAGCCGTTCCAGAGATTACTCAGAACAAACAGACAGACAAAATTTTTTTTAACTACATTTTTGGTATATGTATCGTGTATACATACATATGCATTAAGTAAAAAGCGGTTATTTTAATATTACCAACAGACACTCCAATTTTATTTATTTGTATAGATTTTAAAAGCAATAAGGCACTTGTTTGCTTCTTTGTATTTTATTGTAATTTCTTCTTTATCTTTTAACGGTAATGTGGGGTAAGAAAAAAATGATTATGAAATAGGATGATAATATAATCTTATCATTTAGACGATAAGGCAAAGGTATTGTTGACCTATTGTCGGCATACGGGAGATTAATGAAAACCATGAATGAACAAACTATTTCAAAATAAAAAAAAGCGGCTGAGTGCGAGTTGGACTCGCCCATGAAGGGTTTGTAGCAGCAAGTAACATAACTTTTATTTTATTTTTATATTTGGTTTGATTGAATGATAGGTAAAGTACGGTTTAAATGACGTATTAAAAAAACTACTTACTAGATCTACGGCTACGGAACCCTTAAAACTAACACTCAATAGAGCAAGTAGAACAAAGAACTCACGCAAACAAATTTGCCTACAAACCATTTTTATACGTAGATAATAAATATTACGCTTAAGACGCACAATTTTTTTATACCACTAGCTTTTAACCCGCGGCTCCACCCGCGTGTGGTAGCTTATGTTAGTAAATGTAAATGTCATGCAAATCGGTTCAGCCATTTATCTGTGAAAGCATAAAACACAATAAGACAGAGTTATATTTCATCATCAGCCTATCGCAGCCCACTGCTGGTCATAGGCCTCTCCAATTGCACCCCACTTAGTTTGATCCTCGGCTTCTCGCATCATATTTGAATTTATAATATCAGTATGGATTACCTTGGACAAATATGTATAGTTCAAGATCCCGGAGCGATCAGATCAGACATAACTTATTTTCACATAGATGAAACCTTAGGTTCTCAGTTTCGTTTCATGTTCTTTAAATACCTGCGTGCTTTTGGAAAGTAGTGACACCTGGGCTGGTACCAGGTAAGAAAAGTAACTAAAAATAACTCTGTAATGTATTTGCTGTCGAAATAACTCTGCCCTACCTGATGGAAAGCATGAGCAGAATCTAAGGTGGTGACCCACATTATAGCGGTTTCATCTACGTGACAATAAGTCATGTCTGATCGCTCTGTAATCTTACTCTAGTAGCGGTTGTGAGGGTTAAATAACTGCGAAAATCATTAAGTTATATTTTTTTTACTCTAATGACAAGTCATTGTTTTTTTGTTGCAACGTTTCGGTTCTTCCTTCTTGTGCCGAGCGACTAAAACATGGAACTCACAACCACCGCACGTGTTCCCATCCCATTATGATCCCGGGTTCTTTAAGCGGCGTGTTTAAAGGCATCTTGCTAGGCCGCCATAGTGTGGATCACTATGCTGATCTGTCCACGTCCGCATTGAGGATAGTGACCACCACTTTTGGATTCTATTTATGCTTTCCATCAGGCAGAGTAGAGTCATTGTGGTAGCTTGATTATAAAAAGAAACGAGCTGCTATTAAAATCAGTATCTTATTTTTAATAATATGATTATTATTTTATGTATAAAACGTAATGCATATGATTATTATTTTTAAAGGTTAACGGTTCCTGTTAGTGCTAGAATGAAAAGGTACATTTGTTTTAAAGTACTCCACGTTTTTTTAATTATAAGAATTACAGATCGTGATTTTTTTATCTAATGTCCGAATAAGGGGCAAACTTGGGTGCATCAACATCTATGTGAAAAAAAATTATGTCTATCAGACATAGGAACTCTGGGAACTTACTCTAGTATCGATTAGGTTTTTTTTTATTTGATTGAAAAAAAAAGCCGCCATAGTGCGGGTCACCATGTGGCTTGGTGCTTATTCGCAATGAGGATGGTGACCACCACTCTTGGATACTACCCATGCTTTTCATCAGGCAGGGCAGAGTCATTTTGGCAGCTCATTATAAAAAAAATGTATGGGAGAGTGAAGATTCATATTATGTGTTTAGGACTTTTCTAATGTTTTATGAATGTAGCAAACGTATGAATGTAGCAACCTTCAAGCCAAATTTTAACATGTTAGGTCCTTAAGGAATGAATTTACTTCAAATCGGACTCCTGTAAAATTTAATATTTGTACAGCATAAGATTGTTAAATATAAAGAAATAAATTATTGTAAAAGCAATTAGGTAAACGTTTGCTTCTTAGAGTTTTGGCATGAGAATACTTAAATAATGAAAAGCATAATACAATCTTATCATTTTTAAGATTTGGTGTATACCAACAGGTATTGTTGACCTTTTGTGGGCTTAAGGGAGATAATAAAAACAATAAATTCTTTTGTAATACAACTAGAAATACACAATAGAGCGAGTAGAACAAAGATCAATATAGCTTTCCTTTTTTTCTACGAACGAAATACGTTTAGTTGTACAAAAAATATCCTGTAAAGTAACCATTTCTTTCATTGGCTATATTACCCTACATTAATAAAGATAAGAAAAAAATATTACAGAGTAATTATTATAATATTGAAGAGCTAGGTAGGAAAAGCATTAACACAAATATCTTGCAGTTGCAAGAGTTAATTTAGTGCTACAATAAATATTTTTATTATTATTATTTTTCTGCTGGTATTAAAATAGCATAGCGAAAAGTATATACCAAACTTGATAACGTTATTTAATTCTCATGTATAAGCTATATAACTGTAAAGTTTCATTCAAATCCGTTCAGTAGTTTTTGCGTGAAAGAGTAATAAAAATCCATCCATCCAAACTTACAAACTTTCGAGTTTTTTTTTTCATGTACAAGGCGGGTAAACGAGCAGACGCATCGCCTGATGGTAAGCGATTACCGCCGCCCATGGACATCTGCAACACCAGAGGCGTCACAAGTGCGTTGCCGGCCTTTGGGGGTTGGGGAGGGGAGATAGGGGGAAGGGGTTTAGGTTATGGGCCTCCGGTATCCTCACTCACTCAATCAAGCACAGAGCAAGCACTACTTCAGACCGTTTTTCTGTGAGGCCGTGGTATCACTCCGGTCGAACCGGCCCATTCATGCCGAAGCGTGGCTCTCCCACGGTTATAATATTAGTAGGACTAGCTGACCCGGACGACGAACTTCGTAACGCCATATTTACTTATCTGTCTAAGCTTCCCGTCGTGAAAAAATAAATTACCTTTTTCCGTTTTCTTTTAATTTTTCTTGTAAACAAACCTTGTCCTAACAATAACGAAAACAAAAAAAAAGAATTCTTTAATTTAGTGCAGCTGATCGGATGTTATGCGCGTATTAGAAATATAGATAAGAATTACATCAAAACATAAACGGGTCGTACAACTCGTTAATTACTTAGCACACGTTTTTATCTAATGTCCGAAAAGTGACAAATATTGGTACAGCAACATTAGTAAATTGTGGTAATGTGTAATTAGTAATAAATCACACTCACACTCACACACTCTAATGAGCATAATAAGGCCTAAGAATCCTGATCACGTCTAAGAATTCTAATCACGTCTAAGAATTCTAATCACGTCTAAGAATTCTAAGTCGTTTAATAATGACACTGAGGCTGAAATTTATAAAGCGTACTTAGTCTTTGCTTAGACTTACCTCACGAGTTAAGTGTGCGTTGAAATTTATAGTCATTATGCTTAGCTCAAGCTGAGCAAATGCTTAGCATTATCTAAGTCACCGAAATCCTTGACTTAGCGATTACTTACGCGCTTGTAAAGATGGTTTGATGGTCCAAGTAGAAAAGCCGTAATCTAGTTTGAAAGCGTTGTAACAGAAGGCCGTAAGGCCAAAGTTAAAAGTTCTTTCTAAAAATTGGTAATTATATGCGATTGATCTCGAAAAAATCTGAAACAATCAAATATATCGACTGGAGTGATACCACGGCCTCACAGAAAACCGGTATGAAGCAGCGCTTGTGCTGTGTTTCACCGAGTGAGTGAGGATACCTGAGGCCCATAACCCCTTCCTCCCTCAACCCCTCTCCATTTCCCCCCTCCCCTCTCTATTCTTCCCCCCGTTCCCCAAGGGCCGGCATCGCACTTGTGACGCCTCTGGTGTTGCGGCAACGGTAATCGCTTACCATCAGGCGAAATGTCGGTTCGTTTGCCCTCTATTCCATAAAAAAAGTTATGACATTTGACTGACAAGTCAAATATACTCTTTTATTTGTACATGTGTTATTTTTGCCCTTTTTTACTTAAAATTAATAAAAATCAACGGTTTAAATTGATTGAAATACAATTACATAATAAAATTTATAAGATTACTAATATTTTAGTTTATGACAGCTATTTTCAAATATGTAAAATGTTTTTAAAATATCTATATAATTCAAAGAAATATGCTATGCAAATTAAAATGTTATACATTTTTTCCTAAGTTCTTGCTTAGCATACACTCAGTACATTCTTAGCACAAAGGACTATAAATTCGAATGCTAAGATTACACTGAGCAGGAACTTACGTAAGTTTAGCGTAAGCAAAGTCTGAGCAAAGTCTAAGCACGCTTTATAAATTTCAGCCTGAGACTTGCTCCATGATAGGAGTTTTATTCTCGGGAATGCAAAAGGCTTTTGTTAGTAATGACGCGGCAGTAGTGGATTTACCTCTAGGCTGAGTAGGCTGGAGCCTGGAGGTGACGGATTTTAGGGGGCTGCAATTCAGACGAAATTTTTCTTGCTTCCTTAAAGACAGTTTTAAAAATATTTCAATAGCAGCAAAATGAGGCGGTCATAGCCCAGTTGCATTCGGTGATTAGAAACAATCACTAAGGGTAAGCAACGACGTGGTCAGTGCCTGGATGGGTGACCGCTAGTGGCATGTTACCATGAGTGTTTCCGTGATTCGGAGGTCACGTTAAGCAGTCGCTCCTGGTTGTTATCAAGTCCACGTTATCAGTCGTGAAGCTTGGTTAGTGGCCTTTGGGCGGCCTAAAAACATCCAACGGTAAGATTACGTAGCCACAACGTAGTCTTGCCCGTCCCCAACCCGCACTGGGCCAGCGTGGGGATGTATGGTCCTAACCCTCTCCTGAGAGGAGACCTGAGCCCAGCAGTGGGACGTTATGTGTTGTTGATGATGATGATGATGATGAATAGCAGTTTAATATGACAACATAAATTAGTAATCGTGATTAGGGCATCCACCGCCTTCACCGCACACACAGGCAAACGGAATTCAACTTACTCCTAGTAACCGAGTGCCGATACTTCTCGAAACAGCCGTTCCCGGAAAGGATCTGGGTCAGCCGGAAACAAGAAAACTCGTTTTCACGCCCTAACCCCTAGCTAATGACAGCCTTGAACACCTCTACGGTGAAGAAGCCAACAACAGCATGTTGTGACTCGCGGGAGACGAGCGGCCTCGTGTCTCCTCTTCAACTCGGGTTGGGGCCGATGGGCGCTAACCACCAAGAGTTTGGCCATCCCTTAATATACTTTCCAAAATTCGAAATGAAAACGTCGTACTCATTGGATGTCTAATATCCGTATGTTTTATCGTGTCATAATAATGACGTCTATATTGATCAATATACAAAAATAATTGCAAATATTTTCAAGCTTAGCTTTTTAAATAAATTTGTAATATGTATGCTTTAATCTTTATTTATCTACTTAGCTTAGCCACAAATATCACTATGTGGCTTATGTATAATTGAAATTATTCGCTTGCGCTGTGTTTCACCGAGTGAGACGCCGGAGGCCTAAATCCCAACCCCTACCCGCATCCCCAACCCCTCCCTTCTTCCCCATCCCCCAAAGGCCGACAACGCACTTGACGCCTCTGTACATGGGCGGCGGTAATCGCTTATCATTAGGTGATACGTCTGCTCGTTTCTCCCTATTCCATAAAAAAAACGCAAGAGTCTAAAGAGACTCCCAAATCTCCCATTCTGGGCGACATTTATAATAATATAAATAACTAGCTGACCCGGCGAACTTTGTTCCGCGTTAATGGCAATAAATAAGCAGATTGTGTTTTTTTTATTGGAAAAAATACAAAAAAATTAAATACCTAAATTAGTCATTCATTATTATTTCTGTATTTTAGGTTAGGTTCACTTAATAGGTGGGTTGCTCTTCACTTAAGTACCTTGTGATACACGACATTTTTTGTTTTATTATCAGGCGCAAAAACAAACAATGCAGATGGTCTTCCGACCCGTGAACATGCCACGTATAATTGACCATGGGAAAAACATGAATGTTCTAGATTTAAACCTCAAACTTTTAAGGATTGGCCTTGTGATTTGTTGATGGTCATGGCAAATGCAAGACGTATCGGAAATTGAAGTCTTTTAAATTCAAACGGCATATCGGTTGGGATCATCGGGATCCTCGGAATAAGAACTTCCTCACCTTTGAATTTTCCGATCATTATCGTAGCGTAAATTACATTGTTCATCAATTTTCTAACCACCAAACGCGTACCGTTGCACAGTTTTGGTTGGTTTATGTTTCGAAGCATCATTACTACGGAGCCAACCTTTAGGCGTAAATTGTGCGGTGGTAAGCCAGGCACGTCCAAAGAGTTTAAAAATTCAATTGGATAGTTAGTGGCTTCATCTTCATTTGTGACGCAGTCAACAGATTTGAATGAATGCATTGTTCCAATGATCTTATTTTGAATTATGTAGTTCAGGTCATCTACATCTTTATTCTTAGCCGCTAAAATTGCTCGCTCACTCAACCATTCATTATTTTTGTAGTTAGAAATAATGTTTGGAAATACATTGTTGATAAGTTCGTCTTTTGATGAGACAAAATTACAGAAATTATTTGGAAATGATATTAATCCGCTCGATTCATCGACAGGTACTTGACCATTACCGATAGTCAGCAATTGCTCCGAGAAATCTTCAGCAGATGTATCATTAAGCAATGTAACTCTCATGTTTGTTGTCAGCTGCAGTTTCTTCACATAGCGCCATAGACTTGACGATTTGAGGCAAGCGTTTATTTCGTCGGCAGCCGTAGATCTTGGAATTACTGGCAGTATTTGGCGGAAATCGCCAGACAGTAAAATCATTGCTCCTCCAAAACATCTCTAGTCATTGCGTAAATCTTTTAATGTTCGGTTAAGTGCTTCTAATGCACGTTTATGCGCCATTGTGCATTCGTCCCAGATGATGATTTTCGATGCCGCTAAAACTTTGGCCATTGCTGAGTGTTTTGCAATATTACACGTTGGTTCTTCAATGGTTTGAAGATTTAACGGTAATTTTAATGCTGAATGAGCCGTACGGCATCCTTCTAACAATGTGGCTGCTATTCCAGAAGAAGCAACTGCAACCGCTATGTTGGATCTCGCCCGAACAGTTGCTAAAACTAATGACATGAGGAATGTCTTGCCAGTTCCACCAGGGGCATCTAGGAAATATAAACCACCATTTTCATCATCGATTGCCTTCATTAAAGTATCATAAACTTCCTTTTGTTGGTAATTCAACAGGGGTACATTCGTTTGAACTACTAAATCTAATTCCTGGTGATCATATTCACGTTCCCGTTCCAATTCTCGATTCAATGCGTCATTCATTTCACGATATGGCGCTGGCATTCCTAACCTGATTAATAAATTACCGCACATGAGGTAACACATATCTTCGATCAAGAGTAAAGCACGATTATGTATCTCCTCATTCATTCAATATCGTGATTTCTGGAACTGACACGAATTTGATGTAAAATATCTTCTGACATATAATCCTTGTATTTGTGCCACAGGTTACATGGGTTTGATGGAAAACATGTCGAAATTATGATAGCGAATAATGTGCGTATCTGACTTGGAGATGCAGAGATAATGGCTTCAGCGATTGTCGTATCCCAATGGGTATCGTTTTCTAATAAGTTCAATTCTTCACATGCAGCACGATATGTTGGGAATATTTTGCAAATAAAAAAACTTGTATTCTACTCATGCTTTCCATCAGGCAGAGTAGAGTCATTTTTGCAGGGTCAAAATTAAAAAAAAAAAAAAAAAAAAAAAAAAATGTAGAAAGTATCCTATGTCGGTCTCCTGGTTCTAAGCTACCTCCCCACCAAGTTTCAGCCAAATCGGTTCAGCCATTCTTGAGTTATAAATGTTGTAACTAACACGACTTTCTCATAAAAAAAAAAAAAAAAAAAGATGTAGAAAGTATCCTATGTCTACTCATGCTTTCCATCAGGCAGAGTAGAGACATTTTGGCAGGGTCAAACATAAAAAAAAAAAAAAAAAAAAAAAATTTAGAAAGTATCCTATGTCCGTCTCCTGGTTCTAAGCTACCTCCCCACCAAGTTTCAGCCAAATCGGTTCAGCCATTCTTGAGTTATAAATGGTGTAACTAACACGACTTTCTTTTATATATATAGATATGTGCGATTAGGCCGATAAAAGTGGCTAATCTACAATCGAATCATCCTTCCCAATGTATGGTTTTAGCCGTAAATCCCGGTGGATTGATGGCTCAAAGGGGTTTCCACACTTAAATAGGATTCTATAGATTTACCAGCCTACCGGCGGCAAATATTCAAATCCGCCACTGGACGCGGTAATTACACTATACTTGCAGTTAATTTATAATAATTACACTTAGTCTAGAAGACACCAACTGATCGCGTGCAATGGGAGTGGCCTCTGTCTAGCAGTGGACTGCAATGTGTGCTGTAGAGATTGATTCAAATAATAAACAAGGTAAAGAGGGGAAAATGACGAAAAGATGAAAATTGAGAATATAGATAATTTATTATACTCATCATTCAATAACTTGGTATAAGCGAGCCAAACTGCTTTAGCTCTACAGAATTGTTAAAAATATGACAACTTCACATCCACAACTTTTCAATGTTACAAAATAAGATAACATCTAGGTAGTCAGTAGATCTAAATAGTTGAACTAAGAGTCCAGTATAACTATTTTTACATTAAATAATAGGTTTCACAATTAATTTCTATCATAAACTAGCATGCCTTTTTGCTTTTTTTTCTTAGTGTTAATAACATTTTATAATTATTTTTACCTGCCTATCTATCTACTTATGTCTAGTATAGGGATAAATACATGAATCCTGCAGCTTTTGTTACATATGTATATTGCTAACTGAGACATCCCTGAATTAGATATTAGGACTAGTTGTTGTATGTGGATAGCCTGAAGTAAAACCTATGTGTCCAGCAGCGACGTCTCTCGGCTGAGAGGATGGCGATGATGAAGCCATAACATAATGTTTGTACAAATTATCTACAGAGAAATAAATTTTAAACTTGTCATATAATCTCACTAGTATCACAATATCTCCTGTTAAGTTAAATAACACTTTTCAAACAGTAACATCTAACATGTATCCAGCGCATTATTTTCTTCACAGATGATATGTGGCTGTATCACGTTACAAATCCTGCTTAATCTCAGCAAAAATATCTGCGTCGTCGTTGTGTAATCGCCTTCTGGAATATTTAGCTCTCTTCGTAAACTGTCCTTCCAAATGGTCCACCATTCTGTCTATTGCCTCTTTACGATCTTCGTGCCTGTCGTGAATGATCACAGTTAGACCTCAGTAGAAAGCATCTCCATACTTTTGTTTTTATTTCTCATAGTGCTGAATGTCAGGTGCAGCCCTATACTTGAATAATCTAGCCTTATTGTAGTTTGGTTTGGATCCCTTTTCTTCTTGTTACGCACCAAATGTTCTGCTTCCGTTTCCGAGATGTTTGAAAGTTTGACTGTGTCGTAATTTTTCTCCGATTTTTCACCTGTTTTAGGCTTCACGCGATCGTCAAGTAACCACACTGCCTTACAACGTAATGCTTCACATTTTGATGGCAATTTATTTATGACTTCTTCAACCACCACTTATCTTGTGTTCTGCTTTCATTCTCTACGGACGTTTTTTTTGGCGGTGTAGACGCTGTCTCTTCTGTAGTAATACTCATTTTGAGCAATGACCGTTTTCTTTGTATTATCGCTAATCAAAATTCGACCTGGTAAATTTAGTGACTCACGTTCACTCACGGCACAAGCTAACCGAGTGACGCTCTATTGCAGAATGGTGTGGCCTTCGTTTGACTGCAACTGACTGATAGTGTGTAATGTGAACATAGCGCTAAGTGATAATGACTAGGCAAACAATGTTGCCAATTCCAAAAGATATGCCAAAAGTAGAAACTGCCAAGCACATGTTGAATACTAAAGATAACTCGTAGCGTTTCCATTTCTAGTTTTTTATTCACAAAAAAAACTAGATCAGTGTTATCTTAGACCTTCTATAAATTTGGTTAATAATAATAAATATAATAATAAACCTTTTATTTCAGACCAATGTCCATATTTATGTTAGTAAATTGGTGTTAGTAACAATAGTGCTTAAGTTGAGAAGTTAGTATTATTAGTATTTACATTTCCTTTTTCCTTTTCTTTCCTTAGTTTTTTTTTATTTATATAGGCCTGTGACTGTCTCCACCCAGTGTTTCTGGAATGGTTAAACCTTTAGTAAATTATTACAATAATGTGTAAATAATTACTATATAATATATATATATATATATATATATATAAAGGTTTGTGGGTGAATTAGGCCGTAGGCTTGCGGAGATTAAGGGCGACTCCCGTTCCGGGTCGGAATTTACATTTAACAATGCTCTATCGAATAATAGACGAGATTCATCTTCCGACATTGATGATAATGAGCAAGTGTCAAATGTAGTCAGAGCTGAAGTATATAAAGCAGATGAAAACACGAATTTATCTAACCAGACACTTAACAATAGTACCATTTTGAAAATTCCATCAAAATATTATTATAAATTTGGATACAAATTTCCAAATTAAATGATTTAAGTACATTCTACATTGTGTCAGCATATAAATTAAATTATTGTTTTTTTTAGTAAATGCATTAGGAAAAAGGTTTTACCTGAATATCAGCTTTCCCACGGAGCGACTGCCATCGGGCCTCCGCAACCCTGAGGGTGAACTGAATTTGAAAGTTGAACTAGTTGTCAGTATATTTGAGGGCACTGACTTCCCAATAACGATTGCCATAGATGTTAATGACAACCGGGACCGACGGCTTAACGTGCTCTCCTAGGCACGGGCGGAAGACACCGCCATCTTCCATTCTCCGGGCTGCTAAGAATTTCTTTTAAGAAAAACCCAACAGCAGTCCGTCCCGGGAATCGAACCCGAGACCCCTTGATCAGCAGTCGCTTACGCTAACCACTAGACCAACGAGGCAATAATGTTACAAACAGACACTCCAGTTTTATTTATTTGTATAGATTACACAAATTTACCAATTAAACATGTGTGTTTTAATCGTACTACAAGACGAGCCCATCATCTTGTTCTACCAAAGCCCAGAACCAACTACGGAAAAGAGATATTATCATATTAAATACAAAGGAGCAAAAATTTATAATTCACTACCTAACAAAATTAAGGACACAGAATCTTTAAGTTTTAAAAAAAATATTAAAATGTCACATCTTGAAAGACTATCAAAAGTAAAAATGTTTAATCTGATGTTTTAAATAAATAATGAAATCCAATGAGTGCGAATAGTCCCCGACTTGCGCGTTTTGTACCTCAATTTTGTCACCTACCTACAATGATTTTTTTATTGAAAACGAGCTCTGAACTATGTACCTTTTTTTTCATTATTTTATTTCTTGTGTGAAGTGATTTGTAGTCTTTGAGAAATAAATAATTCTAACCTTAAATGTTGCTCTTTTACTAAATTCATCAGTAAGCTCATTCATAAATATAAATTCAAATATTTAATAGTTCTTTTATGTAATATTTATTTTAAAATAATGTGAAATATTTTCGGCAATCTGTCACACAACGCCTAGTTTTCAGACTAAGTAGACTTTAATCATGGCGTGTTTAGCACACGTAGAAATGCGTTTTGTTAATGCAGTTGTAACAATTTTATGAGCCGAATTCAAATTATTTTAACACAGTTCTAAAAATATAATAAATACACGAAAATTATTAGGATGATTCACATTATAAACCGTATAAATGTCATTACCATACATATTGGCAGCGGTACAGGATCTGCTATTCTACTTTCTGAAATTACATGTAATTTAAATACGCTTGAGCACAGTGTAGGTATGTGCCACAAGCCACAACGAAATAGAATCAGTGAGCGCAAGAATAGTTCCGTTTTAGATAAAGCCACGTGTCTTATGATTAGTGGAAATCTTCCCCAAACTCCTATAGGCAGAAGCATAGAGTACGGCAGAAGTTGTCGCAACAGCAAACTATCTTATAAATGAAAGTCCTAAAAGGCACTTACAAGTAAAACTCTTGCAGAAAATAGACAGGTCGTACCCTTCTGCAAAACAATTTCATTTATTTGGTACAAAAGCTGTCGTACAGAAAAAGAACGGAAAAGGTAATGTATCTATTAAAATTAAAGAACAAACTTTTGTGGTAGCGTACGCAACTGCTGTTCTTGAGGTCTCAGGTTCGATTCCTTGGTCGGACCAAATGTTTGTATGATCTGCAAATGTTTTTTTCAGAGTTTGGGTGTTTTCTATGTAATACTAGCTGAACCCCACGGTGTCACCCGCGGTTATTGTTGTACCGCGGGTAACGCCGTGGGACAAAGTTAGTCTAAAAGTAGCCTAAGTTACTCCCCGGATCATCAGCTACCTGCCAGTGAAAGTCCCGCCAAAATCCGTCCTGCCGTTCCAGAGTTTCAGAGTTTACCCGGAACAAACTGACAGACAAAAATTTTTTTAACTACATTTTCGGTATATGTACCCTGTATACATACATATGGATTTAGTAAAAAGCGGTTATTTTAATATTACAAACAGACACTAAAATTTTTATTTATTTGTATAGATGTATGTATTTACCAAAAAAAATTATTTAATAAAATAGATAAGCATTTATATCAGTTGTCTTAGTACCCATAATACAAGCTCTGCTTAGTTTGGGACTAGATGGCATTGTGTGTTAGATGTCCGAAATATTTATTTGTTTATTTATGTTAAAAACTTCAAAGGATACAGAATAAACATCCCTGAAGTAAATAATGTCATCATCAGAGAGAGATGAAAAATTCATTAACATAATATACTTTGAAGAAACACTAAAAGAGGTAACTCCCTCCAACGTCCACTCGATATCCTCCTACAAAGAAAATGTTGCTCCATATAATGAGCCTGAACAATCTGAGGACAGAAATGCTAATGAAGAGACAACCAGACACTCTCCAAGAAGAAGGCATAAGTCAGCATGGAGTGTGGACAACAACAAAATCTATACTAATATTATAAACGCGAAAGTTTGTAAGTATGGATGGACGTTTGTTACTCTTTCACGCAAAAACTACTGAACGGATTTGCATGAAACTTTACAGTGATATAGCTTATACATCAGAACAACACATAGGCTACTAGTTATCGCGATAACCGACATTTACGTGGGCGGAGCCGCAGGCAACAACTAGTATACAAATATGCTAAAAATCATTTTACCTATGAAATGAAAATTTGAGAGATTCCCTTACAAATGTAATTTCATTTCGATATATTATACCTAATATACGCACTCAAGTACTTAGCACAGTTTAACGATTGGTTTAGCGAAATACATTTTAAAAATGTCAAATGAGTGCTCTGGTATATGTACCAGAGCACTCATTTGACATTTTTGCCTGGTATGCCTGCAAGAGACAAATACACTCGGTTTAGCTTTAGTATTCAAAAGACTGAAGAGCTTTTATATCGAATTGCAGACGCTGATTGGGGCGCATGTAAGCTTGACAGAATCTTTTTTTCGGAAATTGTTTCAACTATGGAGCAAGATAGAAAGCAAAGTTGCGTAGCCTTATCAGCAGCGGAATCAGAATGCATTTCGTTATCTGAAGCAGCGAAAGAAGCGACTAGCCTTACAATGTTGCACAATAACTTGACCTGAGACAGCAACTTAAAACTGAGAGATGAGCTGCGAAAACCAAGCTACGATTTAACTCAGAATCAATCAAATGATTAGTGCTAAATCGAGCACATCGACATGCGAGTGCTTTCATTAAAACTTCGGATGATGAGCACCAAGATGTTCAACGAGGAGTATGAGAACCTGGCAACCAATTCGCAGTAGTCTCTTTAGTGCATAGCCAGCATCAATTTTTTCTCTATTTTCTAAGTAGAAGAGGCAAAATGTTTGGTCACTTACCTGCAATAAGCGAAGGAGAAAGTGGGCGTCAGTCATTTTGCAGAAAACTAAGTAGTGGCATTGCTCCACTAGCAAAGGCAATCTTAAATGACTTAAATCGAGAAATAAAGAGATACAGGAAAGGCCTATGTCCGGAACTGGACTTCTATAGACTGTTGATGATGAACAGGAAAGGCCTATGTCCGGAACTGGACTTCTATAGACTGTTGATGATGATGATAATCTATACAAATAAATAAAATTAATCTGTAATATCCTTGTGTCCTTGTAATATTAAAATAACCGCTTTTTACTTAATGCATATGTATGTATGCATGATACCACTGACAAAATAAATATTGACGCAATGACACAAGTGATTGATTTATACTCTCGATTGTCGGCACTTGATGGAACTTGTTGTAATACATTCTAGAATAAAACTCACTTGTACTTATTCCACTATTTTATTTAATTTTACACCTGACCGGCCTGATGACCTTACCGGATAACCTTTGAAAATGCCATAAGGTGAAACCGAAGCCTGCAGCACTCTTAATGAATCTGAGTGCTTCCTCAAGTAAGCTACACTTAAAAAGATTGCTATAGTGATGATTGCACATGGGCGCTTCACGGGCTAGAGACGTCTCTGGCATTAGTCAAAACGCTACTATGATAACACATGCATGTCACATTTGTTTGTAGTAAGTGACAATAATTATATAATAAATAACACATAATATTATTATGATGATAATGTATTCATAGGCCAATATGGGCCACAGTGGCCAGTCTTAGTGTCCAACTATGCTAGAGAAGTTATAGTGCACTAGTTTAAATGTGGGCTTCAAGCTTCGGCATGAATGAGCTGGCTCGACCAGTGTGATGCCACGGCCTCACAGAAAATGGGTGTTAAATAGCGCTTGCGCTGTGTTTCACCGAATGAGTGAGGATACCAGAGGCCCATACCTCAACCCCTCCACACATCCCTCTCCCCATCCCCCAAGGACCGGCAACGGGCTTGTGATACCTCTAGTGTTGCGGTGTCCATGGGCAGAGTTAATCGCTCACCATCAGGTGAAAGGTTTGCTTGGCTGTCACTATCCTATATTCTATAAAAAAAATTATGAGTACACACTCTTTTCACACATTCTAATGGTTCAATAGGTTATCCAACACAATCAGTGAGAAATCAAGCACAGTATCGGCAGCTTTACATGTCTCTGAAGCACAAGTTTGAATACCACAACTTCAAGCCCGAAGTACTTAAACTGTGACCTCTTGATTGGCAGTAGAATATGCTAAATGCTAAACAAATGAACAATTAATACCAAATTACATTCCAAAACTTGTTAATCAAACATAGTTTTCCTCTTACAAATATTATCTAGTTTTATACACTAAAACTAATCTTTTTGATTTTACGCTTAAGTATGGCTCACCGAGATATAACCAAATGAGAGCTTTAGTTTTTTTCTTTGTAAGCCATAACACAATTTATTCACAAATTATTTACATTACAGAAAAAACAATTTTAACTTGTCCTCACTATTATCACAATGTTTCTCATTTTAAATTAACTTATGGAGGTTAAGTGCACCATCATTAACTTTAAATATCACTTTCCAAATAATAACATGTATGAATCGCCATATTTTCTCAATGGATACTCATATGGCTGTACCCCGTTCTAAATTCTGCTTAATCTCAGCAGTGTGTTGGCCATAGAACCTCTCAAGCTTCTTGTTAAACTTGGCATTCCTCTCATTAATATAGTCAATGTCTGCGTCATCGTTGTGTATCCGCCTTCTGGAGTACTTAGCCCTCTTTGCAATCTGTCCTTCCAAGTCGTCTACCATTTTGTCTATTGCCTGTTTACGATCTTCGTGCATGCCATGTATTATAACATTTGGGCCTCCGTAGAAAGCATCTCCATACTTTTGCTTTTGTTTCTCATACTGCTCCATATCAGGTTCAGGCATGTTCTTCACCAATCTATTGTACTGCCTTATTGTCGCTTGATCGTATGTCGAAAAGCCCTGATCTGGATTCTTTTTCTTCTTTTTACGTTCCAAACGTTCTGCTTCCGTCGCCGAGATGTTCAAAAGTTTTACTCTGTCGTAATTTTTGCCTGTTTTTTCAGCTTCTTCGCGCTTCGCTTGATCATCGAGTAACCACTCTGCCTGACGACGTTTTGCTTCATAATTCGGTGGTAATTTATTTCTGGCCTCTTCAGCAACCACCTCCTGATGATTGTGTGTCCTTGCTTCATTCCTGGCAGAATGTAGAGAGCGTAATCTCTTCATACGTTCAGCTTGCTTTTCCGCAAACGTCATTTCTTTTGTTGTTATGGAAGCTGTCTCTTCGGTAGTAGAACTCATTTTGAAAAATGATAGCTTTCTAATTATCACTATCACAATATAACAAGTACTTCGAAGCACATGTGGAGTCTGTCTGGTGTTTTGTATCTATTTTTCATTCAACTTCGTGAAAATGAAGATGTAAAAATGACTATGAATGACTTGAGTAGATAATTAGGGATGATGCTTTGCGATTGATTAGGAATGTATTGAATCGATTCCCAGGCCATTTAAATCGATTTTTAAAAATTTAAATGTCCATTTAATAGGTTCAGTAAACGATTGTCTGTCGATGTTTTTCCCCTTTTACTTGGGCGCAAATCTACCTGAATAGCACCAGCTCGTGGCTATGTCGAACACAAAGTACACAAACTGACTAGAAGCTGCGCTGTAAGTGCATAAAATACCAAAAAAATATTGGTGTACGTAGATCTTGGTTATTTTTTTTTTTTTAACTATATTGTATTCGATTTAATATATTTAAATATTGATAATCCAGTTACAAAACAGTTGATTTCATAGGGGTCAATATTGACTATTGCGATTCCACTGATTTATTAATCGATTGTAAATAACAGGATTTCACATCCCGAATGTAATGACGTGCAAAACAATGTTGTCAAGTAAAAAAAATTAGCAAATAAAAAATTTAAAATGACAAAAACACAAATTAATCAAAATACAAATTAATACCAAACACGTAGTTTAAATTTCTTGTTATTTACTAAAATAATTCATACTTATTTACTGGTAGAGAAGTAATATGAAGCAACAGCAATCCTCTGGATGGAAATAACAATTTGCATGACTGATTTGATGCGAAAAACACCAACTAATCAGGACCTTGCGTGAGAGAGACAAACTCTAAACAAACTCAGTGTCTCTCTACTCCGATTACACTTTCCGCTCGTTCAGATTTTCAGAATCCCTGCCGTATATATATGCTCTAAGATTATGATGATTTATGAAAATTATCAGGAGTTTCTTACAGAGGGATACTTTAGCTATTAAGTTTTAATGTTTTTTTTTATTTTATTATTTCATGCATGTTTATTAGGATCAAGTAATAGTTTAATATTTCAATATGTAAATTGCTAAGTTTTACATATTTTAAAGTTAAATATTCATTGTATTATGAAAGTAATGTCTGTACGAAGCTTGAAGTTAAGTTGGTGACATTTCAAAGTTTATTTTATCGCTAAGTGAACCAAACTGAAGTGAGGCGGACGAGGCAGTCTGTCGGTGTTTTTTAACAGTGACGGTTGTGTGAAGTAGTGTTGAGCGTATCTTTTATTAGTATTATAAAGTGCTTTCTGGAGTTCACGATGTCGGATGAAATCGCAGAGAATGGAACAGCGAACGGAGATGTCCCAGAGATCGAGCTGATCATAAAGGTAGATATATTTTTCACATGTTGTGCTCGAGTATAAGATTAGCTGCTTACATTGGTCACCAAGGCACGCGTACTGTCGTTGGCCTTCGGAGATATAAGAAGATTGTGAAGAGGTGGCAAACGTGATAAACACTGTGGTGTATAGCAAAAGCTTTAAATTTTTAGCAACTAAACTAGAACCAATAATGTTGGTATTGTACTCTACGATCGTCATGCATTTATAAATCACATGATATTGTCGTGTTCGACTCTGCATGAAAGTATATTATTATTGCACTCAACTTGCGCGATATTTAGGTCACCGGCATCACTGTTTTGTTGTATTTTTGTATTTCGAAGCTTATTTTTATTATTTTCTTGATTAGAATGTTTTATAGTGTAAAAAGGCAGAAAACTTAGCTTTCGAGTTGAATATTTGAGTGTAGTATATAATTTACTGTAAATTTCTGGGAGTTTCTAACTAGTTCATAAGTATCAACATTTTTAGGCTCGTTTCACTAGTTACCTACAGATAGTTCTGTGTAAATCTGTCAGATAAGCTATCCTTTAACTTATCTGTAACCGGTGAAACAGCACCTTAGACCTTTAAAGTTAAATTTAGTGTCAGTATCTTTAGCAACTTTTGATTAATGCTTTCAGAGTTCTGGAAAACCCCAGTAATCTATTGTACTCATAGTATTACTAATACATGACACATTGTAAATTTTAATTAGTGGTGTTCTATTGTTCATTTATAAAATTTTGAATCAACTAACAAATACTTCGAGAAATACATAATTGGTATCTAACTAAACAATATCTATACAAATAAATAAAATTGGAGTGTCTGTTTGTACTATTAAAATAACTGCGTGTGAGTAGGTTCATCCTGCAGTGTTGCCAACTGTACAACAATAACTGCGGGGTTCAGCTAGTCTTGCAATGTATTTTGAAAAATGTCCTTGCCATGAGCTTATAAAATAAACCCTCAAGTTTTTTTTATGTATGGCCCTGCCATAATGACTCTACTTTGCCTGATAGAAAGCATAAGCATAATCCAAGAGTTGTGGTCACCATATCATGCTTATGCAGACAATGCAGCATGGTGCCCCACACTTTGACAGCCTAGAGATGCTTCTGCATTATTGTTGCATGCAGTCTTCTTCAGTTCTAAATAAATTGTAACTAAATCGGTACCACCTGTTCCACATACAGATCACCAACATTGTTCTAAGTACTCATTCATAATATGTATAATCATAGGTATATCATTAATTAACCTATAGATATTGTTATCAGTTTCCAATAACTTGATAAGTCTTTCCATTTTAATATTCTTTAAGAGATAATACCTATCAATAAAGATAAAAATCCTAATTCCAATTAGCATCTAATTAGAATTTAATGTGTGGAAATCACTATCAGACGTTCAAAGACAACCACAAAAGCTTCTTGCAGGAAGCAGGAACCTTACCAAGCCTGGGCTGTACTGTGGTGGTACGGGATCAAAATACCAGCGTTCTAAAAAAGGAGTACAACTTTGCCTCCAGGTCCTTCAAAAGAGACATTGTAAGGGCGAAGTCGGAGCACATTGCTAGGATTGGCGAGAGGCTTGAGCGTCTTCCTTCGGGAACCCGAACATTCTGGTCTCTTGCCAAGGCTATCGAAGCGAATTTCCGTAACCCATCCCTTCCACTTTTGCACTTGGGAAACAATCCATTGATCTACGACGCTAAGAAGAAAGCCGATCTTCTGGCGAAACACTTTGCGTCCAACTCGACCTTGGATGACGGGGAACAGAAGCCGCCTACCATACCGCGGTGCGAGAGCCGTATGCTGAATATCCAGTTTCACCAACGATCAGTGCGTTTAGTACTTTTATCCTTGGATATCCATAGGTCGAGTGGCCCTAATGGAATCCATAGTGTTGAAGATGTGCGCTCCAGAGTTGGCACGATTTATGCGTGTTTTTCGGCTCTCTTACTCTTCTGGCGTAGTCCCGACATCATAAAAGGCAGCATTGATCCACCCGATCCCAAAAAAAGGCGATCGCTCTAATCCGTCCAACTACAGGCCGATAGCCATAACTTCCCTCTTCTCGAGAATAATGGAGATCGTCATCTGCTTAGTAACCAGCATTACGGTTTCCGTAAGGGTCAATCGGCTGGTGATCTTCTGGTGTACCTGACACATCGCTGAGCATAGTCGATTGACACTAAAGGTGAGGCCTTTTCAGTTAGTTTGGACATTGCGAAGGCCTTCGATCGGGTCTGGCACAAAGCGCTTCTTTCGAAGCTCCCTTCCTATGGACTTCCCGCGAAATTATGCGATTGAGTCACTAGCTTTCTAGCAGATTGAAGCATAAAGGTCGTAGTCGACGTGAACGCTCAGACTATCTATCTATATGTGAACCATGGTGTCCTGCAAGGCTGTGTGCTATCGCCTACGTTCCTCCTCCTTCATATCAATGACATGCTGCAAATTAGCGGCATTCATTGTTATGCGGATGATAGCACCGGCGATGCTCTCTACATCGGCCACGCCAACATTTCTCGGGAAAACGTCATTGAGAGTTGAAACAAACTTGTCTGAAGTTGAGACCTCTTTGGAAAATTTAGTTCAATTTAACCCCACAAAGACACAAATTTTTCACCGCTAAAAAACTGCCGTGGGTCGTATGTCCTCGTTTTGTAGACACTACCCTATCTGCCTCAGCCAATATTGGAATACTTGGAGTCGACATATCGAGCGAAGTCCAGTTTCGTGGCCATTTGGAGGGTAAGGCCAAATTAGCCTCGAAGAAGCTTGGTGTGCTCAACAGATCCAGACAGTATTTCACTCCGATCCACCGCTTTTTGCTTTATAAGGCGCAAGTTCGGCCTCACATGGAATACTACTACTTGATAATTGAGTGACCTGACCTGTTTCCAGTTTGACTCTCCATCTGGAAATAAAAGGCGTAGGTCTCTTCTGGCTCTGGGTCTCAGTCGGCTTATTAAATCTAGATCTCCTGTGGTAAATCTAGTTAGTACTTAAATATATTTGAATTGTTGCCAATCACGGCAAAAATTGTAAATATTGTTTACTTCGTGTGTGTATTTATAACTTTTAGGTTATAGCATCATTCCAGATTTATGATGCACAAGTATTTTATAATAAGACATAGTCGCATGAGTGTATTATATACCTGTGATTAATTAATTAAAGAGCTTTAAGCATATTAAAATAAATAAGTAGGTATGGCATGCACGCTCCACTACAGAGGTAGTAAAAGATGAGGTGTCTGTTTGTATTTTCCAATTAACAGCTTTTCATTATATAAAAGTAGGTTATAAGTACGGTACTTACATGAAATCATTTTTTTAAATTTTGTGCCTGTTTATAATTACTGGAACGGCTATTTTCACTGGCAGATAACTGGCGGTATAAGGAGTACTTTAGGTAGCTTTTAATTTAGTATGCAGAAATATAGAAAAAATTAAAACCAATGAAATAGCGAACAATATATATTGCTACAAAACCCGCGAGTAAATACCGCGCAGTTATTTTCAAATAAAAATGTTCTCGATCAAATCGTCATTGGTCTCGATAATATTGTTAGTGTCAGAACTTTAATGACAAAATAATATTTTACGAAATGTCGACGTAATACCCTCCTGTCTAAAATAAAAAGGTGTCAGTAATAAAAGTAAGTTACAAAACCATTATTTGTTCACGTATTTATGCAAGTACAATGCAAGTTTCTTTTACTTTGTCCCGTAAAATAACTGAATGCTCTCTAAAATTATATAACCAAATTAGGCTCTTAAATTCCTTCGCGTAATGTGAGACTCTTACGACGGATGAGTAGTGGTCAATTAGCGGTTCTCAGTACTCGCCATGACGATCATTTTGACCCACTCCGGCTGCAAACGTGCACCTGCTCTGCGAAAAAAACTACAAGAACTTCTAAGTTCTATCCTAAAAAAAGAATGTTATATAATTTGGAAACAAAAAAGCGTTTACTAAAAAAATACATTTGTACTTCGGAGTGAGCGCATTTTTGTGTGTAATTCAGATTGCAGTGACAAGAGTTGTGTAATGATGCGATTAGTTTGGACTTATTATAGTGTGAGTGAGTGGGAAAGTCGGTAGGCTACAGCGGGTAGACCCTGAAAGGGTATATACGAACAGATCTGCAGTGTTCTGAAAAATGTCTTTTACGCTAGGTGTATGGCCTGATGAATGTGAAAGAATTGCGAGCTTTATACCAGGATTATGGCGCTCCATCGTCTCTGAATACCCTTGACAGGTATGATAGGTGGAAACAATTTAAAAGGTAAAAGCAAAGAGTTGTCATGTTTTGAAGTGTAAAACATCTTCCTAGTGTTCAGTGTCACATGCAATGTAGACAGTTCTTGTTCGCAACTCATTAATCATTTTGTTTTTGCCATACGTCATGATACTTGAATTATATAATTTTAATTGGCAACACTTGGTTTAACACTAACGCAACAGAGATTCGATGGTTATAGTAAACTTTTAGTGTACTCTGTATAAAAATCTTGATACTTGCAATACATGTTTATTCTTTAAAGTAAAGTAAAGTATCGAATACAAAGTCGTGGCCTACCCATTGAATATAAGGAAAAACTTAAAAAACAAAGTAAACGGCATTTAGATTGACCCTATTAACAATTATTTTTACGGGAATTAACGCGATCACTTATTAAAAGGTATTACATACCTCTGATTTGCCTGACGTTTCGACCAGGTTGCACTGGCCGTGGTCACAGGCTGACTCAGTCAGTCAGTCAGCCTGTATATACATTCCCGTAAAAATAATTGTTAATATATCATGGACCGCGAAAGTTTAAAAGTTAGTATAGATTGACCCTATTTCAAGAAATAACAAAGTACCTGTATTGTATATCATACTAGCGGGCATTCCACACGAGAGAGCTCTTATGTGCGCCTTTGAAACAGAATCTTGCGCGGGCGCCATCCAGGGGAAAGTGACTGCGCACGCGACTACTCGTGTGTCCGGGCACCAGTGACATCAACTATTAGCATGCTTGATGCTCATTAATTACTAAATGCATTACGATTATAGATAATAATCAATTTCGCCTGACAATATGTCAGTCATTATATGTATATTACCAATTTCATGTCTTTATTATATACATTTCAATATATCGGAGGTAGCAGACTGTCTACTATCTTAACATAGTAAAAATTGACGTCGCTTCCGCCGTCTGTTCGCTTAGATCTTTTAAACTACTAAACGGATTTTAATGCAGTTTTCTGCAATACATAGCGTGATTCAAGAGGAAGGTTTAAATTTATAATACATTCATATCATAGTAGAGGAAATCCAAGAATTTCAAAGATTTCCGTGCGAAGACAGGGCTGGGCGCTAGTCTATATATATACAAATAATTAAAATTGCAGTGTCTGGTTGTTAAAATAACCACTTTATACTAAATGCTTATGTATACACGGTATATACATGTACCAAAATAACATTTTTCAATTTTTGTCTGTCTGTTTGTTCCGGCTAATCTCTGTCACGGCTGGATTTTGACGGGACTTTCACTGACAGATAGTTTATGATAAAAGAAGTAACTTAGGCTTTTTTATGCTAGCTTTGCCCCGCGGCATTATCCGGTTATCATTATATCGCGGGGTTCAGCTAGTTCAAAAATATTTTAAAGTATCAAAACTTGTTTTTATATTATTAATATCTTGTTATAATACTTTAACATTAGTTTTTATTGCCAAAGATTTTAAAGTCTAGGTCAAAGCATAAAAAAAAAATACAATAATGTAATCTAGAATTAACAAATTGATTGTATAATCAATTCATCAGTATTCAGTTATGTCGAAAATATTTTAGGCACATTTGCTTATTATTAATTAAATAAATATTCATTGAGTTATAGAGTGCCGAGTGACAGTTTTAAAACCAAGTTATTCAAGATCTTTTAGTGAATGAAGTAAAGCTAATATTCCTTACTTAGTTGTATACCAATATTAATAGATTTATCTATACTAATATATAAAGCTGAAGACTTTGTTTGTTTGTTTGAACACGCTAATCTCAGGAACCGCTGGTCCGATTTGAAAAATTATTTCGTTGATGGATAGTCCATTTATCGAGGAAGGCTATAGGGTATATATCATCACGCTACTACTAATAGGAGCGGAGCAACAATGAAGAATGTTTCCAAAACGGGGGAAGTTTTCACGCTACGGGTAATATAAGGCGCAAACGACGTTGCGTGGGTCAGCTAGTGTGTTATATATATAATATTCGGAAGCGTGCGTATGGAAATATATTAATTTTCGATCTCGCAATTAGTACAGCGTTTTTAAAATTTACATAGAGTTACGATTGCTCCATATTGAGCTTTTAAGAAATATTATCGATAAATGACATATCTCTAATCATTTGATTATTGGTATCTTTTCTTAAGGCATCATCGTACCTGCAACCATTAAAAGCTGTTGTCCATAAACCTTTGTTTTTAGGGCATTTACTAAGATTTTTAACTTATCTGATTCCTTTGTAGATGAAAGTTTTAAATACAGTCAGTATTCGACTACCCATTTTCAGGCATTACTGAAGTATATAGTTTGTTCGATGATAACATTGTGTACTAATAGTAGGGCTGGTTTTATCCCCCTTTATTTCTACAGATTTTATGTACATTTTGTTCAAACCAACATAGAATATCCGATAGTGGCCTAATCAGCTTTACATATAATGACGTCAGCTGATTAAAAACCAGACGTGCCAGCAAGTAAGGTTACGTTACGTAATATACCGCGCTCAGCAGCAATGGCTTTAAATAAAAATATAATGTTCGAGATGTACTTAGCAACAATAAGCGAAAAATGGAAGACTCATTGTCACGTCTCCGTAATAAGCGACTGGTTTAATGCAAAAATATGCTTTGTCGTTATGGATAAACGGTTCAATTTTATTTATTCAATATTCGATGAACCGTATCCTTGACATTGGAATCAAAACTTGCTGTACGGATGACTGACTGTAGTTCACGCAACGGTCCTCGCATAAAACACGTTCAGCAATTACGCATGCGATAATAAGACTATTATTTATACGTAATTTTGTTTAACAATGACGCGATATTGCCCTTTAGACTGTTTAAGTACCATGCTACACTATAGGTCTACACGTAAAGTCGAATCAAAGAGTTCGGACTTTTGTCGGAACTCTTTGATTGGATACACGGACGGGGGAAACACGGATTACGATAATGCAAAGCCATTAAAATAAAAATACGACCCGATGTATTGACGCAAGAATGCTGGGAATCATAAAATTATTAAAAACATTAAAATAGACCCAGTGTTAGTACCAACTCCAAGCTTCCCAAATTAGGTTGCGGCTGGTCGTTTTTTAAGCAATACGGCTGCCATAAGACATCCACAACGTCATGACTAGATGATATTAAAATTCTGTAGAAAGACTTGTCTACTTTTTGGGTTCCAACTACTCCTTAGAACTAAAACAAATATATTTTGATCATGAGAAATTAGCTCTTTTGTGAGTGAGGTTTGAAAACTCTTTACAAAATCTGTTTTGATTAACAGACAGTTCATATTTGTAGAGACAAATGTTACACGTAATTCAAAAGATATGCCGTATTTACCCTTCAGACAAGATATGCTTTTTTATTCAAATTAGCAGAATTTATTAACTCGTCCTCATTTCGGAAAAAGCCTTAGTTTTAAACTATCTTGAGATGCAGGCCTCGGCTTAAATCATGAGGTAGTGTTAAAACATTGGGTCAAACTTAAATAGCAACACAGTGTTATCAGAAATAAACTGTACTCGTAATGTGTAATGCTTGGACTTATTTGGTGAGAAATTAACCATTTTTTACTCAACTCCAACTGTTCCAGATCGCCCTCTCTGTAGCCTGGTGTGATGATGGTTTGATGAATTTAGGCTTGAGAAGTGTCGTTGGATTCGTCGTGAGAGGGATCCCGAAAATATAAAATAATAAAATTCGCCTGGTTATAAATTTGAAGTTTCCATACGCTTTCTTGTAGATATATATTTTATTCACAATTATTTTGTTGTTATAAAAATAGAAACTCGGATGTCTTAAGTTTTAACAGAAGTAGTCTCTGCTGTTGAATACTACTAGCCAAAGCTTTTGGGGTTAAGTAAAGCGCACGTCTTTGAAGAGGGTACTCTATGTGAATAGTATTACCTTTCTTTACTTGGCGCTTTGTGTCAATATTATCTTTACACTCTACAAGCGGTTGGTTTTGTCACGTCCTGAAGTCCTTCAAACACTACACGCCTTCGTAGACTTGCTCTTACGCAAGTCATACAAGCCGAGGATCATGTTACACAGTTCAAACTTCTCTCTTTCTGCGTATTATGTATAATCTTATATTTTACTATGATTTTTTTCATAGGTCGTTTTTTTTAGGACAAAAAGGACTAAATAAGCAGAATTAGGCCACTTGCAAGTCAAGAAACACAAGGTACCTATGAGGCCATGATATTACTCCGATCGAGTCAGTTCAGAACAACGTAAAATCATATTATGAGCTCTATGCCAAGAGGAATTGCTGCTAATAGCAAAGGATGGGCCACTAAAATATTGAAATCAATAAAATAAACGCATTTCTTTGTTGGGGTTGCTCCATACTTTTGGCCTAGGCAGCACCTAATAATAACATATGTCCCTGCGAATTGACCAATATTAGAAGTGATGTATACTTCATATAAACTGTTTCTCTTGAATCTTTCTAAGTTCCAATTTTATTAATTTTAAAGGAGACGGTTTATCTCAAACTACAATATCATAATTATATCCAGTTATGATATTGCAGTGATTAAGTAATTAATTAATCGTATTCTCCGACTATCTTATCATTGAATCACGTTGAATTTGCAACTTAATATTGTTTTTTTTTTAGTATTAACACAAATATTATAAATTATCTGTGCCCGCTACTTCGTACACGTGACATTTGGATTTTCAAGTAATTATTAATTTTTTACCGTTTAAACCTTTCCTACTAAGAGGACTACGAGAAATATTTCAAAACCAAAATCAGCTAAATGGGCCCAGCCATTCCCCAGTTTTAGCGAAACTAACAGCAATTGATTTTTATCGGCCACTTGATTGTAAGCGATTATGAGTGACTTATAATGGTTCTTATGACGTTCTGGTCACGAACCATTATTGCCCACTAAGGTACAGTGATTAGTGCAAACACGGACGGAGTGTTCTTCACCAACAGTTGCTCGCGTCACTGCCGTCATTTTATTGCGTTGCATCTAATACATGTATTCTAAAGACCTTTAGGTTGAATTTAAATTGTTACTAAATCTTCGCCAACTCTCTATCCATCGGTGCTGACCCTAAGTTGAGTTTCGCGTGTTGGTTGTACTGTGTTACAGTATAATAGTAATTACACTTGCACTTAGACTTAAATAACATCATTAGTTACATCCTGGGAACAAATCGCGGTCAGAACAAAAGAAAATCTTGTTGATATCAGAAGTGTACGCACACTAACGACCAGTAAATTTATTCTTTGAGTTTTTTATGGAACAGTAGGTAAACGAACAGACGTATCGCCTGATGGTAAGAGATTACCGTCGCCCATGGACACCCGCAACATCAGAGGCGTCACAAGTGTGTTGCCGGCTTTTGGAGGAGGGGTTGGGGCCTCCGGTATCCTCACTCACTAGTCGAAACACAGCGCAGGCGCTGTTACACACTGGTTTTCTGTGAGGTCGTGGTATCACTCCGGTCTAGCCGGCCAATTCATGCCGAAGCGTAGCTCTCCCGCGATAGTTAATTTGAACTTAACTACGTAGATTATAAAGTTGCTATAAATTCATTTGATGTCTTTTGTGTGTGAGACTTCTGAACTTACTATTTTCATTTCATCCACATTTAAAAAATGAATCCCTATTATCACGACATCACGCGTGAATGGCTGAACCGATTTTGTTGGATCTTTCTTTTTAATTATAAACGCGAAAGTTTGTAATTATGGATGGATGGATGTTTGTTACTCTTTCACGCAAAAACTACTGAACGGATTTGTATGAAACTTTACAGTAATATAGCTTATACATCAGAATAACACATAGGCTACTATTTGCCGCGATAACCGACATATACGCGGGCGTAGCCGCGGGCAACAACTATTACTTATAATTGTTGAGCTATGGAAGGAAATACTTCATAACTTGTTCATAATTACTACGCTATCTGCCTGGAAAGGCTCGTTAAAATCGGTTTAGCCGTTCCAGAGATAAACTAGAACAAACAGGTTGACAAAAATATATTGTTTTTTTATGTACTTAAGTACCGTACATACTTTCATATTATGCATTTATTGCAATTTGTTAATTTGAAATTACAAATAGACATTTTATTTATTTGTATAGATGCCATATGTTATGATTAATTAATGACGTGGTACTTAATAAGAATCTTAACAAATATGATTTATGCTTTACATTGCGTTGCAGTAACTTGCGTACATTTCTGTTAAACTAAGTTGGTAAATAAAATACATCATTTTGTAACGTAAGGCGCAATACATATCGAAAAGTAAGATTGTGTCACTGTTTTTTTTGGTAAAGGCCAGCATGTAGTAGAATATCTATTCTTCTATACTAATATATAAAGCTGAAGTTTGTTTTGTTTGTTTGTTTAAACGCGCTAATCTCAGGAACTGCTGGTCCTATTTAATAAATTCTTTCAGTGTTGGATAGTACATTTATCGAGGATTTATATATTATCATAAGACCAATAGGAGCGGAGCACCAATGAAGAATGTTTCAAAAAACGGGGAAAAATTATCACGCTACGGGCAATAGGAGACGCAAACGAGGTTGCGTGGGTCAGCTAGTTATTTTATAAATTAATATTTATGGAGCATTGTGCACATTAGTTTATGTTTGAAAAAAGTTATCCAAATCCATATAACGTCATCAATTATTAAACTGCGTGAAAACTAGGATGGATCGAGGAGTCGTAGAGTCACAATTTTTTTTTTAATTTATGTTTTTAAAAAGATATCCAAATCCATATAAAGTTATCAATTTATTATACTGCGTGAAAACTAGTATCGAGGAGGCGTGGAGAAGGTTTCTTGGCATATTTTCTGTATAATTACTGAGAGTATAAAAGTGTTCACCTTGGATCTGTTAGTTCCCTTTTTTTCTGACCTTTCCGAAAATTTCCCCGGGTTAACACCATACTGGTGGCTATATCTATACAGATCTCAAGGTCGTAGCCGAGGAACCAGATATATCCTATAAAGGAAATTTCTGGAACCCAAGAAGAGGCCTAATACTCTTGCTTAAGGACATGTGGATATAACACTGTTCAATCTAAAATACTCCCCCTCTATTTCTCGAACCTTACTTGACATCAAGTCTATTGTATTAAATCTTATAACTAAAGATATTTCACAATCTATCTAACCTAGGCACAACAATGAGTATGCATTGTTTTCTTTATTGAAATGACTAAATTGCAGCAATCATTACAGTACTTATGAGAAGAATATTGTGATATTGTAGTGCCATCGCAGACCTCCTCCTCCACAGATGGACATTTAATTACGACGACAGAAAGCTGACAATTTTTATGTACTTAAAATATTTAGAAAATAATAATTTTCATCCCCCCATTTCGGAAAGAGTATTTTTGTCCTTCGATGTGTGAGTGCAAAAGCCGTTTTTATCCGCTATTGATACATTGAGTTGCGGGCTATAAATAGTGTTAGAAAATTTGTCAAGCTCATAAATAAATATTTTAAACAGTTTTAGATGTCACGTTCCTTCTTCATTTCGTAACGAATATACATCAGCGCAACATTTGATCCGTTACTAAACAGCTAGACAGCATTACTAAATAGTAATAAATTATGTATTAATATTAAGACACAAATATTATAATATGTGTTTCGTAACACAGAACTGATATTTTATTTCGTTGTTTTGATTTTTTATTTTTATCTTTTTACTTAATCCGTCTAACTGTACATTACTAGTTCTGGCTCTTGTTTTGCCTTTAGATTACTCCTGCATAGTTTTGAATGAACGCAATAAGTCTTAGTTGTGGTCACGGATTAAGTTTACAGAGTATAGCTATTTCCTATGCATCCTATTGATTGCCGTAAGAACCGAATAGGGAGTAAAAATTACCACTACAAAGAGAAAGGAAACCTGATAAGTACTGACACCTTTGACCATCGTGACTAGCACCAATGACTCCTAGTAAGTTTGCTGATGTTAATCGAAATCTATGATGTGATACCCTGGTTCCTAATTAACCATTTCCTGGGAAATAGTGTCATACAACTATAACAAAATTCTTCAATTTGTTGACTTGAAGACCTCTCCTAACTAATAATATTGACTAGTTATTAAAATACCAGATAAACTCTATCTAGAAAAGTGAAAGGGATGAGCTACAAACGAATATAATGTAAATGAATATCGAATCGATGTTCACGGTCATCATTGAATCGGAACATTTCGGATTGAGGGCGGTTGCGTTGCTGCTTCGATGTTTCGACAGACTTAACATAGATAATATAAAAGGGTAGATAATTATATTAATATAAGAGTTAACAGTCTACTGTAGGAAATATGTTATAGAAAAGAGGTTTCTTTTAAAAAAAGTTTAAATGATACTGCAATTCTATTGTCTATGAACAAAATGCGTTTTTTTTAATTTAGAATAAAGGTCAACCTATTTAATATAATTATGTAGAAGTAGAGTTGTACTAGTTTATCTTAGATCGCCATACGTACTTAAAAAAAAAACATTAATTGATTACAATTGCGTTTCGTTTGTATCCAGCTGTTACTCAACCACTTAATTAAGTATTTGTATGGGTATCTTTCTATAATATGATGTCATTAACTTTGATGTGTTGTTAAACTGCGCTAAATTTGTGTCAAAATCTGTGTGACCGCAAAAAGCCTCCAAAAACCTCTCATATGTAGAAAAATCTAATCAAATTACTAACACAACTATCGAAAATTGTATTTCAGCATAACATTGACCAATTAGCCTTACTTCACTTCTTGATACTTTATGACAATTATTCTAATGCAACGTTTATCTATTAGTAACTTATAGGACTAATGTGTACCTTACATGATATCGAATCTGTCAAAATATTCTAGCCACTCTGACAAGTCTCGAAATATTAAGTAAAGTTATTATTTTAATTAGCGTATCTACTATATAGGGCTGAGTCCACTTATCATTGTCTGGCAATTTTTCTATTAGGTGTGTACGTCGTTATCTTAGAGGCAGGTGTCGCTTCCTCTGCACATAAGAGCGGCTGGTGCGCAAGGAGGGAGCACACCTTTTTAACCTCCGTTTTATTTTAATTTATACAGGCTCTAAGTATGTCAACTTTGTTATGTTTTAAATTTGTTATTTTAAAATAAGAACGATATTACACAGATACTAAACTATGTATCGAAGAAGACAAAGAGTTTTGTTAACATTTACAAACAACCTCGTTTTGTGACTCATCACCGCCATTCCCGAGTCCCTGAATGAACAAAGAACCTTTTGAACAAAGATAGTTTTGATTTGTCATGATTAAAGTGTTAGAAGTAAGTATAATACTTATAAATAAGAGCAATATGTTATGTGGAGAGAACTGGCCACATATGGTATTCCTGTTAGCTCCGACAGCTGTCAGCCGTTATAGCCAACGGCTATACAAATTTAAATTTGACATAACGAATACGTTCTACTTTTAAAAATATTGATCGGTTGTTTTTTTATTTTGAGACTTGATGAATACTCTATGGCTCTAGGCAATTAAGTGCTTGAGTTTATAATTACTAGTGGTAGATTAAATGGATTGCTATTTAAAAACGACAACTTGTAGTCCTCATAGTCATAGTCATCCTTGTTTAATTTTTACCATCATTACACTTTCATAACTCAATATCAGTTTTTATCGTCACATGACGCTAGGCCAGTACCTACATAATTTCGTAGGAACCGTATGCTCATAGACAATTTTTATGCTGAATTCGTGACAAATAAACCTCCTTTCCTGCGGGATAACAAGAATTATATTTCTGGAATATGTGCATTCATTTATCAGGCATGCCATGAAATTGACCGGGTATCAGATAACCTTGAAATCGTCCGTGATTAAACAACTACGTAATATTCAGTCAGTGGACTTAAAACCTTTAAATTATAAATTGAAACTCTTTGGTTATAGGTGACCATGGGCGACTGTAGTTGCTAAACATCAGAAGAACCGTCTACTCATATGCTTCCTTCAACTATAAAAAATAAGATAGCAGCACTTCGCGTTACAAACGCTTCTCTTTTTCCGTTTCAAATGGAATATCCAGCGAAATTAATTAGCGTTTAAGTCTTGGCAACACTTGTAAGTAATTTTTTACTTGGTGTTACAATTTTATTAAACATGGTTTTATAATCACATTACACGGTCGACCTCTTTCTAGCTTACTAGAATTGTTGATATTCCCACCAATTGTCGTGTGATGTTATTTTTTTTTATGCATTATAATAACAATACAATTTCACAAAAAAGTATTTTTAAATTGGTAAATCGTATTGTTGAAGATCAAGTCTTTGTTAGATATAATCTTGGAGGCTCACGGCTCACACTATTGTCGTAGTTGATTGACGGTCTCTAAATGCACTTACTTTAATTTTAGAATAGTTTTTTTTATCAGATATGTTCAACAGGCAAACAACTAGTAGCACTGCACCTTCCTTCTTTTTTTTCTGTTTGGCCCTGCTAAAATGATTCTACTCTGCCTCATAGAAAGCATAAGCAGATTCCAAGAGTGGTGGTCACCATACTGCGAATGCAGACAATGCAACAATACAGCATGGTGACCCACACCATGGCGGGCTGGTAATGCTTCTGCGTCATTGGACTTCCAGTCTCGCACTCACCAACAAAACACGACAGCATGATCGCTGTCATTTTACGTTTATTTTCTGTGTGAGGTTAGTACCGGCCCGGTCGAGACGGCCCGTTTGTGCTAAAATCAGCGTGGGTCTACTACCTTCTTTCTCTAGAAGAGTCATATGTCCAGTATTCGATTATTGAAAGCTTTTCATTGATGTTCAACAAATACATGTACTTGCCTCAATAGGTTGTTGACAAAACGACAAAGGTATTTCTATTTAGACACGATGCGCTTAGATCATCGGCATTCATCAGTTGCACTGTGAGTAAATACAAACCTTCAACGAGTTTCTTTTGCATACTAATATTACTTTATTGGATGCATTTGAAATATATCGAACAAACCATTAATCACTGTTGTCGTCGCCAAAGCCCGTAAAGAATTACAGGACTTTCAATCATGGTATGAACAAGGGGGTAGTTAAAAAAATCTAGTCTCACCATTCGAGATTTGCGGTATATTTTAAGAAGATTGTCTGAACTTTAAAAGAGACGAAAATCCTTAAGTCTGTTTCTTCCTATCTTCTCACCACTAGTCCAGTTAGGTAAGGCCGAAATCATGTGTTAAAAAAGTTTAACATGCAAAAGTGTTCATGTAACCTAATTGCAAAATAAATCATTTCATTAGTTATACCCAGCGCCTTCGTTCTTACCTAACTTCACATAAATAACATACGACAATGTCGGATCTCAAATTATGACCTGGATTAGAGCCCTGACTATAAAAAACAGACATAGATACACTCACACAGAATAAATTATTTTGCTCGTCAGACTATTATTTGAATTCATAACTCCGGTAGCAGTAAGGAACTCTATCCACTAGATGACTATACCAACTGACCCATCAGATATTAATTAACCGACTTAAAAACGGAGGATTTTTTCAATTCCTCGACATCTTTTTTTACATGGAATAAACAAGAGAGTTACGTCTTGTTCTTAGTATGTACACTACAAACTCAAGGAACTGCTGGATTCTGAAAATGGTTTATTATATATGTAATTTTCCTAATAAATGTCCATAAATATATTATGTGGTTATATCCTCATTACTGAAGGATTACACACCGGTTAGTTGACTTTCTAACTTCAATGTATAACTAACTTCCTGGTGATTTTCTCGTTCTGTGCCTTTGCATAACTTGATATCTTCTTTTTAAAATCGATAATAGTATTGTAAAACAAAGTATAGCAACAAACTTGTCTTTGTAATAGCTTTGGACTTCGATAACTCGGGACCTTCATTAAAGGTACAAGCGAATTGAGTTTCTGAATATTCAGAGATACTGCATTAACTTTTTTAGAACGTGTAATTTAGATGTACAAGAGTAGATTGAAGAGATTTCTTTACCGATATTCAAGCATGATAATTTGTTATTGTGTTAGTCCATACTAGTAATACTTATTATAAATCCGAAAGTAACTTGGTCCGTCTGTTGCGCTGTTACAGTTAAACCGCAGCACCGATTTCAATGAAATTTGGCATGGGGCTATTTTAATTCTTGAAGAGGACATAGGCTGTTCATACCGCGATGACTGATATACCCGCAGGCAAAAGCTGGTTATATTTATATATTTAGCAATATATAAATACATATGTATGTTTCATCAATAGTCTAGGCATAGTACAGGATCCATCTTATTTTGATGGGTACACTTAATATTATAATCACGCTTTAACCAGTTAGCGAACTATTACTGTTCTCAAATCCACAAAGTGTACATAAAAAGAAACATATCTGTGCATAAATGCTATGAATTCAATATAACACCTTTAAAACAATCCAATGCTATTAAATCGTGAGAAATATTAAAGTGTATATAAAACAAACCAGAGATGCAGCTAACGTAGAACATTCGGATGGTTCGGAAAGGTCGCGGTGAGGTCGTTCTGACTCATCGCTAAACCGGATCTGTGTGCAAACTCGAACG
The DNA here is from genome assembly GCA_905220595.1 of Spilosoma lubricipeda. NCBI lineage: Eukaryota > Metazoa > Arthropoda > Insecta > Lepidoptera > Erebidae > Spilosoma > Spilosoma lubricipeda. The sequence goes on along the minus strand of HG992287.1, from coordinate 4,053,984 downwards.
ATCCACTCCGACTGACTCCGAGCCAAAGTATTATCTACAAGCTTAGCGTGTTTTAAAGTAAAAACACTTTACTGTGGCTTATTGTTTTGTTCGTGCGTATTACAAGTAAATACGTAAATAGTAGGTAGAGTAAATTGTTTCTCAAACATATGTGAAACTGTAATTGCTTCATATCTATAAAATTAAATAAAATTGGAGTGTCTGTTTGTAATATTAAAATAACCACTTTTTACTAAATTGCATATGTATGTATACACGGTAGATATACCAGAAATGTAGTTAATTTTTTTTTTATCTGTCTGTCTGTTTGTTCCGGGTAATCTCTGGAACGACTGGACGGATTTTGACGAGACTTTCACTGGCAGGTAGCTGGTGATCCAGGGAGTAACTTAGGCTACTTTTTTTAGACTAGCTTGGTCCCGCGGCGTTACTCGCGGTACAACAATAACCGCGGGTAACAACGCGGGGTTCAGCTAGTTCTAAATGAAATTGCTTCCGTCATAATGTGGATCACCACGTTGCATTGTCCTTATTCGCATTCAGGATGGTGACCACCATTCTTACTTTCCATCAGGCAGAGCGGAGTCATTTTGGCAGCTATTATGTACATAAAAAATAATGTAAATACATAGTATTTTTAATATCATATATTTGTCGATAACGATAGTAAAATTAATTTTGTCTTTCGTTTTTGCAGAGCATTTTTTTTTCTTTGTAATTAAATTAGCAAAGTGCACAAGACTTGAACAGCTTAATTAAAATCGATCATATCGTTTGAAGAATAATGGAAAATAAAAGAGTAATTACAGTGCAAATAGTGATAGTTATTGGCATGCAAAGAAAGATATTGAAGCTGTTAACATAATTATTTTTAAAAACACCAATATTTTATAAGGAAATCGATTAAACAAACTTCCCTCATCGAAGTCGATTAAAACCGTTTTCCGAATTAAGAGCAAGATTTAATAATAGACGTGCGACGTCATGTAAGTACATACATTCGATGCAAATAAATGATTTGATTTGTCACAGAATGACGTCATATGTACTCATATTACGTATGTTCAGTGTTAATGAACGAAGATTCACAATAACCAAAGACAACCATGCCCAATGTTCCTAATGTCAGTTGATATTTGTCATATGGCAACACAATATGATTCATTGTTTTAATCACTTGTGGTCTGTCTCTATACATCTGTGTTTCTATTCTTTTATGAGTTCGCTGTCTTGTATGTTTTACTCTTACAGTCTTTAACCAAGGTACTAAGTTGTATGAAAAAAAATATGATTTCTTAATGTAAGCAAGTATATTAAAACAATTATAATGGAAGAAACTAATGAGACACTTACCCGATTCTGCGTGAAAGGATTCAAAGGGCGGCAACACCCTTGTGAAGTATCACGAATGTAATCAGATATCCATGGGCAGGGGAAGTCCCTTCTCAAAAGGTAATCTATGCGTCCCTTACCCTTAAACCAACTTTATCAGCCTGTCGCAGAAATAGAAATTCTGTTTTTTTATGGTAAAGGACTATAAAAACAGAATTTCTATTTTTAACATTATCTCTGACAATTTATCAGAGAATTAGTCATGTGTATTGTCGGTTTCGATACAAATATCTTTTCATATTTTTCAATCATTCAAATAACCACACCTTTTATTATGATTTTTATTTATATGTAGTGTCTTTTAACAAGGTCACGGTAAGTAAGGACATGTTTGATGTGATTCTTAATGTATACTAATAGGATAACAATTATATTGCTAAATTATACAAGCTTACACGATGCTTCGCAACGTTTGGGCCTGTTTATAGAAGACCAGCCTCACAAAACTTTAAAGGCGCGTCTCCATCGAAATTGTTGGCAATTTCAGTGTTTCCAACTGTTGGCAACTCTTAAAAAAATCGCCAACTTTAGTTTCCATTGTGTCCACATCGAATCGCCAACGATTTGAAATACATTCCAACTAAGCGTCTCCACCACAGAGGTGTTAAAAAAAGTATAAACATATACCTCTATGGTCTCCACAGAGCCAGTAAATATCTGCGACAAGCCTATTCTTTTGATGTTTACCGCCAAAAACAAAAACACGGTTGCTAACATTTGTTAACAATTTTTGTAGCCAACACAAGGAAATTACAGAAACTTTTGACACCAACACGTGTTGACCACACAAAAGTTGTCAACGTTTGTTCAGTGGAGACTCGGCTTAAGACACCAGCAGTGCAAAACGAACTTCGCGCAATGCGCGAGATATAAGGGATCCGGGGACAACCGTTACTACTACATCCAGACCCTTTCTATCACCTGTCACATCCTCTTCGGGACTAACTCGTCTGGCTAGGGTATTATAAATAGGTAGGGCATAAGGCAGGTATAACTCTAAAGAGAGTCCTGTCTGGTACTGGACTAAGTACGAGTAAGTTGATGATGGCAATTTAGTGTGAAAGCGTAAAAGTATAATAACTTTATATTAATACTTCAATTTTACTTCAGCTTCTTAGTTGGTATGCTATAGTTATTGAATAATAAAGCCGGATATCGATTCTCTTTATTGACATGGAATATAATTATCGTAAATCGCCGGTCCAGTGATATAAGTAATTGTTTTTAAATTCTAGCAATAAAATTTATATTATACGTACAGGCATAAAATTGGAACTTCACCGCGATTATATTTTAAAGGTACACATTTGGTTACGCTTTACTGCACTTTTGTGTATAAAGGGCAAATGAAAGTTAATGAGTTTTAAAAGATGACTGTTTACAATTTTAATACATATGAATAAACGAAATGCATATGGAAATTTCTGTACGCTGGAAAAATTCTGAAACGTAAAGTTAAAGTTTTAATACGATATATAAACTGGTTCAAAGATTTTTTGATTTAGTTTTGTTTCATACTAGCTGACCCACGCAACCTCGTTTGCGCCTTATATTGCCCGTAGCGTGCAAATTTCCCCCGTTTTTGAAACATTCTTCATTGTTGCTCCGCTCCTATTAGTAGTAGCGTGATGATATATACCCTATAGCCTTCCTCGATAAATGGACTATCCAACACCGAAAGAATTTTTCAAATCGGACCAGCGGTTCCTGAGATTAGCGTGTTCAAACAAACAAACTCTTCAGCTTTATATATTAGTATAGATTTCTCATTAATACTACAATGCCACACAGTGTGGCACAGATGGTAATGAACGAAAAGAAATATGCAGTCCATTATAGAAGTGTCAAAGTATAAAGTGTACCAATTAATTTGTCAGCTATTCATTTGTGATAGTTGCCATTTAGCATCGTGGTAATACACTATTGTTTCCAAACGCGGGTTGGCGATAGCGGCGATAACGGTGCGATTAGATTGCATCTACATAGATATTTTGTATAAACAAAATGTGTAACAAAATAAGTTCGATACATTACAAGATGACATCTTTTGTGTGTAGTTTTAATTCTCTTATTCTTAGACAAGCTGAGCCCCGCGGTGGTACCCACAGTGGTTCTTATACCTATAAAACAGCAACTACGGATAACGCCGTAGGGTGAAACTAGTTAAAAAAAGAAGCCTAACTTACTCCTCATATCATCAGCTATCAGCCAGTGAATGTCTCGTAAAAATCGGTCCAGCCGTTTCAGAGATTGGCCTGAACAAATACAGGCCAGACAAAAATGCCATAAGTTCCGAAAATACTTTTATATATAAGATGTTATTTTGAAATAACAAACAGACACTTCAATTTTATATATTTGTATGTATAGATGTTAGAAGGGAATCTATTAATGACCTCTGTAGTGAGTTGCGCGATCGCGAGGATATAGTTTCAAGTTTAGTATTTAATTTGCATGGCCATTCTCCTTATTTATATAATGAGTGTACCTATGTGTTTAGTTACTGTCAATTTAAGTCATATATTCCAGAACCTTTTTTATAGGGGGGCAAACCAGCAGACGTATCACCTGATGGTAAGCGATTACCGCCACTCATGGACACCCGAAACACCAGATGCGTCACAAGTGCGTTGCCAGGATGTAGGGAGGGGTTGGGTTATGGGCCTCCGGTATCCTCACTCACTCATTGAAACACAGCGCAAGCGCTATTTCACACCGGTTTTCTGTGAGGCCGTGGTATCACTCCGGTCGAACCGGCTCATTCATGCCGAAGCGTGGCTCTCACACGGTAGTGTGACTTCCATGTTTCGTTTCAATAAAACTGCATAAATGAAACCACAATCTTCCACAATTTTTTTTTTTAGTGAATAACATTTACAACTGTGCTATGAAAATGCTACAAATAACACCGTAGCTAAACCATAACCAATCCATGACAAATTAGCCTCAATACAATCTCTAGTATTATTGCAGTTTTATAAGGAGAGAAATCTTTCACTATTACTAAGTGCATTATTCTGGAGGTTTAGGCAGCATATTAAGTGCAAATTAGCTAATGTTACTATCGTACTAATATCATAAATGCGTAAGTTTGGCAAGATTTATAGATGTTTCTTATTCTTTCACGCAAAAACTCGAATTTAGGGCTCCCACACATAACTGCGAATTCGCAACGCATCGCAGTTATGTGTGAGAGCCCTTAGATAAAACTTTACTGTAGTTTAACTGTATACATCAACATAATATAGGTTGGGCTTTACTGCAATAGGTAGTTTAGAATAATCATGTCATGTTTTGAGTGCTTCCAAAGCCTGTACCCCTTACCCCCTTGCCTCTTTCGGAGAATTGCATCTAAAGAATTAATAAACACTGTTTTTTTGTGAGACCAGGGCACCAATCTAGTCCAGCCAACTGTTTGTGCCTAAGCATGGCTCTATCAGGATTATAAGTACTAAAGAACCAATCTCTGCCGGAATCGGTCAACGAACATTTATCATAATGATCTTTCACATTTCATTTGCGAAGCTAAATTAAACAATATGTCATTATCTATTTTAAAAAGTATTCTAGAATAAACAAACTAATTGGTTTGGATTTGTACTGCCATTGTAAGCTATAAATACAGTGTTTAAAGATTGCATAAAGTAATAATTTATACCTGTTATCGACTGCTTGTAAAAAACATGCGAGGCTAATTAATTGAATTACTTTTATCTATAGTTATGAGTTATTGTAAATGCTTACACCTTTAGTCACTCGGTAACTTTGTACTAAAGCGGCAAATGCTTCAAATTTGCAGCTGTTGAAACTTTCGAGTGAACAAGCCTTCTATACGTTTTTTCCTGTACGTTTTACAAAAAGTTTTAAAGACCTTTGTATTTGATTAAGTGCCTCTAGATTTGACAAAAAAAAACATTTTCAAACATGGGTTTGCGACCTGTAAGACATTTTTTTTTTCAATATCAATCAAAGACTTGATTTAGCATTATATTGGTTTAAGCATCATATTTGCGTTTGGATTTGATTCCATTTTTTCCCTTGTTATCATCTGCGTCTGCTGGTATGAGAGGGTTCCGTAGTGCCTTTTGAGTTAATCCTCCATAACGGGCCTTATCACTGCAATAATGGCGTGCCCTAGGATTTGATCCCTATTAAACTTTAGTTTTGAATCCACTCGTATAAGGACTCAAGGTATAAATAAGTCCTTAGGTACGAGACTACCTTATCTATTTCGGAAAAGAACACTTACTCAGTGTTACGACTACAATACTCTTTTACATAAAGTTCGCGTGTCAGTTAAAAATAGCATTTTTTTTCTGTAACATGATGGATAACGTAAACTACTTTGTCCCGCGACAAAGCGTTTGCGGTAAAAATACATAGTTTTTACCTTATTGGAGTTTATATGCCAATTATATTTTATTTCTTGCCAGTAACAAATGACATAGTTTGCTATGTTTTAGTGTCAACAGGTGCAGCACAGACGGGTCCCATGGCTTAATGTGTCTCGTTCATGTACCCGTTAAATTGTAGATGTATTAACTCTATAAATAAATCTTCTTGCGACTCTTTTAGGTCGTGTTTAATGACTAGCTAAACCCCGCGGTGTTACCCGCGGTTATCGTCGTACCGAGATTACGGCGCGGGAAAAAATTAGTCTAAAAAAAGTCGCCTTAGTTACTCCCTGGATAATCAGTGTTTCACCAGTAAGTGAAAGTCCCGTCAAAATCGGTCCAGCCGTTCCAGAGATTACCCGGAACAAACAGACAGACAGACAAATTTTTTTAACTACATTTTTTTTATATAAAGCGGTTATTTTAATATTACAAAAAAACACTCCAATTCTATTTATTTGTATGTATAGATGATTGACTGCCTCGTTGGTCTCGTGGTTGGCGTGAGGGACTGCTGATCATGAGGTCTCGGGTTCGATTCCCGGGTCGGACCAAATGTTTGTATGATCTACAAGTATTTGTTTCGGAGTTTGGGTGTGTTCTATCTATAATATGTATGTATTTACAAAAAAAAAGTATATATGTATTTGTATCAGTTGTCTAGTACCCCATAACACAAGCTCTGCTTATCTTGGGACTAGATGGCGTTGTGTGTTTAGATGTCCGAAATATTTATTTATTTATATTTATTTGTCAAAGTTATTTTTTTAATGGATAGTTGTATTCCCAGCGTCATTAATTTGCGACTTCTGAGCAATTTTATGACGATGGGCTTAGTAATTAAGAAACAAACTGTCATTCTTTTAACCATCTGTAATGTGGAGTGTGGATTAAATTTAGAAGTTCTAGAATTTTCCACCCTGTCGTACTTGGCACTAGTAGAACATTCAAAGTCTTTTACAAGCAATCCTAATTTCACCACCCTGTGGCCCTAACTATCATGCGATAAGCCGAGGATCGTACCAAGTGGCGTGCAATTGGAAAGGGCTATGTCCAGCAGTAGACTTATAGGCTGTTGATGATGATGGCCCAACACTCTGCTATCGACAAGAACCGACGTTTCTGAGATGTTCCTTTCTCTTCACCCTTTTTGAGATGACTTCCCTTTTTAGAGCGCTGCGCGAGTGTCTGTAGCAGCTTATCATAAAGCGTATGTGTGTTTGTTTGCAGATTAATAGTGTAAAAAATATATATATTAATACTGCGGGCTTTTTTTGTTTTGCTTGGCGTGTCCGTCAAACACAGATATATTTTGCAAGATATTTTTAACCTGATCATAAAATGTAAATCTGTTTACAAATTTAATTAATCTTGAAACGGCCTTCATGAGTCGCCCATGTTCTTCTCAAATATAATTGTAATTCGTTTCATTCGAATACGATTCTGTGTTATATTGAATTTTAAACTTACAGACTTAAAATTTAAAATAACGCAAAACCTTGCTTAAAGTTTAAAAACGTTTATGGATAAGGCCGCAAGTACTTCTAGCGACTTGGTTTGCGTCAATATGTCTTATTTGAGGATTCTAATATCTCGGACAAGTGCGAGTCGAACTCGCGCACCGAGGGTTCCGTACAACCCTGTAGGTATATTATGTAGTGTACAGTACAATTTTTCCCTTTACCTGAGCTCTTAGCTCGTTGCTTCGTACCAAATTTCAAGATTCTGTGTTTACTGGAAGTACCCTGTAGGTTTTGATTGTCGAAATGTCGAAAATTTGCATCATAAACGGCTGTATCTTTTGATTGTGTTGGTTTAGAAGTTTGACTCTTTCACAGCTTCAAGGGACAGTAGACCTGAATATTTTACATGAATTGCGTTCCTTATAAAAAGTTCCTCGCAAATAGACACATGTACAACAAAGTAGTCCTATAAGAGTTCCGTTTGTCGGAACCCTAAAAATGATGGACTTGCATAAAAAACGTTCTATCCAAAAATTCTACCTTAGTGGGTGTTTATAATATAAAAAGCATTATGTGCATCACAGATTTGTAACCCCCGCCGCTTAGGTTCTCGCACATCAGCTAAACATCAATATACAACTGTTAAGAGAAACAGAGTTCGGATCAAACAGTTTTCGGAGTGAATACTTCTGCGCTGCAACGCTGCGGGACAAAGCTTATCTAAAAAAGTAGCCTAAATTACTCCCGTGATCATCAGCTACCAGCCCGTGAAAGTCCTGTCGAAATCGGTCCAGCCCTTCCAGAGATTACCCAGAACAAACAGACAGACAAAAATTAAAAAAATATGTAATTTTGGTTCGTGAATGATGGCGTATACATGCATATTACATATGCATTTATTTAAAAGCGGTTACTTTAAAATTACAAACAGACACTCTAATTTTATTTATTTTTATAGATTTAGTTAAATAGTCTGACTGAAACAGCGTACTTAACGATCTATAATATAATTTAAAGTTACTATTAGAAATGCTTAGACTCGAACGAGATTTTAAACCTCGAACCCTGATTGCCTTCAAATCCTCTACCGTTGTGCCACTGTAACCTGACACGCGAGAAGCCAAGAAGTTAAGCGCATAAATGCGTCTTTATCTTACACACTTATCCTCCAATTACGTTCGTACAACGCCCCGGAGTCTAATTGCTCGGAAGAAACTAAATTGGTTTGTCTTGTGACCATCCTCACTCAAACCGCCCATTATATAATGTGAATGCTAAGGAATTATGTGTAAGGTTTTATTGCCAACTAGCCGACACACGCAACCTCGTTTGCGACCTATTGTCCGTAGCGTGATAATTTTCCCCCGTTTTTGTAACATTCTTCATTGTTGCTCCGCTCCTATTAGTACTAGCGTGATGATATATACCCTATAGCCTTCCTCGATAAATGGACTATCCAACACCGAAAGAATTTTTCAAATCGGACCAGCGGTTCCTGAGATTAGCGTGTTCAAACAAACAAACTCTTCAGCTTTATATATTAGTATAGATATTGACCGCTGACGCTGTTCTTGATGTTCAGACGTCAATCAGAACGTTTATGCTGCAGTCGGACGCCACATATAGCATTTAATAGGAGACCAAGGCCTAAACATAACTTCTGAGCTGAAAGTCATGAGTTAGTTTAGATTACCAAGTAAAGGAAACAAACTGACAAAATTATCTTTGTATTGAGTTACTTTTCCGTAAACTAAATACAAAAGATTCTCCAGCTAACGGAACTAATTGTATACGATGTAGTGATTGTGTCACCGCCTTTAGCGTTAGATTTAGTAACTCTTTGTTCATCTGATGACCGTATACCAAGACTTATTCATTCACCCTTCTAAACAGAAAAAGAACTTAAACTTTATTTTTACTAGTACTTCTTATCATGAAATTTTCAAATACCTACCTATACAAAACAACTTATTGCAGGCCCTTATATACCTTACACTAGCTGACCCACGCAACTTCGTTTGCGTCTCCTGTTGCCCGTTGCGTGAAAATTTTTAAAATATTCTTCATTCGTGCCCCGCTCCTATTGGTCTTACGTGATGATATGTAGCCTATAGCCTTCTTCGATAAATGTACTATCCAACACTGAAATAATGTTTTTAATCGGACCAGCGGTTCCTGTAATTAGCGCGTTAAAACAAACAAACAAACTCTTCAGCTTTTTAATATAGTATAGATAAAGAAATAAAGTGCAATTTCCTTAGATTATATGTGTAAAAAACTTCTAATATCTCATTTTCATCTTAAAGCACATTGTTGGTTTAACTACTTATATTTATTATCTTAATTTACACATCTTAGATCACATCGTCAGTGGGTACATTACTAGAGTTATAATCTAAGTACGTTGTGATCAACAGTACTTATGTAACGACTTTATGTAATCTTAGTAATGTTCACATAATACTGTCAACTGCATTGCCCGTTCCACTTATAAGCCACTTACACAAATACACGAGGTATTTAATCGTTCTACCCTGTTGGGCCATCGTTAATCTACCTTGTTATATGTTTATACTTTATTATAGATTTTTTAATAAAGACAAGATAATTATTGGGAAAAACTGGGTGAAAATCATAAAAGCAAAAAAATTTGTATACTTAATTTTAGCATTTGTAATTCGAGACGCAATCCGATAAAAATGAAAAGAGATATTATTCGTTAATTCTTTCAAATCCAAAAAAGAATCATTAAAATCTGTTCTCCATGAGGTAAAAAACATAAAAAAAAGATAAATACAGTCGAATTGATAACCTCCTTCTTTTTTTAAATCGGTTAAAAACATTACTTAAAAACTAGGCTAGGTATATGCTCACAAACTAATAACGCTGGCTTAGTAAAACAAATTGTGTAAATTTCAATAATTGAAACACGATTTTCTAAAGTGCACTTCTGTAACTTTCGTTTTCGATATCTCCGGTTTTAATTGAATTACGCGGTACGTTTTGGTACACTGGTTGAAACACTTTCTGGAACCGATCTCTTTCATTCAATTAATTGTCTTTTTAATTCGTTCGTTTAAAGGGCAGCTAGGAGTGAACATTTTTCATTTATTTGTGTGTATGTTGGTTATCGCGGTAGCCATGTCCTACCTCCAGAATCAAACTATCTCCATACGAAATTTCATTTAAATCGGTGCAGCGGTTCAGTCTGTTTTTGAGGAACAGGTTGAGTACCTGAATTCTTCATCTATATTAATATTATAAAGAGGTAAAGTTTCTAACTTTGTATGGTTGTAGAGTGTAATCTTCAGAAGTACGGATCACTAACAGAAAGCGACACTATTCAGGAGTGACATGGCCCATATTTTACTACTGAAAGTTAGTAGGTTGAAGTGGCAATGGGCTGGTCACATATGTCGCAGAACTGACAACCGCTGGAGTAAGCGCGTTCTGGAGTGGAGACCGCGTCTTGGCAAACGTAGTGTAGGACGCCCTTTGACCAGATGGCGGGACGACTTGCATAGGGGGGCTGGCAGCGACTGGATGCAAAAAGCAGCAGACCGGGCTCTGTGTTGTTCTTTGGGAGAGGCCTATGTCCAGCAGTGGACTGCAACGGGCTGATGATGATGATGAAACTTATTTTATCTATTTATATAAATGGTCGGCTAGTTACTAAATATTATCGTTACACATCTTGAGTTTCTTTTATTATAGATAAATTTACATAACTTTGCATATCATACCATCGATTTTAAGTAGTTTTCCATGTACCTAATATTGCTAAAGAGTACTTGTTTACTATCAACGTCGTGAAGGCCATCACAATTATCACAGCGGCTTCAAGTGGGACTTCTACTGCGACTTAATGTACACTGCATGTCGAATGTCACATATTATGTTTATCAAAGAAACATTTTTCTCCTGATAGCCAATCACTGAATGCACGAATGATATAGTGGTTTAAGCGTTCCACATAAGACAACACTTTGTATGGTCTACAAATTGTTGTTCCTAGTCTCGGTGTGCTTTGTTTCCGTTATACAACCTCGCGACATAGGATATATCCTAGTGGGCAAGTTGTCTTTAACAAAAATCGCCTGTGAAATTGCATGTAGTTATGAACATATATGGCATACGTTATCGGGAAGTCAGTTTCCTCAAATTTACTGACAACTAGTTCAACCTTGGAATTCAATTCGACTTCGAGTGGAAAAACTGATATTCAGGTGAAACCCCAAATAATCTTGGGAATAAAAAGCTTGGAAGATGATTAGTAAAATTGCATATTCTCTGTTATTTGCTACTCAAATACATTAATGTAACAGAGACTGGCACCTAACTTGGCCAGATTCGTTAGATGCGCAGAAAGTCGTTTGTTGGGCGGTAGAGGGACGCGGGGATTGTAATAGCCGGTGCGTTCCGAGTGTCAGTCTACTACACTTCCATTTCTTTTATTTTGATTTGTTGCACTAAGTGTACCTATTACGCGCGAATTTATCCCCACTACGCCGAAATCTGGCCAAGTTACGTGCCGGTGTTTAATACGACATTGATTTTCTAGCACTGTTCCGAGCAAGCGATTTAAGTGTCAGTCGACTACACTTTAATTTCGTTTTATTTGATTTGTTGCACTAAGTGTACCTATTATGCGCGAACTTATTTCCATTACGCCGAAATCTGGCCAAGTTACGAGCAGGGTGTTTATTAATACGACATTGATTTTCTAGCACCGTTCCGTGCAAGAGATTGGAGTGTCACTCGACTACACTTTGATTTCGTTTGATTTATTGCTCTAAGTGTACTATATTATGCGCGAACTTATCCCCATGGCCAAGTTACGTACCGGTGTTTATACGACATCGATTTTCATACGATGAATGAGTGTGTAATAAAGTCTAAGTATCCCTATCTGTATTCTAGAAGCCATAGAACAATGGACAATATGTTAAATCTATATATAGCTCTGTTCTGCGTGAAGATATTACTGTTTAACAAAGTTGCTATTTTAATTTAAGCTAGCTGACCCCGCGAACATCACATTGCCATACTTTTAATCGTGAAAATTTTCTAAATTTCCGGTAAAATTTGTTTTGGTATTCATACCCGCCTCAGTTTCCCACGGATAGTGTACAGTGGCGGCCTTCGAAAATATAACACTTCCAGTTTTCTTATAGGTAATTCTCTTCTATGCAACCATATCCTGACAATAACAAACACATAAAAGAAAGAATTATCCAATTACGTGCAGTCGATCGGTAGTTTTGCGCGTACATACATTTCGGTGATTCATTTTTATTTATTTAAGAATCTAGATAGATGAAGGAAATTTTTGAACCCATTGTGTTAATTATTAAATGATTTTGAAGTTAAAACTAGTGTTAATCGAAATAGTGCAAGTTATTAACGATATCTTAATCAGAAAAGTAATTTATCCTTACATATTAATGTATATTACGCCACGTTTCGTCATTTAAAATATATTGACATAGAGCTGACAACAACACGCTTTCTGATAACTTCTTAACAAAACTGCTGTTAAATTCAGTCTAGACCTCTTTCGTTATTAAATATTACGGAAACTAGTCATATGTACGAGCATCGTTGTACTTTATATAACTGCATGGATGCTGAGTGGTTTAAGCGGTGATATCTCCGCTTCCTGCTCTGAATGTCATGGGTTCAATCCTGACATGGGACTCTTGGTGTTCTTTGTGCTATCTATACATCTATAGAAATAAATAAAATTGGAGTGTCTGTTTGTAATATTAAAATAACCGCTTTTTATTAAATGCATATGTATGTATATGTATACGACAATAGGCGCGGGTAACACCGCGGGGTTCAGCTAGTTTATATATATAACCAGTAAAAAGGTTCCAACTTTGAATGTACTTTTTTGATTTTACATTTTTAGAAATACCGACAACATAATAAATACATAGCTAAATAGGCATTTGCAAATAGGTTCCAAATATGAAGAAAATACATAAAAAATACAAATATACAAGCGGAATAAAACAAACAGGACAAAACCTAGTGCAAGAGTTATCTTTTAAACTACACTTTAATCTAATCTAAAGTTTCTTCTGGTCAATAAAATGAAAGTAAAGTTCTAAGGTGCGTTTAAATTGAAAACAGTTTTCTATTTACACCGTCTCATTTCACGCAGAAGCATTCTGATCATACGATTTTAATGAAAATTATTTTCGTCGCAACTATTTAGTGGACAAGCACAATGGGGGAAAGTGATGTCAAATTGGGCAATTGTACGGTTCATCACAATTGCTGTAGTCTGAGGGAAAGTTGGTTTGTTAGACACGGCTGAATCGTCGGGCAACCGGACAGACGCCGTGACAATGAGAGCTATATTGCATATTTAAAACCACTTGTTACTATAGATTGATATTTCTTCTAATATATTTTATTTTATTACAGGTAATATGAATGGCAGCTTCTGTATGGGGAATGAATGAGGTATGAGAACTAAATTCTAAATCAGATGAACATCAAAGAGGAAAATGGAGTAATGAACGCAGAAATACATGTCTTTTGTAAAAATAACTTCGTTACAACTAAATTACGTGTCTGATAAAATAACTTTTTGTGAATATTGGCTATAAAATTTTAGCTAGACTAATTGTTTAATATACTAGCTACTACCACTAGTACGTTACGCCGCAGGGTAGAATTAATCTAAAAAAGTAGCCTAAGTTACTCCTTATATAATCAGCTATCTAACAGTCAAAGTCCCGTAAAAAAAATCGGTCCAGCCGTTCCAGAGATTAGCCGAAACAAAGAGACAGGCCGACAAATATAGATTTTTTGATATAAGTACAGTATATACTTTCATATATATTTAATCAAAAGCTGTTAATTTGAAATTACAAACAGACACTTAAATTTTATTTATTTGTAAATATAAAAGACTATTTTACGTGACGACTTGATGGCAGATGTAACGTCTGCTAATGCCTCCGAGTCGAGACATTTATGTAATAGCAATTGTAATTACTTTTTGTGGCACATACGACCGATGCGAATGCTGTTTTATTATCGGAATATGTAGTTTCTAAAACCGTGAAGAACGGCTTTATTAGAAGGATCCCTTTTCTTTGTTAGCTAAATTTAGTGATGAAATACTGTCCTAGGTTTAGTAGTACTAAATAGTACAGCCTCCCTAGCCAAACTTGACCGTAACGTAAAGTTTATTGGAAGACCATAAAATGTATGGGTATAATCTTAACGCTAAGTCAACAAGATATTAGCTAATGATATAAGAAATGAGAGGCGTTAGCGGATGTAGAAAGAGATTATGCCATAGTATGTCTACCAAAAAGTAGATAAATAGTCTTGTAAAAAATGCAGCACGACGTTTAAAAATTTGCGACGTGCAAATTGCAAAAGGGTAACATCGTACTGATATATCTTGAGTTACATTTGGCCATTTGGCGGTATTCACTTACTGTCGAGTAACACGCTTCCCCGTTTGATCCTTTGTATGAAAGTCTAATGTTATTGGAGTAAAGGTAATTATGACAAAAGGATATTAAATGGTATTTAAGTACAAAAAAAAAATGTGCAAATAACTAACTCCACGCGTACGAAGTCGCGAGCGGCAGCTGGTATACCATCAAAATACATTGAGGCTTGACACCAATGACGTGATATGTCTAAAATAATGGTGATTGAAATATGCATACTTGCTCACCACAATCCACCGCTTTGAAACAATATCGATGGATTTTATTTACGTAAAATGCATGATATCAGTCCTTTTTACTTTATTGCGACACTGATAACTTAGTAATCTATAGGGTTTAATACAAATACTACATTTTATTAAACCGTTATTTTCTGATAACTATATATTGTCTACGAGAAAGTGCAGGCCGTCTGAAAACCATATACTGATACTATTGTATAACTTTTGTAAAATACCCAGTTTATGGCGGACACGTGATATTTTGTCTTAAAATTAATTCGTTTGTGTATATAGAAGACTTTTAAAGGAATTTGAAAAGAAGACTGCTTCAGTACTTGGCAAAACTAAATAGCGGCAAAAAAAAGTATAAATGTATTTATATCAGTTGTGTACCCATAACACAAGCTCTGCTTAGCTTGGGATTAGATGGCGTTGTGTGTTAGATGTCCGAAAAATTTATTTATTTTATTTAAGAGTTTCAATTTATTTATTTATTCATGGAAAACTTACAGCTAGATATGTTAGTAAAATCGAAGCAGATTAGTCATCAGACAGCCAATAACAAGTTTTCACTTCTAGTTATAGACTAATATAAAATATTGAGAAACAAAACGTAATTTAAAAGCATATCTTCTGTTTTCAATCTAATTCATATTTTGATGTACGCATGTGTCATGGACGTCGTGGGTCCTACCAGGGCGTATAATTATGTGATAATTATGATATTTTTTTGTATTTAGAAATATATTAGTATATCAGCAATCTACTTACATAGTAAAGGCTTTGTATAGTTCAGACATCCGTGTAAGAGATGGAGGTTGTTATTATTATGTTTACTTGTCAAAGTGTTCTTTTAACGCTGCATTAACGTTACATAATATTTACAGAGCGCATGTGTCAAAGCTCATTAAAATATAATTGGTGGTGCTGATTATTGCCAAGTGTCTGGTTTGTTAGTCCCTTACGACACACGTCTAAAAATGCAAGAATTGTAAAAACTATTTCACCCAATTCTGTGTCGAAATTGTAAAACCTCCGTTGTCCGACATCGGCTGTTAGAAGCTAATTAGTGTTGAGCTAAAGTACACTTTGGCATTAATTGCGTAAAGATTTGACTTGGATTCTGCTCATGCTTACTATCAGGACTTGAAGTACCCCGGCCCACACCCCTTCATCCTGTGGGTGTCATAAAAGTAGACTAAGGGAACAAATTACGCGGGACAGCAGCACTCCAAATTGACTCGACACTTACCCCATTACAACCCATTTGTCAGCATGGTATAGTAACTTAAAACCTCCCTTCTAAGGAGAATAAGGAGATGTCTATGTCCAGTAGTGAAATATTACAGGCACATAAAGGTACATAAAGACTTAGATAATATGCTGAAGTAAAAATAGGATATAACTGTTATTAAGTGAAAATTAAAATTTATAAATTTGTTGTTGCATTGATGAGTAATGAGATGAAAGATATTGTATCTACAGAACATTGTTAGTTAACGAATAAAGTTTAGTACACTTTAACTAAACCTTTATCTCTGTCCTGTCATTACAATGTAACTAGTGAATATAAATACATGTATGTAACTACGTATGTTTTGCTAACGTTTCGTTGTGTGTGTTATGTCTTCGCTAGTACAAAAACCCTTTCTAATATTAGAATCGAATATAGTAGTAAATCAAATATTATGAACAGAGAGTAATAGTAGTAAAGAGCTACCGAGATCTGATACTTTTCGTTGCATACAACACATGCGTTAAATGCTACTTCGCAAATGAACAATAGTGTTAGTAGCTGACATCAATATGCAGGCGTCTCTTTAAAAAGTCTAAGGTTTAGAGTCTCTGTCAAGTTTACCTTCTCTTTGCTATGGAGTTTGGTCTCTTAGTCGTATTTTATGACATCCACCAGATAATTATGAAGGCCAACCATTTTTCTTTATCCGTCACCATATGGATACAACAATGGATATGGATCAAGGTAGTAGAGCCACGCTGATTTCAGCACGAACGGGCCGGCTCGGCCGGGGCGGTACTACCCTCGCACAGACAATCAACGTAAAATGACAGCGATCATGCTGTCGTGTTTCGTTGGTGTGTGCGAGACCGGAGGCCCAATGATGCAGAAGCATCACCAACCCGCCATGGTGTGGGTCACCATGCTGCATTGTTGCATTGTGTGCATTCGCAGTATGATGACCACCACTCTTGGATTCTGCGCTTTCCATCAGGTAGAGTAGAGTCATTTTGGCCGGGCCAAACATAAAAAACAAAAAAAAAACAAAACATTAATTTTAAAGAGATGTAAGGATACTGCTTTTGGTGTCTGGTTGTCTTCGATATCATTATTGTCTTTAAAACTTCTTTACACATTTAAACAACTAAATCTCTCTACGAAATGACCTAAAAATAGTCATGAATGTAACCTTAACGTACGTCTGCTAAGTTGAACAATTCGCGAATACTAAATAGTGTTTACGCGGTGTAGTATTGTCTTTTGTGTTTCACAATGTCCTCTTACTAAGATCGGCTGACGAAGCCGTGGTGGCGAGGTCGGGGTCACATATACGCCCTTTCTATCTTTTATTAAGCAATATAACGGCCTAAAAGCTTGTTCTTTTCCTAACCGCTTTGCTATACTGTTATTAAAGTCTGTAGTATCTGAAGCCTATTGAAAAAGAATTCTGGTGAACAAAGATATTTTATTTTCAACATGAATGGCCTTTTTTAACCGACTTCAAAAAAAGGAGGAGGGTTTTCAATTCGACAGTATTTTTTTTTATGTGTGTTCGCAGATAACTTTGTCGTTAATGAACCGATTTTGATGATTATTTTTTTAATGGAAAGGAGATATAACCGTACCATAAGGACACTAAGATCTGATGATGGCATCCAAGAGAAATCGAGTCAAACCTTGAAGTCGGTTTTATTTTTGTTAAAATTTTACTTCTTTAGTGTGGAAACTCCGTCCACTAAAGTAACACGATGTGCCTTTTTGCGCCCTTAATCGGAGAATTTGCCCTAATCGCTGTTATTAAGACCCGCGGAAGTCCTTGGCCTTTAGTCAAGTTTGATGTGTGCTGAAGAAGTGTTAAAGTACTGAGCAAGTCGTTTACTACTACTAATATAATTAGATAAATCTACGTATTACTGATTAGACACGTTTCGGAATAAACATGTTTCGGGCTGTGAAATAACCGATTTTCAAATTTCAAGAATATTCAACAATTTTTTTAAGTATGTAAATGTTTATGACATCTGGCAGTTGATGTGCTGTTGAGACAAGCTTCATGTGGTTCAGGGTTGAGTTTTAGTAAGTGACCTTACTATGTATACATAAATGGTTATTTGTTTTCCGCTTACGTATTAGATGTGGTGATGTCATTATTTGTAAGAATATTGTTATGTGGTATAATGACATCATACTGTGTATCACTACAACAATATAGTCACTTTATTACTCATAATATAATTTGGCCCTTACATGTTTTAAGGATGTCCTTTAAAAATAGTAGGAGAGGATAAAAAATACGAAGGAAAAGTCTGTTGTCTGATTTCTTCGCGAAAAGCAAGTCAAGTCAGAATACAACGTCGTTTATTTATCTAAATATGGTCTGTCCCCATAGCCAAGTTACGAGTGTTTCGTGTTGATTCTCTTTCTACAATCGCTAAAGCCTCAATTCTCTTGTGATATTGGCTAATATTTTGTTTTGACCACGGGATTTAGCACCGAGAGACGTCGTTCTCATAGAAAACGGTTCCATACAATTTCAATACCTCTTCTAATCCATTACTCCGCAACTCCGTACAAAAATTATGTGACAAGGGAAAAAATGCGAGGGTTGCTACCCCCTCCCCTTCACATGTACTCAGTTGGATAGCCTACAAGTGACGGCATAGTACGAAATGTTATTGCTTTAAGTATCTTGTATCTTTCTAAAAAGTCCACATGACCCATCAATTTTCGACACGGGCCCGTGGTCTATCAGGCATTTGTTAGTTGTCTATTAACGTTCACGTTTATAGAATGTAACTTAGCTAGAGGGACTGGAACTGTTGGATTAATTCAGCATTTTTCGTTTTTTTTTTTATGGTATTGGAGGCAAACTAGCTGACGTATCACCTGATGGTAAGCGATTACCGCCTCCCTTGGACACCCGCAACACCAGAGGTGTCAAAAACGTTGCTGACCTTTTGCGGATGGTGAAAGGGATGTTGGGAGGGGTTTAGTTATGGGCGTCCGGTATCCTCACTCACTCGGTGAAACAGCGCAAGCGCTATTTCACACCGGTTTTTTGTGAGGCCGTGGTATCACTCCGGTCGAGCCAACCCATTCGTGCCGAAGCGTGGTCCTCCCACAGGTACTTAACTTCTACATGTAAATAAGTCTAAAATAAACAAGTATAAGTATTTCTAATATTTTTTTTCTTTAATATTTCTGTTGTTTACGAATAGGATATAATGACAAACTTATTAACACTCGTAAGAACTTTACTGTGTTCAATATTGTATTGAGATCTACCTAGACTTACTTAAAAGATCATAGATAAAAGCTATTAAGACTTTTTTAAGAAGCAGATTGGCTTCAGAAATTCCTTACCCTTTAAAAGTAGATGGCATTTCACAAGAAATGCTATCTGAGGTTTTTAACTTTATACGAATATAACTGAGTTTCTACTATTGATTTTCAAATATATTTTCACCTATATTTATGAAACATTCGTCATAAAATGCCTCCGCATCATCGCGCACGCCTGAAATTTCCAGAAGGCTGACAGCAATGCCATGTCGAGTAGCAATGCTAATTCGTTGTTCAAGTAATAAAACAGCCTTCTGGTCACGCGAAACGTCGATTCATTTAACCAGTTACTTATATGCAAAGTCAGACCCTATGACCCTACAACCGTTTCGACTCTAATCTAGTCAAGGCTTTTATGTGGATGGATTTTCACTCCAGGAATCCACTGAAAATTTATATATAACTTAATGTAGTCTAAGATATCATAGACATTCATTTATAGTACGAGAGCTAGCAATGTCAGGAAAAAAAGGATTTCAGGTAGGCCAGTTTTTAGATATCCTATCTCTCTCACTCTTCCGGACGTCATCTATACTAATATATAAAGCTGAAGAGTTTGTTTGTTTGTTAGTTTGAACACGCTAATCTCAGGAACCGCTGGTCCGATTTGAAAGATTATTTCAGTGTTAAATAGCCAGACATTTTTATTGCTGTTTAAGCTGTTCCAGACGCCAATTGCGAATATATATCGAATACTTTTAATTAAGTTCTAATGTCAAAGTGGTTACAAAGAAAAACTAATTCTTTAAGTTTGTCACTGAATTGGACGATTAGACTTAGTTTTTCAGATCTTTATTGCATACCGTTAGACAAACGATCAGTTCACTACTCAAGCACACGATCAGAATCTATAACGACCATTTCATTCCTTATTCCACTTGAATCATTCTTAATTAAATTGTTGTCCGTTGCAAAGAAACTACTGTTACTGTACGTGTTCCAAATCGAATGAGTTGTCCAGTTGTCAACATCGTTTTTATTGTGGAACGTGCTGATATGAGCCTTGACGAGAATCAGTTAGATTGTTGTGCTGTGTGCATATGTATTGTGTCCATGTAAGCTGTGCCGGATGGTGGCGTATTGCGTATTGTGCAATGCCGCACCCTCGCGTTTCCGGAGAAAAAGTTTTTGTTATTCACGTGTAGCAAAAGTGATTGTCCCTTGGTTTTAGTAGATTGTTTATGCTCAATGGCAAATCTCCAAATGTGCATGTTTATTGCTTTAAGTGCATCCAGAGAGAATATAGAACGTCTTGAAGAGTGAACCACAATTATAAGTGCTACGAAATGCTATAATAAAACGTTATTATGCCCACAGTTGACGGGAATGGTTGCTTCTGCAAATGACGCTATAAAACCATACAGACACGGTTATAAACGCGGTAACTTTTCCTTATTCGATAGTTACACCGACGTATAAATAATAATACTGTCAGTGTTCGCTACGTATCAAATAAAGATTTTCTAAAAGAATCTACTTCCTCGTAAGGTAAGACGGGAATAATTAAGAGAGGTGGAGACACTTTCTCGGCGTTGACCAAGGCTTGTCTGTGATCAAGTACTAGTTGATTTCCACTATCGCGGGTGACTGCACTTCCCAACATGTTCTTTAATTATATTAAACAGCTTCAGACTACTAGTTTCACTAGATAACATTTAAAATTTAAAATCCAGCTTGAAGAAAACAGCCTTCTATACAAAATGCCCAATTCTTTGAAAGTTTTTAGTTGCGAAATAATTATTTAAGAACTAAATGATAATAGTTAATACAAGCGCATATTTTGTATATGACCGTAGCAGCAACAAACAGCTGCAATTGACAAATTGATGGCTATTGGGTGAGCCTGTGCATATTGCCGTGACGGATTATCATATTTTTTTCGCCGCCATCTTGGCAAAAATGGCGCGTCTTGCAGTGTGTGGGAGATGTATATGATGCCGCTTTCGATTTCACGAAACTGAAAGTGGCTTATATGTTCGGGTGGAGTCGTTGACTCTGATGTTTGTTTGTCACGGTTGGTTGGTTCCATACGCCACACAAGATTTATCCTATCGTGTGTAACTACAATGTTGTAAATAAGGTTGTAATTTATTTTGTTTTCTGCCTGTCTTCATTACTAAGCGTCAGGCATCGCTGGCTACTGTTACTACATGTTCTGATAAGTTTCTGTTGACGTTCGGGTAGCTTCGTCAGCGAGTTTCATTGAGTGGAAGCCAACCTCTGTCGTGGACGTATCACGTAATAATTTAATGTATGCTAATGTGATGGATGTTATGCTAATTTTTAACTGCTCATACATAGTTTATAAAAATATTAAAAAGTAAAAAATGTTGCCAGTAATTTTATTTACCTAACGTGGATACTAATATCATATTGTAGACCTACATGCGTCGTTTTAAGAGCACTATATTATATAAGCTTTCTGCGACAATTTCTTTTCTCTAATATTAAGACTATTCTCATTATTAATATTAATCGCTTTTAATATTACCAGTAGTTTAACTAATTTCTCCAATAAGGAATATGCATATTTTTTTTTATTTCTTAATCTAATCATGTTCATCTATATAACATATAAAAAAACTGGCTTGAAAACAGTCAAACTAATTTTCAAAGGGAAATTTAAAACACTGACTAAAGTTGAGCTATTGAATCTCCTTCATTTTGCGCGCGCTTTTGGACAAATTCAATGACGTCATTCTCATTTCGTGTATGTTTACTATTGAGTGTTTCAGTTATTTATACTTATTTACAGTTTTAATTACTATAAAAATCATGGAAGAAGTTATTTTTTTTCGCAAACACTACTATCATAGTAGGAATTTCGACGCCGATAATTTCGATGTTGTAACAAACGACGTCACATTTCGTTTCGATCAATAGGACGGTTTTATAGGTTTGAATTTCCCGCCCGTAATTTTTACTTTTTATTTAATATTTTCTGGGTTTAAATAATCACTAAATAAAATAAATGACCTTTAAGTACGTTGTAAAGACAATAAAGAATCTAGAAAGAAAAATTATGCATATTCCCTATTCCAGCCCATCGAAGTATGTAGGTATGTTACAAATTACAGATTCTTCTATATGCATCATTTCAAATTTAAACCATAACTCTGCATATTACTTAAAGTTCTTTTTGCGTGTTAACAAAATGACAAGATTAACTATAAATGACCAGCAATTCATGTAACTTCCATGCAACTTTCTTTTAAAGAATCACACATTTATTGTTGCAAATTATCGTATTATTCATATACATATTTGATTGCAGTTGAGAGCATCTGCTTTCCGCTGTTTTATCTCATCATGTAATAGTGCGGTATGGAAAGTTCTTATTTTATATATTTTATTGTTGAAATAATGTGTGTTAGACACACTTCGTTGAACATTAAGTGACTATTTAATGCTTTTTACTTACACTTTTTTTCTTAATGGCAATTTGTTTGTTTGTGTCTTCCTAATGTGTTTATAAAAGAAACTGATGTTTATTAACTGTGCATTTATGGCGAACTGGGGCTATTAATTTCTATTTGTTTTTTTTTTCTGATTACGTATGTATGGTACCTGTATTCTGAGAAATGGTGCCGATTAAGAGAAGACTATTAGCAATAAATATTCGGAAATATGCAAAATATAAAGCAGTTATTAGTTCGGAGAACAAATAAAATACGTTTAGTTGGTCTCGGGCTATGTTACAGTAAATAAAGTCAAATTTACTATTTGCAATGCAAGGTATGAAGGCGAAAGCGTATCCCAAGCTTACTAAGAACTTACAGTAATAAAAATCTTGTTAAAATTGAAATAAATATACTTATGCCTGTAATATTGTAAACTAGCTGCACAATGGTGTGTAGTGTTCTGCTCTAATGCGTCAGGTTGTGACGGTGTTCGTGTCACACGCCATTGCTTCTCCAAGTTTCTATTCCAGTAATGACACCATCAATGCGGTATCCATTGCTTGCTGTAAAAAAGTGCAAAGTTATTACACCACTATTGAATTTTTGTAGCATTATTTTGCTGCGTGAAATGTGTGAAGTGATAGTTATTATTATTGTAAAAATATACTACTGATTATTGTTTTATTGATAACTAGTTGTGGCGCGCGACTCCACCCGCGTATATGTCGGTTATCGCGGCAAATAGTAGCCTATGTGTTATACTGATGTATAAGATATATTACTGTAAAGTTTAAAGAGTAACAAACATCCATCCATCCATACATACTCACAAACTTTCGCGTCTATAATATTAGTAGGATTGCATTTCTAAAATAGCATTACAAACTTCTACAAAATTCCTTAATTCGGTTTTTAAATGGTTGCGTTTTGTAGAAACAATTATTTATTTATTTAAGAATCTCACTATCAGGAGTACACAAAAATAATATTAGTAGAATAATGAGTTCTGTGCTTCCTCACTTATAAGAGACCACATCATGCATAAGAAAGTTGACACAAATATAAAAATTGGAATACAATACATTTTTGAGGTCATGAAGGAGTGAATACAGTAATAATGTTATATTTACCCCCCCATTGACACTTACAAACAATTGTATACATATGTAATGTAGTAAAAATATAGGAATTTATATCAAATTTTAGATAAAAAAAATATTACATTTCAATTGAATACCTTTCTGGTAGTGAATAAAAAAAATAGTTACAGTTTTTTCATGATCTTCGGTACTGCCATGAACTGTTGCTTTGAAATCTAGTCTTTTGAGATAATATGATCTCACTACTGGTGTCTTTACCAAAACTGTTCCTGAAAGCAACCTCGTGTATTCGACATCTATACTAATATATAAAGCTGAAGAGTTTGTTTGTTTGTTTGAACACGCTAATCTCAGGAACCGCTGGTCCGATTTGAAAAATTCTTTCAGTGTTTGATCGCCCATTTATCGAGGAAGGCTATAGGGTATATATCATCACGCTACTACTAAAAGGAGCGGAGCAACTATGAAGAATGTTTAAAAAACGGGGGAAATTTTCACGCTACGGGCAATATAAGGCGCAAACGAGGTTGCGTGGGTCGGCTAGTAGGATACAAAATAGCTTGTCGTACAGTCGAGAAGACTATATTTTTTTTTACATTCAGTGTACTCGAAGTGCTTTCATTTTCTACATTACGTCTTGTTCCGTCTCAATAATACAAAGTTTCAAGTTTTCTTCTATTTGCAGTGATGTTGTCCTGCGTAGTTTATTCTTTTAGTCGCCTCTTACGACACCCTTGGGGTAAGTAGGGGTATAAAACCTTTACCGACCCGTCTTTCCAGCGTGGTATACGAGTTGTATACTAAAACCTCCTTCCTAAGGAGACGCCTATGTCTAGCAGTGGACTGTTAAAGGTTGTCCATGATGATGAATGCAAAGTGCGTTCAGAATAGTAGGTATCTCTATCTTGTGGTCATGTGTGTCAGTTGGCCATTTTAAATTAAACTATTTTTAAATAACACCATTTCAAATTTTTACTTACATTTACAATTTTTTACAAAAAATTATTAAATAGCTGACCCACGCAACCTCGTTTGCATATTGCCCGTAGCGTGAAAATTTTCGCCCGTTTTTGAAACATTGTTCTTTGGTGCTCCTCTCCTATTGCCATTAGCGTGATGATATATAGCCTTTAGCCTTCCTTGATAGATGGGCTATCTAACACTGAAAGAATTTTTCAAATCGGATCAGCGGTTCCTGAGATTAACGCGTTCAAACAAACAAAATCTTCAGCTTTATAATATTAAGAATAGATTAAACAACATTATAGTAGTTTCTAAACGAAGTTATTTTTTGCTGTCGCTCAATTTACATACTGTGTCTATAGATCAAAATCATAGATAAAATGATATATTCACGATTCCTCCGCAAAACTGACTGCATGTATTTGCTTTAGCTGTTTGACCGTGACGGTACTAGCATACACGTTGTATATACCATAGACAACATAGTTTCTATGTTTAAAATTTATAATAATAATAGTAAGTGGATGACTGATCTGCTCGGTATTTTCTTTTTGATAAATTTTCTAAATATGAATCCTAGCTAGATCGATTTATCGCCCCCGAAACCCCCTTGCATACAAAATTTCATGAAATTCGTTGGAGTGCTATATGGAATATGGAAAATACGTCGAATTGTCTGTGAGATAAGCTATCCTTATCTGTGACCGGTGAAATAGGGCCTTAGTCACTTGCCTTTAAGCTTGACTAAACAATAATAGTAGATTAGTAGCCAAGGGCTGTAAGGCATCAATTGCAGCCCGAGATATTTAGGCGCACGGGCGCCTATAGTTCGAGGGTGCAATTGGTGCTTACACCCGAGCTAACTATTCTGCTTTACATCTCGATTGTGAGGTAAGTAGAAAAAACCGATATTAAAAGAATAAAACATTTTATTTGTTAAAATTTATAGTGAAATGAGAACAATTCTCAATTTTTTTTTTCAAGAACGAAATTGAGCTTCGCCGTTCGATATTTAAAGTTGATGACTATTATACTCACACGAAGACAAGGCTGAATAGCAAAGCGACCTCTTAGGTCATTGGGCTGAAAGCATGATGTCTATTGCCAGTATGATGGTTAGATGTACGCGAACTTTTTAAAAGAAAAAAGTGTTTTTTTTTTTCAAATTACTTACCGCCCTAGGGCTTTTCTAGCTACATTATTACCCTAGAGCGCTAATTAGTCACCTACAAGCCCCATTTGGAGGTAATAAGAAACTACTTACCGAACATGAGAGATGTAAAAGTACATTCACTAACTTGTGCAAACATGATCCGTTTATCATAGAAAGTACGACCGACAGAAGTGTTGTTCAGCCCTTCGACCTCAAATCTACACGATGAGTCATGTAGCCACAATAAGCTTTCTTACACATTACGAGGCCAACTTGTACACGATATGCATGTATGGTACAGTTACTTGCTAACATGGTAAACGTGCTTTGAAATCACTTTATAAGTCCGCCCCCGTTATAGTTTTTCTTCAAAAATGGTTTTTAAACTAACAACAAAAAATAATTTTCTTCTCTACAAACCTTTTCCTGACAATCACACACATGAAAGAAAAAAAATATATAAAGTTGACTATCAAAGGCTGATGAAGATGGTAGTATTTATTATTATTATCATTTCCACGAATACAAATATGTCACTTCAACGTATGCATGCCTACATAACTAATATCAAATGAATACGTTGTGTTTGATCTTAACTAAAATTTAAAATACTACATTTTTGTTACTAAAATTGTTAATAATTTAGCGATTGAACTGAATATTATAAAGTTATGTTCATTGTCCCAATGCGTCCTTGTTGAAACCGAGAGTATAACAAACAAACAATAAGATACAATTCTAACAATAGCTCTTATGAATATTCACCACTAAAGATTCTATCTTAGAAACTATTGAGAAACTGTGTTCATGAGATTGTCATGCATATGTAAAACTAATTTATTGTACGAACATAAATGGGATATCGTGCGAGCGTGAATGGACCCGTTCTCGCCATTCAAAGATTGATAGACCAGTGGTCGCCCTGTGGTCGAATTCAACCATAAGTCATTCATTCATTCATTTTTTGTTTTTTTTTTTTATCTTTCTGCACTCCATATAAACTGTGACTGTGTCTAATTTCATAATCCTGCGTTCGTATTAATTACGTAAAAAAGGGATACAAAATTTTTACTTCACGTTTTAAGATATAGATTTTTATTATTATTATTTTAATGTCGACAACGGGTAGGTACTTATAGGGTATTGACATTATTTTGCACTCTTTTTCTTTGGATTTAATTGACATTTTGTTACAAAAAGTAGGGACTAATAGTGTTATTCGTAATGGGGCTTGTTGAATTAAGTAAGCTAGTGTTTAGTCCAATTGCTGAACTTGACTGTAAGCTTTGTAGATTCATATCCAGGACAAACTATGAGGTGATAAGCGATTATTGCTTCTGTGTCTGAGTATAATTTGTCTAGCATAGTTTGTAGTTGTTAAAAGTACACTCAACATCTTGGAATTTCAACTTATCATCATCATCAGCCTATCGCAGTCCACTGCTGGACATAGGACTCTCCAATTTCACGCCACTTAGTTTTTAGTGTAAGTAATGCATAAATATTACTAGAATTCTTGACTTTATACCGTGACAAAAAGCTTAAGAGCGTAACATTCCCTCCAATAACTACAAACGTCTAGATTATTTATGGTCAAAGTCACAGCAATGAAGGTTTTCTATTTTGTATTGTTGGGAGATGGTAAGATAGTCTATGGTCATAAATGTTCTTCATGTATATCTACTACTACTTCATGTATATCTACTAGTACGATTAGTACTACTAGTTACCTGTAAAATAACCGTAACCAGTGGTCGCTTATTAGTCGAAATTCAATCATAATTCATTTCAGTCTTTTGTCTTTTTTTTTAGCTTTCGTGAAAAGGGGTACAAAGCTTCATGTATTAATTTACAGATACCTTAGAATAACAGACAACATCAAAGAACTTTTGTTAATTTAAATTTCGAACTAACTTATCGTGTGTAATGGTGTTTAATCTTTGTATTAGTAATCTGGTTTACTCAATAGTTAAACATTTGAGTCATGAAGATAAAGAAGTATTAAGATATTACCCAAGAGATTTACAAGGTTTCGACAAGTAAATTATGGAATGTTATCGCTTCAATGAGGGCATCGTCTCTGGAATCTATTGAAAGTACCATAGCGTTGTACTATGTTGGTGAAGCGGTACTAAAAAGTTTATACATACCACTTTTGGCTCAGATTGCGATACTCAAAAATATTTGACTAAATACATAGTTTTTAAAATTATACATTTAACAGTTGTTACCTTACTATTGTTATTTCTATACTATATTATTGTGTTATTCGAGCTCGATAACAAGTAAGATATTTAATTTAGTTTTAATTGCTTGTCGATAAATACATCAACCAGACATGCGAAACATTGGAAGATTGTCTGAATCTGTATGTAATTAATATCTATACAAATAAATAAAATTGGAGTGTCTGTTTGTAATATTAAAATGACCGCTTTTTACTAAATGCATATATATGTATACACGGTACATATACCAAAAGTGTATTTAAATTATTTTTGTCTGTCTGTCTGTTTGTTCCGGGTAATCTCTGGAACGGATGGATGGATTTTGGCGGGACTTTCACTGGCAGGTAGCTGATGATCCAGGAAGTAACTTAGGCTACTTTTTTAGATTAACTTTGACCCGTGGCGTTACTCGCGGTACAACAATAACCGCGGGTAACACCGCGGGGTTCAGTTAGCATATATAGATCTAGTCATGAGTAAGCTGGCCTTATCTCCTTCATCTTTTTGTGCAGAAATCACCCCGGACACCACCTGACCGGTTATGCCTCGAACCGACCAAAAACCGAACGGCGTCTCAGATACTAGTAGCAAAAAACATTATCATTCGTTCTGAATAAGTCCAGAAATAGTATCGATCTTGACCAATTTTTAACATAAGTATAAGTCACAAGAGCAAACATTTCTAAATTGTCAAACTTCTACCTCTCTTACGCCACCAAGAAGTAAGAGAATTGATCAGTTTATAGAGTTAGCTCAATTTTTTATATCAACTAGCTGACCCGCTCAACTTCGTTTGCGTCTCTCCATAAGATTTTTTTTTTCCATTTTCCCAACATTTTCGGTCGATAACCGGGGCTCCTATTGGCGTAGAATGATGTTACATAGCCTAAAACTTTTCTTGCTAAATGGGCTATCCAACAAAAAAAGAATTAGCAAAATCGGTTCAGCCGTTCACGCGTGATGTCGTGACCAAGGCAAATAGGGATTCATTTTTATGTTTTTTATACTATATACAGATTGCAAAGTCCAAACTTGATCCTCGAATATAGTAGTGTTACAAAAAGATAGCAGATGCCAATATGATACATACTAGATTTCCTTCGACAGATACGTCCTGAAACACTGTTCTGAAGTTAGAAATAAACCTTCAACAATGCGAATTAGGTGTATATTGGCTCGCATTGCATCAATAATTTTTATTAACTCCTTAGAAGTGAATCTAAACTTGCACTCTTATAATATCATCTCTAGTATAACGGAACGGAGAGATACTTAACACAGATATTTTGTAAACACTGCACGCTCCGTGGCCGAGTTAGTCATCGCGATCTGTTAATGCATTGTCGGCTCGTATTGCGTAATTCTTACATTAATTCTCATTTCTCATTTCTTAACGTATACGTTACTAATTGTAAAGTCTAATTAAACAGGTCTAAATAACTCGACCGCTCATAACTGTGGAATTAATAGCGTTCTTGTATAGTTATTATGTAAAATTAAGATGTTATTTAAGTATACAAAAAAATGTAATGTCTGCTGACCCAAAGCAATACTGTTCATAATTTCATAACGCGAGATATTCTTAGTCTGACGTCTTTTTATTTACTTTGGGTGAAAACATTTTTAACCGACTTCAAAAAAAGGAGAAGATTTCTCAATTCGACCGTATATTTTTTTGTTTTTTTTATGTGTGTTCGCGGATAACTTCGTCGTTCATGAACCGATTTTGATGATTCTTTTTTTAATGGAAAGGAGATATCCCAACGGTGGTACCATGATAAGGACACTAAGATCTGGAGTCGGTTTTATTTTTGTTAAAATTTTACTTGTTGCATTAGGCTGTTCGATATTACCATATTCCTCCGTATTTAATAGCATTCCCTGCAACATCAAGCAATCCTAGACTGTGTGTACGTTATTAGAGTACCTGAACCACTAAAATAGTAATACCGGTGCTGCAGTTGCTGAAGGCAATATGCTGAGATAGACGTATTTTCTGCCATTGCACTTGAAAAGAAAGAAAGATAGAAAAATCATTTATTCTTACATACACAGGACAACACGTGGTTTTAATCAGACTGGTAACAGAAACAAGCAATTATATTGCCTGTGCAATGCCAGAAAAGGCGCCTATCTCAGCATAATTGCTGTAGCCAGAATGACTACCTAAAGCGCTGGTATTACGATAGGGTCTTGGCATCATAATTTTTATGGTGTAGGGGGCAAACGAGCCGACGTATCACCTGATGGTAAGCGATTACCGCCGCCCATGGACACCTGCTACACCAGAGGCGTCACAAGTGCGTTGCCGGCCTTTGGCGGATGGGAAAAGAGATGTAGGGAGGGATTGGACTATGGGCCCCCTGTAACCTCACTAACTCGGTGCAACACAGCGTGAGCGCTATTTCACATCGGTTTTCTGAGTTTGCGCACACGCATATGCACTATAATATCTCCTGCGTAGTTGGTCTCCGTTGAGACTGGCCGCCGTTAATGGCTAGGAGAACATCATCATCATCAGTTTGCGTGAGAGTCAATCTAGTTACAACTAACTAGTACCTAAGTAGATTTCGAAGTAACCACCATCCTGGTTTTTTTTTTTTTTTTTTTTATGTTTGACCCTGCCATAATGACTCTACTCTGCCTGATGGAAAGCATGAGTAGAATCCAAAAGTGGTGGTCACCATACTGCGAATGCAGACAATGCAACAATGCAGCATGGTGACCCACACCATGGCGGGCTAGTGATGCTTCTGCATCATTGGGCCTCCGGTCTCGCACTCACCAACGAAACACGACAGCATGATCGCTGTCATTTTACGTTGATTTTCTGTGCGAGGGTAGTACCGCCCCGGTCGAGCCGGCCCGTTCGTGCTGAAATCAGCGTGGCTCTACTACCTTGAACTACTGGATGTCATTGTCTATTAGGTACAATGGATATTGAAAATGGAATTTCTCTGCTATAAAATACAGATTTTGTAAACACAGTATATAATTTCATTCCAGCTGCCGTTAAACTATTTGGATTATTTTTCCCTTCAATAAGTAGGATAAATGAACCTCCTACTTTTTGGAAGTCGGCTAAAAATTACATCTATACTAATATATAAAGCTGAAGAGTTTGTTTGTTTGTTTGAACACGCTAACCTCAGGAGCTGCTGGTCCGATTTGAAAAATTATTTCAGTGTTAGATAGCCCATTTATCGAGGAAGGCAATAGGCTATAATCATCACGCTACTACTAATAGGAGCGGAGCAACAATGAAGAATGTTTAAAAAACGGGGGAAATTTTCACGCGACGGGCAATAGGAGACGTAAACGAGGTTGCGTGGGTCGCCTTGTGTAATATATACCAAGTGCGATTTTATTGCTAAGAACTATCCCTTACAGACAACAATAGGATAAATCAGAATATCAAAGAAAGGATAAAATAAAATGTGCATATTGTTTTGAAGCTTAGGGTCTCGCATCATGATGTGTAATGGTTTGTTTGTATTGCAGGCATCGACGATCGATGGACGACGGAAGGGAGCGTGCCTCTTCTGTCAAGAGTACTTCATGGACCTCTACTTGTTAGCCGAGCTTAAAACTATCAGCCTTAAGGTACACCACCATTTTTTCTCATCTTCTTTATTGAAATTTATACATTTAAATGCATATTCTACGTTATACTTCCGTATTTTTCTTATTTATTTATGAGCCTGGCAAAGTGACTCTGCTCTATCTGATGAAAAACATGAGTAGAACACAAGAGTGGTGATCACCATTGGGAATGCAGGCGATGTAACAATGCAGCATGGTGACCCACGCTATGCCGGCCTATAGATAATAGTAGGAGAGCTGGCACGAATTTTTGGGTAGGTATTTGAGGCAAGCTGAAAACTTGTCAGATACCTCTCCTATTATATCCCAACTCGGGATTGCAGACCTGGCTGGTGAGTAGCGGGGCTAAATCAGTGGTGGATTTACCACTAGGCTGAGTAGGCTGGAGCCTAGGGCGGCGAATTTTAGGGGGCGGCAAAATTTAGACAATTTTTTCATACAGAAATAAAAAAAAACTATATGTATAAACGGAGAAAAGAAGACTCGACAATTTGACAAAAATAAACAATGTACATATTAAGCAGTTTACCAAATACTATCAAATTTAATATTAGGCATTTGAAAAATTTCGTAACGCTTGGTAAAATATATCTTTCTAAACATGGATTTTTATAACATCTCAGGTGCAGTTTAATAATAAAATTTTAATTAGTAATTTTAACTAACATTTTTCTGTATCGTCACTGAAGACGACATGAGGTCCTAGAATGCGTTGCGCCGCCTGTTTCACCGGATGGCGGCAAATTAAGTTCAAGTAGAAATTTTCTTCCCTGGCCCTTTCCGCCGCCCCTTTCTGAGCTATGTCATATTAAGCAAGGAGATAAAACATCTGCCGCTACCATGGGCGTAACACGGCCGGTAGTGAGAAATTTTCTCCGATAACTGCAATGAGTATCCAACGCTGCGATGCTCAAGCACTGCCACAGCGAATCGGTTCAGTACGTACGCTCACGTGCAGATAATTCCTAAAGTATCCGTGCCCGAAAAAGAACCTGCTTTACCAGGAATAAATCCCACATGGATATTCCGGCCATCGCGCACGCCGCTTCCGTAGACACGATGTAATAACTGTCTATCGCTCTAACCAACAGTACTGGCTAAGAGTGCCAGAGGCGCGCACTATTAGGCTACTAGTACTCTGGGCGGCCAGAACTACGGTTCTCATCGGGGTACCGCATATTGTTATCAAATAATTCCACGTACAGTCTTGTCGTGACCCTTGGTTCACTCAAGTTGGGTAAAAGTCGCCGAAGAGCAGACCACCCGCTAGCTCTTGAGCCAGCTATCGGAAGTGCTCGTCAAAAAGTCACCTACCGTTAAGGACCTACAGGGCTAGATACATTGTATCATTCGGTACGAGATCGAATTGAACGCGATTGAGACCCAATAAGGTGAAGGCTCCTGCGGGGCACCAGTAGCCTATGTTCCACAGAAGGAAGCCGAAAACAGCCCCCTATGAAAATATTATGGTGGCCATTAGTAGTGATTCTCTTAATCAGATGGAACTCGTTATAGAGAGCGCAGAGTGGGATTGGGAAAGATTTAGTCTAGGTCTGGCAGGTCCGGGAATGGGCCAGGCACTGTATGCGGTGATAGGCTCAGGCTGGGGCAGTTACAGGTCACGCCATTTATCACAATAGCAGAAGCAGGTCAGGGTTAAATCTTTAGAGTCAGGAAGGAGAGATTTTGGTCACCATATACGCGAGGCCATTTGTAAACCGTAGATGGCTTGAGATCTGTCAGGATACTAGAATTTTCTTTTTGTAACATCTAGTTTTTAGGCTACTAGTACCCGAGACAGAGCGTGGTTTTGATCAGTCTCAGTCTGACCTAACCACATCACCGGTGGTCCGGTAAGGATTATCTAAATGTATTTCAATTCAACACGGAAGAAAAAGATCAGCTTTGTTGGTATTGCACGTGGGCGCTCAAGCAACTATTGGCAAGCCTGGTGCCTGCAGCCTAGGGTCATCACACTGGCACTTTGGTCTATGTACAGTGGTCTCCTGCCGCCGCATTCGTGACGGCTGAAACATCATCCACGTTCTTCTCATTGATTTTGGCCAACAGCTCATTGACTGCCTTGTTGGTCTCAAAACCACACTCCGCCGCATACCCCGGTGGGGTGACGGCTCGTGGGGGTTTCCACGCGTAAAATAAAAAAGTAAATCCGTGCAATTACAACGATAACGCTGACTGAGCAAGAATTGAGTCAAACCCCCCTCCCCCCAATCCTACCAATTACCTTATAGCTTAACTTAGTACGATTTCTACACACTACTCGCCTGTAGAATGACGGCTTGAAATAGTTTCCACATGTAAAAAAAAGAGGTGTAGAGGCGGCAAAAATTTCATAGCCTACTGGCGGCAAATATGTAAATCCGCCACTGGGCTAAATCAACCCCTACATTTTTTAAAATATTTTTTTTTTGTCCCCAAAAATATATTTGAGGCAATACGCAATTAATATATGTTGCAGTGTAATGCTTTATAAATACGAAAAAAAATAAGCCAGATCATTTAAGTAGGGTTTTAACATTGCCAGACGCGTGCAAAAATATTTTGCAAAAAATTATAAAAAATGTTTTTGAGGCAACTTGAAATTTTAATGGAGTGTTATTTATAACTAAAAAATAAGATTCCCAAAAAGACAGATCATTTCGGTGGGGCTTTCTACCTGCCAGGTGATCAAACAAATAATGAATGGGTACGAGGATGCGACTACAATCCATAATTTTTTCAAAAAGACAAGATAAGACCATACAAAATATTGATTAAAAACAAAAATTATCAGAAAGCATTAGCAGATCTTCGAGTTGCGCATGTTACCGGTTCGCGTGATGAAATTTTGCCAGTCTTAGAACAAGTCGTATGCGAAATTTATGGATTTAAAAATACATTAAATATAAATGGAGCACGATTCCTTAAATTTTGTGCGACTTACAAGGCCGACACTGAAGTTGAACCTTTAAAAAAAACTGGAAGATTGTGATCCCTCTACTTATTACTTCTGATGAAGAATCCAAAGATGAAGAATGTTAATTTATATCGGATATGAATTGAATTGAATTTATTTCTAATTTTTTTTATACTTAAAATAATTGTACTACTGGAGAATTATTATATTTTTATAAACCTGGTTTTGCGATTTTTTATTTTAATTATTGCTTTTTTTAATACGTAACCCTTATTAATTTTAAGATAAAACAATTTTTAACTTCCGTATAAATTTTTATTTAAAATACTGCCAGAGAAAAAAATCAATTTTTAGTTTTGAATGTGGGGGTAATAATATGAATTCTGTACAAAAATTTTTGGAACAAAAATAATTAAAAAAAAATTTTAATCTTCAAAAAATAAATATTTCTGCGGAAATATCGAATATTTAAACAATTTATTACGTTTAAAATCAATACAATCACTTTTAAGCAAAATGTTTTTAGTACAAATTCAGAAAATTTTAATTTAACGCGTAAGTAAGAACGAAGACAGCTGTTGTTATGCGCTCTCTCTCACACTACAGCTTGTCTATAGCACTGCAGGCTCGTACCCGTTCATTATTTGTTTGATCACCTGGCAGGTAGAAAGCCCCACCGAAATGATCTGTCTTTTTGGGAATCTTATTTTTTAGTTATAAATATCACTCCATTAAAATTTCAAGTTGCCTCAAAAACATTTTTTATAATTTTTTGCAAAATATTTTTGCACGCGTCTGGCAATGTTAAAACCCTGCTTAAATGATCTGGCTTATTTTTTTTCGTATTTATAAAGCATTACACTGCAACATATATAAATTGCGTATTGCCTCAAATATATTTTTGGGGACAAAAAAAAAAAAATTAAAAATGTAGGGGTTGATTTAGCCCCGCTACTCACCAGCCAGGTCTGCAATCCCGAGTTGGGATATAATAGGAGAGGTATCTGACAAGTTTTCAGCTTGCTTCAAATACCTACCCTAAAATTCGTGCCAGCTCTCGGACTATAAGTTTCTGCATCATACACTGTATTATTGATAATTAAGATCTAAAACAAACTATTTTTCATTTAAATTTCTTTGTTTACAAAGATGGGTGTTAAATAAAACATCTTTTCGTCTTTTATTTATTACGAAATACTTATAATGATAATTATAGTGCCATGTCCATGTGTCATACTGAACACAATTTCTTACTTAAATTCAATGAGATTCTTTTTTCGATACAAAATAAAAAAATCTGGTTATGTCAGTTTTTAAGTACTCCAATAAATCTGTAAGAAAATTATTATACTGTTTTCAAAATTACTTTGATTCTGATTTGAAAAGTCTAGAGTAAAAGTAGGCAGCCTCTAAAAGGGGATTTCCCTTTTCTTAATGGAAGCAATATGGGACACCATATGGTTTTAGTCTGTTCTGTTTATTTCGATACGGATATATTGCATCACGCTTGTGGAGTGAAAATAGGAACATTTGAAAGATAGTAATGTTCATTTTTATCTATGAAATACTAGTTGTGCCCGCTACTTTGTACACGTGACATTTGGATTTTCAAATTATTTTTAATTTTTCACCGTTTAAACCTTCCCTGGACTACGACAAAGATTTCAAAACCAAAATCAGCTAAATTCCCAGCCAGCCGGGCCCAGCCGTTCTCGAGTTTTACATTGTCCACAGCTTTACTCTTTATTTCTTATTTCGTGTTTCTAACGCAAAGGACGAACTTCCATACGTTATCCCTTATTTTCTCTTCTAAGACATGAAATTCACAACAATCCTTGCATAATCCTTATGCTTACAATATAAAAAGCATTAGCAGTCAAAATGTCTAGTTCGTAACCTCAGTGTTTTAGGCTCTGGGTTGCTGAATCAGTCAGTCATTGCTAGTAGTCACTAACCAACTTATTGTAGCGTATTTTTTTTTTTTTTTAAACCATATTTCGATGGTCCCTTTTAATAATGACGGATCTGCAAACTGACAATTTTAGTTCAAATTTTGTTTTTACGATAAAAAATACAATCAACGAACTGTGGATGGTAAAATTTCCACTGAAAAAAAAAACAGTCAGTGAAAATTTTAACATAAATTAACATTTCTCTAATTGTTTTTTTGTCGTAAACACAACATTTCCCTACCATCCCTACTCCATCCCTAGTCTACTCAAAAATTGTCTCTTTGCAGATCCGACATTATGATAGCGACCATCGATTTATTTTGTATGTATAGATGTCTATTAATACCCCATGCCCTAATTTCAGGTGACAACAGTAGATATGCAGAAGCCACCGCCAGACTTCCGCACCAACTTCGAGGCGACGCACCCACCAATACTGATCGACAATGGACTTGCCATATTGGAGAATGAGAAGATTGAACGGCACATCATGAAGTCTGTACCCGGTGGACACAACCTATTTGTGCAGGTATGTATATATATTTTAAAATTATCACGAGGTAAGTTGAAATGCGAATCGTCATTATTTGCCCAGAGAGATAAAAATTAAACGTAATGATTAAATTAAATGTTATGGTTATAGAAGAGTGTGTAGGATTTGTCGAACGTTTCCTCTTTAAGAATATTCCTAGTTCCCGAGTGGGTGTCGTTTAAGGCGGGTCGGTGTTCTGCCTCTTACTGATTAGAACGGTGAGAGGCGCAACAGCGTCATGCCCAGGGGATGATTCTAGTCGCCCCGGGATGTGCCTCATAGTGGGGTACGGCAGGGGGTACTCCAAAAGCCGCTGATGCGTTCCTAGAGCTCACGAAAGCGTTTTTAGCGTTTCACGAAGGGTATATCGCTATAGCATTCCCTGACTTTAAAAAAGGTCTCGTGTCGTAGATTGAGCATTGACATAAAAACAGTGCGGTTCAAGTCAATTCAGCGTAATTACTTAACCCTTTTAAATATTAGGAATGTAAATATGAAAGCAAGAGAGGAAGCCAGCTTACGGTCTTCTGCGTTCACGCATTATTTCCAACTAGTTACTAGCCCCAAATTTACATGATTTTTAAATCGAAGATAAAGTAAATTTTTTTCTTTAGATAATAGTTGTTGTCATATACAATGCTTTAAAAAATCTAATTAAAGGTAAATTACGATATAAGCTAATGAAGTTGCAATAAGCAGTATTCTAGATCCTTTGAACCAACCTTAAATATAATACATTTTTTTTAAATAGCTATTGATATCGGTTTACAAATGTTAAAGATTTGAGTCCCCCTTAAATCGATTAAAACACTATAAAAGGTATGGAACGTGAGTAATTATCATGTTTTTATGTTTGGGCCTGCCAAAATGACTCTACTCTGACTGATGGAAAGCAAAAGCAGAATCCAAGAGTGATGGTCACCATACTCATTGCGAATGCAGACAATACGGCATGGTGATGCACACCATGGCGGCCTTGTGATGCTTTTGCATCGTTGAGCCTCCGGTCTTGCACTCACCAACGAAACACGACAGCACGAACGCTGTCATTTTACTTTGATTTTCTGAGCGAGGGCCGGCCCTTTCGTGCTGAAATCAGCTTGGCTTACTACCTAAATGATTGATGAAATAATTGTGGTAATAAATAATTAACTAATATAACACAAATTTAAATACCCCTCTTTCAAAATACTGACTATAAAACAGGTCATCTACATAATTTCTACATAAATATTGTAATGTTGAACTTAAATAGTTTTACAAATTAGTAAACGAATTTAACTGAAATAAGCATATAACACGAGAACAAATTCTTGTATTTTATATATTTTTTTCTTTAAAATATCGTCATTAATGTTTCAGCTAACATTCGTTATGAAAACCGCACTAATAAACACAGTTTTTCATAAACTGTTAGCAGTACGGTAAAAATTCCGTTTTTCTGTCTGCAGCTGAAACCGGTTTTTTATTACTCGTAAGACCTGACCCCGATCGTGAATCTTATAATCTCTTGTGAATTGTTAGAATTGTTGTTGTATTTTTTTACATTTCATTCGGTCATCTTAGAAATAAAGAGAGAGTCTACGCTACTAAGTACCTGAATAGATCAACACATTGCAGTTGTCAGTCTTTAAAAGCCTCATTGCGTGCCTTGGAGAACACGTTATGCCGTCGGTCCCGGTTGCCATACGAACGAATAAAATTGTGTAAGCTGGTAGAGCCACGCTGATTTCAGCACGAGGGCTGTTTACCACCATCCTACAGAAGACCAACCGTAAATGACAGCATTCGTACTGTGTGTGGTTCGTTGGTCAGTGCGAGACCGGCTCATGATGCAGAAGCACCATAATAGAGCGCCATGGTGTAGTTCACCACTCACCACATATTGCATTGACTTGCCGCAATATGTATGGCGGCAACCACTCTTGGATTCACCTTTCATACATAAAAAAGGACTCCTGCCAAAATAGTCTTTCTACAGAACTGCGATATTGCCTCGTTACGTACTTAAATTGTGAAGTCCTGATGGGAGTTAATTCGCAAAGACGACTTAAACCCTTCCCTACCTAGATTAGGAAAAAAATATTCAATTATATTAAAAAAAAAACTTAATAAAATTTTCATACCATAAGCTAAATATGAAAATCGTTTCTTAAAAAGTACTCCAAAAATTACAATGACAAATAAGGTGAATGTTGATGTTTAGCCTCGCCCCTACTCAATGAAGTAATAGATAAGATTTTATTGCTTGTTACTTTGTGAAAAACACTCCAGATATGTGATAAAGATATGAGTATTAGACATATGTGACGACGAATATTGTACGATGATAAAACAAGTTCCTTTACCTTTAGAGGTTCAATCCTGCTCTATTGAACGGAGAGGCAGAGCCAAAAGAAATCTCTGAATTTATTAAGCCTGGTTTCTTCTCAGTTGATTATAATCATAATCTAATATATAAAATTCTCGTGTCACAGTTTTAGTTGCCAGACTCCTCCAAAACGGCTTGACCGATTCTCATGAAATTTGTGAGCATATTGAGTAGGTCTGAGAATCGAACAACATCTATTTTTCATCCCCCCTAAATGGGTAAGGGTCACCCATCCTTAAAAAAAATTTATGGCAAAACCACGTTTGCCGGGGCAGCTAGTTTACAATAAAATTCTGCGGTCAGTCAAGCGCATATTAGAACAGATGTCTCAGGTGCGCGGTCAAACATGACGTGACCACCGACATAAGAAAATCAATTTCTTAAGGCTGAAACTTTATGAACTTTTGTTTTTTTTATGTGTAAATCAAAAATATGATAGTCAACGTCCTATGGAGACACAACTGGTCAGTCAGCTGTAATGTACATAGCGAGGTTTATAAGGATGCAAATCGTTTATTAAGCGTGATTTTTTAGTAACTCCTTCTGACTATATTATTAATAAATAAATGGTCAGTCAACCATTCCGTAGAACAGCGCCCGTAAGTCAGTTAATAAGAAATGATTTTTTTTCGCTCTCTATGTAGGTACGTTACACGCCGCAGCTCGTCCTTTATTTATAATTTACTTAAAATAAAATAACATTATCATAATCGTTATACAATTTATAAGTTATCATCAAATAAATCTAGACTGCCTCGTTAGTCTCGTGGTTGGCGTGTGCGACTGCTGATCATGAGGTCTCGGGTTCGATTCCCGGGTCGGATCAAATGTTTGTATGATCTACAAATATATGTTTCGGAGTTTGGATGTTTTCTATGTATAATATGTATGTATTTACAAAAAAAAGAAGTATAGATTTATTTGTATCAGTTATCTAGTACCCATAACATAAGCTCTACGACTAGATGGCGTTGTGTGTTAGATGTCCGAAATATTTATTTATTTAATTTCTCATCTGAATCTTCAGTCTCATTAATCTATACTAACTAGCTGACCCACGCAACTTCGTTTGCGCCTTATATTGCCCGTAGCGTGAAAATTTCCCCCGTTTTTTTTTTTTTTTTTTATTTATTGAGGTAAAAAAAACAACACAATACAAGGTTATAAATACAATTACATAAAGGTATGGATAATTGTGCTATCAGCGACATTTACCACATAGTAGTAATGTAGCTAGGTATGTTTTTGAAACATTCTTCATTGTTGCTCCGCTCCTATTAGTAGTAGCGTGATGATATATACCCTATAGCCTTCCTCGATAAATGGACTATCCAACACCGAAAGAATTTTTCAAATCGGACCAGCGGTTCCTAAGATTAGCGTGTTCAAACAAACAAACAAACAAACAAACTCTTCAGCTTTATATATTAGTATAGATATTTATAAAGCTGAAGAGTTTGTTTGTATGTTTGAACGCGCTAAGCTCAGGAACCCCTGGTCCGATTTGAAAAATTCTTTCAGTGTTGGATAGTACATTTATCGAGGAAGGCTATAAGCTATATATTATCACGCTAAGACCAATAGAAGCAGAGCACCAATGGGGAAAACTATCACGCTACGGGCAATAGGAGACGCAAACGAGGTTGCGTGGGTCAGCTAGTATTTATGTAATTTAACAGCCACATTGTACTATAAATTGCGTGGTACGTTGTCCCGGTTCTGCGCTCAATTTTTTTTTGTCCCTGCTACCCCTGTTAGCTACCTCAATCGAAACATTTTGTTAGGCGAA
The DNA here is from genome assembly GCA_905220595.1 of Spilosoma lubricipeda. NCBI lineage: Eukaryota > Metazoa > Arthropoda > Insecta > Lepidoptera > Erebidae > Spilosoma > Spilosoma lubricipeda. The sequence continues at coordinate 4,012,445 of HG992287.1, read as the reverse complement.
ACGTGGGCCCTTCGTCAAAACATAACATAACATGTATTTGTACCGGGGTGGTAGTTTCATTTAAGAAATTAGTGATACATTGAGTGTGTGTTGTGTTCCAGGATAAGGAAGTGGCATCTCTGATCGAGAATCTGTACTCGAAGTTGAAGCTGGTGCTCGTGCGCAAGGATGAACAGAAGTCCGCGGCGTTACGCGCGCATCTCGCACGCATCGATGGGCTGCTCGAGCGCCGGGGGACTAGGTACCTACTGGTTTTTTTTGTATTTTACTGTTGCATTGAAACATCGACTTATACAACAATCATCGTATAAGTCTACACAAATAAATAAAATTGAAGTGTCTGTTTGTAATTTCAAATTAACAACTATTCCCTCAATGCATATGAAAGTCAAGAAAGAGAGAAAATCACTTTTTAAAATTGTTGCGTCTTTCTGTTTGTTCTTCTCTAAGAGTTTTTGATTCCTAAGTACCTACCTAAATTACTTTGATCAAAAGATAACTACTCAGTTACCTTGTACTTCTATGATCCTCATGTATTTTTTTTTCAATAAGATTTTCTTATATACTACTAGCTGTCCCGGCAAACGTCGTTTTGCCATAACTACTAATAAATTAAAAATTAATTAAAAAAACATTGTCCAGCGGACAAAATTCTGAATCTAAACCATTCCCAGATCCCCTTGAACACACACAAAAAATTTCATCAAAATCGGTCCAGTCATTTGAGAGTAGTTCAGTGACATACACACTCACAGAATAATTATATATATAAAGATATATACTCTCAATTCAGTTTTACTTAAGAGTGAAATTGAACTTTTACCTTATAAATAATGAATACCGTATTACCTCACAATACCTCCAATATTAAATTTCTATCTACCTTCTTTTCATAAAAAATCATGTTTCGTTCCAGGTTCTTAACAGGCGACACAATGTGCTGTTTCGACTGCGAGCTGATGCCTCGGCTGCAGCATATTCGCGTCGCCGGAAAATATTTTGTCGACTTTGAAATACCGGTCAGTACCCACATCCCACACATTTCGTATATAACCTTCCTGAAGTAGGTTACTTTCGCATTACATTATTTGAATATATTATTTATATATTTTCTATGTTCTTTATTTATATTTATTACACATAGACATAGAATATGTAATCGTGTTCATTATGCCACTTTTTGTCTTGGATGGTTCAGTATCTCTAGTAGTCCTAGTAATCGGGATTATATAACAATACCAACAGGCAAAACAAAACAGTTCAATACCATTTTGTCCTCTATCAGTCAACTGTTTTGTTTATTTTTGTGTTGTGGTCTATGGTATACGTTTCTCATAATTTTATCATCATCAACAACTTTCAAAGGTCCATTGCATTGTCCATTTTACATAGGTCTTTCCTTAGGAGAAGTTTTGGCAACTAAACTACTCTAGCCATATTGGTTTATTTTCTTTGCACGCATGATGACATGCTGCATATTTACCTACCTTAGTCGCCACAACAGCCATGGAAGTGCCATTAGGGGTGACACACAGACGTACATTTATTTTCCATCCAATTCAAATGATTATTTTATGACATGAAGTATTTATATATTGCAGACGAGTTTCCGCGCCTTGTGGCGTTACATGTACCACATGTATCAGCTGGACGCCTTCACACAGAGCTGCCCCGCCGACCAGGACATCATCAACCACTACAAACTGCAGCAGGTATTGTAATCACATCTTCTCCTAAACTCATACAGTAATAGACGATTCTGTGATAGGAGTCGTTGTTTCTTGTAAAGTACAATATGTCGTCACATGCCAAGCTATGAAACCAATCCATTTAGTCTATCTTAAAGCGGACCACTGAGGCCTAGTGTGACTCTATTTCATATCAGGATGCTTGTCACTGTGACCGCGTTCGGCTTTCCTTAATAGTAAGAAGTGAAGAGTAAAATAGAAAATAGCGGGCCAACGCCCGCATTCAATTCTTCACCACTCACAACACTAAAATCGCTCGTTGCCGTGAGCTAGTTGATATGAAAAAAACTCACACTAGACCCTCTAATCAGTGGATTAACAACGACTCTTATCTTAGGATTACTCACCTTTCGAATCACGTCTTCTCCATGCTGTGGGATTCTCCATATTGTATCTTAGTAGTTGCGGTCGTTTTATGGGGTTCTTATCCTAATTGCACTTTCCTTCCCAAACCCTACAGAGAATAAAGTTGATTCCTTATTTATTTCTGAATTATATTTATCACTATTACTTGCTGTAGATTTATGTACGTATTGTGGGTTCCTTCTATATTCTGTATCTATTACTATCGCCTTCAGTTATCGGCGAAAGGTTTGGTGCTGACGCCCACGCCGACACTACAACGGAAAGAGATATCCACACAAACGGTATGTCCCGGGAGTCATATCGTGACGTCACTGTCATGGCCGCCATAACATTGCATTATTTGACACATAAAAACCATTTTCGGTAGAACATTCTGGGCGCATCTCGATGTCTCACAATCATATTTGCATACGCTATTAATTGTTTCTCTTGAGTAACGAATTACTAAATGTTTATAACGATTTTTAACTATCTTTCATTTATTTGGATTTTATAACAATACTTTTATTAACATTCGAAAAAGTAGGCCGGACGTAATATTTCGTTCTATTTTATATAAAATGACAAAATTAGTAAAAAATCTCTGCACTTTATTAAAAAATAGTCAAAATATGGCACAATGTACCGATAATATTCGTAGCAACAATTACGCAATAAAAATATTAAAATCTGTTTTATATAAAGAATTTAACAAGGATCATTTACCCAAAATGCACAATCGCGTAGAATCGATAATATTTACATATTGGAACTCGAAATTTAAATTATGTTTTCTATTCTTTACCATAAACAAATGTAGCGGCGAGTCCAACCATCAGTAATCTCGTTTTAAAAAAGTTACATTTATCAACATGTTTTAAAAAAAAAGTTATCCTTCAAAATACTTGTATAAGCGCACCTTAAACTCATTAAGTGTATTATTTACATAAACTTTTTTCTTGTATACAAGCGACCATCATACTCAATAAATTTCTGCTTTTGGGCTACTTAGCATAATTTCGTTACATTAACTTTATTGATCAGAATAAAAACTCTATGGGCAAGACTATATTCTGTATGTGTTGGTGTGTAAAGGTTGTGGTATTAATGTTTTTTTTTTTAAATATATTAACAAATTCTAATCACTTTCCGTATAAGTAACAATTATAACATTTTATTTTATGGGGAGAAGGGTAAATTAATATTGATGCTGGCAATGAAAATAGACTTATTTTAGGTACTTAATTTCAACTTAGTTTTAAACCTTAAAAAAAGTTTAAACAAATTATCATGTATAAACTTTGTAATAACATTGAAAAATAATTACTAAAAAATCAAGTGCTAATAATGCAAGTAGAATAAAAACATCCATAAGACATTTTTTTTTACAAAACGGTGTTTTTGAAACATTAACATCACATTTTGTTAAATTTTTTTCTCTATTTACACTTTGAGATCATATGCTTGCCTTATAAAAGAAATGCAAACATTTTGTAGAAAGAATATCCTATTTCGCATGACAGCGTAGATTATTAGCAACATGTTAAATATAAGTCTTGGCATATTGGAATCACCGGAGCTGCAGTAGTTTATTTTACCTAATTTGTAAATTATGTACTTTGAATAGCCTCTTCTACTTTTATATTTCATCTGCATTGTAGTAGAAACAATTGTTTTTGTCTTCAGTTCGTTTCGCAGGTGAAAAAGAGTCTTGTGATGGCAGTAACTGTTTTAATGTTTAAATATTTGTGATTATAGGCACTGAAAATGAAGAAACACGAAGAACTCGAGACGCCGACGTTCACGACATCCATCCCAATCGACGTGAACGAGCTCAGTAACGCCGAGTAAACTCCGACGGTGTAACGCGAGCCTTGGTACAATATATGTAGGCGGTAAACATTCTAAATTATACCACCATTACCTGACAGCGACGATATTTTTGCATAAGATTGCCAAAATTGAACACTGTTTTGTAACTGACTACACAATGAAGGCATTTCTGTTAATTATTTTTGATACTTTTGATTATTTTTAAGAGCTAGATCATTAGTGGCCATTGTTATTTTACATAATAAATAAAATTCTTAATGAAGAATTGATAAAAGGATAAAAAAAAACTTATTTTGTCTATTATTGATTTGAAATTAGAACTTGCAGTATTACAACCTTCTTGTGTGGCCTGATATAAAATATGTACAATGCGAAGTGAAGGCGCAATAGATTGTTGTATACCATTGCATCGGAATACACAGTTTTGTAACCACGATGTCAATGTGATATTAGGATTATTACATTCTATTTTTTACATGGCAATGATACTAATATCAAATTATTTCGAAAAGCTGACACGTTACAAGAAATTACGACGTAGCGTATTCTTTTCCCCATGTATGTCGAAGCCGAGAGGAGGGTTTTGATTTTAATCCGTATGTATGTCTGTCCATTCCGGCATAATGTTTTTTTTTTACTACGCCTTGCGCCTTGATCGTCCGCTGATTGCAAGCTTTTTGAGTTCTTCACATTTTTAAGTTGTATAATGACACAAAATATTATAAAACGCATGATCTACTTAATTGTACTCATAGCTTCCAAAGTTTGTGAAACTTTGGAAATTATGTTGCTAATAAAATAGCACTTAGTTACACTACGGAGTAATTTCGTCAAACGTGTCCAGACCTTAAAACAAGTGTGGAAATTATATTTTTGTACCTATATGTTCGTTTTTAGCATTGCTATAAGGATAGATTGGAAATCTATGTGATGTATGTATGGTTTGGTGCAATCGGAATTAAGGAAGCTTAGTATATTGTGGATTATTTATTAGGTATTCGGACATTATATTACAAGAATATCGTGTTTATTAAATGACTTCGTCAACGCTTATCAGTATATTATAAAAAGATTTTTTTGCAAATTTTTAGGAAGTATTCGTGGCCATCATTGAATGTGAATTGGTTCTGGAATGAAAAAAAAGATTGTATTGTCGATACCTGTTTATAAAAAGTGGCAGAGGAGTTAAGCAAATAAAATGTTTTTGTTTTAAACCATAGTGCATCAGTCGTGACAAATTGCAGTGTACCTTTCTGTATATGAAAAAAAAAACAAGTTAAACATAGTTTTAGTATTGATTCAGTGTTCAAACACAACGAATAAGTGCCCAGGATGTGTTGTATTCACAGTAGATTATAAGTTTGGTTCACAGTATTCATTTTCGTTCATTTATTTTGAACCCCTTAGTTTAATTTTAGGTTATATGAGTTCAGTTTTGCCGCCATTTTATTTTAAAATGCCTGCCTTATTGTTATTGTCTTTTTAACATTGTTTGCATCTAATTTATCACTTTGTGAGCACTCTTGCCTGCTTCTATATTACCTGTTGATGCTAGTTTTTTTAATCATAAATACTTGTTTTCCTCATATTATTTTTTTATTTTTTGAAGCAAGTTTTATCAAGATAGATAGAATGAAGTCTTATTTTTGACTACATCTATTTAACTTAGCCTTATTTAGCTCTTCTTTCGTGTTATTTTTAGAAATCCATCAGCTACCTTGTAATAATAAAGGACAAAGTTATTACACAATATTGCTGTAAAACTTAAAATTATTTTATCCAAGTTATTGTTTCGGAACGTTCTAATTGTTTAAAAGTTTAAGCGGCAAATTCAATTCCAATTTTAAAATTAATATAATGTCTGTATAGAGTTGTCTTTAGAGCCGTTATCCGCTTTTAGTTTGATTATGTTTACACTCAAATATTGTAGTCTCATTATTATCCTTTTTAAACACTTAGAAGAGAGTTTAATATTGTGTCATTTTTGTGATATCTCTTATCCATTGGCACAGATTAAGGACGAGATTAACGTTCAAGGGCATATGACAGTGATAAGAATATCTTGCATTTAAAATATGCAATAACTATAAATTATTGGTCACTCTCAAAGCAATGCAACATTATACTGGGTTATTCAAGCCACCTTCTTGGTTTATACACAACTTTTTTATTCCGGTTGTGGTGTTGCTACTTCAATACAAGTCTTGAAGGCATATGTTATAACATAAACAAGTTTTATTTTTTTTAGACACAAGGGCGAGAGACGACCATCATGTTGATTGGACAATGTATAAAATAACTAGATTATAATGTAAATGTTAAGGAATAAACCTGGATAATATTATTTTTTTGTTTTGTGTTTTATTTTATTTATTTTTATTTCCCTTTCGTATTTTTATTTGTTTTTTTTTAATAATAGCCTCACATCTCACACATGGCTGTCCTATTAAGAACTTAACAATGCCTGTATAATGGTAATCAAACTGTTGGTCATAATACTTTTATATTTATAAATATATATGTATTATGATCAAATGTGTGTGGACACGGAACAAATACCGGGCTCTCGTTGGCCGGCCGCAGCTTCCCTCGCATTTAATAAAAAGTATCCTGTGTTACTTCTAATACCTCCAAGAATATGTGTAGGTACAAAATTTCATAATGATCGGTTAAGTAGTTTTCGCGTGAAAGCGTAACAAACTTACATTCACATTTATAGATATAGATATTTGGCTCAATTAGTGGCCAACTTGAATAATGTATTATAAGTACGCTTCTTGTGCCTTGCTTTTTACTAAGTATTATTGAACTAACTGTGACTGCCAAAAGCAAATGTGATTGTGTAGCTTTTATACAATAAAAAAGCTGAATAAAATGGATTTTCATTTTAATTTAAATAATAAGTGATCTTATCAGTCAATGCTATAAAGTTTATAGATTTTTTGTGCACTTAAGTTGTTATTTGATGGTTTTTGTATTAACGCAAAAGAGTAAAAGTGTTATAAGCAGTTATAAGTAGCTTTTTGTAAGCTCTTAGTATGTGCTAGAAATTTAATACAGAGACTTTTTAGCTTATTTTGCCTTAACATCCCCATCATTCAAATAGAATGCTTTATGTAGGTAGCTGAAACTAAACTAACTGAGCCCCGCGGTGTTACCCGCGGTACAACATTAACTGCGGGGTGAATTTAGTATAAAAAAAGTCTTAGTTACTCCTTATATCTTACTACTTAGCAGTGAACGTTTCGTCAAAATTGGTCCAGCCATTCCAGAGATTAGCCGGAATAAACAGACAGACAGACAATTGAAAAAAAAAATAATACAAATATACACAAGTTTTATTCATTTGTATAGATTTAATTGAAGAGACAATACAGAAACATCAAAATATACTATGGCATTTGTTCTGTTTCTTAACACGTTAGTTATGCACTCACTATCAAAGAAGGACTTTTAAATACAGGTTTATTTAAACGCCTACGATTGCCGACTGTAATTCAGTTCTGTTTACGTATTAGGAAGTGAACCCATTGCTGCCAATCTACCAGGTACGTTTTTATTAAATAATAGAAACTAGAACAAAATCAATTTAACTATGGGCCCTCGTAAGGATGAACTTCAGCTGTGAAAATTTTGATGAACTGGAACCCTTTATTAAGTCAAATAAATCCGATAAAGTACTAATAACAACAGCATTTCTTAAATTTATTCCTTTATTTATAAGAGTATAAGTTATACACGGGCATTATAATTTTATATGCAAGCTGTTTTGTAAAGGAAATTTTTATGTACATTTTATAGGATCAATATCTATTTTCTTTTTCGTCCAATCATTTCTATAGTGATCTTTGGTCAATATGCTGCTCAAGAAGATATGTGTGATGTAAGCAGTGATGCCCCAAATTTTATAGTTCTCCACACAATAAACAGGCATGACTTGACCGTTGCTAAACTGGGTATGAAATTGATTTTTTTGATCACAGAGCATTTCAATTGGAATTGTGAACACCTCTGATACTTCCTTTGTGTCTATATTTAAATCTGAATGTTGCAAGCTTTCAACAGAGCCAATAACAGGGGTAACTAGCGTTTCGTTATTGCGTCCTGGAACTGCGGTGCCTTTCCCCCAGACCTCTATTTTGTTTTGCGGCAGTCCGATAACTTTAAAAGTTTCTCTCAGAGCAGTCTGTACGGCATCTTCGTCGCCATCACTTTTTCCACCTGGAAATGTAACTTCACCGCTATTCTGTTTAAGGTGAGTAGAACGAACCGTAAAAAGCAGAGATGGAACGTCAGAAACTTTGCAAATAGGTACTAATATGGCTGTACTTTCTTTAGGTACCTTTCCGTATCTTGGTACTGCAATTTTCTTAATGTTTTTCATGCATCTTTCGCGGGCTGCAAGAGAAAATATGGTTTTTAAACAAACTATAGGGACCTTTGTGTCTGCCATGTTTGTAGTTACACTAAATTTTATTATACAATAGTCCAAAAATGAGTTTTATGATTTATTAAGCTAATATTTTTTCTGTAACGTTTTTGACATGCTCTCAGTTTTGATTTTTAAGTGACATGTTATCTTGATAGGGTTTTGTCTTTTATGAAGATTTCTAATAATTGAAACGAGGTCGAAAATGTTTCCAAAGAAGATTTTAGGAGGTTATCTTCCCCGTTTAAGTTATTAGATGAATACCCTACAATTATGCGCTCAATCGTTGGCTCTTGTAACGACTATCGTAAACGATTCAATGATATTGGCAATTGCATTCGGTGTCTTATTGACAGGTTTAGGTTTTCTGAAATGGTTTGCTGAAGTTATGTGTGTTTTTACATGGTGACAAGGTCTGTATTATCTTGCTGTGGTCAGCTACGTACTTGGTGGCAGAAACGACAAGGAAGATGATAGTACATTTAAAAAAAAATTGGCGTCACAACTCGTTACTACCTACCTATCGTTGTCTGGCTAACTAATTAAACTCTTAACCTAACGGCTTCCTCCATCTCGCTTCAATTAAATATAACGTTTCTGCCACGTTCACAGATTACTCGCATTTTTAAAGTATCCATCTTTCTTGTACAAGCTAAATAAAAAACATTAAAAGTCAAAAATCGATCGTTTTAAATTTCTTAAACCTTAACGGTATGTAAAAATGTTTCACTCAAAAATCTCACACGCTTTATAGCATGATTCACGCTACACCGTGTCGCGATCGGGCCGCGCTCCGGTCGGGGCCCTATCGTGAATTGTGCTTAAAACGGCAAATTCATACTTTAATAGTCAGATTACAAAAGAAAGCCAGATGGACCGTACAAAACACGTAAGTGATGCTACCAAAGCAAATTCAAATTAGAAAGCGAATACAATCTTGCAGCAGTGTTTGACAAATATGCTCTTCACGAGTGATTTTTGATTTTATGTTCAAAATGCCGTTTTGCGTTTTTAAACATTGTGAAGGAAGCTCCCAAAAAGAAGATGGAATATCCTTTCATGGTTAAATATAGATTATGTGGTTACTAATCCCCACGACAAAGGGAATCCTAGTGTGGGGCCTAGTGTATATATAAAATTGAAAATTTTTATTTATGGAAACAATAAAATTATTATTATTCTCTCTTCTCTTTTATTATTTATTTGCCCCTTAATTATATGGCGTGTCGGAACACAAAACCTCAACCGTAGTTTGCCTGTGATATCAGTTTATAACGATTTATTCTCCCTTCATTTGGGGAATTTACCTACTTGTTAGTCGGTTCATTAGTGAACCTCTGTATTTAAGGACGTGGTTTTAAACCTCACCCATAACTTGAAAGTTTTCTTTGATGATACAATTATTACTGATAATTATTACCAACCAAGGTGAGTCGTAGTAAACAACATAACAAGACTGTAGTATTTGACTATATAAGCAAGAATAAAAGCAACTAAGACTGTATCACAGTTGTAGCTGCTTCTCCGGCATATTTACAGAAGGCAACGGTTACAGGTTACATTAAAGGAATTCGCGCACAAGCACTTATTGATACTGGAAGTTCTGTTAGATTTATCGACAAAAAAAAATTTCGAACTTTGCAATTTAAAGAAGAAGCCTTGCAAGCAAACAATATTAATGGCATCGACTTCATTGATGACAGAAGTAGATGGTCATACCTCTGTTGCAGCTGAGATTGGAGTTCATACCTACAAAAATCTCAATCTACTCATTGTTAACATTTAATGCTCTGATCTTATCATGGGTCATGATGTTTTGAAGGAACATTATTCCCTCGAGCTTAAATTTGGTGGATTGAAAGAGCTATTCAAAGTTTGCAGTGTGGCTGTATCGCTGATCTGGTTAACTCCAGGCTGTAAAAAAATAGCAATTGGCTATAAAGTCGAGGCTATACAGTGAAGAGGATAACAAGTTTATTGAAGAACAGATAAGAAAACTCTTGAATGATGGGGTAATTGAAGAAAGCACTTCTTTGGAGAGCACAAGTTCTGATTTCGAAAACTGATAATCATAAGAAACGACTCGTTATAGATTTTTCACGAACAATAAATATATATACACAACTTGATGCTAATTAATTACCGAATATAGAAGAAATGATATCACAAATTTCTAAATACAATGTATTCAGTGCTATCGATTCACAAATTGCATATCATCCAATCCCATTCCTACCTAAAGAACGCCATTTTACCGCTTTCAGGGCTTTGGGAAATTTGTAACAATTTCGAAGAGTTCCATTTGGAGATACAATTGGGATCTCAAGTTTTTAAAGAACCAATTATTGGGTAATTCGTAAAGAAGATCTTAAAGGGACCTACCTGCTTACCTTGATGTTATAACTGTATGTGGTAAGAACCAGGGCGAATATGATGGAGGAAATTTATGGCCGCAGTCAAGAAATACGATCTGACCATAAATAAAGAAAAAAGTAGTTTTTCTCAGCATTCTATAATCATATTGGGATATAACATAGAAGATCGTATTATACAACCGGATAGTGTGTGTTTCCGTCCTCTTTTGAGTCTACCGCCACCAACTGATTAACCTTCCTTGAGGAGAGTAATTGGAATGTTTGACAATACAGCAAATGGATTCCAAGATTTTGAGAGAAGATATATGCTCTTGCTCATACTCAAGTGTTACCTCTGAAAGCCGATATAATTAAAGCTTTTGAGGAACTTAAAACTGACATTGCAAAGGCAATTCATTATATTGATCATAATGCACTATTTACAGTAGAAACATATGCTTCTCAACATTCAATTGCGTCTACATTATCACAGACTGGTCGGCTGGTTTGCAAGGATGTTGAATAATTGCTAACTTAATCACACAGCAATAGAAAAGGAAGCTTACGCTATTGTGAAATCCTTAAAAAAATGATGCCATTATCTCATTGGCAAACCATTTCGGCTTATCACTGATCAGTGATCTGTCTCATTTATGTTTGACAATCTTGATCTTGAACTCGCCGGCAGGGTCGCCGCAACTCGACTTTGTTGCGCCTGTTTTGCGTATTGGATCGACACTATTCGTGCCAACCCAGTTATAATAATATAAAATAATATAAATGTCGCATCTCTCAATTAATTTCTAATCAATGAGAAAGTCCCCGCCTTTGAGAGAGATGGGAGAGCCCCGCGCATCGCGCATTCCTCTGGGTCATGAATACTCATGAAGTTTTATTTAGTCATACAAGAATCCAAGTGGTAACAGACTATGAGGCAGAGAAGAAGGCTAAATAACTTTAATCGAGCTTTATTCATTAATACTTTGTTGTTGTTGCTTGCAATAAAAATAGGAATTGGACATGCTAATATTTTTAACTTAAATAGCTAGCCAAATAGGTACAAGGAAGTCACTGCCATTAAAAAAAACAATTATAAATTGTGAATGCGAACCTAACCTAAATCAGTTCTAGTCCCAGGACCAAACAAAAAAAAACCTCAATATATAAAATACGACTTGAAGACGTACTGTCTCTCTATATATATATTTTGCACAATAAACATATTCTTTTACAAATATCCGGAAATACAAATAATATAATGTAATTAATCTTCATTATCTCCGATGATTCTCCGGTTTGTTTTTACCTCGGAGTACAGCACTAGTTATCAGTTAACATTAGATTGATCATGTGTTTATGACAGTGACAGAGCAAAATGACTTGTTTTGGGTTTGCGCAGTTTTTTCGTGTTTGGACTTTGGCCTCAAAGTATTTGAGGCATTAATTTAAATACTAGTGAAGCATAATAACATAAATGAGTACATCCAAGTTTTACAAAGCTATCATGTCTATGACACCTCAAGTTCTCCTAAGTAATAGTTCTAAAGAACAATGTATAAAAAATTTAAATGAGTTACCATCGTTTAGAATGAACAACAAACTTAAGATTAATGCAGCTGTTTTGGTGCCCTTATGTGTTGTTGACAATGAAGTGTGCCTATTGTATACTCTGAGATCTTCCAACTTAAACTCTCACAAAGGACAAGTTTCTTTCCCTGGTGGTAGAATGGATCCAGGTGAAAGCGTTTATGATACAGCTCTTCGTGAAACGGAAGAAGAGATAGGTTTCCGGTCGGAAGACATCGAAATATGGTCTAAAATGAGTCCAGTACAGACACGAACTCGAGATAATGTGCTTGTGCCTGTTGTCGGCCTACTGAAGAATTTAGATATGAAGAAATTAAAGCCAAGTGTAGATGAAGTAGCTGATATATTTACTGTTCCAATGAAAGTGTTTTGTGAAAAAGAACATCATGGTAGTTTTGGCTATAAGAAATTACCAATACCGGTATTCGAAGGTGGTAAATACAGAATTTGGGGTATTACCGGCTTAATAACACACCTCTTTTTACAGAGCTTCTTGCCAAGAGATGTTTATCAAACAGATTTTACGAAAAAAGAATACACACTAGAAGAATTAATGCCTTCTAAGCTATAGACTTTCATTTTGAGTATTAAGTTCTGATCTTTTAACTATTTCAACTCAGTTAAATGAGTTCTAGATACAGTTTTTGTAATGGTTTTTTAACTTTTTGTAGGATTAGATCAGACTTAAATCAATTAATAAAGGATGAAAAAGCTATTATACTTAAATATAAGTGAAAATATTTTTTGTAACTTGTAAGCTTGTAATATAAATCTAAGATGTGTAGGTACATAAATCTAATAAAAAATGTTTTTTATTAGATTTATGGGACTAATTTAAGAAAGTAATTAATTTGTTGTGAAAATTAATAACATACTTAAAAAAAAGGAAAAAAACTATTACAAACTTTAAAAAAAGAAACAAAAATACAAATCATTTTATTTAGTTATGATAAAAAACTTCCAAATATTTTTGGAAGCTATATACAGACATACATACTTCTAAATCATCACAAAGATAAACTCAACTTCATGGTAACAAATGAAACATTTGTTACCACTTGCACCAATTAGTGTACATCAATCAATACATATAATAAAATCGTAACTGGTTGCTGTCCGTACATGAAAGATATATCAGGAAAACCATTATAGGGGCTTTATGAACGCATTAGAACCCAAAACAATGATATTTAGAGTGTTTGTCTGTTTGTGCGCGCTAATCTCAGGATCAGCTTATTACTAGCTTAGCCGATTTGAATGCAATTTTCACCAATCTGTTGTGGTTTGCTTCGCTTAACATTTAGTGTTTGTTTCATCTAAATCGGTTAAAGTTATGTTTGTATGAAGAAAAACTGCAATATCCGAAAATTACGCGAGCGGAGCCGCAGGGAAAAGTTAATTTATGTGTAATATGTTTCATGTAATATACATAAACATAAAACTACTTCCTTTTTTTACTATTGAATTTATTATGATCAACTTTTTAAGTATAATAGAAGAATAAACAAAGAATAATTGTTTTGATAAAATAGTTAAGTTGTCTGTACATATTAAGTATAAATGTTATCTTTATTTTACAGGATATTATTATATTGTTCAGGATATTTATATTTTATTATTATATTGTACAAAAAATTAAACATACATAATTTTATGCTGTGATAATGTGTGTAATAGATTTCTTAGTAATTTTTATTTGTTATTGTTAATAAAAAATGGGTCTTGGAATTTTGTATTTATTTATTTTTCTTTCGCATATGCTTAGACAGAGCTTTAGATATTACATTTTGGCATACTAGTGCATGCTCTGCACAAACATGTTGGTTGGTTTCCAAAACAAGCGATTATCCCATAGCATAGAAGATTTTCGACAATTAACAAAATCAATCCTATGGATAGTTACTATGCAAATCATCTATACTTATATTATAAATTCGAAAATATCTGTCTGTCTATCTGTTAAACTTTAACGGCTTATCCACTGCACCCATTTAAATGAATTTGGTATATAGATGTTTTGGTTCTGGATGAAAGACATAGGCTATAAATATACATTGTACTCTGTGGACATAGGCTACCCTATCGCGGACTGTGCTACGGGCAAAAGTTATTTATTTATATATATATATATAGAACAAAAACTTTAAACTATCGAGGATTCGATATCAAACGGAATGTAAAGTATAATTTTAAGTGCAGTGCATACTGCATGGTAGAGTAGGTAGTGTAGGTCGCTTTGTTGCGTTTCATTTAACGATGTAAATGAACGATTCATAGAAATCTCTCTAGAAAACTTAAATATTAAATTGCTTTTTATGTACTTAACATAAACTACATTTTTTTCCTGTGAAAATGTACACAGATAATAAATGTTTGGTATAAAAACAGATCGTTCAAACAACATGCATTTGCAGCATTTGTGAATAATTGAAACGCAGATGTCACTGTCTTGTTTGTTGATTTTGCACATCACAGCATCCACAGAACAACAGCATCACATCGAAAAATAAATAAACAAACAGTCCACCAGTCCACCGTTGGACCAAGTTGGACGGACACTGTACATAGGTCTTTCCTAAGACAGATTTTGGTCCGCTAAACCACGCTGCCCACTGCCCACACGAATGAATACCAATTTTGTGAACGCGTATGCATATAACTGGTAGGCCCACTTTATGGGTTAATTTTTATTTTTGTTGTTTATGAAACAAAATGATGAAACAAAAGCGTGAGAGAAGTGTAAATTTCACCCAAGAAGAAACGGATCTTCTAGTGTCACTTGTGAAGGCAAAAAAAGAAATAATTGAAAGTAAACAATCTGATTCTGCGATTTGGAAAGAGAAAGAAAAGGCCTGGAAGGACATTGAGACGGTATTTAATGCTTCGTCGGGGTCAGCATATCGCAGCCACAAACACCTCAAGTTAAAGTATGAGGCAATGAAAAAAGATATAAGAAAGAAGAGAGCTGACTGCTACGGAAATGGTGACGGCACAAGCATAGCTCCAGTGCTTACACGTGCCGAACGAAAAGTAGAAAGGATAATTCGTCTCTCTATTGACGGAAATGAAAGTTCTTCTTCGTGTGATTCTAATATTGTCTTGCCATGTAAGTATCACATAAATTATTGTTTGATGAACACAGTGATTTGCTCTGTGTCTATGTGTAATTTATCTATGAATGTATGTATTTAGCAATATATTAATTGTATATTCTATATGATAAACATTAAACATGTATCAACAGTCTGGTTATCAGAGCACATGCCTTGCCAAGTTTAAAATAAGATGGCTGTGTGTGTGAAGTGTGTGGAGTTATTATTATTATTTAGTTGTATTTTGTGGTATATTAATTACTGAACAAATAGCAACCGAGTAATGTAATGATTCAGAATAGGCTGTCATAGTCACCATGCTGCATTGTTTCATTGTCTGCATTCAAAATGAATATGGTGACCACTACTATTGGATTCTACTCAGGCTTTCTATCAGATAAAGTAGAGTCACTATGGCAGGCTCATTAAAAATATTATTAAATTACTTAATTGTTTTTCATAACAACTACGATGAAACCTGGCGACTTTCCAAAGGCTGTTAAATTTGCCCTGAGCTGACATAAAAGAGAAAATATTTTATTATGTCAAAACTTTATGTTTTTTAATGTTTGCAATAATTTTCAATACTTTAGTAGAGTCATTATGGCAGGCTCATTAAAAAAAATAAGTTACTTAAACTTTTATGTTCCAAAACTACCTATGTTTAATTATCAACTGAACATTTTTTAGGTGTTGTAGGTGAGCTAAAAGAAGAAAGACCTATGGATGAATTGATAGAAGAGAAATTTGGAATAGCAAAACTTCAAAAACAAATACTAGTAGAGGAACTAGAACAAAAATTATTACAGAGAAAATTATTAGAACAAGAGTTAATGCACAAGGATGTTATGCATCAACTAGAACAACAACACCTTCTTCTCAAAATAGAGATATTAAAAAAGAATTTAGGACAACAATAAAGACAATTTTCGTTTAGAAATTATTATTAGGTAATGTTACAAATTAATTAGAGTTTAGAAATTAAGACTTCAATATTTAACACCTGTAGAGTGTGGTGTATCTACACTCTACAGGTGTTAAATATAAGTACCTTTTGACAGTTCAGACAGATTTAAGAATAATGGTATGACAGCTAACAAGGTCGGAAAAAAAAGAATTTCAGCTAAGCCAGTTTTTAGATATGCTATCTCTCTCACTCTCCCAGACGTCATACGGGCTATCTGGCTGGCGGTAGTGCTTGCGTTCAATCATTTAAGAAGTTTATTTTTTTATTTTTTTTATTAAACTTTTTGCAACATGAATCTATTATTGCCAGACACTTTTATTGTTGTTTAAACTGTGTCAGACGCAAGACGTAATTTTGATTTTTTTTTTGTTATCGTATGGCCGTAATTTTTATATGATGTTATTTAAGTATCTAAAAACCTAAAATTCTTCCTTCTTTTCCTTCATCCAGACCCATCTAAAAGTGGCAAGTGATGTGGTATCATTTTACTTGGTCTAGAAATAATCTATACAAATAAATAAAATTGGAGTGTCTGTTTGTAATATTAAAATAACCGCTTTTTACTAAATGCATATGTATGTATACACGGTACATATACCAAAAATGTAGCTAAAAAATTTTTTGTCTGTCTGTCTGTCTGTTTGTTATGGGTAATCTCTGGAACGGCTGGACGGATTTTGACGGGACTTTCACTGGAAGGTAGCTGATGATCCGAGGAGTAACTTAAGCGAGTACTTTTTTTAGACTAACTTTGTCCCGCGGCGTTACTCGCGGTACAACAATAACCGCGGGTTACATAAATTACAGAGAAAGAATTAAAAACTATTGAATTAATTTGTAGATTAATATGGTATCAAAATAATTATTTATTGTTGTACAAAGTTAAGATAATACGAGTTCGTTACGTCACAAATTGGAGACATGCCCATTTAAAACACCCAACCGTAATCGAAGTAATCCTATTCTCTTGCTTTCGTATGAGTTATCCTATTCTGTAGCTTTCGTGTGAACCCTAGACAATACCAGATTTTATACGAACACCGTTCCCACCCTCCAAAAGACATCGGATGCGTGTCGGATGCGTGTCAGTGTCCATTCCTATGTACAAAAAGACAAAAAAGCTGACTCAGTTTTAAAATCAATTTGTTTTCATTAAAATTAAACTTCAACCAAATATGTGTTTATTTTCCCAAACAAGACTTCTATAAAATTTGTTTTTTTTTTTCATGGAATAGGTATTTCATTCATTATATCATTACCATCAGGTGATTCTGATCCAGGCGTCACAAGTGCGTTGCCGACCTGAGGGCATGGGGTTTGGGTATGAGTCTCCGGTATCCTCACTCACTCGATGAAACACACCGCAAGTGCTATTTCACACCGGTTTTCTGTGAGGCCGTGGTATCACTCCGGTCTAGCCGAAGCGTGGCTCTCTCACGGTCAGAGATTATGATCTTTTAGCATTTATATACCGTTTATTTTGAGACAGCGGCATAAACCGCCTGTTTTATAGTATAGGTGGCTCTCCTTACCACTCTCAGATTAGAGAGCGAGGGGTATGAGCTCCAGTTACCTCAATCGGTGAAAAGCAATGAGGGAAACTCTGTGCATTTATTTTATTTGGAGCCTGTGGTATAAGTTGGGCCGAAACTGCCCCATATTTGTCGATATCTTGCTCTTTCACGTTAACATGTTACATTTCTTTATCTTCAACAAGAAATTACATAATTACTGGCTGCCCCGGCAAACGTTGTTTTGTCGTAAAAAAAAACCATTTTAGGATTATGAAAAATGGATGTTGGTCGATTCTCAGACCTACTGAATAATATAAAATTTCATAAAAATCGGTCAAGCTGTTTCGGAGGAGTATGGACTAACATTGTGACTCGAAAATTTATCTGTAAGATTGAACAAGTTTGTGGGGTTGAATGGGTATACGAATGTTTTTTACACATTCGCGCAAAAAAAGCTGACCGGATTTCGGTAAAACTTTACAGTAACTACAGCTTTATATATGAGAATAGAACTTATGCAACTATTTACATTTAAGAGCAAAAGCTTGTCTCTCAAATAAACAACTAAAGGCTTACTTGAATAAGCTGATAATTTACTAGCAACTAAATGTAGCAGATAAATTTATTCAAGTCTTGTGAGACCCTAGTTTATCTGGCAGTGAAGTTTCGAATTGGTTATGGCTGAGTGTGAGTGTGGTACCTACTATTACATTTGGCTTGGCGCCGACTTCAAACAGGTTTTAGGTACCTAGCACACATAATACATAATACTACGTGTAAGTATGTCCTCACAACCCCCACCACCGGACGCGGGTGAACATCTCTTCTTAGAATTAGACATTAATCACTCAAAAGTTTTGCTGGGTGTTTACTATTCTCCCTCATCAAGTATTAACTATTTTTCCTCTTTTGAAAATTTATTAGAAAATATATCTCCCTCTTATAGCCACACATTAATAATGGGTGATTTCAATACTTGCTTAATAAAAAATGACCATCGCTCCTCTTTGTTACGCAGAGTAGTGGACTGCAATAACTTAACACTTTTAACACTTGATGCTACTCACCACTTTCCTAACTGCACTCCTTCTCTTCTTGACCTTCTTCTTGTCTCTTCCACAGATCATGTCATCAGCCATGGCCAGTATCCAGCTGATGCTTTTTCTTATCATGACTTGATATTTATTTCTTATGCTATCCGTCCACCCAAGGCAAAGCCGAGAATTCTTGTGCAACGCAATTTTAGCGCAATGAATCTTTCTAAACTAAAAGAGGACGCTCATGACATCAACTGGTCTGTTTTATTAAATTCACAGAGTGTAAATGAAAAAGTCCAAATACTCAACGAAAACTTAATAAATTTGTATAACGTACACGCACCTTTGCGATCGATTAAACTTAAACATTTACCGGCTCCGTGGCTTACTGGGGAGATACGACGGATTATGACCAAAAAATGTGTAGCGAAAAGCAAATACAGACGTCGACCAACGGATACTAACCAAGAAAAATATGTGTATCTGAGAAATCTCTGCAATAAGATGTGTAGAAACGCACAACGCCAACATATCCACTCTTCCGTAGAAAACGGAGATCCAGCAAAAGTCTGGAAATTTCTAAGAACATTGGGAGTTGGGAAGTCTCGTCAAGAGTCTATTCCTAAAAATTTCAACATTGACTTACTTAATAAACATTTCTCTACCTCGTCTGACATTAGTGATAGTACTAAAGTTAACACTCTTAGATATATTTCCTCTACCCCAACTCCCAACTATCCACCATTCGTCTTTGATCAATTGTTCGCTTGTGATGTTAGGAAGACCATTCTGGCGATTTCATCCAGTGCAGTGGGAAGTGATTGCATCAGCCGAAACATGATTCTTCCTATCCTTGACGAAATCCTGCACATCCTATGCAATATTCTAAATCACTCCGTGACAAGCGGTGTTTTTCCGTCTGCATGGAAAGATGCCCAACTAGTCCCTCTTCCTAAGAAAGCTAAACCCTCTTCATTCTCTGACTATCGGCCCATATCTATCCTACCTTTCCTATCTAAAGTACTTGAACGCCTCATTCACTATCAACTGAGTAACTTCCTTTCTAAAAATTCTTTACTAAACCCCTTCCAATCAGGCTTTCGACCTGGTCACAGCACTACTTCTGCACTGGTACACATTACAGATAGCATCAGACTGGGCATGGATAGTGGAATGATCACAGTACTCACCTTGCTTGATTTCAGTAATGCTTTTAATACTGTAGATTTTGAAATTCTGCTTGGTATACTACGGTCTCTTAACATATCTCCGAGGACAGTTGATTGGTTTCTTAGTTACCTGTCTGGTCGCCGGCAACGTATTTGCATTGAAGACTCGGTGTCCTCCTGGTGCAGTATTTCTGCTGGTGTACCACAGGGTGGCGTTCTATCTCCTTTACTCTTCGCTGTTTTTATAAACTCAATCTCTAATCAATTAAGTTCCTTCTACCATCTTTATGCAGACGATCTACAAATATATACACAAGCTTCGATTGACTTGTTACCAAAGGCGTTCGACACTATTAATACTGACCTGCGACGCATTGGCGAATGGAGTTATAATTATGGACTCAAGATTAATCCCGTTAAGACGCAGGTATGTGTTATTGGCAGTCCCAGGATGATATCAAGAGTTAACTATGCACAACTGCCCCAAATCCAATTTGGTGGTGCCACTCTTGAGATCAGCACTAGTGTCAAAAATTTAGGGATCTACATAGACAATACTCTATCTTGGGGTTCACAATTACAAGAGGTCAGTAGAAAGATATTCGCTTCTGCCGGGTCTCTGCGAAGACTTCGTAATTTTCTTCCGATTGCGACTAGGGCTGCTCTTGCACAAGCACTTCTACTTCCAATTCTCGACTATGCCGATGTCAGCTATCTGAATCTCACTGAAGCACAACTTGATAAGCTTGAGCGACTTCAAAATCTCTGTATACGATTCATATTTGGCCTTCGTAAATATGATCACGTCTCTGAATTCCGTCAAATGCTCAAGTGGCTTCCGATTCGCTCTCGCCGGAATACTCATATACTCATTTTTCTTTACAATATTTTGTTTAATCCCAGAGCCCCCTTTTACCTCAAAGAACGATTCAAGTTCCTTTATGACACACATGAAAAATGTCTAAGGTCATCCGAGAATTTGAGACTGGAGATGCCTCTGCATTCCACAAAGTTTTACGACCAGTCTTTCACTGTTGAAGCTGTACGCTTGTGGAATGCACTGCCGATAAAAATCAGGAAAGCGGAAACAATAAACGAATTCAAGAAACTGGTTCATGAACATTACATTAGAACAAGCACGATTTAGAGAGTGCTGTGAATACATAACTACATATATTTCTCATACGTGATTTAGTTATGTATATATGTATGTATATCTATTGGTATGTATAAGTATGTGTTATATGAGTATGTGTATATATATATATATATATATAAATATATATGGTTTTCGTTAAATAATATAATAAAAATTAATTAAAAACTCATTGCACCGACAACTACCACTGTCTCTCCTGTACATTTTAATCCATCCTAAGGTTGCCTGGAAGAGATTGCTTTTGGCAATAAGGCCGCCCTTTGTACACTACATTTCACTTTTCATGTACTTTTAAAACTATGTACTATAACGGTGTACAAATAAAGAGTTTTCTATCTATCTATCTATCTACTACTATTTAAATGAACAGAGAATTAGGTATAGACAAGAATTGCCATAGCAATTTATGAAGAGCCAGTTTATTTTAAGCTTTTTAGTATTTTTTGCCAGGGAGTTTTCGTTGGATGCTTTTTGGCAGTCGGTTTTTAATAAGTGCAAATGTATGTATACACGATACATGTACCAATTTTTTTTTTCAATTTATGTCTGTCTTTTTGTTCCGGGCAATCTTTGTAACGGCTGGACCGATTACGACGGGATTTTCACTGGCAGATAGCTGATGGTGTAACTTTTTTTAGACTAGCTTTGTCCCGCGGCGTTAACCGCGGTACGACAAAAACCGCGGGTAACACCGCGGAGTTCAGCTAGTATTACTTATAACTATTTATATTATTACATAGCATCACAATGCTTAAGTAAGGTAGATAAGTAACATTATTTTAAAATCAATCCCATTCATACAAGACATCGCCCTTATGTTTGGTCAGATGTCCCACCTCGCAGGCCTTAAATACGAGCTTTTTATATCCAACCTACATTAAAAAAGGTACTTTTTCTAATTCGTCATGCTTATGCCTACTTCGGGTTACCTTACTGTAATGTACATCACCAGCCAATCCCCGTTAATTACTGAAAGAAAGCCTCACCAAGGAGTACTAACTATCTCAGTCTTGGGCAGTCCCAGTCATCCGCTGCCAGCCACTTTTCTCAAAACAGAATACGTGCGTAGAATTCAAATGGGAGCAAAGATCATTAATCTCTTGTTCGACATCATGGTTTTTTGCACGAATCTTTTAAACTTCGAAATGAATTTAAATAGTATTCAAGCAGGAAGGTTTATATGTGCGAAGCCGGAGCGGGTCGCTAGTTTTGGTTTAAAAAACAAACATACTCGTTTATTACTTCTCATACAGGTGAATCTAAATAAGTGCGTGTTTAAAAAAACAAGTACTATCTTAAGAATTAATTATTTAATAAAACAAAAAATACGTAGGTTAACATATTAAGGATATCATTATGAATATACATATTTATAAGATTCCGGGTACTAGCACGGTACTCCTTTGACCAGTATGGAAGCAGTTCCTCCACGTTGCAGGACGTAATCGTAAACGCATTTATATTCGCATAGACTGTTGAACGTCCTTCTTTCGTTCTCGACCAAGGCACATAAGGGGGTGTAGACTCTTCCACAAGCGCACAATGGACCTGCTGCGCACATAGCTGACGACAGCATCAGGGCGATGAGGAACACTGCGCATTATAGAGAAATAATCACATCAAGTACTTACCCAACTCAATTGATTTTTGTAGACTTCAAATCGCAACAACAGAAAATAAGAATAAGACATTATATATTTGAAATTTACAAAACGATTTTTTGAATTTATATAGTTACCTCATAACACACGATTTATGGAGATCTAATGATACCTTATACGAAAAAATCGTCGAAGCTGTTTAGGCTCCGGAGGTGCCAAAGTAATATACATACTCGAACAAGGAAACATAATTAACCTATAACCCAACTACGTAAAACTCTTGATAAAATTTATATAGCCTGTGTCACTCAAACCATTATAAGAATATTGTCACCTCATTCATTAAATTGGTTCAGTAATTTAGGCGCTGTGATGGAACATAGAAAACTGCCAAAAATTTACTCTTCCATTTTGCTTCGCCATAACGTTAAAAATATAAACATCCTTCTGTTAAAGTCGGGTAAAAATTACGCAATAGATTTCCCCCTAAACGCTAGGCACTATCTTTCTGTGTCACAATGTTATGGGTAATTTTCAACATCCTTACCAATTTTATAATCCATTATCAATTCAGTAGTTAGCAGCACTTTAGTATCGATATTGTTAAACGGACCACTTGCTCGCACACAAATCGCACAATACTCTTTAGCGTTTACTTTTTATTTTATATAGGCACTCGTAATGTAGTAATCGAACCAGTATTATCGCTTCGTTTCCTTTCGATAATCCCTTGAGTAATAAAATTAACGACTCTTCAATGTGTACTTCGATGTTGAATTACAAGCATAATATAGGACAATGGCAGGCGGTCGGAGCAGCATTGTTAGTTACAACTCTTCGCAATTGTAATTCTACACAGGTTTTGAATTATAATAACATGGGATATATATTTTGCACTGGTAGCTATTGTAGAGCGTAGTAAATGTAATGTGTTCAGTTACAGGTTGATTTTTACGATCTAACATATAATTCGGTTGGTTCAAGGCGCTAAAAAGTCACAGATTACGCCATAATAGTACAAAATAATTATAAAATGACAGATCATTGTCATTTATTTGACCCTAATTTAATTTCGATTCCTGCGCCATGGCTGGTTTTTAAACAGTTGGTTATTTGCTTGACGCCAATCCTAATTGAGAATGTAAATGTTTTTGAACATATCCTGTGTGCGAGGGATTTTGGAGACAAAACCGACTCAAAGAAATACTCGGACTTAGAACAACAATTTGTATATGTATGTGATGTACGTACGTATGTATGTACAGGTACGAGGATTGGTCATACAAGTGTTGGGTATCGAAAAACATTCAGCGCAGTACTTAAGACGCTTCCCAATTCCCTGGACGAGGTGACCATTTTCACCACTGTCCCATCTGTATACAGTAGGGCTTCGATATTTCGAACACTCAAAATTATCGCCCTGTTCGGATTAATGAGGTGTTCGGATTATAGTATGTATATATTTTAAAAGGTGAAATGAAACAGTTTTTTTTATATTTACGCTTTATTAAAGCAGTATAGAATACTACTTTGACGAGTGGTGTTCAATAAGAATGAAAATGCTTTATCTCTCAATTTACGCAATAACATTTTTCTTGAAATTGATATATCTTCTTGGTCCGTTCATTCCAAACACTCATTTAACGCAGACACAACTCGAGTATGTGGAATCCTTGCAGTTGCTTCCGATTCCTTTAACACTTCTTCGCTATCTGCCAGTAAAGGTCCCTTTAAAATCTGTCCAACCGTTCCAGATATTACTCGGAACAAATCTATTTTCAGTTACTACAGTTACTGCGTTGTCAGCATACCCTTTGTCAGAATGAACACTTAGTGACACTACGATATTCTATGAAACAGTGTCGTTCGGAGTCGTCCGGATTATAGAGGTATTCGGATTATTGGGGGTTCGGATTATCGAGGCTCTACTGTAGTCAAGTTTTAAATTGGGACATTGAAATAAGAGAATTTAGGATAACAATAACATTATTATGTGGCGACTTCCACATACAAAGAAAACACACTACAGCGCCATCTACCGGATAAACACTGAACTACGGAGTAAGGTACTACACAATACTACTAATCCTGAATTGCGCAATAGAAGTTCTCGCGCCGATTAGCATATATACAATATCCCAACTTCAACCGTTGGGCAGTGGCCCACCAGGCATGATCAAATCGCCTGGTAGGAGGATCCTCCCTTTGTGTTAGAGGGATATGACACACCTGTTCTCCAAAGTTAAAGAGATGGGGTAAGGGATCGGATAAGAAACGAGAGTGAGAACACAGCGCGGTAATGCGAAGAGGCCGAGGGGAGAAATACTAATTATACCTACTTATCAATAACCTATAACAGTCTACTGCCGAACAATGCCCTCTCCATAGAATTAGGTTTTGGCCTACTATATACTATACTACGCTGGCCAAATGGGTTGGTAAATGGTTTGCATGAAGTTTTACTACTCTGAGCAGTGTTGTGTTGTTGTCCTGCGTAATTTGCTCCCTTAGTCAGATTTTATGACACCCACAACATCTCGTGGGTGTCATAAACAAAAACGAAATGTCACCTCGTACATGACATTTTGTACTATTAATCTGTCACCAAATAGTCAAATATTATTAATTAGCTGACCCGTGCCCACTTCGTTGGGCGGTAAACATTTTTTTCTCCGACTTGCTTTGCAAATTCAGCTACCACAAAAAAGTATTTTCCACTTTTCGGGTTATTATATATCCCATGTTACTCACAAAAAACGTAGCCTTCTATTAGTAAAAGAATTATCAAAATCGGTTCAGTAGATCCAGAGATTACCCCAACAACGTCAGAAACTCATAAACTTTACCTCTTTATATAATAGTATAGAAGTATAGATAATAACCAGCTGACCCACACAACCTCGTTTGCGCCTTATATTGCCCGTAGCGTGAAAATTTCCCCCGTTTTTGAAACATTCTTCATTGTTGCTCCGCTCCTATTAGTAGTAGCGTGATGATATATACCCTATAGCCTTCCTCGATAAATGGACTATCCAACACCGAAAGAATTTTTCAAATCGGACCAGCGGTTCCTGAGATTAACGCGTTCAAACGAACAAACATACAAACAAACAAACTCTTCAGCTTTATATATTAGTATAGATTTAAAAAAAAAATGTGTATAGATAATAGTATAGATAGATATAGATAAATAGATACTAAAAACCTATACAATAAGTTGTATAGAATAGGGTAGAGTTATTGAGGATAATTAAAGATTAATCCTTGAAGCTGCCAAACAATAAGGGGATGTCCCCGCCACTGACAAATGTCCTTCTGGACTTATCATCACTATAATTTTAAAGCACTCCTGTGCATAAATTATTGCGTGTTTCCCTATAGCTGTTTTGGTAAAGTTAAAGTATCTCATTTATGAAAAATTGTAGGTATATTAGTCTAAGTTCTCCTATATTATGTCTAAAGCTGCGTTGCATTGCAGAAAGTATTCAAAACTAATACTAGGTATAATATAAAATACTAAATGAATTCTATGTCACTTTGGTATACCCTTGGATGGATTTATCCTCTAGAAGTCTAGAGCCATAAAACGCTTTGGGTATAACCGCGGATTAACGCTCCGCACTAGAAGAAGATTGGCCAAGAGGTAATATATATAGTGTCCATGTATATTTCGACCTTCCGTGGCGCTAAGAACTCAAGTTATACTGGTTTGTGAAATGCAACAAGATGGACGACATTTATGGCAGGCGATCTCTAGTAGAACGTAAAGTGCTAAATGAACAAAAGGAAGAATCTAGCGCATACAAATATTGCAAGTCTCAATAAACAACTCTTAACATGTTTATATGCATCTAAGCAAATATTTTCTGTACTAATGTTTGATAGCAAATACAAATGATAGATAAAACCTCAAGTTAAGCATACAATCAATGCTGAGTACATTGCCTCATTTGTAACTGTCTACAGATGAGCCAATATAATTATTTAATCTTATTAGAGACTTGCTGAACCCCGCGGTGTTACCCGCGGTTATTGTTGTACCGCGAGTAACCCCGAAGGACAAAGTTAGTCTAAAAGAAGTAGCCTAAGTTACTCCCTGGATCATCAGCTACCTGCCAGTGAAAATCCCGTCAAACAAACAGACAGCCAGACAAAAAAAAAATTAACTACATTTTTGGTTTAGGTGGCGTGTATACACGCATTTAGTAAAAAGCGGTTATTTTAATATTACAAACAGACACTCCAATTTTATTTATTTGTATAGATATAGATTTATCCGCTGCACTGATTTCAATGATATTTGGTATGGAGATACTTTAACTCTTGAGGAAGGAGATAGGCGATTACCGATAATCACACGTCCGGAGCCGTGGGCAAATCTAGTAATTTTATAATTTTAAAATTGAAACCTCTATTATTTCGTTTTAGATTAACTTTAAATACCCTAGGAGAGCCACGCTACTACATGCATGGTCCAGCTCGACTGGAGTGATACCACGGCCTCACAGAAAACCGGTGTGAAACATCGCCTGCGCTGTGTTTCACCAAGCGAGTGAGGATACCTGACGCCCATACCCCAACTCTTCCCCCATCCCTCTCCCCATCCCCCAAAGGCCGACCACGCACTTGTGACGCCTAAGGTGTTGCGGTGTCCATGGCCGACGGTAATCGCTTATCATCAGGCGATACGTCTGTTCTTTGGCCCGTATAGAGCCCGTATATATTACATAGCCGACCCACGCAACTTAGTTTATGTCTTCTAATGCCCGGAGCGTAACAATTATCCTCCGTTTTCGCAACATTCTTCATTGGTGCTCCGCTCCTATAGGTCTAAGCGTGATGATATATCCTATAGCTTTCTTCAATATATGGGCTATCTAACACTTAAATAATTTTTCAACCAGGACCAGTAGTTCCTGAGGTTAACGCGTTCAAACAAACAAACAAACTCTTCAGCTTTATATATTAGTATAAATAAAAAAATAGGAAGTAATTTTTCGAGTAATTCGTATAGATTTAGGTACACCCTCGGTCGAAGGAAACATGCCCTTAAATGAACATAAGGTTAAGACAATAAATAACAATATACGTAAATGTAAAATAAAATATTATTAGGTAACCAAAAACATTTTATTGTTAAAAATTAACAAAAACAATAATAACTATACTCTTAAAATACTCAATTACTAAAACTGTTAAAATCATTTGTACTCCTAATTTTTCCATAATATTATAAAAAAACACAAAATTATTCACATTTTTCTACAGATCACTGTTTGAAATAACATTAATTTTACATCACAATTAACTTAAAAAACATATTTATATGTATTCCAGTTCCGTTTCATTACGCTAAACAACTTATTATTTTACTTGTCATTTAGAAAGATATTTACCACTGAATTACATTTGAAGATAAATAGTCGCCATAGTGTGACTCACACTATGGCGACTATTTGTCTTCCGCATTGTCTGCATTCGCAGTGACTATGGTGACCACCACTCTCATGCTTTCTATCAAGAAGAAAACAATAGGCCCATGTTAAAAAATTACTAAAGTAACTGGTCTAAGAACCCAATCTAAATATCTGCGATCTTAACTTTGTCATGACAAACGGAGCGATACATATTTCTTAACACTGGCAAATTGCACACTGTATGGTTTAGCATAGAATTATTTCCTTAGGCAATAATTAAAGGAATACTGTACTGTGAATCTATAGACATAAACTCACTGGCTCTTACAAGGACCTGAATGTTCTACCACCAACGATTTGTTGGAGTTTTCTTTGGTACAATTTAAATCACACTCATTAGAGTACGTTTTACCATCATTGCCGCAAACGGGCAAGTAAATAGCGTTGCATATGCAGGAGTCGGGGATTCGTAGAGATTCGCAGGAAACGTCTTTGTAAACTGTGATTTTTTTTTCTGATTTCGAGGAGGCACAATTGAGAAGGCACTCATTGCTGTACGTCTTTCCATCGGAGCCACAGACTGGTTGGAAATTTCTGGCGCACGCACAGGGTGAGACACCGAACGCTGTGCTCATTTGTGCAACGACGAGTAACAATATTCCTGTAACAATCATAATTATGAGATTAAAAACCCTGTACCCTTTTACTTTTATAGAGGCCAGGTAATGGATATTTTGGTTCGAGAGATGGAATTTACAAATGCTTGTTTTATTGTTTGCATATGAAACGCAACTATCAATTTAAATAGACCTTTTTTTGTACAATAGAAAAACAATTACTTATACGAATTAACAATAGTTAAGTAATTAAAACATCACACAACAAATTCAAACACCAAACTTTGGCAAACTAAAAACATATAGTACGTATAGTACTGCTACTCTTAGATCATTCATTTGTACCTATATCACCTCAAATAAAGCCACATTGAAATAAAAAGAGATAAAAACTTACCGTATTTAAAAGTCATGTCTGCCAATACAAGATTATATCGAAAATAATTTAAATCAAAAGATTATCTAACAATGTTATCTAAGTAGGTTGTTTCTCTGAGGTCTCTTATTAGACTGATAGCTGTTGCCGTAAACATCAGGTTTTATATATGATTTAGGTATTTACAAATCCATACAGGTTTTATTTGTCCGGTAAATCCCCCGGTCTTGTATAAGATATGCGTCAGAGCTACGTAAGTTGCTATCCTCAATATTTATATTTGTTTTGACGAGACTAAATATAAACTTGTCTTGGCCGTGAATGGGTCATACCTACATTTCAAATTCGAGGAAGTGTACTCTATTGACACAACGATCAAGTACATTTCTGAGGATTTGTTTTGTTTTGCTTTTTGTAATCAGTATGTAAATAAACAATATGTAATACGAATAAAATGAATTTTTATTTACATTTTATTTATTACTTACGTCTTCCTGTTCAACTGAGAGTATTATCATCGCCACGGTCATCAAATACCATCTATAATAGCCCACTGTTGGATTTATTAAAGGTGGATAAGAGGCCTCTTCTTAGAAATCCTTTCTAAGAAGAGGCCTCTTTTTTTTTCTCCTAAGAAGAGGTTTTCCTCTACTACCTATATTATGCTCCCCAAAAGGGTTGGTTAAGGATTTATTTCAATTTTTTCTTTTTCTTAATCGCTTCCTACGACGTATAGGAATAGACGGATAAATATTGTCTTTTGAATACGTCACCACGCTGAGAATTAAATCTATAGTTAAATGGAATTTACCTTCGAATTTCAGGAACGACCATTATAGCTTCACATAATATGGAATGGATATATGTATACGAAAACTGCGGGTGTTAAATTTTTACAAACATAGAGATTACCTACTATGTAACACAGATTGCACTTTATGACGATGTTGATAGAGTCTTTTGTTGAAGTGTCATTAGGGAGGTGCTTACAGTTTTTTGTTAGGAATAGTAACAGCTATTTAGTAATTTCACATAACGGTATTTACGTCAGAAATTTCCGTGTGATGCGGTTGAGTTGCATATATACTTTTTTAATTTGTTAGTTTTGAAGAAAACATAATGCTTTGCTTATCGACGATAGAAAGCAAAATGCAAATTTTATAATTAATATCAAATATTTTTTCAAGAATTCATAACTCTGGTGTATATAAATTAGAAAACCTCGAAGAAAGACAATACTGCATAATAATCTTTTTTCGTCATTCGAAGAAACACTAAACGAAATTCATTCTTTTAATTCATTACCTAGTTATAAGTTACTAGTAAGTTTTACATTTAGATTAATTACTGTATTATTTTTTA
The DNA here is from genome assembly GCA_905220595.1 of Spilosoma lubricipeda. NCBI lineage: Eukaryota > Metazoa > Arthropoda > Insecta > Lepidoptera > Erebidae > Spilosoma > Spilosoma lubricipeda. Next base: position 3,981,838 of record HG992287.1, on the reverse strand, counting down.
TTTAGAAATAAATTAGGTAGGTACCATCATTATCACTTTCATATGAGAAAGTAGTATATATCCCGAGGCGAGGGGTGAAATAAAGAATAATGTAATTCATATAAATATATAATATATTAAATCTCGTAATCGAGTACCTATATAAAATAAATATATATATGAAAATCTGACTTTGAAAAGAGTGGCCATGAGTTTCTTTGCCAGTATTCTTCTTATGAGGCTCTACGCATTTTGGAAACTGGAAGTTATAGATCGACACAGGCAGGCAGTAGATTTTGGTGTTTTCACCTAATTTACCTCGACAATACAGCACATACTGTGGCGTCTGTTTGTGTCGATCTATGATTCTTAACTACAGCTTCAATTTAACGTTCATAAATGTCACTTAGTGTCTTAATTGAATAAATGATTTTGAATTTGAATATAAGAATTTAATCAAAGCAAAATTTTAATGAAGTCATAAGCACAACATTCTTCATACCAGTTGATATGAGAATGACATGGCCAGTTTCTGCCTAGTTACTCAGTGGCATGTAAATTAATATTCGCCTAATTACATTATTTATAATAAATAAAAATAGAAATAACATTTACAAAACTATTTACATTTACGTATAACTTCAGAAAAAATATTTAAACTTAAATAGCTGTTTTTCGATTCTGGCGTACCGAGATAACGCGCCATTTTGAGTTAACATTTCTTTCCCTTGTTAAGTATTAATGTTCCATCAGAGAAATACTAAAAATTATTCTGACTGTTAAATGTTTTTTCGTTATCGTAATCATAATATTATTCCTATTTTGTTGATTGAGTAATTAAAAAAAATTAAATATATTATTATCATTAAATATTTCATAGCATTCGAGTGAATACTTTTTTACAAAACTTTTTTCTTGTAATATAATAAACAAAAAACGAACCGATATGACATTTTCAAATTCTTTTTCTTTGATGAAATGGCAATCAGCCGGATCTCTCGGATCAGCTATTTCTGCCAATGTCAAGTGTTTTATATAGTCTTCAAATCATAAGTCTTCAAGTCTTTAAGTCTTCGTCGTGATGAAATTAATGTTATAAAATAGGTATACAAAATATGGTTGAGATGAAATGGGGACCGTCTTTCGAAAAAACAAAAAGCGATCTCCGATTCGACAGTTTCAACATTCACCGTTTTTTCATTTGTCATTTTGAATTGTTTTTTTTTATGGGATAGGCGGGCAAACGAACAGACGCATCGTCTGTTGGTAAGCGATTACCGCCGCCTATGGATACCTGCAAACACCAGAGACGTCACAAGTGCCGGCCTTTGGGGGATGGGGAGGGAGATAGGGGAATGGGGTTTTGGTTCTCTCTCACTCACTCGGTGAAACACAGCACCGGTTTTCTGTGAGGCCGTGGTATCACTCCGGTCAATACCACGCTTATCAATACGAACTTGATTGTGCGTACGTTTTGTACATTGTGAACTGTTTAAAATGAAGTGTAGTAATTGCGGTATAGCAACAAGACGGCTAAGAAAACACATGTCTTCGTTGGTCATGCCTTCCCATAAAAAAAATCTCTTGTATTATCTAAACAGCGTAGCGAATGATTTGTAGAAGCAATTATTATTTTCATTTAACCTTTAGCTGTTCACAAGCGGAGCGGTGTCAGTGAAACATCATTTTACCAACTTCCCGGCGCTTACCACAAACATTGTAATAGCTAGTTCTTTACTAAAAATACGTTTAAAGTTATTTGATTCGTTTTATTTTATCATTTTATATATTATCAAACTGTTATTGTTGTATGTAACGTTGTATTTAAACACTACAATAAGCTACCGGGAGGTTCATGGCCAAGGCATGTTTTTGTTAATTTCTAAAAAATCTTAAATTACTGAACTGTGGTACTTTTACAGTTACTTTTAGAGCATATTTATTTCAAAACAAAGCAAAATTCGTAAATGTACGTGAATTTTTAGATGCCAGGCAGAGTGCCATACATAAATTGGCCATGTCCTTTAGATCAAATTGCATATTTCCTTTTGTCTTTTTTGAACGCCGAAACGCTAGACTTGCTTCTATCAAATAATTATACAACACGCAACAATTGTGTCTACTATTTGTATATAATTCTGGTAGAATAAATCGAATTCTTGGCTTCCACATGTAATAAGTTTAGCATTAAAATTTTATTGAAAGTCCTCAAATAGAATGACTGTGAGTCGGGGTCCTTGTTACAAATCAAATAAAAAAACACACTTGTATTTACTTTAATAAAAATTTAACAAAATACATAACATTTTCCTGTTCTTAAAGTATGCCAAGACGATGTTGAGATGAAACTTCTCAGGTATACCTATATAGAGGTATAAATGACAAATAAGGAGGAGATCGTGTGAGTAAGATATCACTAACATTCACCGCGTCACGACAAGCGCCATTGTACGCAATACCCAACATTGGATTATCCCTAGTAGCACAGTTTAGCAAGCAATCATTATCATATGTATTCCCATCACTACCACACACTGGGCTTACCAAAGCTGAGCAAATACATGGAGGTTCAAGCTGACAAAGACCTGGATACTGAACAGTCAAGAATTCATTGAACATTTCTTTATGACAATTTAGTCCACACTCATTGCGGTAAGTTTGTCCGTCACTGCCACAAACTGGATATTCTTCCATGGGGCACAGACAAATTCTGCGGGGAGACACCTTTGGTGATTCGCACGGACCGAATTTCGAAACAGCAATTTTCGTTTTGGAGGTGAAAGCAGCACAGTCGAGGAGGCACTCACTGTTGTACATCTTGCCATCTGAGCCACAAACTGGTAAGTAGTTTCTTCCACAAACGCACGGGGGAAGCCCTAATGTAGAGCAAATGTGTGTACCGATGACAAGTAATAGTTCTGTAACAAAAATAGATAGGTAAGTGTCACCCTGAACAAGTTAACAGTTTTAGTTTTGGGTCATACATCTTCCCAAAGACTTGAAGATAAGACATAAAAGCCATTCCTGTTTTTTCTCTCTCATCCTTTTTGTGCAGATGAACAGACGCGTCATCAAGTAAGTTACTATCGCTACAACCCTAGAGCCATTTTACTTTAGTAACTCGGTGGAACACCAAAAATAATCTTAAAAGTTTTGCTCAGTTTCTCGCTTTTCAGTTTTTTTTTCTTAGTATCGAATAATTAACACAAAAGGTTTGCGAATATGAAATCAACTTTTACAAGAAGAAAAGATGTAAGAAAAACTGAAACTAATATTTCTTAGCTCAAACACAAAACTTTCTTACCGTTTCCGCCAAATTTATATAACTTATACCTATATAAGTTAGTTTTTAGATTATAAATAACCACAATGAAATCAATTAATCTATTAAATTTATGTTAAACGTCCAGAACACGATGTTTCAAACGAAAATAACAACTGAAATAAAGTACTCACTTAGTTTAAAATGCATGTTGCCCACTCAAGGTCCGAAAAGGCTCTGAAGGTTGTGTAATATAATCGTTTATGTCTAGTCTTTTTTTCTATAGGGCCATCAACGCAATTTTAAACTTGAAAATAGCATTGGAGGATATTATTTCAGTAAAGTAAGATAATGGCCATATTTACTTTTTTTACCAGTTTAGTTTTTACCAGTTTTACAAGTTCCAAGTTACTAAATATATTTATTTTTACCATACTGTACCAGAGTGTTTGAGTTAATGTCTATTTTGTGACATCTTCTCTAACCTGAGCAGCTTGGCTTGTATGATGGACTTTAGGGTTGGAGGTGTAAGCCTAGTTACTCAGTGGCATGTAGGTACATTATTGCCTAATCATAAATAAATAAACATAGAAATAAAAATTACAAAGCTATTTACATTTTCGTACAAGTTCAGAAAAAGTATTTAAATACTTATTCTGAACTTGTACGAAAAAACAACTATTTTCGTTTCTGGCGTATCGGGACAAAGCGCTATTTTGGATCAACGTTTCTTTCCCTGTAAACCTAAAATAATAATGTTCCATCAGAGTAATATTAAAAATTATTGTGATTGTTAATGATTACTTCTTATCATGATTACCATAATAACGACTAAATATTTCATATTATGATTAAACTAGTAATTGCCCGCGGCTCCGCCCTCGTATATGTCGGTTATCGCGGCAAATAGTAGCCTATGTGTTATTCTGATGTATAAGCTATATTACTGTAAAGTTTCATCCAAATCCATTCAGTAGTTTTTGCGTGAAAGAGTAACAAACATCCAAACATCCATCCATCCTTACAAACTTTCGCATTTATAATATTAGTAGGGAATTAGTAGGATATTTCATTCATAGGGAATAAATGCTATGAAATATTTGTTTTGTCAAAAAAAAATTTAATGAAACGAAACCACATGACCAGTTCGACGGTAATGACAGTTTTTTTTTGTTTGAGGTTTTGTAGTCATTGCGATAATTCTTGTTTGTAAACTGTGCGATAATATTTTCTCCGTATCGACTGCTATTCTACACGGACTTTGTCTTAATTGTGGGAGCGACATTAAGTACCTAATTGAAAATCATTATGATTGCGATGTAGTGGTTTGTCAATAATTAGCTTGGCATACTATAACTTATATTCCGTTTAAATAATAATTGAGTGTGTTCCATACCGATAGTAGTAACCGAAGTTAGTTTGTAAAGGCAACACTAAGGTTTGTCAGAATTGGCTTGACAGTTGTAAAATGTGAAATGTCACTCACTAGGAAATAAGACTTATGAAAAAAATGTCGCGAATATAAATTTGTATGGTAATGTTTAGATTAGACTATATCGCGTAACAATTATGTTTCCAGTGCTTCACTTTTGAGTATTTTGAAGGCAACCCTAGAACTTAAATTTAGATTTTTTAAATAAAACTCTTTTAACCTTGATTACAAATTGACCTTACAACTAATGTTAGTGCTGCCAGCTGAAATAATTATGAACAAATAATGTATATTTACAGCTACAATTGCTTTTGTCGGGTTCAGACCAAATCTAAACGCGTCAGTTAAAATTCACCAAAAAAATTATTAACGAGCAAAACTCGGTCATCCACGTCCTTGCAGTAAACACCCTTTTGCCTGTACGAATACTGTCTGTCATTGTCATTAATTAAAAAAATAGCGAAGGGTAGTTTTCCAATTACAAAGCATAGTGCGACTCAGTGGCGCACAATGCTGAATTATGCTGAAGATTAATTGGAACGTGAATTAGTTTTCAAATGCACCAGTAGAGTGCGTTAAGTATTGAAAAAAAACATAGAATTAGCAATAACCTCATTAATGTGTAAATAAAGTGGTATACATAATAATTGGTAAAAAACTACATATTTACAATTATTTATTTTAAATGAGGAATATAAAAAAAACAATGCTTGTACCTTCATCCATATTTATATTTTTTTTTAACACAGGTTGAATTAACTTTGATTATTTTCAATAAGCTACAACGCAATGAAAGCTTTAAAAATTTTATCAACAATAAATAATAATACTAAAGACAATATAAATAAAACATTCCGATCAATGTCAACTTATAGAAAAAACACTTGTTAATTTTCTGTGACTGAGGTCCATTGCACGCATCAAGCGAAAACACTAGTTTTGAGAGTGCTCGACTGTGCGAAGCGTTGCTGTAGTTGAAACATTCAACGTTAGGCATTATGCCGCATAATGCGCTCTAGTGCTATCATTGGAAAACTACCAACATCTAGTGCACCGGATATCGGCAAACTATTTAAGTGCTGCATATTTTTTGCCAGATGTGATTTACAAATTTAAGTCTTTGTTCACGAGTGAAGTAAATGAAGCACTAGTACAATAAAATGGAACTAAAAGTCTTAAACTAAATAAATATTTCGGACATCAGACACATACCGCCATCTAGTTCCAAGCTAGGCAGAGCTTGTTTTATGGGTATAACACAACTGATACATATTTTTTGTAAATACATACATATTATATATTGAAAACACCCTAACGCCGAAACAAATATTTGCAGATCATACAAACATTTGGTCTAACCCGGGAATCGAATCCAAGACCTCAAGCACAATAGTCGCATGCGCTACCACCGCGCCACCGAGGCAGTTTAAATATAAAAAAATCGCAAACAAAACTAAAATATGTGTAAATATATTCTTTCTAAGTTATTTGTGCCAACAATTCTATGCATTAGTAGTAACTAGTAAGTCCTATTTTTAACCGACATATAAAAAGGAGAAGGTTCTATGTTCCACTGTATGTCTTTTTTTATGTATTTAACTAGCTAAACCCCGCGGTGTTACCCGCGGTTATCGTCCTACCGCGAGTAACGCCGTGGGACAAAGTTAGTCTAAAAAAAAGGATAAGTTACTCCCTGGATCATCAGCTACCTGCCAGTGAAAGTCCCGTCAAAACGGTCCAGCCGTTTCAGAGATTACCCGGACATACAGACAGAAATACAAATAGACAAAAACTTTTTTTGGTATATGTACCGTGTATATATACATACATATATACATATATTCAAATATACATATTCATTCAGTAAAAAGCGATTATTTTAATATTACAAACAGACACTCCAATTTTATTTAATTGTATAGATAAAAAAGATAACTCACGCACTCCTGTAATATTCCAGTCTCCCGCTCTTTAATAACATTTTATTCACTTTAAAATACACCTAATTAAAGTACACTCACACTCCCTTTCGGACTTAGTAGACTTAGGACTTAAGAATGTGTGTTAGGACCACAGTATTAAAAGTAACCACACGAAATCTAACACCAAATGTTATATTACCACTAAAACAGCCGATGTCAAATTGTTACATTTTATATTTCAGTTTCCTATTTCCCAATATGCATCGAGTTTCAAGGTTTTACTGCGAAATCACGCAGTAATTATCATAGCACGTCATGAGACTGCTGCGTCGCCTTTTTCCTAACAATAATTGTGATTTTGACGCGTTTAACTAAGCAATTGTGTGGGAACTAACAACTTGTCCATAGTGTTGTTTTAAAATCATTAAAAAAACTAGCGTCTGTCTTGACTCAGCCTACGTTTATGTCGGTTATCGATTCCTTCCTCAAGATTCAAACAATAAATAATTTCAAATATTTTAATAACTCAACAATACAAACAATTGACATAAAACAATGAACTTTTCACAAAGGTGAAGAGTATTTTTTTGGTAAATTACGGTCTGAAATATAAACTAGTATCACAATTTAACAACTAAAAAAATAAGTCTAAAGTAAGGTGAAATCGCATTTGTGACTTCCATCTTTCTGGATTCTTATTACAAGGACTATTTTTACATCCTGGGACACAAGGACCGAAATATTCGATCCTCAATTTTGGGTTTGTCTTCGAAGCATAAAATCTAGATGGTATTTGTTGTCGTAGTCGTACATAATGCTATCACTGCGGATCATCAAGAAAGGTTACAACAATGTAGCCCGTTTCTTATTATCAGTAACTTCATTAGTTTCACAAGCACCAGAATGCTTAATTACCAAGTATTTGTTATTTACCCTGTGACAATTTAGATCACATTCATTGGTGTATGTTTGACCATCACTACCGCACACAGGCGAGTAATTATACGCACATACACAATTGTTTATTTCTTGAATTGGCTCGTCGCACGGAACAGATTTGGCTATTCTGATTTCTTGCCTCGATGTAAAGGCAGCGCAGCGGAGGAGACATTGGTTGTTGTATGTGATTCCATCAGACCCACACAGTGGGCGGTATTCCCTTGTGCATGGGCATGCTGCATCTGTCAATGTGGCGCAGATCTGTGCGCTGATTACCAAGAAGGCTGCTGTAACAACATTAATGTCAACTGTCAAATTCAACACCATGATTGACGTTAAGAGAGGATAGGTAAGTGTTCCACGTTATGGCGACGTCCCTCTGTGCCTGGATGTCACCTAATGCGATAGATATTTCATAGAAAGGCTTCAGATGTTTAAATTTTTGAGTGGTCTGGTTGGATAAATATCATGTAATATGAAAATTAGAACAATAAAGACGTGTGTGGGTGCCCTTTAAGTTGGTCTGACGACCTACGGGAAACGAAAGTTTGTTCTGGAGAGCTGGTTCAGGTAATGAGGATGATGAAAATAGATTTATTTCTGATTGTATTTTTGTGTAATCGAAGTATGTTCCCTAGTAACTCAATTTTATTTTAAAATCATTTCGTGATAGCAATAGTGACGGTAATGCGGGTCTCCGTCACAGTGTCAACAACCCATAATAAATCCACTAAGTAATAGGAAGGCTAACAATATAGAGATATACCATTATTAAAATTATGTTTTTACTCGACTACGGTGAAGCCTTTTGTAAAGGGTTAACCGGTTAAGCTTTGGCACTTGTCTATGGTTTTATATTGCCCGTAGCCTAAAGTAATGACCCAATTTTAATGAATTAAATGTGAATAGATTCGTAATAATGACCCGACTGACACAGACTTTTTAAAATTTATCAAAGTTTCTATGCAGTTTTTTTTCTTTTTATTGGTATCTAAATATATATATATATATATATATATTATTTGTCGTTTACTGATATGTTATTATTATAATTAGACGTTATTTTGTATTATCTATACTAATATATAAAGCTGAAGAGTTTGTTTGTTTGTTTGTTTGTTTGAACACGGTAATCTCAGGAACCGCTGGTCCGATTTGAAAAATTCTTTCGGTGTTGGATAGTCCATTTATCGAGGAAGGCTATAAGGTATATATCATCACGCTACTACTAATAGGAGCGGAGCAACAATGAAGAATGTTTCAAAAATGGGGGAAATTTTCACGCTACGGGCAATATAAGGCGCAAACGACGTTGCGTGGGTCAGCTAGTAGTTTATAAAACTCACATGTTAAAATGATTTTGTAGCCTATGGGATATATATATATATAACTATGTTCGATCTTACCTTACTGGTTTATTTTTGAAAAATATTAGTTTAAAAATAGTTAATTAGTTTTAAATACAATCCTTACCGAATTTAAAAGCCATGGTTCACTGAGTTTGGAAATATGTCGAAGTATACAGTAGTACAAGAGGATGATAGTTCGTCCGAAGCTTACTATGGAATGGTGGTGTATGGTTCAGCAGACAAGTTTTATACATTGCTTTAGTAAAATCCCATCGGGGCGCGCGTGCGTCAGCGCATACGCATCTTGATGCGTTTATGTAATAATTGTTGCCTTTTCCCACAGAGAAAATTTGTGGTTTTTATCAGTTAACAAGTTACGCCTGCATTTGTTGAAGTTAAAACACGTACATGGGTTTTTCGAATGTTAAGAATACCTAATGTTTTAAACGAAATTGTTTTGTATTTTATTCTTGACACTTTCATTGTCGTCATCATTATAACTTTTTTTAATGTTTGGCCCTGCCAAAATGACTCTACTCTGCCTGATGGAAAGCAATAAGCAGAATCCAAGAGTAGTGGTCACCATACTGCAAATGCAGACAATGCAATAATGCATCATGGTGACCCACACCATGGTGGGCTAGTGATGATTCTGCATCATTAGGCTTCCGGTCTTGCACTCACCAACGAAACACGACAACAAGATCGCTGTAATATTATGTTGATCTTCTGTGCGGAGGTAGTACGGCCCCGGTCGAGCCGGCCCGTTCATGCTGAAATCAATGTGGCTCTACTACCTAATTACAACATTTGTCTCTTCAATTATAATCTAAGATCTCTACACGAGCAATTCTTGTACATAATATATATGTATATAATCTGAATCTCGGAAACGGCTACCACGATTTTCATGAAATTTAGTATGCAGGTGGTTTTGGGAACGATGAATCGATCTAGCTACGATTCATCTTTAGAAATTTTACCAAAAATAAAATACCAAGCAAAGCTCGTTCATCCAGGTACTTTTGTTTATTGGTATATATTACACTAGCTGACCCACGATAATTTTCTCCCGTTTTTAAATGAAAAAAAAAAAAAAATGAAAAAATGGTTATTAGCAGTTATCAATCCTTTTACATGTTTTTTTTACTCCTGCCAAACTGCAGTACAGTTTGTTGGCAGACGTAGCTCCTTATTTAATTATAAATTTTGTACAATTCGTATAACATTTTTTCCTTAAATTAAAAACTGAATATACACAGACGGCTCTCAACAATTAAGAAATACTACTATTACATTGAAGGTTCTCAAGTAGGTACTTCACCAATCTCGATTTGAACATTTCTTTTACATGAGGGCTGTTACTATTACACATATTATGGACGCGTTTGCAAAATTGATAGGTACAGAATCGAATTACTACGTTGACACAAGTTACACAAACAAGTGCAAATCGGATAGCGGCAGGTATAAATGTCAACTTGCCTAAATTGATATTTTGAAAGTTTTTTATATTTTCTCATTTCTATGTAATAGGTACTTACCTCCGGACTTGCTGGAGTGACCTGAAGGTGTACTTCGGTGACTGCTTATGGAACTCCTAGACGAGTTGACAGTCTCACCGAGTTTGGGCTCGTTTTGTTAGTTATGACTAGACCTTACCTCCGGACTACATGGAGTGACCTGAAGGTGTACTTCGGTGACTGCTAGTGGAACTCCTAGACGAGTTGACATAGTCTTACCGATTTTGAGCTTATTTTGTTAGTTATGATGAGACCTTACCTCCGGCTTAGATGGAGTGACCTGAAGGTGTACTTCGGTGACTGCTAGTGGAACTCCTAGACGAGTTGACATAGTCTTACCGATTTTGAGCTTATTTTGTTAGTTATGATGAGACCTTACCTCCGGCTTAGGTGGAGTGACCTGAAGGTGTACTTCGGTGACTGCTTTTGGATCTCATAGACGAGTTGACATAGTCTTACCGAGTTTGGGATCATTTTGTTAGTTCTGATGAGACCTTACCTCCAGACTAGATGGAGTGACCTGAAGGTGTACTTCAGTTCCATTAGCAGTTACCGAAGTACACCTTCAGGTCACTCATAACTAACAAAACAAGCCCAAACTCGGCACACCTAGTTCTACTCGTCGAGGAGTTCCATTAGCAGTTACCGAAGTACACCTTCAGGTCACTCCATCTAGTCTGGAGGTAATGTCTCATCAGAACTAACAAAACGATCCCAAACTCGGTAAGACTATGTCAACTCGTCTATGAGATCCAAAAGCAGTCACCGAAGTACACCTTCAGGTCACTCCACCTAAGCCGGAGGTAAGGTCTCATCATAACTAACAAAATAAGCTCAAAATCGGTAAGACTATGTCAACTCGTCTAGGAGTTCCACTAGCAGTCACCGAAGTACACCTTCAGGTCACTCCATCTAAGCCGGAGGTAAGGTCTCATCATAACTAACAAAATAAGCTCAAAATCGGTAAGACTATGTCAACTCGTCTAGGAGTTCCACTAGCAGTCACCGAAGTACACCTTCAGGTCACTCCATCTAAGCCGGAGGTAAGGTCTCATCATAACTAACAAAATAAGCTCAAAATCGGTAAGACTATGTCAACTTGTCTAGGAGTTCCACAAGCAGTCACCGAAGTACACCTTCAAGTCACTCCATGTAGTCCGGAGGTGAGGTCTCATCATAACTAACAAAATGAACCCAAACTTGGTAAGACTATGTCAACTCGTCTAGGAGTTCCACTAGCAGTCACCGAAGTACACCTTCAGGTCACTCCATCTAAACCGGAGGTAAGGTCTCATCATAACTAACAAAATACGCTCAAAATCGGTAAGACTATGTCAACTCGTCTAGGAGTTCCACTAGCAGTCACCGAAGTACACCTTCAGGTCACTCCATGTAGTCCGGAGGTAAGGTCTCATCATAACTAACAAAATGAGCCCAAACTCGGTAAGACTATGTCAACTCGTCTAGGAGTTCCACAAGCAGTCACCGAAGTACACCTTCAAGTCACTCCATGTAGTCCGGAGGTAAGGTCTCATCATAACTAACAAAATGAGCCCAAACTCGGTAAGACTGTGTCAACTCGTCTAAGAGTTCCAAAAGCAGTTACCGAAGTACACCTTCAGATCACTCCACCTAAGCCGGAGGTAAGGTCTCATCATAACTAACAAAATGAGCCCAGACTCGGTAACATTATGTCAACTCGTCTAGGAGTTCCACTAGCAGTCACCGAAGTACACCTTCAAGTCACTCCATGTAGTCCGGAGGTAAGGTCTCATCATAACTAACAAAATGAGCCCAAACTCGATTAGACTATGTCAACTCGTCTAGAAGTTAGAAAAGCAGTCACCGTAGTACACCTTCAGGTCACTCCACCTAAGTAGGAGGTAATGTCTCATCAATCGAGCCCGAACTCGCACAATACTACTTAGTTTTAGCAAACTAAAATATTGTTATAAAAATCTGTAAATAGAAGAAACCTCCTCCTTTTTTTGAAGTCGGTTAAAAATAATCTAACGTTGTCAAGTATCAACCTATTCTGGTTTATCGAATATATTGAATTCGAAGAGCGATCTTTTCAACAAGAGCTAATGCAAACAGGCGACACAGTGTCCACTCATGACGGCGGCTGAGCGCAGACTGAGATTACGAAATTTTTACGCGATAAATCAAAAGAGGTTCAAAAAAATAAAATAACCCTTATTGCAATCGACTACGATTCATCCGTAATAGCAAAATATGAGAAAATATAAGCTCCGGTTGTTATTTTTTCTGCGACTTTCTGTGACACTTTTATACTATTTTTTTCCTCGGATTTATAATTGACTATATATGCCTTCTTACATTATTTTTAGAAATTCTAAAATAGGTTGATTGTAGAACAAAAATGTACCAAAACTCAACCCGATATCGTAAATACTGTGGAAGATGGTTACGGAAGATCGTTTTTACAATATAAAAAAATACAATTTCCAAAAAAGTTGTCCCTCGGATTTGAAGATGAAGAACTAATCTATAAGTGTTAGTACTTTGTTATATTCAATTTGTTTAGTTTAGTTACAAATTGCACCGAAAAAAAGCATAATTTTGTACGAATCGTAAACGCGCCCTTAAAAATATCCTCTGGGAGACTATTAAAAATTACTGGCACTAAATATTTACTGGCCCTTTGCCCAAAGTAGTTGTTACAAACAGGTACTTCAAACTTCCGTTTACCCACCCTTTGAGATCTTTCCCGTATTATTGTATGTTTATATTCATCCCCCGTACGATGTTCCAATGTCAAAAGCAGCACCGACTTCTCATGTACTGGCAGCACTTTACATTCACAGAATAATTGTTCATAATTACTAGATTTTGAGCGCATCTTAGTAGGTTTATCAACTAACAGTTTTAGAAATCTGATTTGTTCTAACTTTATTTGTTCTAAGTAAGTTTTAAAGGTGCGTCCATAGCATATCAGTCCATAAGAAATCAGCGATTCCACTAGCGCATAGTAAGCAGTATACAGGGTAGCCCTATTTAGTACAAAACTGAGATGATGGAATTTCACAAGTACGGATCGCAGTTTCTCGCATAATTGTGTTATGTGCGTTTTCCACGAAAATTTACAATCGACTGTCATACCTAAATACTTGTACTCCCCCACCACCCCAATACTTGAACACGCACACTCCACAGTATTTATGTCGGTGTCGCAGGTCCTGTGCAAGCACTCAAAGCTGTGACCCACTATACGCGGCGGCCTATATTTATTCTTCCCGTAAGGCGATTGTATATGCATACATTTAGTTTTGTCTATATTAATTATGATGCCGTTGTCATGTGACCATTTTATAATATTAGTTAAATCAGCCTGTACCTTACATTCTATTTCACATAGGTTTTCGTCTGCATATACCAGGCAGGTGTCGTCAGCATACATATATATACGGCAGTTATGTACTACATTGCTCATACTGTTAACGTGCATAATGAATCCGACAGGCCCAAACACGGACCCGGTGGGCACTCCACAGGTTACCTGTTTCGGTTCCCCGACGACATCATTCACCATGGTTCTCAGTGTTCTGCCCGTGAGATAGGCTCGGAGCCACTTATTGACCGGTCCGGCGATCCCACACTCTTCCATTGCTTGAAGCAGCTGGTGATGTTCTAAAGTATCAAATGCTTTTTTGAAATCAATGTAGATCACCACCACCTGCTTCCGCTGGTCTCAGCAACTATTTATATAGTCCGAGAACCGCGCCAAAGCCGAGGCGGTGCTCCGGCCCCGTCGAAAACCATGCTGAGCAGTCGATAGTATACTGTGATACTCCACGAATGAGCTTATTTGAGTGACTATAAACTTTTCTACAATTTTATTAATGACTGACAATATTGCTATTGGTCTATAGTTTGAGTAATCGGTGTGGCTGCCTTGTTTAAAAATAGGTCTTATTATCGCTGCTTTTAAGTAGTCGGGATATATTCCTGACTGAATAGATAAATTAATAAACAAAACTATTACAGAACTAATCTTATGTTTTATATATTTTACATCTCTCACACGTATGTCGTCTATACCTTCAGCTTTGTAACAACTTAACGAATCTATAATTTTGATTATGTTTTCTGAAGTAGCCTTTCGATACCTTAGTGACACTTGACTGCTGTTCACATAACTAGATCTATCCATAAATTTATCAGTACAAATATGTTTTATATCTAAAATTTCTTTCGTAAATGTAGTGGAAAAATTATTACATATATTTATAGTGCTATCTGTTTTGCCCAAATACTTTAAAATGCCAGTATCTAAGTTTTTCCTCTCTCGCCCCACCCATTCATTAATTTTACCCCAAATCTTTCTAACATTTTTGTTACACTTTTTAATCTCTTCTTGACGGTAGGTATTTTTGGCTTTATTTATATATTTATTTACTCTATTTCTATACGTGTTATACTGTGTTCTTACATTCATATCATTTGGGTTCTCTTTCCAATTGTGAAAGAGTTTGTCCCTAATTTTAATCATGTTTTGGAGTGTTTTTGTTATCCAAGGTTTATTTTTTCTTTTTTGAGGCAGAGGAACTCGTATTTTAGCACTTTCATATACACTAGAGAAGTTATAACACAGTTTATCATATAAAGAAAGTGGGCACTTACAGTCTAGTAGTTCGCTCCAGTTTAAGTTTAATTTAAAGTATTTACTTAGCTGCTCACTGGTAGACGGAAGTACCAACGAACTACTTTCCATACACACACCGATCAAATAATGGTCCGATAATTTACACACAAACACATAGGATGATACCCTACAGTGGGTTCGAATCCATACATGGTCTATGCACGTTCGTGTCACAGTACCATTGTACACCTCCTCTCGCGTGCAGTCATTAATTGCACATTCGAGTCCTACCTCACACATATTATTTATGTACTGGTTAGTTGCATCAACAGTTCTGTCCATTAGATCTAGGTTAGTATCACCCATTACGATTATTTCACAACTTCGAGAAATTGTAAGGATCAAATCTCGTATTCCCTGCACAAAACCGTGTTTATTCGATTTAGGTGGCCTATAAACAATCAATATATGAATAACTTTCCTTCCGTCTTGGAATAATTGTCCATGTATCATCTCACAATAATTAGACTTAACTGTTTTGGCCGTAAAGTTTAAACTGTTTCTAACGTATAATAATATCCCCCCACCCCGCTTTGATTCTCTTGTATATATGAATGTATCATATCCTTTTAAATTATATAAAGGTTGTTCTCGTTTCTTTATATTAATTTCTGTAAGCGCCACAATATCAATCTTTTCTTTGCAGTCATGTAATAATACCTGTAATTCATTGAAATGCTTTCTAAGCGATCTTATATTTAAGTGAATTATGTTCAAATTTCCCTCACTATGCCCAATTTTTTGTTGCCAATCTTCTATGTTTATGTACCTCTTATATTTTATATTAGATCCTATATGTAAGATCTGATCATCGAATTTTATTATGCGGTTATTCACGGTTTCGATACACATTTCCTTCGGTGCTCATTGATTATGTGTTTGTTACGTATAAGTTTATGTCCTTTAATGTACGTATAGCTCTAATTTTTGAATCGTTTGGGTCATCTTTCTTTATTAATACTTTATTATTTTGGATCCAGATATACTTGTATACAGGTTTCAATTCACATTTCGCTGTCCATAACAAATTACGCATATATTTTGTTAAATCCTCATTAATATAAATTCGTTGTTTGTTCCCGTTTTTAAATACGTCATCATTAATTAATTGGTGAGTTTTTCTAGTGGATAACCACTTATCTCGAGAAGAACGCGAATCTAGTGTGATAACTACCGGGCGCGGTTTTTTCTCACCGATCGCGCCGGTGCGCAGCGTACCGGTTTTGTTTTCTTCGCCTACCCTCCTTATCTCACATATAGTGTCAGCTTTTACGCCTATTTTGTGGCCTATATTTTTCACTATATCCTCTAAATCTTCATTTCTCTGTTCTTCTAATCCGAAGATTTCTATATTTTTCTCTTTTTCACGCACTTCCAGATAGGTTATCCTTTCCTCCAGGGCCTTATTATTCGTTTCTAAGTAAATGTTTCTATTCTCTAAAGCTTTTATTTTCTTATCTGTTTTTTCCTTTTCCTCTACCAGCTCCTGATACTTTTGAGCATAGAAGCTTATGTCCTCTGACATCGCTTCCAGTGTTTTTTTCATGTTGTAGACTATAGTTAATTTTTCATTAATCTCTCCCAAAAGTTTTTCTGGTGTTTTATTCAGCATACCAACTTCTATAGGAGGTTTAAGGGTAGTCTCCGCATCTTGACACGCATCACACTTGCCGGTGTCACCAAATGATTTTATTTTTAGTGCACATTTTGAGTGATATACCCCTTTGCAGTCACCTATACACCGTGTTAGATTTTCTCCTTTCACACGTGCCAGAGATACTTGACACAGTTTACACTGCACCATTTTTTGTTTTTTTTTTTTTTTTTAATGGATAATAAATAAAAGCAACCAAATTCACGTTATCACGAAAATTACACAATAACCGATATATCGTCCACTTACGGGGAGCGCGCGCGCGGTGTGTGAAAACATTCTCCATTGGTCCGGTCTCGCTCCTATTGGTCTTAGCGTGATGATATATAGCCTATAGCCTTCCTCAATAAAAGTACTATCCAACACTGAAATAATTTCTCAAATTGGACCAGCGGTTCCTGAGAATAACGCGTTCAAACAAACAAAGAAACAAACTCTTGAGCTTTATATATTAGTATAGATATAGATAGAATTAGTATGTATTACATAATATTAAGATTTTAGATTTACAAAGTTTATTTCGTAACCGCACATGGACATATACAACTAGGGAATCACAAGTGTCTTCGCTGAGGGTTCACGGTTTACGGTCACTTCACCCAGATGGTGAAAAAAAACCCGACGAATTGCTCAATTACAGACTTGGGTCACCGGTTTTCTATGAGGCCAGGTTTATTCTTGCTGCGCAGACCCAATACCCCGAAGTATGGCCTCCTTTCTGTATAATACACATAAGGAAAGTACTAAGGTACTAAACCGTTTTCGACAAATTGCGTCATTGGATTTTCTCTTTACTAATTTTACTTACCTTGCTTTAGTTAAAAACCGTTTTTTGTTACAACTGAGTCATTTATTTGGAACATTGCATTGCAATTAAGTACTTTAAATATTATTGTGCATCTAATATAGATCAATATGACCATTTACAGTATGTAATTTAAATAAATTATTTCGAAGATATTACAGATTTAAAATGCACGAATCGTGTCGTCCGTGGGCGCGTCTGAAATCCACCCGTGCGAAGCCGGGGTACCTCGCTCGTAAAAGTAAATACGGTACTTACATCAAAATATTTTTTGTGTGTCTGTTTAACTAACTTCTGCTAAGCTCTGGAACGGTTGGATTGATTTTGACTGAACTTTCACTGGCAGATAGCTGATGATATAACAAGTAACTTAGGCTCCTTTTTTTTAGACTAACGTTAGAGTAGCGGCAGCGTTGTTTTGTACTGTGGAACTCAACTACATAGTAGGTTACTAAAATCCTTACATTTCGACCTCTAGGTGTCCTCATTTGGGCACTTTAAAATATAAATGCAAGGATTAATACAGTTTTTTGTAGGAAACAGATAAATTATTTGCTATCCTGTTGGCCGGTTTACACATGCAATACCTCATTGACTTTAAGAAAAAAAAAACTCACACAGACATAATTGTTTTCATTGTAGTTTTTTCCTGCTTTTAACAAATTGTATCCATAGTATTTGTAACAGTAAATGGGTAATGAATTATCATTACAAAACCAGGAAAACCTACGCTTTTAACAAGAACAATTGGACTAGGATACGTTTATTTTCATACTTAATCTTATTGTATCTATACAAATAAATAAAATTAAAGTGTCTGTTTGTAATATTAAAATAACCGCTTTTTACGAAATGTAAATGTATGCATACACGGTACATATACCAAAATAAAATTTGTTACATTTTTTGTCTATTTGTCTGTCTGCCAGTCTGTCTATCTGTCTGTCTGTTTGTTCCGTCTAATCTCTAGCACCGCTGGACCGATTTTGACGGGATCTTCACTGATAGGTAGCTGAGGGTAGATGTAAGGAGTAACTTAGGCTACTTTTTTTAGACTAGTTTTGACCCGCGGCGTTACTTGCGGTACGACAATAACCGCGGGAAACACCGCGGGGTTGTAGTTCTTTAGTTTCCACAGATGAAGACAGTTTTGCCTCTCTACCTCTCTCCGCTTGCGAAACACACTCAACCAACAATCGAAGCATCTGCTATCTGTGAATTTATGTGTGTCACATAAATTCACAGATACCTAGCCATTTTGTGGATTTGACGGAGACTTTCACCAACACAAACATCCACGCCATTCTGATTTCTGAAAGTTGGCTCAAATCTAACCCGCCTTCAACATCTTTTCCCCTCCCTTGTTAAATTCTTGTCCGCTACGACCAAATTAACAAGAGAGGCGGCGGGGTAGCCATTTATATCCATTGTTCTTTATCTTAAAAGAAATAGCTTCTTCTCCTGCCCCGTACTCTGCTGATGCCGAATATCTTTTCCTTGAGGTCGATGTCAAGGGAACCAAAACGGTTCTGGGTGTGGTCGATTGACCTCCCTCTATAGAATACTTCTCCAATCTGGATATAGTACTAAATCTTTAGGGTCAGAATATACAAATCATATTACCTTGGAAGATTTTAGAATATAATAGAATAGAATACACTTTATTGAACACCAATTACAAATTGTTACACGTATAAAATTCAAGAAGATGTGTACAATGGGCGGCCTTATTGCCAAAAGCTATTTCTTCCAGGCAGCCTTTGGATGGATATATTGACTGGAGAAAGAAATAAACGGAATAAAGGGTAGTGTAGGTGCTTTCAAGCTATGATGGTATTCAACTATAAAATACATACATAAACATACATACATACACATATTCACAAATGCATACACAATACATATTCATAAATAGACAGCATTTAGTCATGTACAGCCACTGAGATTAGGATTATGACTCCAAGTAGTGATCTTTAACCATATTTTAATACTGATCTTTCCCACCAATCCTCACGTTCCTGTCATTTCCTACAGATGATCGAATCAGCCGGTATGCAAGTCTTACCTCTTCAACCGGCTCACCACAATAATCCGGGGAATGACACATGGCTTGATCTGATAATTACTCAACTCTTCGCCCCTGGTTTTTCCAACCACGACCTTATTTTCCTTTCGTACGTTCTGAAACCTCGTAAACATCCTTCCAGAGTATTGCACAGGCGTTTTTTGGCCGCTTAGATGTAAATAAGCTACGTAAAGACGCATCTGAATAAATAATAGTAATAATAACTATTATTAACTAACTGGGGCTTCTAGCCTAGACGATAAAATTTAAGCCTTTAATAATGCGGTTAGCAACTTATATAACATGCTCCTATTCAAAAAATATTAAACTGAAGATACCACCCGACCTTGGAAGGGAAATTCTTTTAGCTATGGACCCTCGGGGCGGTATACTCTCATCTTTGCTTTTCTCTTTGTCTTTGCTAATCTCTTAACTCCTGAACTTCGTTGTGCGTATCTTCTGTATGCTGACGACTTGCAACTGTATGCTCAAGCCAACATTGAAGTTATAGCAACAGCAATCGATAAGATAATGTATGTATGTATATATGCGTATTATAAATAAATATTTCGGATATCTGAACACACAACGCCATCTAGTCCTAAGCTAAGCAGAGCTTGTGTTATGGGTACTAGACAGCTGATACAAATACAAATATACTTACACTACTTACTACATATATACAAAAACAAATATTTGTAGATCATACAAACATTTGGTCCGACCCGGGAATCGAACCCGATACCTCATGATCAGCAGTCGCTCACGCCAACCGCAAGACCAACGAGGCTGTGTATCACTGTTGTATATTTATTCTATCTATTACTAGCTTTTGCCCCCGGATTTACCCCCTTAGGGGTGGAATTTTCAAAATTCCTATCTTAGTGCTCACTTACGTTATATAAAGAACCTACATGCCAAATTTCAGGATTCTAGGTTCAGCGGTTTGGGCTGTGCGTTGATCTCTGGGTATGTCAGTCAGTCAGTCACCTTCCTCTTTTATATATATAGATATACAAGGTCAAAATAGTTTACATATGATTAAACCTCTAACATTTAATACTTAACCACTAAGTGCACCTACCTTATCTTTGCTCTGAATCGCCCAATCGGTCGACTGGCAGAAAATGCCTTTGGCATTAAGTCCACCGATGCATGTATTTGTGCTGATTAGTGCATATTTTTTCTTTCTTTTATGTTTGGCCCTGCCAAAATGACTACTCTGTCTGATGGATAGCAGAAGCAGAATCCAAGGGCAGTGGTCACCATAATGCGAATGCAGACAATGCAATAATGCAGCATGGTGACCCATACGGCCCACCCCATGGTGAGCTAGTAATGCATCTTTGGGCCTCCGGTCTCGCACTCACCAACGAAACACGACAGCACGAACGCTGTCATTTTACGTTGATTTTCTGTGCGAGGATAATACCGCCCCGATCGGGTCGGCTCAATCGGGCTGAAATCAGCGTGGCTCCACTACTTATGTTTTATTTGTTATTTTTTTTATTTTGTTGTAGTTTTATATTTGTGTTGATTGAATAAAAGGTAAATTGCGGTCTACGATTTATGACGTATGAAAAGAAACTACTTACTAGATTTCGTTCAAACCAATTTTCGGTGGAAGTTTGCATTGTACATTTTTTTAGTTATATCATTCTCTTATTTTAGAAGTTACAGGGGAGGGGGAACATTTTACTACTTTAGAAGTGTCTCTCGCGCAAACTATTGAGTTTATAAAAAATGATATTAGAAACCTCAATATCGTTTTTGAAGCCCTATCCAACACGTATGGGTTTGAAGAAAAAATAATTCTTGAGTTTCAGTTCTAAGTATGGGGAAACCCCAAAGTTTTTTGTTCTTTTTTTCTGTTTTTGTGTAGAAATCTAAACGCGGGTTACAGAATACATCTACTTACCAAGTTTCAACATTATAAGTCTTATAGTTTCGGAAAAAAGTGTCTGTGACATTCGGACGGACAGACAGACAGACATGACGAATCTATAAGGGTTCCGTTTCTTGACTTTGGCACTTTGCACTTTGAAAATAAATATTTTGATATATGTACCGTGCATACATATATTTACGTTTAGTAAAAAGCGGTTAGTTTAATATTACAAACAGGCACTTCAATTTTCTTTATTTGTATAGAGTATAGATTGAATAATAGCGAATTATTTTTAATCATTTTTATTGAATGACTAAATTAAGAATTACTAGGACAGATTACTAAAATATAGCACTACTAGCCGACCCACGCAACCTCGTTTGCGTCTTTTATTGCCCGTAGCGTGATAATTTTCCCCGTTTTCGAAACATTTTTCATTGGTGCTCCGCTCCTATTGGTCCTAGCGTGATGATATATAGCCTATAGCCTTCCTCGATAAATGGGCTATCTAACAATGAAATAATTTTTCAAATCGGACCAGCGGTTCCTGAAATTAGCGTGTTCAAACAAACAAACAAACAAACTCTTTAGCTTTATATATTAGTACTAGCCGACCCACGCAACCTCGTTTGCGCCTTATATTGCCCGTAGCGTGAAAATTTCCCCCGTTTTTGAAACATTCTTCATTGTTGCTCCGCTCCTTTTAGTAGTAGCGTGATGATATATACCCTATAGCCTTCCTCGATAAGTGGACTATCCAACACCGAAAGAATTTTTCAAATCGGACCAGCGGTTCCTGAGATTAGCGTGTTCAAACAAACAAACAAACTCTTCAGCTTTATATATTAGTATAGATAGATAAATTAAAATTCTTGGAAAGAACTTGACATAAATATCCTTTACAGTGAGTCTGGGATAATTCAAAACGTACTATAATAAGAATAACATTTAGGTATTGATTAATACTTTAGGTAAAGTACACATTAGAATGCATCTAGAACGAAAAACGTTTATTATTGGGAGCATTGAACTGACTTGCAGTCATGACTGATAAGAATCTTTGTTAACACAACTTTGGTGATCCCAAGTGATCGTCAGCTGTTTCTGGGACGTCAGAATTTTATTTTGTCTGTTTATATTATACTAGCCGACCTCGCAACCTCGTTTGCGTCTCCTATTGCCCGTAGCGTGATAATTTTCTCCGTTTTTGTTACATTCTTCATTGTTGCTCCGCTCTTTTAGGTCTCACCGTGATGATATATAGCCTATAGCCTTCCTCGATAAATGGGCTATCTAACACTGAAAGAATTTTTCAAATCGGACCAGAGGTTCAAACAAACAAACTCTTCAGCTTTATATATTAGTATAGATTCCTACAGAAAAGGACATTATTCAATGATTTATTCATTTAAAAAAAAAACAGTACAAACTTACAGTTTATTTCCAAAACGATTGAATGAATGCTTTAAAGTTATATATTAAAACTAGCTGAATCCCGCGGTGTTACCCGCGGTTATTGTCGTATCCAGAGTAACGCCGCGGGACGAAGCTAGTCTAAACAAAAGTAGCCTAAGTTACTCCTCAGATCATAAGCTATCTGCCAGTGAAATTACCGTCAAAATCGGTAAAGCTGTTCTAGAGATTACCCGAAACAAACAGCCAAAAGGACAAAAATTAAAAAAATGTTATTTTAATACATGTATCGTATATACATACATATGCATTTATTAAAAAGCGGTTATTTTAATATTACAAACAGACACTCCAATTTTATTTATTTGTATAGATAGATAGGCAAGAATGTCAATTCATAAATTATCACATTCATAGTTCCTTAACAATGTCAAAGCTCATATAGTTTCAAACTTGTCAATAACCGTATTTGCCATAAATAAATATTATCAATATGAATCTAGCACAGACAAATACTTCGAGTTTTCAGTAAATATAAAGTTCTTTAGACATTTACACAACAAATGTATACAAAATGGGGTTTTACACTTCAAGTTACCTTGTCTGTGCACAGTAATCATGGAAATAAAACATTCCTTGAACTCGGTCTAAAAGTCAATAATTTCGTCTAATAATATAACCGAAAAAACTTTTTATAAAAAAAAAAACCGACTTCCAAAAAACAAAACTCCCTGCCAAAAAACACTAAAAAGCTCAAAATAAACTGGCTCTTCATAAATTGCAATGTGCCAATTCTTGTCTATACCTAACTCTTTATTCATTTAAATAGTATTATTATTATGTGTGCTAGGTACCTAAAATCTGTTTGAAGTCGGTGCCAAGCCAAATGTAATAGTAGGAACACACTCGCTATATTTCGAGACAACCATAGGCAGCCCGCGCGGGTCTGCCTGCTTGGGTTGTTTTGTTCTACACGAAGAGCTGCTATCCGGCAGCGGCGAGTGCGATACCTTAGTACCTACTATTACATTTTGGCTTGGCACCGACTTCAAACAGATTTTAGGTACCTAGCACACATAATAATAATACTATTTAAATGAATAAAGAGTTAGGTATAGACAAGAATTGGCACATTGCAATTTATGAAGAGCCAGTTTATTTTGAGCTTTTTAGTGTTTTTTGGCAGGGAGTTTTGTTTTTTGGAAGTCGGTTTTTTTTTTTATAAAAAGTTTTTATTTTTACATTTTTAGTGTAAATAATCATAGGTAAGTAATGAGTTAAACTAATTATTTAATACGAATCGCGTGAGCCAACCTACGTAAGTGACCACCTACAAACGTTACTCCCGCTGATGCGATTACTGTAGGAGTTGGAAGCACGTATTAAAACTGAGCTTAAGCAACAAGCCAACAACTCATATTGAGATGAACAATTTATACAGGTTTATACATACGTATGAAAGTGAAAGAATTATCCTCTAACCCCTAACCATTGAGGAATTGTACCTTCCATTATCAGCTCACCTAAATAAATTAAAAGAATACGACTACCACGCAATAATATAGGTAACACGCAAACATTTGATATTTAAAGAATCATTCTCCAACTTATAACTGTTAAGGAAATGTATCTTCCATCATCGGCTCATCATCATGAAATGATGACAAACATATGCAAATATTGAAATACCTTTGAAAATATGTGATAAACATTATGTTTTCATCAATATAATTGAATAAAGTCGAAACACAATGTGGCTACTCTAAATCGTTGAGAAGTTCCCTTAACTGTTCTTCGTCTTCATTATTAGACCGCTAATGATAGTTACAACTATTCTATGTGTAAAGTTCTCATCAATACAAATTAAACAAGCCCAAACACAAGGCAACTGCTATAAATCGTAGAGGAGTTCCCTCGACTATCTTTCGGCTCCATCATCAGATCGACTCCAGACCTCCATTAAATTGTAGTGCTTTCAAATACTTTATTAATAAAAAAATTACAAATGCACTAGTCGCCCCTACAAATTTCGAAGGTTCCCCTCGATTTCTCTGGGATGCCATCATCAGATCCTAGTTTCCTTATCATGGTACCACCGTCGGGACATCTCCTTTCCAATAAAAGAAAAATCATCAAAATCGGTTCATAAACGACGAAGTTATGCCCGAACACACATAAAAAAATAAAAAAAAATATATATACGGTCGAATTGAGAAACCTCCTCCTTTTTTTGAAGTCGGTTAATAAAATAGAGTCAATGTATCATTAGACTATCATATTTTTATACTAGCTGAACAGACAGACAGACAAAAAAAATGTTACTACATTTTTGGTATATGTAACGTGTATACATACATAGGCATTTAGTAAAAAGCGATTATTTTAATATTACAAACAGACACTCCAATTTTATTTATTTGTATAGATATACATTACTAGCCGACACACGCAACCTCGTTTGCGTCTCCTATTGCATGTAGCGTGAAAATTTTCCCTCGTTTTTGTAACATTCTTCATTGGTGCTCCGCTCCTGTAGGTCTTAGCGTGATGGTATATAGCCTATAGCCTTCCTCGATTAATGGGCTATCTAACACTGAAATGTTTATTCTAATCGGACCAGTAGTTCCTCAGATTGCCGCGTTCAAACAAACAAACTCTTCAGATTTATAACATTACTAGCCGACCCACGCAACCTTGTTTGCGTCTCCTATTGCCCGTAGCGTGATAATGTTCTCCCGTTTTTCGTAACATTCTTCTTTGGTGCTCAGCTCCTGTAGGTCTTAGCGTAATTATTTACAGCCTTCCTCGATAAATGAGCTATCTAACACGGAAATATTTTTTAAATCAGACCTGTTGTTCCTGAGATTAGCGCGTTCAAACAAAAAACTCTTCAGCTTTGTAATATTAGTGCAGATTAGGGGAATAAAGAGACCTACGGTTTACGTTTTATATAGTTTTATTTTATTGCAATATTATTACTTAACGCTACGGTCAGAATATTTTAGCACAGTCATACACCTTTTTTTTTTTAATTTGGGCGTAGACAACTTTTTGTATTGCTACATCTTTACATAATATACAATGAAGTAACTTTTGGTTCTTTTTTACTTCCAAAGTACTCGACAGATTTTAACACGGTTTTTACCAATAGTGATTCTAGAGGACGGTTTGTATATACATATATATAATAGTGTAGAAAAACTGAAATTTTCAAAGATTGTTAAATGTAGAACGTAGTCATACGTATATAGTTTTTAATTCTAAAAAAAACGCCATTAACCGTGTGTGATGACTAATGATGTAACATCAAACATTTCGCTTATGCCTAAGTTAAATGAAATGGCGGCGTATAGCCAATTTCACAGCTTCCTCTGTTACACATTTAAATCAATTTTCATCACATTGTTTGTAGAGATTACAGCAAAGCGAGAGAAATTATGTTACTCATAAAACAAACTGTTTCTGTTGGACAGAGCGAGGGAAAATATAAGTTAATTTCGAGCATAAAGTAATCTACACTATCAATACTATATATTATAAAGCTGAAGAGTTCGTTTGTTTGAACAATCTCGGGAACCGCTGGTCCGATTTGAAAAGAATATTTCAGTGTTGGATAGTACATTTATCGAGGAAGGCTATAGGCTATGTATCATCACGCTAAAATCAATAGGAGCGGAGCACAAATGAAAAATGTTTCAAAAATGGGGGAAAATTATCACGCTTACCATAGGAGGCGTTAAAGAGGTTACGTGGGTCTGCTAGTACTAATATATGTATCTTTACCTAGATACGCACTTTACTGTTTATACCCAAGACTGTTACGCTAACTATACGACGTGGCATATAACAAAACCCCTCCATTATTCCGAACTCCAGTAGTTTTTTGTTCCAGTACCTAATAGTAACTTTAACAATTTCTACTATTCAGAATTGCGAACAATTTGAATTCTGGTATTGTACCCGGTGTAGTATTTATAACTAGCCGACCCACGCAACCCCGTTTGCGTCTCCTATTGCCCGTAGCGTAATAATTTTCCCCCGTTTTTGAAACATTTTTCATTGGTGCTCCGCTCCTATTGGTCTTAGCGTAATGATATATAGCCTATAGCATTCCTCGATAAATGGGCTATCTAACACTGAAAGAATTTTTCAAATCGGACTAGCGGTCCCTGAGATTAGCGTGTTCAAACAAAAAAACTCTTCAGCTTTAAATATTAGTATAGATAGATTTAAATGCTTCCTCTAAGTCAGATCTTTTGAAAGTATAAGGTACATGCGATCTGTATCTGTATAAAGTACCTACGCGGGAGGAATTTCTGCACTAAGTTTCCCTATCTCAGATTGCAAAACGACAAGCTACTTATTCTTAAACAATCTATGGATGAGATGCACGAAATGGTGTAATGTGATTACTATAGTCTATTTAATCTAAGAGGTACCGTTTGACGTTTCATACTTTTCAATCTATACAAATAAATAAAATTGGAGTGTCTGTTTGTAATATTAAAATAACAGCTTTTTAATCAATGCATATGTATGTATACACGATACATATACCAAAAATGTAGTTAAAAAATTTTTTGTCTGTCTGTCTGTCTGTTTGTTCCGGGTAATCTCTGGAACGGCTGGACGGATTTTGACGGGACTTTCACTGGTAGGTAGCTGATGATCCGGGGAGTAACTTAGGCTACTTTCTTTTAGACTAACTTTGTCCTGCGGCGTTACTCGCGGTATAACAATGACCGCGGGTAACACCGCGCGGTTCAGCTAGTAGGAAATAAGTTTGTACAGGTGTAACTCACACAATCACAATAGCATTTTCCATCAAACCATAAAATTATGCAAATATTTTTCTTTTTAACCGACTTCATTATATCACAAAATGTACATTTATAATTTTACTTTAAAATATGGAAAAAA
Organism: Spilosoma lubricipeda; assembly: GCA_905220595.1. Classification (NCBI taxonomy): domain Eukaryota; kingdom Metazoa; phylum Arthropoda; class Insecta; order Lepidoptera; family Erebidae; genus Spilosoma; species Spilosoma lubricipeda. Next base: position 3,954,021 of record HG992287.1, on the reverse strand, counting down.
GTAAATACAAACACAATAGATGTTTTAATTCACACGACCTTTCAAAGTCATGCATGTAAATAAGTAGGTACCTACTTTACCATAGTCTGGAAACTCATCAAAGGTCTAAAAGACAAAAAGGCCCCTGGGTTTGACTTGATCACTAAAGAGGTACTGAAGGAACTCCCTAAGAAGGCCGTTGTGCTTCTCACTACTCTATTTAATGGAATAATGAGAACTCATCACTACCCCGAGCTATGGAAAATATCGCAGATAATCATGACACATAAGTTGGGCAAACCCGCAAACGAGGTTACCTCTTACAGGCCAATTAGCCTACTGCCAGCACTATCGAAGCTCTTCGAAAAGGTCCTACTCAGAAGGATCTCGCCCATACTCACTGAAAATAAAACCATACCTGACCACCAGTTTGGGTTTAGGCTACAACACTCAACCACTGAGCAAGCACACAGAGTATGTGACAGGATTCGGAAATCGCTAGAAGATAAGGAATACTGCTCATCCGCTTTTCTAGACATCCAACAGGCCTTTGATCGTGTGTGGCACGAGGGACTCCTTTGTAAGATTAGAATATATCTTCCACATTGCTACTTCCCTCTGCTGAAATCCTATCTAACAAACAGGCTGTTCCAAGTAAAGGAGGCAGATGCAATATCAAGCCTTTGTGAAATCAAGGCAGGTGTACCCCAAGGGTCCGTCCTGGGCCCTGTGCTATACACACTATACACTGCAGATCTACCCATAGCACCAGGTGTTACCATTGCGACATACGCCGATGATACTGCAATCTTGGCTAGTGACAAAGACCCTGTCAAAGCCTCAGTCACCCTTCAACATGGACTTGACCAAATAACAAAATGGCTCCAAAGATGGCGAATTAAAGCCAGTGCTTCAAAGTCAATCCATGCAACCTTTACCCTAAGAAAGGGAAACTGCCCACCGGTACAACTGGAAAACACCACTCTTCCTCACAGTGATTGTGTCAAGTATCTGGGATTGCACCTTGACCGGCGCCTAACATGGAAGCAACATATCAGGGCAAAAAGAGAGGAACTGAAATTAAAATACAGAGACCTGTACTGGCTAGTCGGACGAAACACAAAACTATCTATAGATAATAAGCTCTTAATATACAAATCTATACTGAAGCCAGTATGGATGTACTATGTTCAGCTCTGGGGAAGCGCCTGTGACTCCAATGTATCCATGTTGCAAAGATTGCAGAACATTATCTTGCGCAATATAGCTAACGTACCCTGGTATGTCACCAACTCAGAAATTCATCAATATCTGGAGGTGAACACGGTGAAAGAGGAAATACGACGTACAACCCAAAATTATATCAGTCGCCTTGAAAACCACCCAAATGAATTAGCATCAAAGTTGATCGAACGAAGCTATAATAAAAGACTGAAAAGAAAGGACATTCTCCAACTAGAATGACACTTTTGGACCTTAAGGGGAGAAGTCGCTCTGTGGAGGGCTCACCCACAATGCCATAATCATTACCAACAAATCTGTTAATAGTTGAACTGATTGCAGATAAATCACAAAAAAAAAAAAAAAAAATTTTTATACCAATTATTGTTAAAATTTATGAATAATCGGATGTATTAATAACTAGTCACTTTCAATCCCAACGAGAACGCTTATTATTTGATAAAAGTTTTTATATTTATTTACCGTATTTTAACTGTATCTAGAGGTTTTTATCGAGAGAGAATTAGTTTTTACCCGACTACGGCAAAGCCAAAGGAGGGTTATGATTTTGACAGGCTATGTATGTATGTATGTATGTATGTATGTATGTTCATTTGTTCCCTCATAGCTCCTTAACTACTCATTAGAACTGGACAAATGAGGTGTCGTTAGAAGCGTCATGATCGTCTTCTGGTTATAGGCTATATGAAATGTCACTGAATCTATTGTGGCGCCCTCTAGCCAATATAAAGTACTGCATTAAAAAATAAATTTTAGATGAATATGTCGTGTTTGGTATCAATGGAAAGGGCGTTACTTGTACATTTCAAAAATATATATATTATTAGCATTTGCTCGTGACTTTGTCCGTATTGATTCAATAAGTGTGGAATTTCTATGGTATGCTCGTGTGTTCCCTTCTTTCTAAGCTACTAGTCAGAATAAGACAAATGAGGCATCGTTAGAAGCGTCTTGATTGTCCGCTGGCTATAGGCTATACGACGTGTCATTTAATCTTATGTGGCGCCCTCTAGCCGACGTAAAGTACTGTTTCAAAAAATAAATTTGAGAGAAATATGCCGTGTTTAGTATCATACGAAAGGGCGTTACTTGTACATTTCAAAAATATATATATTATAAGCATTTTTTCGTGACTTTGTCTGTATTTATTCGATAATTGTGAAATTTTTATAGTACTTATTTAAAATATACTATGCAAAGAAATTAATATTATAGCGGCACCAAAACATTTTAAATAAAAAAAAAGTAAAACCTAAAACCCAACTACGACAAAAAACGACGTTGAAAAAGCATGAAACAAGTTTCAAAAGCCGTAGTCACGCGTTGTTAAAGTGTTATGAACTATGGTACATTATACTACATGGACTACGGTTTTTGAAACTTAGTAATGAACCATAGTCCATGACACTTTAACAACGCGTGACTACGGCTTTTGAAACTTGTTTCATGCCTTTTCAAAGTCGTTTTTTGGCGTAGTTGGATTTTAGTTTTTACTTTTTTTATATTTATTTAATAATGTTGTTTATCTATTGTGGTACCTACCTGTCTAGTACCTACATAAATCTATAACATTAAAATTCTTTGTAAATAAAAGGAAATGATTGAAAAATGAATTCGAGAGTTGGGTATTGCAGTGATCGCTTTCTTTAACATTTCCCTATTCTTTAATCTGTCAAAACTGTAATTTACCTTTTATTTTACTTACCTTTTAGATTAGATGGACTATAGGGGAGGAGATCGTTTTTTGTTTTTTCGATAGACGATTCCCATTTCATCTCGTCCACATTTTTTATAATTTTCTCATTAATTTCATCACGACGAAGACTTATTCGAAGGTTCCACTCTATTTACTTGGATGCACTAATCAGATCTTAGTGTCCTTATCATGGTACCACCGTTGGGATATCTCCTTTCCAATAAAAAAGAATCATCAAAATCGGTTCATAAACACCCGATATATGTATATACGGTCGAGTTGAGAATCTCCTCTTTTTTTGAAGTCGGTTAAAAATAGTAAACATTTCTAGTAACTATGTGTTTTTATAACAGAATCTGTCTGTCGGACAAAGTGACATTGTTGAATTAAATTATTATAAAAGGAATACAAATAAGTACCTAGATAATTATGTTACATAAGAACATAATTATCTAGGTACGTCGTAGTAGAACGTCTCCAAGCAAACAATGATATCTATACTAATTAAAACTTTTTAAATTAAAAAAAACGACTTCAAAAAACATCCAATGAAAACTCCCTGCCAAGAAACACTAAAAAGCGTAAAACAAACAGGCTCTTCATTAATGGCTGTGTGCCAATTCTTGTCTATACCTAATTTAGCATCACTAGCCCGCCATCACCATGCTGCATTGTCTGCATTCTCAGTATGGTGACCACCACTCCTGGATTCTGCTTATGCTTTCCATCAGGCAGCATAAAGTCATTTTGGCAGGGCCAAACATAAAAAAAAACTATTTATTTAAATAGTAGTATTATAATGTGTGCTAGGTACCTAAAATATGTAGGTACGTGTAATATTAAAATCATCCTCTAATCCCTAACTGTTGAAGAATTTGACCTTCTGTCTTCAGCTCACCTAAAGAACTTGAAAGAAAACGACTAAAGGTAACAACAAACCTTCACTAATTTTAGTATATATACTTATCTCTTTACATAAAGTAGCTGCCGCTGTCTGTTCGTTTAGATCTTTTTTTTTATGGGATAGGCGGGCAAGCGAGCATACGTATCGCCTGATGGTAAGCGATTACCACCGCCCATGGACCCTGCAAACACCAGAGGCGTCACAAGTGCGTTACTGGCCTTTGGGGGATGGGGAGGGGAGATAGGGGGAGGGGGTTTGGGTTATGGGCCTCCGGTATCCGCACTCACTCGGTGAAGCACAGCGCAAGCACTATTTTACACCGGTTTTCTGTGGGGCCGTGGTATCACTCCGGTCGAGCCGGCCCATTCATGCCGAAGCGTGGCTCTCCCACGGTGTCTTCTAAAGTACTTAACGGATTTTAATGACGTTTTCAGTAATAAATAGAGTGATTCAAGAAGAAGGGTTATATGTGTATATACATACAATACATGCATATTAGAGTAAAGGAATTCCGAGAATCCAAAGACTTGCATGTGAAGCCGGGTCACTACTAAGTTTTAATTAATAAAATGAACCATATCCAATCGTGTAGGCAATTTAACCCTACATTAAAACACTTCGGTACACGATCGCCACTCGAGAATTTTTAGACCCATCCGTGATTGTTGATGTCGGCAACGGATTTCACTTAAAGCATCTTTTTTTTAAATAAACCTACCAAAGTGACGGTACTCTGTCTGATGGAAAACATGAGGAGAATCCAAGAATTGTGGTCACCATACATATTGTGAATGCATGTAACCCAAACTAACGTGGCCTATTGAGATGCTTCTGTATCATTGGGCCTACATTAAAAACACAACCATAATCAAACTTCAATTGTATATTTATTAATGTACTAACAACCTTACAATAGGAATAAACTAATGATTAATCAATTTATTTCTCACGATCAAATGGCAAAGGAAACAATAGCTACAAACCTACCTATGTCAAGAAATAAACGCGGAGAACCATAGTATGACGTATGCGTTACAGTCACGTTGGGGATTTACATTACAACCTCAACCTTTTTTTTTTTTTTTTTTTTTTTTACGGGGGGAAATCCTCATGGATGTCCTTCGCCCTGGGGAAAGGGCGAAGGGGTCTGTCAGACTCCTACTGACTAAAACCCCCCGGTGTTCCTGCTCTCACCTACGCCGGGGATCGCGGGAACTTGAGAGACAACCGCAATCCCCGACTGGTGCCGGCCCGCCTCTGCGGGCCACTTCTCGTCAGCGAGGGAAGAATTCCCCTCGCAACTTCTTAGAGGGGCGCACGGGAACACTACGCGCCGCCACCTCGGGTCCAGTTGATTAGGGGGGCAACGAACATCCCCAAGTCCGCCGCCCCTAGACCCAGTTACGGAGGCCGGTGGAGGGCAGCGTATGCCCTCCTCCGACGCCCGGTGCGCCTGCTGCGGGCCGAGAGAGAGGTCAGGATCTCTCTTTCCCTTTCCGCAGCCTCCTTCTGCGAGATGACTGTTTCGCAGAAGGACACCACCGCGTCCCAGGACTCCTCGCCGTCGACCATAGAACGAACTACGGCCGGCAGCGAGAGGTCACTGCCTACTACAGAGACGAGGGCACGGCGCGGCCCCTCCCAAGCGGCACACTCTGCCAGCGTATGCCGCGCCGTGTCCTCCCGACAGTCGACGCAGTGGTGACACCGAGCGTCCGGCTCCCTGCCTATGCGACACAGGAACCTCCCGAAACAGCCATGCCCCGAGAGGATCTGTGTCACACGAAACGTAAGGGAGCCGTGCCTTCTCCCGAGCCAGAGGTCGAGCACGGGCCGGATGGCCTCGATAGTGACGAGGCCAGCGGAAGGACTTGAAAATTACAACCTCAACCTTAACTAACTTGCTCACTGCATCTTGGAAAATAGGTACTGCTCTAAAGTATAAAACCTGATTACCGATCGCAGTAATTCATTTTATTCACGAGCTTCGTACGGATTATCTCATCTTAAAACCTTACAGTAAAATCGTCTGATAAATCGTCAATTTTACGAACATGGCATTCAAAATCGGTAAGAATTTTCATTTTTAAATGTTTATTTTTATTTCATTTATTTACGTTTTTTTCTTTTTAATTCAATTTAATAAGTTAACCAGTTTGTAAGGGTTGTTTTACTATGCTAATTTCATTTCTTAAAAATATAACTTAAGTTAAAGTATAAGCTAGGAAAACTCTTTAAACAAGAACGTGTTTAGAATGTTGTTTTCGATTTGATCATAAAAAAAAACTGAAAATAATAAATCTAATTTTCAATCCAATAAATTGTTTTAAATGCATTTTAAGCACAGTCCTTTTTATTTTATACACAAGTGACTCTTTTGTAATAGTAAAAAGTAAAACTTTATCAGAATAGTGACTTTTTTGGTATCGTAAAAAGGACATCACATCAGAATAACACAGGCTAATATTTGCTGCGAGACATACCAGCTGGTTAACCTCATAAAAAATAATTCTAAACAAATATACTAGTAGAATCTTTTCAAATAGGTATTTAGTAAAACTATATCAAATGTTTATTTGTTTTAACAATGTTAAGAACATTATTCTGATAAGTTAACCTTAACCCGCAGACGATAACTTACGAGCTCGTCTTGTACTTGTGTTAGGTAGACATCACATAAAACGTTATACATGTACTCGGGTACGACAATAACTTCGGGTAAAACCGCAGGGTTCAACTAGTAATAAATAAAACAATTGAGTGTACATCCAAGGAGATTACAGAGCTGTATTAAACGCCAATGTCTTGCTGAACGTTTTTCCCGATTACGTACAAGGGTGAAGCGTTTTGTCATAAACCGGATAGGGGGAAAATAAACATTCATTCAAGTTTCATTGACTACTTCGGTGGCGCGGTGGTAGCGTATGTGACTGCAGTACTTGAGGTCTCAGTTTTGATTTCAGGGTCTGTCTAAATGTTTGTATGATCTGCAAATATTTGTTTCGGAGTTTGAGTGTTTTCTGTGTATTACGCATATGTATTTACAAAAAAAATGTATATGTGCGTCACATCAGTTGTCTAGACCATTTGACTCTACTACGTGTACTACTACGTCAATGATGATAGTGATCTTGACTGTTTGAATTTCCATTGTTTCAGCAGCATTGCTGGTTATCAGCGCTCAGATATGCGTTACACTGACCGCCGGTGCTTGTGCCTGCACAAAAGAAAGGCACCCAGTATGTGGCTCTGACGGAATCACTTACGGCAACCCGTGTATGCTTCGCTGTGCTGCCTCTGAATCAGGAAAAGACATCAAAATTGTCAAGGAAGGACCCTGTGACGAACCGCCGAACAACTGCATATGTACCGATGATTTATCACCAGTGTGTGGTACAGACGGCCAAACGTATGACAATGAATGTATCTTGAAATGTGAAGCGTCCAAAAACAACAAATCTCTGAAGGTCAAACATCGGGGTCCTTGTGGAAGTCGGCAGAAGCGTAACGACTGCTTATGTACGTTTATATACAGTCCAGTATGTGGGAGTGACGGCAAAACTTACGGCAACAAATGCGCGCTAACCTGTGCTATGAGATCTACGCGAGGATTGAGGTTGCGTCATGAAGGTCGTTGCTAAGTGCCGTGTGTGAGCGTATAGAGACATCCTTGTTATAAATCAGTATATTCTAAAAACTTTTTGACATGACATGACAGCTTGGCGCAAGTTTTATATGTTTTACTCTTCACAAAATTTCAAATTTTAACATGTTATAATACACATTTATAAACTCAAATGCGAATCATAGAAACAAACAGGTCATAAGCATCTCAATTTCAGACTTTAAGTGTTCATTTTAGCCTGATTTATACTGGTGTATCCCAACGCCCGGTTTTAGAAAATATATTAAAAATTAAATTGACGATGTCAAAAAGCAAAACATTTCGAGATTCTGAAAAAGCAAACTTTTACGACATTCCAAGATTAGGATGGCACTGTCATAAAAGTGGCAGTAGAATTTGTGAGACTTTTAATTGACCAGATAGGTAAAACAAGTTTGTTTAGGAAGGCATTTGACTCTCGACTTGAGTTTAACTTGGCAAATTGATCAGGTTTCCAGAAACTGGGCGTTAGAATGTACATATCATCAAATTAAGTATTTATTTAAAGTGAATCTAAAATTGTGATAAAATTATTAAGTTTTATAATTTTTTTTCTTTGAAATTTTAAACATTGTTTGTTACGTTTTGTTATATATTAAAAGTTATTAAAATTTTATAAAACTAAGCTTGTGTTTAATGTCTTTCCTAAGTTGTTAAATTTGATACCTATAAAGACCGCCTGTATCGATAGCTCTCTGGAAACTTCCAAAACTTTGTGGAACATTCTGGAATGATCGAATTTTTTCGAGAATATTTGATCAGTTGCACATGTCACAAATGCACACTGTACAAATTCATAGCCTTTATTATTCCCAAGATAATTTCGTTCGGTTCGGCCACTAGTTCAACCGGGCGTGCGCACTTTTAATGACTTTTTTGAAATATCACGCTTGTCTCTTTAGTTCAGCAACTCGCCTCTAGGTGGCATTGGTTTTTTGTTTTGTGTAATTTTGTATTACTTATTTAATGAACACCTTTTACCACAATATCCAGAAAACATTCACAAAAAGACGACGCGCAGATGAGATTTGAACTCGAGGCACCTTCGTCACAAATCATTTACCTACACCTTCCAACCTATAACTCATTTCTACTTAATGTTAAAATCTTTGTTCTTATGCTGCTTGATAAATTCTAACAGTCCGGTAATTCCAAACATACATTTGTTTGTTGTCAGTATGGCAACAATAATATAGATGGTGGTGCACTTCGAATGCGATGGAGCATTTGAAAAATATATTTTTTTGGTGCTATCAAAGAAAAAACTTGAATTAATATAAAAGAAAAAATAAAATAAAAGACTGCATAAATAAATAATTATAATTGCATAAGTTGATAAAAATGCTATGCAATAGCTTTACCGTGGCAGTCCCCGAGTGCCACATGTCTTTTTTTTTCAATAATACCCGCCTTAGCTTCCGATAGGTACTAAGGTCGTTGACTTAAAAAAAAACAGGTTTCTGCTAATTTTCTTCAATACAAACATTGTCCTGACAATAGAACACATTAAAAAAATAATTATCCAATTTGGTGCCTGTCGATCGTATGTTATGAGCGTACATAAATGTTTGTGATTCATTTTTATTTATATAGATACATATAACGAATAAAACATTTATGTTATTCATTCATATGTTTTACATTACTATTTTCAAAATAATTGACTTTTAATCTAATAAAATAATAATTTAAAGTTTGATTTTTATTTCATAAAATGACAATTTGTAGTTTAGTAAGAAACACAAGATTTCCTGCGTTCTTCCATTTTATGTAAGACTTTACAAAGAAAACCGATGTAGCTATAAATGCACACTCGGTATAATAAACATAATATTTGTTACATTCCTCAAAACTAGTTGAACCACACATTATCATTGGTAGAACATGAATGTTCTTACTAAAATACACGTTACAATACAAATAAGACTCTTTTGCATTTGATAACCTAAAACAGATAAAGATTTGAGATATATGGTCCCGTTTTGAGACATAACGGTCACTGCTTATTTGGATCACAAACCAGAAACATGGCTTTAAAACTTGGTGAGTTTCGTAAAACTAGTTGTATTCAAGAAATATAGATATATGTGTTTTTCAATTATGAGCGTAGTTTATCCATTGCGTTGATGCAAAATTTGATCGCATTCTTTAATAGATTCATTTGTAGAACAGAGTTAATGTAATATTTCGATGAAGTAGTTACTATAATAAAAATAAATTAAATTAAAAATCTTTTTAAAAACAAGCTTTAATTGGAATGGCGTTATAAAGTACTCGTCGAGACGAATCTAGAGAGTCCAAACTTGATGGTGTTGCGACGTTTCTTTACAGAGTTCCTATGCCCACCTTCCAGCTCCAGCATCAGATCAGCTCCATGTTATCATAATATTACATTGTCACGCTGTATACATATGCTTGCAAAATTTCAGCAAAATCGGGTGAAGATATCAGCTTCAAAATTGAGTTGCAAGATTCCACCTTAACATACATCCATTGCAAGTTAATAAAAAGCTTGTAAAAATTATACAATCGCACAGACAATCAACGTAAAATGACAGCGTTCGTATTGTCGTGTTTCTTTGGTGAGTGCGAGACTGGAGGCCTAATGATGCAGAAGCATCACTAAGCCGCCATGATGTGGGTCACCATGCTGCATTGTTGCATTGTCTGCATCCGCAATGAGTATGGTGTCCGCCACTCTTGGATTCTACTTATGCTTTCCATCAGGCAGAGTAGAGTCATTTTGGCAGGGCCATGATGCATAAAAAAAAACAAACAAATGGTGTCGTGGGACACCTGATAGGAACGAAGTTCCTTCCTAAAAAAATAAAAAATAATAATATAGGTACCAAATATGCAGAGGCGTCTCTAGCCCGTGTAGTGCCTGTGTGCAAGTGTGCAATCATTACTCTAGCGCCCATTATTAAACGTAGCGCCCTACAATAAGCGCCACGCTTAATCATCGCGCTAGAGAATATACAAGTAAAATTTTAACAAAAATAAAACCGATTTCAAAGTTCGACTCGATTTCTCTTGGATGCCATCATCAGATCTTAGTGTCCATATCATGGTACCACCGTTGGGATACCTCCATTCCATTAAAAAAATCATCAAAATCAGTTCATAAACGACGAAGTCATCCACGAACACACATAAACCAAAATTATATTATGTACGGTCGAATTGAGAACCTCCTCATTTTTTTGAAGGCGGGTTAAAACTAAAACTGCTACGACCGCACACCCTGCACTATAAGCACAGAATATGTAATAATCCTACTGATATTATAAATGCGAAAGTTTTGTAAGGATGTATGTTTGTTGCTCTTTCACGCAAAAACTATTGAACGGATTGTCATGAGACTTTACACTGACATCGGAAAAACATAATAAGTTAAAATGTATAGAGATTTTTAAATTAAATACCGACATAAAGTGGGCGGAGCCGCGAGCAAAATCTAGTATTCTACAAGTAAAAACGCTTTCTTTTATGAGGACTTGATCGTTTCTTTCTTAAATATTACATTTTCTTCTTACATGGCACACTCGATGATAATAGATATGCTCGGATACAGAAAACATTTAATCACTACATATTATAAAATCAAGACCACCGCCACGAGTGTCTGTCTGTTCACGATAAAGTAAAAAATATAATAACAATATTTACATACAAGCTTCAAAAAATTCCTCCGCATCATTGCCTACTGGTAGCGTCTGCGTTCCTAAAGACTTGCCGGCGTTCTGGTCTTGAGAAGCGTCAATCAGTTTTTTTTTTTTTTTTTTTTTTTAATTAAAGGGCTCCGTCAATCAGTTGCTTAGCTAGTTGTTTAAACTTTAAGCTTAGCACGAGCACTCGTATATACCCCAAACGGTTCAAAAATGTAATTAGCTATTAGATTTTTTTACGCCATTTCATATAAATTAAGATAATACTACTTTCACTCAACAACGTGTAATCAAAACTAGAGAATCTGTATGTGTCGACAGTAGCTTGCCATCTGTACCGTTATCAGAAAGATTAGCTTCTGATTCATTTTATTTACCTACACGTGTATCTAGAAATCTTCTCGTGTTTACTTATCTAAATTCCAATAACCGTACTTATTGTTTCACCCAAAAAAACATTTAATTTAGTTTCAATACATTTGTGCAAACTGTTTGTGACAATATTGTGAGTATTGATAACCTTGGTAGATAAAGGTTCAATATAAATGAACACATTTTGTCAAACAAGTTGGTATATCGTCTTCGGAACTCACCAGAGAAACATGGATTTCAGATTCGGTAAGTGTTTTGTGTGTTATCTGTTGTTGCTTTGGAAATTTGTTTTAAATAGTTGTTTGTGATTTCTAAATTGATGTACTTTAATTAAATGATTGATTGAATATTATTACGTTTAATTAAATTATTACACTTACATCAAACTTGTGATTGCGCAGTCGAGGTCCAAATCAGACACTAATTCTTATTTTTTTTAGCTTCTCTCCATGCCAAATATCATACTTCTCTCCGTTCACATAATTTTTGTTAAAAGGAGTACAAATTTACTTCACGTTTAGGTATATAGATAAAAAAAGTTGAAGTACTTATTTAAGTAAATGCAATATTGCAATTTATTTGCCATTTATTATAGAGAAGTTAAAGGTAACAATAAAATAACCAAGTTGGAACAAATATCGGTGAAGGAATGACATGTGACAGTTCTTTTTTTAATTTCATAATTTCAAATTAAGATTTATGAATACAAAATTTTAATAATATATCTGAAGAATGTAAAACATAAGCTAATGTCTGTATCTTTTCCAATCAATAACAAAATCAGAAGCAAAACATTAACCGCACAGTTTTAAGTAGACCTCGGACCATAATGCAGTTATGTTCGACTTTATTTTTTTGTTGTCTATATAAGGTATATTAAACAATAAAATAAGATAAAAATTATCAAGAAATAACTTGATTGAAAGTTAATATTCTAATATTTAATTTTCCAATGAAATTTTAAGCTTAAATCCATTTACTTACTTGTAAACTTACAATGTATACTACATTCAAATAAATAAAATTGGAGTGTCTGTTTGTAATATTCAAATTACCGCTTTTTACTAAATGCATATGTATGTACACACGGTACATATACCAAAATCTCATTTTAATTTTTGTCTGTCTGTCGGTCTGTCTGTCTGTTTATTCCGGCCAATCTTTGGAACGGCTGGACCAATTTGACGGGACTTTCACTGGTAGGTAGCTGATGATATAAGGAGTAACTTAGGCTACTTTTTTAGACTAACTTCGCCCCGCGGCGTCACCCACGGTATGACAATAACCGCGGGTAACAGCGCGGGACTCAGTTAGTTTCAGATATAGGAAGAACGAGTATTTAGAGAGTTAAGATATCCTTAGATAGAGAATTCTTTCCGACTTTATCATATATAGATATGTATGTAAAGATATTTATCTGTACAGGTTAAGGGCATTATGACGCATGGAAGCATATTCTATTTAGCATAATAAACGTTTATATACCTATGCAAGAAGTACAGAGATAAAGTTTGTTTTTTATACGACCTCAAAAAAGGAGGAGGTTATCAATTCGACTGCTTTTTTTTTAAATATTTTTAAGTCATAACTTAAGACTGGGTGAACCGATTTTGATGACTCTTTTTTTATTTGAAAGTTGGTTGCTTTCCGTGTGGTCCCATTTCAATTTGGTCTAGTTCTTGAAGTCGGTAATTTTTGTTAAAATTTGTGATTATTTATATATACCTATGGGCCTTCCAAAGTTACTTTACTCCGCCTGATGGAAAGCATGAGCAGAATAAGAGAGTAGTCATCATACTTGTGAATGCATAGAATGCGGACAATGCAGCACGGTGACCCACACTATGACTGCCTATTGAGATTCTTCTGCATCATTGGGCATTTGGTCTCGCAGTCACCAACGAAACACAACAGTACGAATACTAACATTTCAAGTAACACTAAAGTTCACTAGGCTATATTCAACCGCTGTTAGACAATCTCTAAGATAATTAAATATCTAACTGTGTTCCTTAAAACGGTTTTATCAACGTAAAATGAAAGCGTTTATGCTGTCGTGTTTCGTTGGTGAGTGTGAGATCGGAGGCCCAATGATGCAGAAGCATTACTAGGCCGCCATAGTGTGGGTCACCGTGCTGCATTGTTGCATTGTTTGTACAGGCAATGAGTATGGTGACCATCAGGCAGAGTAGAGTCGTTTTGGCAGGCCATACATAAAAAAAAAGAAAAAAACATTAGATGATAGGCACCAATGAATTTTATTACTTTCTAGCTGAACCCCGCGGTGTTACTCGCGGTACGACATAACAGCGAGTAACGCTGTGGGGCGAAGCTAGTCTAAAAAAGTAGCCCAGGTTTCTCCTTATATCGTTAGCTACCTATCAATGTAAGTCCCGTCAAAATCAGTAAAGCCGTTCCAGGGATTAGCCGGAATGGACAGTCAGACTGACAGATGGACAGACTGACAGACAGAAATTGAAAAAAAATGTTATTTTGGTACATGTATCCGTGTATACATACATATGCATTTCTTAAAAATCGATTATTTAAAATTTTAGTATTACAAACAGACACACCACCACCACTATAGGTAATAATAGTTTCATTTGCTCGATTTAAACTCATTGATATGCAACACTGTATTCAAAAATAAATACATAAATATTTACGATACTAATAAAGGCATATTTTGTTTTGTACCTCCACCTTGAACTAACGATAACATCTTACTTAATTTTTAAACAGTTGGTTAGTTGCTATGCAATAAAAGAATAACAATTATGTTTTTTTCTAAATTTATATATTAAAAGTATTATTTCGGTCTTTACAAATCTATCTTAAAATTATTAATCTTGAGAATTTATTTGTTTTACTGAACCGATTTGAAAAACTCGCTCACGTTTAGATAGATAGTTTTGACAGCGTACATGCTGTCGTGTTTCGTTGGTGAGTATGAGACCGGAGGCCCAATGATGCAGAAGCATCACTAGGCCGCCATAGTGTGGGTCACCATGCAGCATTGTTGCATTGTCTGCACGAGCAATGAGTATGGTGACCACCACTCTTGGACTCTGCTTATGCTTTCCATCAGGCAGAGTAGAGTCATTTTGGCAGGCTATACATAAAATAGTTATCGAAGGAGGATATTTGCTATAGATCATCATGCTACGATCGAGAAGGAGCGGAGTATCAATGAACTATGTTGAAAAAACGGGGGAAAATTATTCCCTTTGAGAGCATTCATTGCGTGCGCTGCGTAAACGGTTACAGTTTTACTAAAACAACCCATTTCATTCTTCTTAACTACAAATAGCTATTTGGTTTAATAATAATATATTATTACAGGACTATTGCTGTTTATCAGCGCCCAGATCTGCAAAACACTGGCCCTCCCGCCGTGTACCTGCACAAGGAACTTAAATCCAGTGTGTGGCTCTGATGGAGAAGATTACGCCAATCCGTGCCTCCTCGAGTGCGCTGCTTATACCACAGGCAAACAAATCACAGTCGCCAAATCAGGTCCCTGCAAAGGCTCCTTACCCCAAGTTGTCGTACCAAAGGATTGTATCTGTCCATATTTGTACAGCCCAGTGTGCGGTAGTAATGGCAAAACTTATTCAAGCGAGTGTGAGTTGGGTTGCGAGAAGACCCATGGTAACCCATCGCTGAAAGTAGACCGTGTTGGACCGTGCAAAAGTGAACCTGTGCTTGTATGCCCAGCGATTTATCTCCCAGTGTGCGGGAGTGACGGAAAAACGTACAGCAACAGTTGTGAACTGAATGCTCGCTCGGTGGCAGATCCTTCATTGAGTGTAGCGCACGATGGTTCTTGCGAAAACAAAGTTTAAGAGCAGAATATGTAAGGACAGTGAAATTAGCAACCATCATATTGTTCTTGGCTAAGTGCTAGTAATGCTTCTATATTTCCTTGTGTTCTATTGTAAATAGAAAATTTTACATTAGTAAGTATGTTAGGAGTCATATTGAAGTTCATTGCCATAATTGTGAATCTTTTATACAACTTTTTTATTACATTTAACAGTTTATATTCAAGTATGAATATTAAAATATTTAAAATTTATACCGTGAATATTGATTGCCAAAACCTGCTCTGTCTTGTTCTAGATTTAAATATAAAACTTAAGTCTCGAATAACATTATTCAATAAATAAGTAGAGAGTTGGTCGCTAGAAATCACTTAGGTAGCTGAGAAAATGCTACTGGAATTTTAAGTTTTTAAAAGGTTTACTACTACTATTACTTTATAATGAATTGTAAATAAATGTTATTTTTCATTCCTCAGTTTTTATTGTTAGGCATTCTTTTTGATAAGATGGATGGGACTAAACAGGAACGATCTTCTATCTTTCCAAAAAATAATATTTTTCCAAATCAGTACAGAAATGACGGAGTTTTGAAGTAAAATAAAAAACAAATTAGGTTTGAATTGGAGCTCTCAATTCAAACCTAATTTCATTTCATTTTTTGACGTCGATTGAGGACATACCTACCTAATTATTTATTTTTTAAACTTCTACTACGAACAGTTCAGAGGAAAAATTGCTAGTCGAATTTCGTGGAACTTCATTTGTTTTTGTATAACGTTTTTGTTGGAGTGAAGTGTTGATATTACTGTCATTGTTGATTTTCCTCTTAAACTGTATAACAGGGCTTTTAACCGACTTACAAAAACAGGAGCTTCGATGTTCCACTTTATGGTTTTTTTGTAATTGTAATCTAGATACGCGGTGACGTGTTAAGCCAAGTTTAAACTAACAGAACTAATGAGCAGCACCGTGTGTAAAGTATGACAAAAATAAAATACATTTGATTTTATAAAATGAAAATAGAACAGCTAGAAATTGTAGTCAATAAAATAAAAAGTAATAGACATTTCACAAACAATCCTCATAGACTAATTGAGTATATAAAACGCTTGAAAAATTGAACACATCCTGTCCAATTTCTATGGAACCTACATAATAAATACTCCAATACCAGACTATTTTTACAGTTACAACATTATTGACCGCTTTAGTCCCGAAACTTGTTATTATCTTCAATCTATATAAAAATGAATCCCTATTTGCCTTGGTCACGACATCACGCGTGAACAGCTGAACCGATTTTGCTAATTATTTTTTTGTTGGATAGCCCATTTAGCAAGAAAGGTTTTAGGTTATGTAACAACACTCTACGACCAATAGGAACCGGGTATCGACCGAAAATGTTGGGCAAATAGGAAAAAAATATTTCTTATGGAGAGACGCAAACGAAGTTGAGCGGGTCAGCTAGTTATGTATTGTAACCTGTGTGCCCCTACCTTTTTATGAATGATCCTACCAAAGTGACTGTACCTACTCTGCCTGATAGAAAGCATGAGTAAAATCCAACAGTGGTTGTCACCACACACATTGCGAATACAGACAATAGAACAATGCGGCATGGTGACCCACACTATGGCGGTCTTTTGAGATGCCATTGACCTTACAAGGTTTCCATACCACCCAAAGGATGACTGACAGAAAATGCCCTGGGTATTAAGTCCGTCGATGTATAAAAGTGCATTAAGTTCTTATAGGTAAAGAACTATGTGGATTTCTTCAGTCTAACGAATCAAGTTTAACTTTCTTTGGCTATACAAATAAATAAAATTGAAGTGTCTGTTTGTAATATTAAAATAACCGCTTTTTACTAAATGCATATGTATGTATACACGGTACATATACCAAAAATATAGTTAAAAAAATTTTTGTCTGTCTGTTTGTTTGTTCCTAATAATCTCTGGAACGGCTGGACCGATTTCGACGGGACTTTCACTGGCAGGTAGCTGATGATCCAGGAAGTAACTTAGGCTACTTTTTTTAGACTAACTTTGTCCCACAGCGTTACTCGCCGTACAACTATAACCACGGGTAACACCGCGGGGTTCAGCTAGTTTATAATATGCAAGGGGTCCGGAGGTCGTAACACAGCAGTTCCCGGACCTCTCCCTCTCTCAGGCGCAGAGTAGCACACCGTGTGGTTTTAGTCGGTTCGATTCCGACACACCGCCCCGCCGCCGCAAACCCCGGCGGGGTGACAGCCCGAGGGGGTTTCCACACGTAAAAAAAAAAAAAAAAAAAAGTTTATAATATGCAAACATCTGACCAGGGTTATGGAAAATGCTGGGGATTCAAAGAGTTCCAAGTTTGGATTGCTTGTGAGGTAGTGGTGAACTCTCATTTCTTAAAATTTTGGAGATTAGGTACAAATCTGCAAGGAAAAAAATCTAAATCTAAATAATATTTAATAACATTAATTGTACATATTAATGATATCGTCCTCATAAAATATTGCTGTTCGGATAACCTTAGATAAGGATTTCATATAAATTTCTTGTTTTAAGACATAAAGACTAGAGTATCTTTAGAACTTGATTGAGAAACATGGATTTTAAGATCGGTAAGTGATTTCTATTTTGAATTCTAAACTTGCTTACTTCTTTTAGAAAGTCAAGGAATTTAAATTTCTATGATACTTATAATTAGCCGTTTTGATCTTTTTGAGGAATTCGTATAATTACGAGTATAATTATATACTCTTATGTAATTACTTGCTGAACCCCGCGGTGTTACCTGCGGTTATTGTCACTAAAATATCCGTCAAAGTACGTATCCCGTCAAAATACGTACGTTAATACGTAACGTAGAACGCATACAGGGGCATCATACTATTTTTATTTATTTTTAAACTTATTTTTTTTACTTTCAATGACGAAACTATATATAACTATCCTAGCATATATAAACTGATCAGGAAACCATTCAGGTTAAAAACAAAAGGATAAAAATCTCACGTTGGACTTTCCGTGACGATTTTAAATTTATTTTTCTAATGCAGCTTCTAAAACGTAATAATCTCTCATCAAAGGAGTACTCCTGATCATCGGTGCACAGATCTGTACACCACTGAAGCTCCAGTCATGTATTTGCGCAAGAAACCACAATCCAGTGTGTGGCTCTGATGGGGTGCAGTACAGCAGTGAATGTTTTCTCGAGTGCGCTGCGCGTAGCTCAGACACAGATATCAAAGTAGCTAAATTAGGTCCCTGTAAAGACCCTCTGCCCCAAGTGGATTACCCCGGACCGTTACTCTGTATATGTCCTAACGTTAAAACACCAGTTTGCGGCAGTGATGGCAAAACTTACTCCAACGAATGCGCCCTAAATTGTCAGAAAGCAAGATACGACCCAACACTGAAAGTAGAGCATTCGAGCCCTTGTAATACTGCTGCAGAACGTATCCAAATATGCCCAGCAATCCTTCAACCAGTGTGTGGAAGTGATGGTAACACTTATGGCAACAACTGTACTCTAGGTCTTGCCACGCAGCACAATCCAGGATTAAGCGTCGCTCACGATGGACCTTGTGTTGACACCGTGACAACGAAGGACTTCAAAGAGGAGTAATATAGCAACAGTAACTGTTTTTGGCTAAGTAGTGAATGCTGTTGTAAATATATACATACATGTTTTCTGTACATAAATTACACCCAGACTTGAGATCTGGGAAAATCAAAACCACGGCACAAAGACGTGGTGTTGAGCAAGAGCTCGGCAGTTAAAATTACTTACTACGAGAATACAGATCTTTCATTATTAAAATTACTGCTTTTGTTAGCGTTTCATACAACTTTTGTTATGTGAAATGTTGTTGAACTGTGTATAGATTAAAAGAAAATGTAAATATTATTGTATTTATTCAATAACTAGCTGAGCCCCGCGGTATTAGCCGCGGTACAACAACAACCGCGTGTAACGCCGCGAGACAAAGCTAATCTAAAACAGTAGCCCTAGTTACTCCTTACATCATTTGTTATCTACCAGTGAAATCCTGTCAAAACAGGTCCAGCCGTTTCAGAGATTACCCGGAACAAACAGACAGACAGACAAAAATTGAAAAAAAAATTTTTGGTACATGTATGTACCGTGTATATATACATATGCATTTAGTAAAAAGAGGTTATTTTAATATTACAAACAGATACACCAATTTTATTTGTATAGATGTAGGTGTGGAAACATATTGCCAAAAATGTGTTTTGTTTTAATAATAAGTATTCACTTTTTCGCTTTGTTCGAAATCAGTTTCTATTCAAATAACCTTTATAGAGAGTTAAAACCTGTCTTTCTGATGAGTATATCCATTTAAGTGGTAACGGATTAAAAATAGGAAATGTCACCATCACCACCAGTGTATTCATACCGTGGGTATTGTAAGAATCGACTAAGGGAGCAAATTACGCAGGACAACAGCAATGTATACAGGAGAAAACCTGGCCACAAACCCTATAACGACACGTCTGACCGTCGTGGTACGTAAAGCTAGAGATATAGCGCTAAAACCTCCATTGTAAGGAGAGACCTCTATCCCGCTGTGAGTTATTAAAAACTGTTAATGAGTCTAGCTAAACCTAAAGACTTGTCTTTACACTGCACCTGCAATCTATACAAATAAATAAAATTGGAATGTCTGTTTGTAATATTAAAATAACCGCTTTTTACTAAATGCATAAGTATGTATACATGGTACATATACTAAAAATGTAGTTAATAATTTTTTTGTCTGTCTGTCTGTTTGTTCCGGGTAATCTCTGGAACGGCTGGACGGATTTTGACGGGACTTTCACTGGAAGGTAGCTGATGGTCCAGGGAGTAACTTAGGCTACTTTTTTTTAGACTAACTTTATCCCGCGGCATTACTCGCGGTACAACAGTAACCGCGGGTAGCACCGCGGGGTTCAGCTAGTCTGAAATAATACTACAGAGCTAAGGAAAGCGCGTTCGGCCGAACGCGAATGAAAGCGCTAACCTCAAGAACTTCCTAGGTGGGTACTGTTTTCATCAACGAAATATTTATATTATTAAGTGTCGCTAGTTATTTTTAGACATGGTGATATTCATTTTAAAGCTGCGTCCGTGGTCTAGTGATTAGTGTAAGCGACTGCAGATCAAGAGGTCTCGGGTTCGATTCCCGGGTCGAACTGCTATTGGATTTTTCTTACAAGAAATAGTTAATAGCTGTCCGGAGTATGGAAGACGACGGTATTTTCCTAATTCATATCAAATTAAAAATATGATTAATTTTATCAAAAAAAATCTCTCTTAGTTTTTTAACTTTTTCTTGTTATTATTTGGAAATTTAAAGTATCATGTTTATTTGCAATATTTCCCTCTGTGATATTGTCTATCCAATTCTTTTAGGTATAACGTTTACGGGTCTCGTAACATCATTGGTTACGATAACCTTAACTAGATAAGAATTTGATATAAATGATCTCTTTCTAACACAGAATGATCAGAGTTCACGTGGATCTTAGACGAGAATAATGGATTTTAAATTTGGTAAGTGTTGTAAAAAATTGTACGTGTTTACTATGTAATACAAATATACCCTGAAATTACAAAAATAAAAAAAAGCATTTATAAGCAATGCATCTGGTTGGTACCATTTATATTATAAGCTTAGTTCAGTGGTCTGTTGTTCCTGAAAATCGTTCGGAGACATCGGAATTAGCCGAACTAGGACCCACTTATATGTAAACCATCTGAAACCCGCGATTATTGTTGTACCGCGAGTAACGCCGCTGGACAAAGTTAGCCTAAAAAAATAGCCTAAGTTACTGCTGGATCATTAGCTACCTGCCAGTGAAAGTCCCTTCAAAATCCGTATAGCCGTTCCAGAGATTACCCGGAACAAACAGACAGACAGACAAAAAAATTTTAACCTATTATATTATATTATTATATTATACATACATATGCATTTAGTGAAAAGCGGATATTTTAATATTACAAACAGACACTCCAATTTTATTTATTTGTATAGATTTATACGAAAACTATAATCTAATGTTTTAATTTCTTTTTGGAAAGATTCAATTAATAGATTAGAGGATAATTGATTGAATATAACATAGTAAGTAGACAAAAAGGCACAAATTAAAAGGTATTAAAAAGTTATATAATTAGACTGCCTCGTTTGTCTCGCGGTTGGCGTGTGCGAGTAGTTATCATGAGGTCTCGGGTTCGATTCCCGGGTCAGACCAAATGTTTGTATGACCTACAAATATTTGTTTCGGAGTTTGAGTGTTTTCTATGTATAATATGTATGTATTTATAAAAAAAAAGTATATATGTATTTGTATCACTTGTCTAGTACCCATAACACAAGCTCTGCTTAGCTTGGGACTTGATGACGTTGTGTGTTAGATAGATGTCCGATGCTAGCTATACCGTGCGTAGACGTCGAGTATCATTGGAAAAATGCAAGATAATGAATGATGATTTTGTGTTGTTTAGAAATGATTTAATATACTGCTTAGGACAAAAAGCTTTCACGCAATAATTACATTGTTATAGGACTATGGCTGTTCGTCAGCGCCCAGATCTGCACAACTCTGGCCCTCCCGCCGTGCACCTGCACAAGAAACTTAAATCCAGTGTGTGGCTCTGATGGAATAGAGTACGACAACCCGTGCCGTCTCGAATGCTCTGCCTACACCTCAGGAACGCCAATCACAGTGGCGAACTTCGGTCGTTGTAAAGGACCTCCACCGCCAGTAAAGTCATGTGATGCTATTTTGATGCCGGTGTGTGGAAGTGACGGTAATACGTACAGTAATAACTGTGTATTTGATGGTGCTGCAGAGAGTAAGCCAGGTTTGACTGTCGCGTACAAGGGTCCTTGTAAAGACAACGTTAAAGTTAAAGTAAGCGATTCTTAAATACAATGTGAACATAAAATCTTCTTGGCTGACTAGTGATGTTTCTGATAAGTCAAGTTCTGTTTTACACGAAGTAATCTGATGTCTCGCTGTTAATATTACGCTAGCAATTTGTTATATAGATTTTGTTAAGGCAATTATAAAACGACACCGTAGATATTTATTTATTTAATTAAATAAACTATTTCAACGAAAGTCTTTTATTTATTTTAAACTGGTATTCGGGTATTATTGTTTCTATTAAGGCACTCTCATCCGAAGTCTAATAAGAAAAGTTGATGTTTACCCCAAACCCGGTTTACCCCTCTTGAATTGCTTGACTCTTGACTCTTGAGGTGGTCTTTGTGAGCCGTCTGTTCGTTTGCCTTATTTCGTAAATAAACAGCTTAAAATATTCTTGTACATTGTATTAGATTAAGTCAAAATTTCCCCTGAAGACTTTTGGAATGTGAAATATAATCAATGCAAAAAAACTATGAAATTTAGTATACCCTCGACATACTAAATTTCATGAAAATCGGGGCGATAAATCGATCCAGCTAGGATTCATTTTTAGAAAATGTCAATAGCCATATAGCGCCATCTATCGCAACACGAGCGAAATACATTAAACTATACTTTAATAAGATCCATTGTGCTGTCATTGGTGCAGAATAAACAGTCCAAGGCGTACCAAGAGAGGGCGCCACTAAACTTATGTAAAAAAAAACGGTCACCCAGGTACTTAAACTAATATGTGATTGTCTTTCTCTTAAATTCTCTACTTTTACTACGGTAATCGGACTTAATTAATCCCTCTTTTTTCATGCATGGGCCTGCCAAAACGACTCTACTCTGCCTGATGGTAAACATAAGCAGAATCCAAGAGTGGTGGTCACTATACTTATTGTGAATGCAACAATGCAGCATGGTGACCCAAACTCCGGCCGTCGTGTTTCGTTTGTGAGTGCGAGACCGGAAGCCCAATGATGCAGAAGCATCACTAGGCAAACAGCCAAGCCATACATTTTTACTAAGATATAGAAATGAAATGAAATGAAATGAAATGAAATGAAATGATGATGAAAATGATTTTGATGGGATTTCATTTCTTTTTGTAAGTTGCTTAAGTAGTATTTTTTATTCTTTTTTTTTGGGTGTATCACTCGTTTGCCCCCTATACCATGAAAAATGGGCGAAAATAATAACAATTTGAGTGTGGCAATGTGTAGATTGATAATTTATAAGATACCTATATATAGATATATTTAACTTAGTGCAGATAAAAAATATTTCCCCTAAATTATATATGTGTCGAAATACAAGAATATCCCCTAAGGGAATCAACTCATACACCTTTCCCCTAGATACATATTATGCCAAGAAGACACCCATACTGCGAAACAAATATTTGCAGATCATACTAATATTTGGTCCAACCCGGGAGTCGGAGCCGAGATCTCAAACACAGTAGTCGCGTACGCTACCTCTGCGCTCCCGAGGTAGTCTGTGATATGCACATTACGCTCTTTCATTTGATATAACTCTACAGGATATTTGTGATAATTCGTTTTTATATTTCCATTTCTACTACTACCGACACTACCGTTAGGTATTTTCACAAGAAGAACCGAAACGTTACGTTCTAGAGCGTATGTCTTCTACTCTAAAAGGGTGACTGCGAAGGCCAGCACGTGTTGTCCTATAGAGGAATGGAGAAGGGGGACCAGTTGGAAGAGCTCTTGAGAACACTCCCCATGATACAGGCGATATCTCTTCGTATCTTCATCAAATATAGCTGAGAACACTTCCTACTGATTCACCTTTCAAACAAGAAGAAAAATATCAATTCGGTTCATACGTTCGGGAACTACGATGTCTTAGACAGATACACACAGACGAGCTACGATGCCACCGACACACACTCAGACAGGTTATCGAGCAAATAATCTAGCCACTAGTGACTACTGACTAGGGTCTCTGAATTCGGCACAAATAAGTATTTGTGAATTAGAACCATCACAGGTACAACATTTCTATATCACGTGGAAATCGAATATCCTGAACGGCACACAGTTGTGAACGTCGAGTAATTTTACCATTGCACCAACCATTTGATCAAAAATACTAAGCGCCTGCAGAAAGTTGACAGCACGAATGTTGTAATATTTTAAGCGGCCACTTTTCTACTGTGTGTTGTGAGTTGAAACCGTTGAAACACCACTTTGCTATTCTGAGTCTAGATATCCAGGTCCTCCCAGAGTAGGGTGCCTTAGGCCGGCCGTCAGGGTAATTTTTAGTGAAATCCAGATACTCCTGGCTTCTATAGGTTAGCGCCAATGGACGGAATGGCGGTAAAGAGACTAATTTAGTTACAAATAGTAAAAATTTAAATTTAACCTAAAGTTCTTGAGGATACAACTGTATTTTGATGCAACGAAATAAAATGACCGTGAGAGACGGTTGGTTTTGCTTCGTTGCATCCACGTACAATGGCCTAATCAAGAGACTAAGCTCGGAAACAGCCCGGGAAACCAAATCTACGTTGTATCAAATTATCTACGTCACTTCGTCCATCGGCGCTGAGCTTTTTGTTCCCAGGCAGGAGATCCGAAATCTGAAACCCCTTCAACAAAGAAAAAGGTACAATAACAAAGACTATAGAAAGGAAAATTATTTTTTTATTAATAAAAAAAATATATACACAAGTTAATAAATAACACATTAATGGGTCTTCTAGCTGAAATTATGAAACTAATCATTATGTTCGTGTTGAGCTTCTGATTCTCGCCAATTATTTTGTATCATTTCCACTATCATCCTCCACCATTTTGATTGCGTAAAATAATAAATCGAACAAACTACGATAAACAGCCACGACAGGACAAGAAAGTAATCAGTCTCTTTCTCCACAACACTAGACACCGGACCTTGGAAGTCTTTCGATGTGACCAACAACCTTACAGGAAACTGCCCAGTTATAGCATGAACAAACTTACTAAACGATTGGATGTTATATTCCGTTCCATTAAATTTCCCCACAGGCCTTCCATTATGAAACATTTTGAGTGTAGGTACACCAACAATACCATACTGAGTATTAGTTCCACTATATTTCAGGGCATCTAACGCTACCATTTTTACACTAGGATATGATCGTGCAAGTGCATTGTAGTGAGGTGCGGCGTGGGCACTGAACGGGCACGCTCTGGCATAGAATAAGACGAGTACGCAATCAGCTTCAGTGTCCCGACTTGTTATATCTGGTTTGATCTGTAATAACTTTGCAAGATGGGTCCCGTTGATAATTTCTACAGTAGGTTCTATGTCTTCAGTGGGGTCGTACACAATCTCCCTACATTTGACTAATTTCCTTGTTTCATTTGCTATTTGTGTTGTGTTTTCTGCTGTGACATTAGCTAATGTTACCGTATTGTATAAATTTGTGAGTGTTTTGTTAACGTCGGAGACCACATTTGAAAGTAATGATTCAGATTCATCCACATTGGGGATATCAATATCTATGTTATCTTTGAGTTCTTCGTCTTCTTCTTGGATATCAAACTGTGTTGTCACTGATGCTAGACCTGCAATGATATTAAATTAAATATTATTTGTAACATACACAGTCAAAATTAGGTACTGCCTGTATTATGGGTACTAGATTGCCTATATAGTAGAGATAAAAATTATTCTCTAAGAATTAAAATAATAAAACTGCAGCTATAATTTTTCTTGGGCGAGTATAAAATTTAAAGATATTATTTGTATAAAAAATACTTTAAAACACACCCCTTACAATATAGCTTGACCTCTGAGGCAGTTGTCACTAGTTTATGACTCTTAGGATTCTTTACAGAAAATATAATTTAATATATGTTAGGTATTCTGAGGAGATGTGCGGCTATATTTTATCCAATATACTCAAAATATTTAAAAAATTATAGAAGTAGACCTTCCTCAAGAATCACTCTAGTTACTGGTGAAAACCGTATAGAAATCCGTGCAGTAGTTTTTGAGTTTATCACAAACAAACAGACGGACGCGGCAGGGGACTTTGATTTTAATAATATGTAGTGATAGTGATATTATATTGCATTTCATCTATACATCTATACAACTAAATAAAATTGGAGTGTCTATTTGTAATATTAAAATAACCGCTTTTTACTAAATGCATATGTATGTATACACGGTACATATAATAAAACTGTAGTTAAATTTTTTTTTGTCTGTCTGTCTGTCTGTTTGTTCCGGGTAATCTCTGGAACGGCTGGACGGATTTTGACGGGACTTTCACCGGCAGGTAGCTGATGATCCAGGGAGTAACTTAGGGCTACTTTTTTTAGACTAACTTTGCCCCGCAGCGTGACTCGTGGTACAACAATAACCGCGGGTAACACCGCGGGTTCAGCTAGTTTATTATATAAAAGTAAAGTAAAGAATGTAAATATAGATGATTTGTAAACCAAAGGACTATAGTACTTCATTTTTTACTTACTCTTACAAATTATGTACTAGTTTAATGGGTATAGGAAAACTTGAGACAAACGCTATGCTAGCCCGTCTGGTCAGCAAGGTCTAGAAAACAAAACCTCCTTTCGAAGGAGAGACTTGTGTCCAGTGGACTATTAAAAGCTTGATTAAATAGAAGCTTCATGATATGATGTTTCTCCTAGCTGATTACGGCTACGGCGGCCAGTCTCAACGGAGACTAGCCAACTACGCAGGAGATGTTATAGTGCACAAGTGTGTGCGCGAACACAAGTGCACTCTCTGGTCCCTCACTCTCATAATCCGACGGGACGTTTGACCGACCATGGAGAGATAAGGCGCAGGACCGACAGCTTTACGTGCTCTCTGAGGCACGGGGGTTCAGACCCCAACTCCAAACTCCGAGCTGTTATTAAGTATTTATAGAATCAGCAAAACTCAATAACCACTTTTGGCTGGGTCAGGCCAAAAGTGTTATTCACAGTGTGGATACATGATATAGTAGGTATATGAAGTAGCAATTTAACTTAGTAACATAATAACATATGAATTATACACGGATAAACATTAATGTTTATGAAACGAGTAGCGAACAGTTTTGGAGTTAAAATTTATAAGTCAAAACTATTCAGTATCATTGAACTTTTAATTTATTCTAATATTTATTGTCTAATTAGTAATGCACTCATACTTATATTGTTGGGAATGGTTTATTGCTAGAAGTTATTGCTCCTATTTATGTGTGAGGCTACCAGAGTGAATGCTCTGCTGAGAGTGAAGCATGAGCAGAATCCAAGAGTGGAGGCCACCATTGTCATTGTGAATGCAGACAAAACAACATGGTAACCCACACTATGGTGGCTTTGAGATGCTTCTGCATCATTGGACCTTTTTATTTATAAATTAAATATTATAGTTAATTATCCTAATATAATGACTGGAAACTTAAATTTTTCTAAAAAATATTAAAAAACAGAAATAATGTAGCATCTTAGTATATAGCAAATATAGAGTAAGTTAAGTATTTATTAGATATTAAATGAAATAAGTAGTCATCCACAGGGCACAATCAATAGAAAATATATATTTGTGGAATCCATAGCATCTATTTGTCAGAATACAAATAAGAAATTTAGTTTGAGTAATCTATGAACTTATTTAATTGTCAACTTCCTTATAAGAATACCATGCTATTCACCGATTTGTCAGTGTTAGGAAATAAGTTTCAGCTGGTAGTTTAAATTCATATAAAACTAGAAAATATTAAAAAAACACTTACCGATCACAAACAATATTACTAAATAATAAGTACATCTTATTCGTAAATACATTTTATTATTTCTTACAAACACAATGGCGCACAATGAAAATTCGATATGAATAATATAGGAAAGACAATATTCTTCTTCTTTGATGAAAAAGAAGAATATTAAAGAAAGAAAGACAATATTAAAAATTAAAATTAGTTACTCGACAACCTTCTTTTTTGTATACAATGTTTGGTAATAACCAGGTGTGGTGTGAGTGATAAATTTCAAAAAACGAGATGGTGTAAGCTGTTTTACAATTAAAGTGAAAGAGACAGTCAGAATGTCATGCTTCAAATATTCATTCAATGTAAATATTATTATGACAGCTGACGTTTTGGATAAAACTGCCAAACATGTTCCATTCTACGCAAAATACACTAACTATTTATTTCTTTCATTCTTTAGAGGTAGCAATATTTGAGCCATGACTTTATTACATAACTAGCTGAACCCCGCGGTGTTACCCGCGGTTATTGTTGTACCGCGAATAACGCCGCGAGGCAAAGTTAGTCTAAAAAAAGCCTAAGTTACTCCCTGGATGATCAGCTACCTGCCAGTGAAAGTTCCATCAAAATCCGTCCAGCCGTTCCAGAGATTACCCGGAACAAACAGACAGACAGACAGACAAAAATTTTTTTAACTACATTTTTGGTATATGTATCGTGTATACATATATATGCATTGATTAAAAAGCTGTTATTTTAATATTACAAACAGACACTTCAATTTTATTTATTTGTATAGACTAGTTGTTGCCCGCGGCACCGCCCGCGTATATGTCGATTATCTCATATACGCGGTATTTCTGATGTATAAGCTATATTACTGTAAATTTTCAGTACTTTTTGCGTGAAAGAGTAACAAACATCCATCCATCCATTCATATTTACAAACTTTTGCGTTTTTATTATTGATATAGATACTTATTTAGAATACAAAATAAAAAGTCAATGCAATTTGAAATAGATACAATTAATTATGCTACTTACACAAAAAGGTGTGTGTTGGGTGAGAATCGAAAATCGAACTCATGACCTCCGGCATAGCAGTCAGGGTAAACTAGACCATGGGCTCCCGTTATTGCGGCGGTAAGACCCGTTATGGAGGATTGGCTCGAGAGGCATCACGGGAGCAAAACTGGTCACAAAGGTGATCACTGGCAAAGGAAGCTTCATAGAGCATCTTTTGTTTTGTGCGGAAATCCTCTCGGAATGTTATCATGTGTTCCAACTGGTGGCTATGTCGGTTTCAAACCGACTAAAAAACGTACACCGCCTCGAGTACTAGAAGGTGCACCCTCGAAAGGAAATCCCTGGAACCCCGACGTATCTAGGGCCACCTACAAAAGCTAGCAAAGCGGAAGACAAAATGAAAATAAAAATACCTATTTTACCACCTTTTAACTTTTTTAACTTGACTCCAAAGGGTCGCATCAGGTACCAAAGAGTCAATCTTTGAGTTGCAGGCTTCCATGCGCTTCAGTAATATAAATATAAATAATACCATCAGAGAACAGACTCCTCCTTTCCTTCTCTGTACCATAAAAGAAGATAGAATTTTACATGAACAAAATTAGATGTCCTGTATTGGCTGTATCACTCTGAGATGAGGTTACGTATAGAGTAATTATGGTTTGAAGCAGCCTTGCTAGATAGTTACCTATCTAACAACGGCGTTGTATAGGAGAAGAGAATGAGATATGTAAGATGTTGTGAAGTGACGTAGTCGTCTTGTAATATTGTTTTATTTCGTCGGTTTATTCAGAGCGGAGAAGCGCGGGCGGCGGCCGACAGTTGCTGCGCGACCGCCGCCGCGCCACTTACACGACTAAGGAATATTCATCGGTCTATTAAATACCATAGTCAATAATATCAAAATCATCAAATATAATGGCGTATTCCTGGGATAATAGAGTTGCGTTTGTTGTGAGATACCTTTATGGTAAGTTTATTAGTTTTTCGAAGCATGTGTTAAGTATAATCTCTTGTGAGATTTCTTGCAGTGTTGTGTTATTTGTAGACAGCTGATCAGTCTAAACAGAGTAGTTTCTATTTTGTTCTATAGGATTTTATATTACCAATTTCATTTCTGTAAGGTCAAGATGTATGAGATCCTAAAAAGTCGTAACATAATCTTACACAGCTTAAGAACTTTATACTGGTTAGTATCTACAATCCAAGAAAATAAGACTGAAATCTGTTGAGTGCTAGAGATTAGAACGGAATCAATGTAAATTAATAAAAAAAACTCTTTATCTTTATATAACTATGCTAAATGTATCTATTAATCTTTCAAATTATAGGTGTCTATGATATTTAAATGGAAGTTAAGAATTTGTCTATTCGATTGTTACTTTTTATAATTAATAGCTTTTTATTCTTTAAATATTTTAATTATTCCCATTAAATAGCCTGAATGAAGCTAAACTATTTTACTAGCAATGGACAGTACCTAAATACGGACGGAGACTTTACATTTTTTGTGGTTCAACTACCTAGTAGGTATTATTTATTTGTCCCATCGTAAAATTCACTTGTCAATTATTTTTTGGGTTCCGTACTCAAAGGGTAAAACGGGATCCTATTAGTAAGTTTGCGCTGGGCGCTGGGCTTGTCCGTCTGTCACGTCAACAAACGTGATTTTTTTGCTCGATATTGATTACTGGAACAAGTAAACGCTTGAAATGTCTAGAAAATGGTACGGAACCCTTCCAGCGCGAGTCTGACTGGGAGATTTTTTAATACATGTATTTTTTTCATATTTAATTAAACCAACTAGAAGGTCGATCTCTATTGATTAGCGATTCGTTGGGTAATCTTTTTCAAAATGTTACACAAAAAGGTGATTAATGCTGGCATAACTTTTTTTTTCATTTTATCAATCAGTTTTTGGGACTATATAATAACCCTACATGTTATATATATATATATATATATGTCGGAGAACGAGTAGTTTCTTAAGTTTTAATTTGAATTCGTGTTTATTTCAATCGATTATTCGAAACGTCAAACTGTGCATCGAGAAACATGGCAGTTTGGGTGGAATCTGTGGACGGTGTATGTAAAGGAAGAAACTGATTATTTGTTGTTAACGATGTGGTTATTACGTCTTAGTTTACTTACAGCTTGATTTAATAATGTTGGTTTAGTTTTAGTCGATTCTGTAAGCAATATTAAATTAAATGTTACTAAAATGTGTGCGGGTAACACCGAATACAGTGGTAGGTGTCACCACTAGTTAAAGCGAGCAGCCGGTATAAAAGAGAGCGGCCGCACGAGTTGCGGGGCTACTAACACAGAGTACATTGTTAATACAGGCTACTAACTTATTGGCTCTTCAACTGACTACCCACCGTTTCGTATTGAAGTAAAATAGAATCAACAGATCAGTTTAGTACGGGCATTGTACGAGGAAGGACAAGCTGTAAATAAGCTAAGTACATAGGCTTCTTAATTGTTGTAATTGACTATTGATAGTTTGTAACTAATAAGTTAAGATGTAACTTTCAAAAGAGTGGCCATGAGTTTCTTTGCCGGTTTCTTCTCATAAGGCCCTACGCATTTGGAAACTGGAGGTTGTAGATTGACACGGACGTTCAGTGGATTTTGGTGTTCTCACCTAATTCACTTTGACAGTGTTGTGCCGATCTATGATTTTAACTGTAGCTTCATTGATTCAATAAACTATTGGAATTCTATATTGTCTTTGGCTGTGCAAATAAACCCTACCTACCAACGTGTGTAATAATGAAGATTGATTACTAGACTAGACTAGACTTGATTAAGAGCGATTTCTATTGCTTTAAATCATGAGTGCCACTTGACAAAATATCCAAGTGAGGTCGGCAAAGCTGACGTCACCATTTCATAAAAACCGCTTCGACCGATCCCCCCGCTGCGACTCCGACATCAGAAGTGGGATTACCTGTGGATTGCCCTATGGATTACCTGTGATACCCCTAGAGATTACCCTTATGGATTACCCCTGTGGATTACCTGTGAATTACCCCTGTGGACTACCTCTAGAGATTACCCCCATGAACTACCCCTATGGATTATTGCTATAGATAACCCATAACGGATCAGGAACAAAATACAGGGCAGATTGTTATTATTTTATTTTACGTTTACCCTACGTTAAAAAAAATCTTTTCGATACGGAATTAATTTGTGCTATACGAGAACCGCCAACTAGTGAGAACTACTCCGACTGTAAAAGTGAAGTGATGTGTGAAAAATACATACGTTCAGTTGTGTCAAAATCAAAAGGTTACGTTATCCAGTAAAGATTAGGACAATTTTAGTCGTGACAATATTGTTAACACATAATCTGAGATTTCAGATACTACCTCGTCTGACAGTCAAAGGAAACCAAAGCGCAGAAGACGAATACTTGAACCTTATTCAAGTGTGGTGTCATAGATGCAGTTCCAATATGAATGCCAAGGCAAACGATTTACAAACCGAGTAACTAGTGAATGTCAGCTCCATCCAACCAGTTCTAGATCAGCTCTAAGAAAGATTTGGTGAGAAGTTTTCATTTTGTTTCAAATGCTCTTTAATAAGACAAATTCTGTCAGATAGATTTCTGGGCCAACGACAGTATAGTGCAGTAATATTATTGAGGGTAGGTAACGCCCGTCCTTATAGTAACATAGTATTGTGTGGTCCACGAATTGTTGCCCTGAGTCTGGGTGTTTTTGTGTACGTTTGTAAGGTCCCCGTGACATACGATGTTTGTCCCTCATGAGGAAGTTGTCTTTTTAATAAAACAATAAATTCTGTCAAGAAATCCGGGTTGAAGAAATGCACTGAATAGTATTTCCTGTAGTAGGTACACGATTACTGTATTTCAAATGACATAATTATTTAAAGAAAAGAATGAAAATCTGCTTGCTTTACGCTTTTCAGTTGTAATTTTCGAAAAGTTCTTAAAATAATAAGGTCGTTTCTATTGGTGCCTACATTCTCTTATAAAATGAGGATCGAAATCAAATGAAATTAGACCCACAGTATTAAGGTCCTTACGTGGTCGCCGATATACTAGAGGGAGACCGCGAATTTGCTGTACACACATATTTTCTACCGACCATTGATCATCTACACCCGCGGTAATCAAAGTGAATACAGACCGTCAGATACCCACTAGTGAAGTTCCTATTGATTTGTCCGATGAACATGATGTAGAAAACAATGATCCTTGAATAGTTTATTAAATTATTCTAAGTCTTTATTTTGTTCGTGAAGAATTATTTGGAATGTATTTTGTGACGTTTTAAGTTTATTTTAATTAATAAACAAAGTTATTTAATTACAAGGGATGTAGTGTTGGTAACCTGGTTTCACAACCTCCTTAGGTCTCGCTGGTCATTTGTAGCCGTAGCTCGTGCAGTACTTATCTGTAGAGAGTGCGCGGTGCGCATCTGGCTATGCGAATGTTAGTCGCTGGTTAAGTGACAATAAAAAGATCTCGATCTCTTATTCGCAGTCGCTGGTTAAGTGACTACGATATGTTGCTGATTAAGTGACAATAAAAAGATCTCGATCTCTGGTTAAGAGTTGAGCATAAAGCCGCTAGTTAAGTGGTTATTCGCAGTCGCTGGTTAAGTGACTACGATATGTTGCTGATTAAGTGACAATAAAAAGATCTCGATCTCTGGTTAAGAGTTGAGCATAAAGCCGCTAGTTAAGTGGTTAATCGCAGTCGCTGGTTAAGTGACTACGATATGTTGCTGGTTAAGTGACAATAAAAAGATCTCGATCTCTGGCTAAGAGTTGAGCAAAACGCCGCTGGTGAAGTGGTTATACGCAGTTGCTGGTTAATCGACTAAGCCAAAACGTCTTAAAGCTGTTACTGGCTGTTTAGACAGGGGTGCTGACAATAATGATTGTTTGCACTAAGACTTACGCGATTATACTTGGTAGAGACGTAATGAGCATGGTCAGAACCTTATCGTGATATCTAACGTGAATAGAAACATCAAATTTGAAATCATGAAGGCAAAATAATGTGTTATAATTGAAATTGGTTTCTATGAATCTTTAATTTGGTCAGGAATAGCCGAGAGGACGGATTCACTGTCCAGATGATTCCTCAGTTAACAAACACGTAGACGTGTATGTCCATCAGAATGCCTGTCTGCAAGGCAATACTGGCCGAATAAATTGAGCTACTGTGGTTGCTTTTTTCTTTGTTTACAGATGACTCACACGAGGACGTGTGATGCATCAGG
Source organism: Spilosoma lubricipeda (assembly GCA_905220595.1). NCBI lineage: Eukaryota > Metazoa > Arthropoda > Insecta > Lepidoptera > Erebidae > Spilosoma > Spilosoma lubricipeda. The sequence goes on along the minus strand of HG992287.1, from coordinate 3,919,713 downwards.
ATGGCCGTGTCGGAGAACGAGTAGTTTCTTAAGTTTTAATTTGAATTCGTGTTTATTTCAATCGATTATTCGAAACGTCAAACTGTGCATCGAGAAACATGGCAGTTTGGGTGGAATCTGTGGACGGTGTATGTAAAGGAAGAAACTGATTATTTGTTGTTAACGATGTGGTTATTACGTCTTAGTTTACTTACAGCTTGATTTAATAATGTTGGTTTAGTTTTAGTCGATTCTGTAAGCAATATTAAATTAAATGTTACTAAAATGTGTGCGGGTAACACCGAATACAGTGGTAGGTGTCACCACTAGTTAAAGCGAGCAGCCGGTATAAAAGAGAGCGGCCGCACGAGTTGCGGGGCTACTAACACAGAGTACATTGTTAATACAGGCTACTAACTTATTGGCTCTTCAACTGACTACCCACCGTTTCGTATTGAAGTAAAATAGAATCAACAGATCAGTTTAGTACGGGCATTGTACGAGGAAGGACAAGCTGTAAATAAGCTAAGTACATAGGCTTCTTAATTGTTGTAATTGACTATTGATAGTTTGTAACTAATAAGTTAAGATGTAACTTTCAAAAGAGTGGCCATGAGTTTCTTTGCCGGTTTCTTCTCATAAGGCCCTACGCATTTGGAAACTGGAGGTTGTAGATTGACACGGACGTTCAGTGGATTTTGGTGTTCTCACCTAATTCACTTTGACAGTGTTGTGCCGATCTATGATTTTAACTGTAGCTTCATTGATTCAATAAACTATTGGAATTCTATATTGTCTTTGGCTGTGCAAATAAACCCTACCTACCAACGTGTGTAATAATGAAGATTGATTACTAGACTAGACTAGACTTGATTAAGAGCGATTTCTATTGCTTTAAATCATGAGTGCCACTTGACAAAATATCCAAGTGAGGTCGGCAAAGCTGACGTCACCATTTCATAAAAACCGCTTCGACCGATCCCCCCGCTGCGACTCCGACATATATATATATATATATATATTATAAATCTATCTTTGTAGGTACCACACTTTTTTCGTAATCAATATAATAATTGTACTTGTGTAACTAACTAATAAACACTCATTCAAACTTTCGCATTAATAATATTGTTATTATACTTATTATTTTTTGTAGGGCTATATATCATCACGCTAAGGCCAATAGGAGCGGAGCACCAATGACCAATGTTTCAAAAACGGGGGAAAGTTTTCACGCTACGGGCAATTAAAGTCGCAAACGAGGTTGCGTGGGTTAGCTAGTCCATAATAAACTGACAATACACAGAAGAAGAGAACCGGGAATCTATACTAATATATAAAGCTGAAGAGTTTGTTTGTTTGAACACGCTAATCTCAGGAACCGCTGGTCCGATTTGAAAAAATTTTTCGGTGTTGGATAGTCCATTTATCGAGGAAGGCTATAGGGTATATATCATCACGCTACTACTAATAGGAGCGGAGCACCAATGAAAAATGTTTCAAAAACGGGGGAAAATTATCACGCGATTCCCGGGTCGGATCAAATGTTTGTATGATCTACAAATATTTGTTTCGGAGTTTGGGTGTTTTCTATGTATAATATGTATGTATTTACAAAAAAAAAGTATATGTTTATTTGTATCAGTTATCTAGTACCCATAACACAAGCTCTGCTTAGCTTGGGACGAGATGGCGTTGTGTGATAGATGTCCGAAATATTTATTTATTTATATATGTATACAGTATCAAATTTGTGATGAATCTGCTGCATTTTGGGTAAGGAGAGCTCGCACCTTGACCTTGAATATACTACATATATGTGTATGTATATCAAATTATAGTTATTTGTTTATATGTATGTACGTATTCTTGTAGTATTGTGTAGATATATTATAATTCCCGGTTCTCTTCTTCTGTGTATTGTCAGTTTATTATGGACTAGCTAACCCACGCAACCTCGTTTGCGTCTTTTATTGCCCGTAGCATGAAAACTTTCCCCCGTTTTTGAAACATTGGTCATTGGTGTTCCGCTCCTATTGGCCTTAGCGTGATGATATATAGCCTATAGTTTTACTCGATAAATGTATGTGCATATGTGTATGCACCTTCTCACTTATTTCCGCACCACCCAATGGTAGACTGGTAGAGAATGCCTTTGGCATTAAGTCCGCCTTTGTACATTTTGTGCATAAAGTTAATAAATAAATAATAACTTTAATAAAGAGACTATTTAATACAATCAAAGAATCACCCACATTCGTCGGTTATGAGCTTGTAAATCCCGCGAAAGTTTGGGGGTCGTGGACTATTAAATATCAAGACCCTATACAATTTTTGGCTTTGGCTAAAGAGAATTGGTGCAAACCAGTAGTACTTAGTACTGATTATCGCATGGAGGTATGGAAGGGCAAAGAACTTCATGGTCGATTTTATTGGGCCCTAAATGGGCCTGATATAGATTTTAAAGCATCTATTTCCAGGCTACGGTATGGTGATCTCTTTGGAGAAGCCAAACAGTGCCGGATTAGCCACGTAGCAAGAGTAGCAAATGCTACGGGCCCCGCGCTTTGGAGGGCCCCGCACGCCAACGCCCATTGACCGTAAAAAAAATAAGTTTAAATAAGCGTAAAGTATCTTGCATGCCATTAGGTAATCCCGGATGAACGGTATGTATTTAAGTTCGCTTGTCTCTTCTTCTTCTCATCTTTAAAATCAAAGGAGAAGTACAGGAATGTGGCAGTTATAGAGGAAAAAAGCTCATTCCACATAAAATGAAAGTTTTAGAGAAAGTTATTGAGAGAAGAATGAGAGTGAAAAGTGCAATAGGTAGAAACCAATTTCGGCTTTGCCGGGCCAACAGATGCCATATTTGCAATTCGATAATTGTGTGACAAATACAGACAGCCGCACAAAAACTAGCATATAGTGTTTGTTGATCTAGAAATGGCGTATGATAGGGTACCCCGAGAGGTTTTGTAGTAGGCTTTGAAAGAAGACAGAGTGCTTCGGTAAGTATGTGTCATTGCAGTGGCGGATTTATAGATTTGCCGCCAGTAGGCTATAACATTTTTGCCGCCCCTGTTAACCTACAATTTAATGTCTCCCTGCCCCTTTCATATCCTCTTTCGATACTCCCGTAGCTCTCGTCTCGGCGCATCACACCCCTCCTTCTGTCTGAGCCTCTCGCGTCCAACTTTTTGAAGGAAGTGGTTAGTGGACAGCCTTTTCCCTGAACAGTATGTGAGTGGTAACCAAGGTACCATAGTCCTGCCACTAATGTCACCCTAGCCTGTTTCTGCTACTACAGCCAGGCCTGCGCGTTTAACCTTCGAGGTCTTTCAGCGATTCTAGCCTGCACTGAGTGCTGAATCTGGACCAGTTCCAGGCCAGGTGGACTAAGATGATTCTAAGCCTCATTCAATCCCACCCGCTATGTTACCGGACCGGACGTGATCTCCAAAGTATGTTTACTGGACATCATCTGCGTCAGCTGGTACGAGAAGGTGTCGTGTTTCGAACGGATCTTACCGCCATAATACTAGCGTATTCCGATTTAGCCGTTCCTTGACTTTTCGGACTCTAAGGTATGGCTCTTTGATGAGTATTTCCGATATTTTACTTGAAAACTTTTCGTGACTGTGGCTCTGACGCATAGAGAAGGTCGCGGAAATGGCATTGAGCCGATCCCGCGGGCAATAAACAAAACGGATCAGAAACGCCAGTTGTAATGCGAATTGCATTTATGGTGTGACTGGAATGGATAAGGTGAAAAACGACTACATTTGAGGAAGTCTGAAATTAGCGGCACTGGGTGGAAAGTTGAGAAGTAACAGGTTAGTCTGGTATGGACATGCAATGCGTGGTGTTGGCTTGTTAATTGGAAAATTGACTTTGGAAACATTCTCAATAATGGTCAGTGCTTACAAAGATGATTTGGACATCAGCCTAGGCAACAAATTAGTGCAGTTTGCGGAGTTACTGAAAACATATGAGGCTACCGTAATTGACATTAACAAACAAGAGTCTCTGGAACTGAAATTTTATAAACTTTTATTATATAATTCTTTGGAGTCATGTTTCCCAAACCAAAAAGAAATTGCCTTGAGAATTTACTTGTCTCTCATGATGACTAATTGCAGCGGCAAACGTTCTTTTTCAACATTAAAACGCATTAATATGAGTTATGGAACACAATGGGCCAAGAAGGACTTAATCAGCTTATCTTCAAGAGTGTAGAGCATCTTTTGTTTATCATTGAAAGTGTGTGATCTCTATCTTCTTCTCGTATTAAATCCAGAATAGTTTATTTGTTATAAATAAACTTAAAATAGTTTTGTTTCATTTAATAATTCACAAAAACTTTTCTGTATTAAATTGGAAATTACAAATTTGGAGATGCGCACTAAAAAACAAAAGTGAAACCACCGAAGCAATTACAAATTCAAATGCGAATGTACAAAATTCGGTGTTGTCAGTTTTTATCGAATTTGTCGTCTTTTAATTGGGCAAACTATCTGCAATTAATGTGTGTTGTATTAATTGACCAAACTTACGAATGGTTAAATAATGTTAGTTTTCTTTTACTTTAAGTTACTAATAGAAGAAAATTATTTAAAACTAAGATTGCATTATATAGCTAAATTTAGAAAATATTCTCGACATTTAAATCCGAACCGCAACCGGCAATAGAAATACTAGTTTACAATAAGGTCGCTAAGTTTGAATGTTTGATTCACATTATTAGTCTAGCATTGTGCCTTCTAGCATTGACAGTGCATGAGATCTCGAGTTCGATTTCCAGGTCGGTCCAAATGTTTTTATGATCTCCAAATAATTGTTTCGAAGTTTGGCTGTTTTCTAAGTATAATATGTATTATTTATTTACAAAAAAAAGTATGTACGTCTTTATATCAGATGTCTAGTACCCATAACACAAGCTTTGCTTAGTTTGGGACTAAATGGCAATCGTGTGTCAAATGTTCGAAAAAATTACCGAAATACCATAAACTTGAGAACCTAGAGCAAACCTAGGGCCCCTTGGCCAAATTTGCTACAGGCCCCGCGTTGGCTTAATCCGGCACTGAAGCCAAAGGTTTTGTCTGTAAAATTATGGACGAAGTAATCATAACGAATAACTAGCGGAAGTATATCCCAAAGGATGGTACAGTCGATATCTGTCGGGCATGTCACCGTCCTGGAGAATCTATCAGACGTATTATTTCTGGTTGTTCTCGTCTTGCTAACGGCGAATTTCTGCACAGGCTGAGAAACTGCAAAATAAAAAGAACACGATGTACACTTTTATCTATAAACTAATTGACCCGTCGAACGTCGTACCGCCAAATTTACAAATCTGCTCTCAGCTTCCCACAGGCAGTATACAGTCGCGGACAAAACAAATTGACTTTTTCCGTTACTTTTGAATTTTTCTTGTACACAAACCTTGTCCTAACAATAACGAACACATTAAAAAAAGAATTATTTAATTTGGTATAGCTGATCGGAAGCTATGCGCGTACATACCTACATTTCAGCGATTCATTTATATATTTAAACTAGCTGACCTACGCAACCTCGTTTGCGTCTCCTCTTGCCCGTAGTGTGATAATTTTTCCCCGTTTTTTTACATTCTGCGTTGGTGCTCCGCTGCTATTGGTCTTAGCTTGATGATATATAGCCTATAGCCTTCCTCGAAAAATGTACTATCCAACACTGAAAGAATTTTTCAAATCGGACCAGCGGTTCCTGAGATTAGAGATTAGTTCAAACAAACAAACTCTTCAGCTTTATATATTAGTATGGATATAGTCTTACTTCTTATCTACGCGAAAGTTTGTGAGTATGTATGGACGGATGGATGTTTGTAATTTTACAGTAATATATACATGAGAATAACACATAGGCTATTTGCCGCGATAACCAAAATACACGCGGGCTGAGCCGCGGGCAACAACTAGTATGCAATAATTTGAAAGAATAACAACGTAGGTAACATTAGAGTGGCCTAAATTCGCGACGGCTACTGCACTGCACTACCAAACTTTTTACAACATAAATCTCCATTAACAGATGACAAAACATTAAGTGTATTTTGAATTTAAAAATCGAATTCTGTTGTCTGTAATTACGTTGGACTTGACCCAGCTCCACATATTTATTTTAAAAATTCATTTATCTTAGGTTGACGTGATAAAATGACATAATACTAGTGTGGAAGTTTCTGGACATTTGTTTTTCGAAAAATAAATGTGATGGCTTTTTGGCGCTGAAATATTTATTTTTAACAGGTCATTGTTTTTTTATAGCAAACCTTTTGTATCAATTCAGTCTAAATAACTAGTATTAATATTCGACTAATTAGATGTGTAATAATCTAGTGTTTAAACATAGGTATATTGTCTATTTTTGTCCCTAACAAATTTTCAATTAATATACAATCCTAACAAATTTTAATGTTCCCGTGATCTAATTAATGTTTGATATCTGGACCATCAAAGGCAACTATATCTAGTTGCAAATTTCATTAAATTTATTTAATTTTAGATTTTTGAACCTGAAAAGTAGAAAGACTTTTTCGTTTTAGACGGATTTGTAAAGTAAGTAGGAGAAAATAATACATAATAATATACTTTGTGGCCAAGCACAGTAAATAAAGATTAAAAACTAATAATTATAGTATGCTGAAGATAAAATAAGTGTGTTTAAGTATCGGTAAAGTATACAATCGGTTACAACACCACCCTTCTCGTACGTACAAATCGACAGAAACATGCTTCAGTGCTATCAGACAGAGACTTCGAACTATGGATAATGGGGTAGCTAATGCTGTGATCACGAATATGACGTTCACACACCCGCAATCATAACAATGTAGGTAGTTTATAATAGAATCGATTGTAATTCGACAGATATAAAAAGACTAAAGAATCACAATAGGCTGAACACGACATTGACCTGAGCGAAATTTCTGAGGGTTCAATCAGTGCTCATTAATCAGCAACTAACGGAACGTGTATGCTCTCCTGCCAAGATTTGACTATACCCCAGAAACGATAAATGTCTCTCTAGGACAGCTGCACCTTTAAACAAACATTGCTTTACTGACCACTTATTGGCGGTTAACGGCTGTATCCAATTAAAAAACAGAATATTTTGGCCCAGCCCATATAACCAAAAAACTATTAATTGTAGGAAGCGTTGTCTAACAAATGATTGGGTTTGACAAATTTATTGCGTTCTAGGCACTCGAGTGTTCGTTAGAAATAGAATTTAAAAATTATTGTCGATGGTTGCCATTGATATTTTATGAATCAATAACTGTCAACCAGTAGCATAAAACACTTTTTACACGTGTGCTTCTAATTCAAACATAGACGTTAACTTGCTTGTTTTGTATCGATTACCTACTACATATTCTAATTTAAAAAATACGTTCCGTGAATATCCGACGTCTATTAAACATTGATTGTTGTTTTAAAAATTACTGCCGATTGCGAAATGAAGAATCCCTGGGTTTTGGCATTAGCAGCTCTATTTAATTAATAGTTGCCTATTGTTTACATACCTATAACTGCAACTGCTAGCCAAATGGGCAGCCGGGACTAATTTACTCACTCATTGCGACATTTAGAGATCGATAACGTATCTGCCGGTGTGTAACACCTTACGCATGCCCTTAGCATTCTCATGTGTCTATGAGATGGGTCAATCAACATGTGCGAATTTTAAGTGGCTAACTGTTAATAGATAAGAATAGCAAATGCACGCAATGTATACTATAATTTAGGCTTGGATAGTACATTACAACTGGTCACTTAATTGTCAATAGATATTATCTCCGTCCGAACGCCTAACGGTGTGTCGTCGCTTTTGAGTCTTAACAAGCGATAAAAACGATAAAAATCAATAAAATAATTACTTGAGACCGGCTTCCTGTAAGCCAGGTCGAGTCCTCCCATTGTTGGTTCTTCCACAATTATTTAAGTATTGTTAATGTCCCATAGGACTTCCATTATGACAACGTTTACTGGAAATTACTGAAGGCCTCAACAGAAACAGAAAAATAATAGAAGATTAGGAAAAGATATGGTTTCCGTATCAACCCATTTTCGTTATGTCTTCATTACAGATATCGACAACAACGGTTACTTGGATGCTCACGATTTCGTATGCCTGGCACTGCGCACATGCGTGTTGGAGGGTAAAGGCGACTGCAGCTCGGCCCGCCTACAGAAATACCAGCATGTGATGCTGAGTCTGTGGGAGGAGATAGCGCAACTCGCAGACTTCGACAAGGTGCCAGACTATGTCGGTTATCCATACACATTACACTACGCGGTGTCAGCGAAGCTTCGGTGTATGCAGCCTAACGCTGTTCTTTACTGTAGCTGTTAAAACTCTCTGAACCATTGCACAAATTGGCAATTTCGCAAACGGCCATAGGTTTTAGACAATTACTTATACAAAAACGATGAATTGAACATGAAGATCATGTATTCAAATATGAAAAGTATATCTTCGGTGATATGTAAAAGCAAATTTCTTAATCTTGTACAACAAAAAGTAATCGATTAATTATCTAATTTTATATTTTCTGTAAACATTTTTGCTGAAAAACAGCAATATGGCTTAATCCAAAGTAGGAGGACAACAAAACTAAACCCACGACTGTGTGGGTCATCTTCTTAGATAGGATTGTCGTTTTGTACATGTAATTTGTGCTAAGGGTTCTGCTAATTAATGTTTTGGCTTCAGTGTAGTTCTGCACGTTGCTGAAAATAAAAATCTTAAAAAAAAGTAGACATGTCAGTATTACCAACTTTAAAATTTTCAGATGACCGATGCTATACCAACATGAGAAAAGAATATATCTTAACGTTTGTTAAGAATATAATGACTGACGATAACCGCACTACATTTTACACATGCACTTAGTTCTGCGCGATCTGGAAATATTATTGTAGACTGCATAGACTACAGGTTCTAGAATATTGTCTATTATTCTGCTATGACGTGTCCTCTTCAGTAGAATAGCCTAATTTACTAAAATTAATCTAAACTTATTCTAATTTAAACTAATTGTACGAGTAGTAGAATGTTAACGTTTAGTTAATTTTTAGGATATTATGTAAAAGCTAGAATAATACAAACATTAATTATTATCTAATTTTCACTTTATACACACGCAAAGCCACGCACACGCTTCATGCTTCTAAATGTAGTTACTCTAATTAACCGACTGCACGTTCTGAATGAGGTTTTTTTTCAGGATGGTATGATAACGGTTGACGAGTTCAAACAAGCTGTGAAAAATAGTTGCGTCGGTCGTAGATATGAGGACTTCCCTCAGGCAATGAAAGCGTTTATTGAGATCAACTTCAGGATGATAGATATTAATGCTGACGGTGTAATCGCCATAGAAGAGTACAGATACGACTGTGTCCAGCGAATGGTATTAGAAGACATCAAAGGAATAGATGAAGCATTCTATTCACTACTTAACGTAAGTATAACGATTTTACTACATATAGTAAAAACAATTGGAAAACGCCTAACTAATGTTATGTAACCAACGGTGCCTTTGCAATAGATCAAACAGATAGATTCAAATCTTAATTCCATTTTCGGAGGTAACCGGGTTCTGAATGGCTTCTAAGAAGTTCAAAAAAAGAAATCTATGCATCATTGGAGAAGTGAATAGGTGAACACAGCAGACCACTGACCTCTGAAATGGTGACTCACTATTCTTTATCCGTCACAGTAAGGAGACGGATTGAGGTACTTTATATTTTGAATGATTACACGGAATAGAAAACACTTTAAAACCAATAACCCGTGCAATAGTGTATTTTACTGTATAAGAGAAAAATCTAAAAATATATTATTGAGATACCATAAGCAAAAAGCGGTTGGAAAATGTTAGTTTTAGTTCATAAAATATTTTTTATAATTTATATCAAAGTTATTTTAATTTAAAGTTTTCAGTTCATATAGTAGCCGTCATGTTATTACGTCATACCGCTTTGTAAGCTAAAGTGTTAAATGTCAACTGTTCAGCGTATGCTCTATATTTGTTTTTGTTTACAAAGCGAACTGACGTCACGACGTTTTTGACAAGTTACGCGCGAAATTTGAAAATGTAAATGTGTGTTTTTTTCTGTGGTTCAATAGCACTATAGAATCTACATAAGACACTTTTCAAAAACGGGTGTAATAACCTATTGAACGCGTATTCACTGATCCCAGGCCATCTGGCTCGTAATAGATTAATCTAAATCTAAATTTGTCACTGGCTATTAATTACTCATTACTCACCAGTTGATCACAATTAGTGAACACGCAGACTTGTAAGCATTTTAATTTTAAATCTGATAGTAAATCGTATATTATATTGCCCGTCGTAGATGCTCTTGAACGTAATGACATTCTTGTGTTTAATTCTCTGAGTCAATATTTATAGTTGAATTGTCAAGTCATTAAAGACAGGGCGGTAGTAGCGTTAAGGTAAGGCCAGCTAACCAACGGTTAGATTTTTGATTTTGATGAAATTCTCTGAAAAACGATCTCACGTAGGTAATAATGTACAATGACATAACTTCAAATCATTTTCAGTTTATTGATGCATAAGAATCTCAATAGGCCTTGTTGTGCTGCAATGCTGCATTGTCTGCATTCGTAATGAGGATGGTGACCGCTACTTTTTAATTCTGCTCATGTTTTCCAGCAGGCAGAGTGCAGTCACTTTGGCAGGCTCATATCTTTATATATATAATTCTTCTGTGAGTGTGTATGTCACTGAACTTCTCTCAAACGACTGGACCGATTTTGATGAAATTTTTTGTGTGTGTTCAAGGGGATCGGGGAATGGTTTAGATTCACAATTTTGCTATACTAACTTTTAAACTTTCGCGTTCCATGATATTAACAAATAAATACCTTATTTGTTAATATCGTGTCAATATCAAATAAAAACCTTTTTAAATAAGTGATCGCGTTAATTCCCGTAAAAATATTTATTTGTTAATTTCACAATTTTGTCCGCTGGACAATGTTTTTTTAATTAATTTTTAATTTATTAGTAGTTATGGCAAAACGACGTTTGCCGGGACAGCTAGTTATATATATACAATATTATAAATTGTTCTAATTTATATACTTTACCATTTAAATTCTTAAACCCGTATCCGTAATCCGTAAAATTTCGTTTGGAAATAAAATCTTATATTTTTATCTTTTTTATATAAAAAAAAATATTATAATGCTTATGTTCCAACTTAAATAATATTCTTCCGTTACATCAAAGCAATTTTTTCCAAAAAAATAATTTTAGGTACGAGTGAGAAATTACTACATAAAGGTACACAGCTTACATATTATGTTTAGGTATTTGTTGGTATTTCTATTTTCTGTTATGATATTATGTTACTCTACAAAATTATTTAGTATGCTATAACATTAAAACTGAATAGTTTATTAACAGTAATAAAATTTATTGAGATAGTCGTCATAAAACTTGAGTATACCTAATATAAATATTCGGCCAGAATTGATATAAGTTGCTTTGTTACACTGCCTATGAACTGAGTAAGATGCATAATTCAGTAATAAAAAACTACAATTATATTTTAGAGTACAAATAGCATAGAGTAGGTATAAAATGTGGAACAGCTTTTATCTTTTTTAAATTTCGAATGATAAGTGATTTATCAAAAACAAAAGATATGCTTTAAACCGACTTCAAAAGAGGAGGTTTTCAATTCGACCGTATATTTTTTTAAATGTGTTAGCGCATAGCTTCGACATTTATGAACTGATTTTGATGATTCTTTTTTTAATGGAAAGGCGATTTCACAACTGTCGTACCATGATACTAGACACTAAGATCTGATGATGGATCGAACCTTGCATTGTTTTTTTTTTGTTAAAAGTTTACTTGTAAATTAGCTAAAAGTCGCACACTTTTCGGGCGTCACATACGGTTGGCCCAAAGATTTTGACTTTCAATGACGTATTACGTATATTCTTGGTAAATTTATACTGGCAAGATAAATTTGAACGATGTATTCATACGCACGAGATTTACACCAATCAGGAATAGAATATAGATCACTAATACACGGTGTTCTAGAAATACTTATTACCTAGTAGTCATGCAGCCAAACGATGCGAAAGCAGATGGAAGTTATTGACATCACTGATAACAACAGATGTTTACTTATAATTGTGATTGGTTACAAAAAAGTATAGTTATAGGTATGAGCCACGGCTCCGACTATGTATACACACATCATAGATATCGCGGTAATCATTTCTTCGGCCTTAACCCTCCTCTGACGAGGACCCGAGCCCAGCAATGGGACATTATGGGTTGTTGATGAAATATTTATTATAGACTATGACACTAACAAATAATGTGGCTTTCTATTAGTAAAATAATTCTCTAAATCGATTCAGTAGAGATATAGACTATCCCCTACAACCTCACAAGCTCTCAAACTTTACTCTTTATAATATTAGTGGAGATTTCCTACGCACATTAATCAGGTACTTATTTGAATCCCCAACAAACTAAACATGGGGAATTGAATAAGCAGCATTATAATAATAATAATAATAATAATATTTTATTTACTCAAATACATGGTGCAGCTTACAATCTATTAGGTAGGTAGTAACAATAATTGATAAAACACAATAAGAAATTGAGTGAAACGACGGTGTCTGAGCTAGTAAGAAACTGTGTGACAGACACCGACGCCATTCCCACTATATAGTTGAGCCTTTAGATTTCGAGTTACATGGTGTTTGACAATATTAATTTAACAACACGTATAAATAATAAGGAAAAGTAACTTAAAGCAAAATATTCAAGAGTGTGTGTGCGTGTGTGTGTGTGTGTGTGCGTGTGTGTGTGTGTGTGTGTGTGTGTGTGTGTGTGTGTGAGTGTGTGTGTGAATGTTTAGGTACATGTCCATAATTGTGTGCGTGTATGTGTGAGAGTGTGTGCAAAAGAAACACGTGATTTAACATTTCTATACAAATTGAATAGCTACAGTCCACCCTCAAGTAGTCTTTCGGTCTCGTCATAAGTAAGTAGTTGAAGGCTTAATTTAATTAAGGATTATGCATTAGTGGCACTTACCTCTGTCTGATTATTTGAATGGCCCATGAACACCTGGTACGTACTCAAAATCTGAAGTGCATTGCCAATGCTTGAGGCCCCCAGAATTAGAGAGTGCAGAGGTTTTTTTTTACCTTACCTTACTCGGTCGGTGGTACCGACTACAAGTGAGTACCGACTCCTTTGGTACTCATTTGTAGCGAATTTCGAGGTTCACTTAAACTTCCTTCTTATTACATTTGCGTTATTTTGGAGGTGAACATTTAGATTCAAAATATCTAATCTTATTCCCGATAACGGTATAATATGCTCACCTCAGCAATGAACTTCCCACAAAAATTAAATTGTGTAAAATAAAAAATAAATACTAACGTACATCCGGGTTCCCCCATATTAACAAAACCCAAGAACTATAAATAGAAACGCAACTAAAATAAAATGGACATATATTTAACAGTTTTATAAAAAAAAAGTAAGCAAAAAAAACGGTTGCACGATTGACAACATACAATTTTTTTCCTGGCGCTGCTCCAGGCGAGTACGATGGCGGACGTTAGTTCAGCTATCGCATTACTTTTACGCTACAAACTAATTATTTATTCCTAACATATAGGAACTCGTATAAGTAGAATTTCATATTGCAGATTTAACCTAGTAGTCGTGATGGCAATAAGAAAATCAAAAAGTTGACGTTTTATGTAGCTATCAATCTGTCTAATACTTACCTTTAAAGAAGTAATTCTTGTATATATCTATCCTATCAAAAACATAAATGTGAAATGATAGCCAAGTTCTAATCTCAATACTATGATATTATATGCCTTAGTTGTTCACTACAACGACAAAAAAAATGAGATCTAAATGGGTACCACGTTCAATGGTCAGTCCTGAAATTTAGGTATTTATAACAACTTAAAATATCGTTTCTTCTAACTAGCCAAGTCAGACTTCAGGCTTCAATATAATATTATCCTAACTTTTAAGAAGAAACGATATTTTAAGTTGTTATAAAATTAAACAGTTTCTAGATACATTCTGAATCTCGCAAACGGCTCCAACGATTTTCATGAAATTTAGTATGCAGAGGTTTCGGAGGCGATAAATCGATCTAGCTAGGATTCAATATTAGAAAATATACAAAAAAAATACCCAGCAAATTCGGTCATCTAGGTACTTTGAAATTATGTGACATAATATATTGAACAACAAGAAAACAGTTTATAACTGCGTTAAAACTTTTGATAAAAATTGTATACCCTATGCCACCGAGGTCATTATTACGAGTCTATTAAGTACTAGCCGACCCACGCAACCTCGTTTGCGTCTCCTATTGCCCGTCGCGTGATAATTTTCCCCCGTTTTCGAAACATTTTTCATTGTTGTTCCGCTCCTATTAGTAGTAGCGTGATGATATATACCCTATAGCCTTCCTCGATAAATGGACTATCCAACACCGAAATAATTTTTCAAATCGGACCAGCGGTTCCTGAGATTAGCGTGTTCAAACAAACAAACAAACAAACAAACTCTTCAGCTTTATATATTAGTATAGATTAACACTTCATTCATTAAAATCGGTTCAATAGTTTAGCCGGTATGGTGGTACTTACTAGCCTTTGTAGTGTTGCGTGTTAAAACTGTTAAAAGTGATATTGAAACTATTAGGTATATTGTTACGGACACAATCTGTAGGTCGGTAAATCAATTAGAAAAATAGTAAATCAAGGTCTTAATTAAGTAAGTTTTAAAAACACTAATTTAAAAATAATTGTGTATTTTCCCAATTTCGTTTAATATGACAGAATCTCCTTGCTAAGGTGGTTCAAAGTTCAAAGGCTGTTGGTGTTATATGGCGTGAATTTCTACTTCAGCAAGTCGTTTAACACCTAATACTCACTTTTATTCCAGGACGACGACAGGAGAAAAGGCGGCTTAACTTTGTCAAGATATCAAGAACTTTTTGCCCAATTCCTGGGTGACGTAAGCGAAGATGTCCAAGCGAAACATTTATTTGGACCTTTAGAAGCATAATCATAGCATTAATTAAAATTAGTTACGTACGTAAATTTCAATCACGAGTTCGCGGCACATCTAACCTACATGCAATAGTACAGTCACTATACAAAGAAATATAAGCGACAGCAGAGAATTCATAAAGATTTATAAACAAGTTAATTTGTTAAGTGTTTAAGTTAATAAAATAAGTAGAAACCACACTTGTTTAAGCACTTTAAAACATAGTTAATCTATGTCCGTTTTTATAAGTGAAAGCACATAATAAGTAACATTTATTATAAGTTTTGTAATCAATAATTTTACTCAACAATATTACAGTAAGAATCCATCCTACCAAAGAAAAGGCGCCAAAAATACACAAACACGGCGTCGATACAGTTTAAAAATAAACCATAATAATGCTAGTCCAGTCTGTGATGCGTTCTAAAATTACGTAAATTGCTTTACAAAAATAATTTCTCTGAGGTATTTTAAATGTTTGTTCGTTATTATTAAATTGTAACATATGTTTATTTACGAACTTATTCATATTAGTTTTAGAGATAACGTTTTTCAACTACATGACCCTTAATGTTCCTAAAAAAATTACAAATATTTATGGTACCTATTTGTTGTGGTGTTTTTTGATATATAATTATTATTTAAAGATATATTTTAGTGTTGTTGTGAGACGTGTTTTAGAGATATTGGAATGTTGATTTTTCTTATTTGTATTTCTATTTTAATGGTATCATTATAATTATAAGTAAAACGAACGAGAAATCAGCGGGTTTTTTAAACGAACTTTTCATTACTATCCATTAAGTAATATGTAAGGGCAGTTTTAGTTCTTAATTTCTTTTTTTATGATTTTTATGGAGAATGTGAGAGGAATATGCATATTTGTGCTCAATCATACAAAATGAATCTAGTCATGTAAAAAAGTTTGCTGAAAATTAAAATATACTGATTCTTACGAACCAAATTGTATTTTGTTTTTACCCGACTACGGCAAAGCCAAAGGAGGCTCATAGCTCCTTCACTACTTTTTTGGGACTAATCCCACCCACATGCCCACCACTGTAACTCCTGTACACCAGGATCAACAGCCGTGACCGACGAACACACCGAGTTATGACACTCGGGAAGTCCTAAGAAGAAAGTTAACTGTCTTGGAACCCGCAACGAAATTAGGCCGGTTCGTCTGGAGACATGACCAGGGCCGTCTTTACCTAAGCTGGGGCCCCCGGGCACATAAGAATTTGGGGCCCTTTTGGAAATTAAAGAAAATATGCAACCCTTTTTTCTACTATGATAACTTTTATTATGAGTAATCGTGTATAGTTTTTTGATTACAATAACAGTAGTGGTTTCTTTCAGGTTCTATGTTAAACAAAACCATCTATTTGTTATTACGTGTTCGTTCGACGAATTTGAGATTTAAGCCTTCTGACATGTAAAAGAGAAGTCTCTTTTAATAAAGTTATTATAAACACTCTTAAAACCACACAACTCAGACTAATAGTCCATAATGACTGCCGAGATCGGTCTGTTAATCACTTATATCACTCAGATATTTGTCTCTTTGTAGCTCAAACTAAACTCCCTTCTCATACTAGATTCCACTATTACTAGATCATTCGGGAAAGTTCAACAGCCTCTCGTAGCGCCCAGTTCTGAAAAAACGCTGTGGAATGTAAACAGGCCTACCAACAACAAGCAGTCCATATTCTACACTGTGTTTATTCTCTTAAGTTTTATTATTCTATGATTCATCAATCCAACTAGAACTTTCTCGGCTAAACCGATTGCCGAGTCTTTTTCTGGAATGTTCATTTTTCGTAAGATCGCATCGCTATTGTTACCACGCCATATTGCTTCTATATTTTGCCAGGTGGTGGATGTGCACTGTTTTGAACTCGATTATCGCTGAATCCTGTGGGTCACGTCGTTAATCCGGTTAATCACCATGTATGGATCCTCCCGTTGGACCTCCCAGTTGGTCTGTAGTTTTGGGGCTTTTTTATGCATACGTATCGGGGTTTCAGCCAAACTAGTGCACCTTTATCAAAACCGTTTGAGCACCAGAAGTATCGGGTTTTCTCGTTCCGCTCGCGATGTCAACTGCGATTAGTTTCCATTTTCCGTTTTAAAGGTGCTGAATTCTTTGGTTTCGCACCTGTGGGCCTCTTTATAGCAGCAGCAGTATAAAAGTAGTAAATTTACGTGTGGAAACCCCCACGGTCCGTCACCCCACCGGGGTTTACGGCGGGGCGGTGTGTCGGAATTGGACCGACGAAAACCACATGGTGTGCCATTCTACGCCTCAGACGGGAAGGATCCGGGAACTGCTGTTATTAATGCATCCGGACCCCTGCCAGCGCTTGCCCGTACTCAGTTCAGGGCTCAGACTCATGCTCAAGGCGGCATGAGACGCTAATAGGCACGCCTATCGGGCCCACTTGAAACTAATCCGCCTCCCAGTTCGCCGGTGGAGTGGAGGTTTTCCTCCCGGGCCTTCGGGCGAGATAGCCTCTTCGCAGAAGGTTGCGACCGCGGTAAAACTGCTATCGCTACCGGCCATGGAGCGAATGACGGCCGGTAGCAAGAGATATCGTCCTATGACTGCAGTGAGGGCCGTGACGCTGCGATGCCCAAGTGGGGCATACTAGAAGCGTAACAAATATGAGTACGAATGAGAACGACGTCATTTCAACACTCCGTCACGTCACCAAAATAAAACATTAGTCAGTAATACAAGAGAATAGATGATGCGTTAACCAATTTTTCGGACATAGCGACATCTAGTGCCAAACCAAGCAGAGCTTGTACTGGACAACTGATATAAATACATAATATCTAAACTTTTTTTTGTAAATACACACAAACTATAAATAGAAAACACCAAAGCTCCGAAACAAATATTTGCAGATTTAACTGATTTAGTAACTAAATAAGGACAGTGAGATCAGAAGCTCCTAACTTGCTTTTAAGTTGCTTCTGAATTTCGAAGACTAAATTCAGCCAAATGCAATAAGTGCTTTAGGATTAGCTTAATTGTAGTAGTTGAAAAATCTTTAAATCATAAAATATTCAACGTTGTGATTATGTGCTTCATGTATATAGAATTATGCTATATCACTAATCTAATGTTATTTTTATTAATATAAAAAATTATGTAAGAAAATAACCAAATTAAGTGTTAGTGGACGAAGCATTGCTCGCAAAAACAAAAGCCGACGAGCTGACCGTATATTATACATGTTATTGCAGCGTTGGTCCCCCACAGGGTAATGCAGTAGTGCACCTGACGACCTGCATGTACGCTCATGCCAACGTTGAAGATGTAGCAACAGCAATCGACAAGAGCAAGCTATAATAATCGGCAGCCGCCATTCGATAAACAAAGTCGATCTCGAGATGTTACCGAAGAGAACCTTAAATTATACCACTATCCCTATATGTTCAACGGTGAAACACATAGGCTTACATCTCGACTGCAGTTTTACCTGGCGTGGTCAAGTTATATACCTATGTCAGAGGGTTACGAACATCCTGAGGACATTATACTATAAATAAATAATAAATATTTCGGACATCTATCACACAACGCCATCTAGTCCCAAGCTAAGCAGAGCTTGTGTTATGGGTACTAGACAACTGATACGAATACATATATACTTTTTTTTTTTGTAAATACATACATATTATACATAGAAAACACCCAAACTCCGAAACAAATATTTGTAGATCATACAAACATTTGATCCGACCCGGGAATCGAACCCGAGACCTCACGACCAGCAGTCGCACACGTCAACCGCTAGACCAACGAGGCAGTCAATACTGTTTATACAATTCCTGGTGAAAACTAAATCAACGAGTCAGTCGACTCTATATTCCTTTAATCGACTATGGCGACGTGTGCTACTAGTGTCAGAAATAATCTACGAATATATTCGAGATCGTTTGACATGTTAAGTGCAAAAGAAAGATTGGTCGTAACATTACGATTTGCAACTTGCAACAACCGAAAACTCGTATCAAGATTTATCATAATTCAGTTTTCTAACCCTTGTTGACAAAAATATCCCTGAAACACGGACTATTTATAAATGTCTGACACATTAATAAAAAGATGAGTGAGTACCAAACAAAAATAGTTGCAGTCAGTCAAAAACCATCCTTGCTTTTAATTCAGACGCTAGTTTGCTAACTGCAGATTACATTTGACTAAATTCATTGAAAACTGAACTGAACTAACTGAAATAAGATGACTAAATTCAGGCAAAGCGCTAACGGCGAGAAGAAGAAAATATAGAATTTAGGATTTAACGATCGTAAAGAAGGTGAAAGAGTCACAACTTTGTACGCTTTCATTTTTCAACCTAAAAAAATATAAAATTTAAAAGCCTAGTAATTATGCCTATTAGTTCTTATTTAAATATACTTACTACCTGTTTTTTTGTGAAAAAAGTGTAATGTGTACGAAAAATTTTTACGAGACCGTAATAATATGTCTGAGAAAAAATGTCGGTTCCTTGGGGCCCCCTTGAGAATGGAGGCCCTGGGCCCGTGCCCCGAGTGCCCTTATGGTAAAGACGGCACTGGACATGACCGACCGGCATATACAGGCCATTACCATTAGTAGTTGAATGAACACTTACATGGAGCTAAACATCTACACGTCCACACATATACATATAATATGTACCATGCACCATAATAAAGTATCTATGGAGCCGCTCACACACATGGAGGAATAACGCTCACGCTTTCCAAAACTACGATTTTCAGGACGGATATTAGCCGAATGTTCTGCCAGTGTCGGTCAAAGCAGGCGTAGTTCCACGGGGGGGTCACAGAGAACATGACACCCCCAAAATCGTTAACATGTAATTTTTACCAACTGCTACTAAAACCTGTTTTATTTCTCCTCAGTTTCCATAATACAGTAGAAATTCCGCAAAATATTAACGCAGTATGCTAATTATGTAATAAAGAATATTTTAAAACGATTTCCAAAAATCAGTCAAATAGCCTATTTTATATTGGCAGACATGGCACTAAAATTGTTGTGAACATTCAGAATGGTCTCACTTACTACTGGTACTTTACCTTATTTGGTTAATAAAATAAAAAATATAAGTTGTATTTTATCCTTTATTAAAAACTCTATTACACAGATAATGTTATTTTCAGGAATATAAGTACATAAACTTTACTAGCTTAGGTATTATTACAAGTAAATCTCCTAATTCCTATATAGACATCAAATATGCTTTTATGTACAAGTTATACTCGTAATGTTTTCTTAGAACACAAAGAACCTACTGAAAAAGGATTGACCCAACAACTCAAAATATTTTTTTTCTGTATGTTTTTTTATTCTTCGTGTATTTTAATATGAAATGGGTATGTAACTTAATTTACAATGTAGCCTCTGTGGGATGTTTACAAGAAATCTGACTTTACAGTTAAATGTCAGTGATTTCTACTAGTCGTAGTTTATTATTGATTCAAAGTGTGGCACTTTTCTCCCCAGTAACCTAGCAGTAAGTACCTAATATATTATACATTTTAATTACGTAATTTTAAACCCAGCAAAGCACCAGGTTATTATTAAATGACTTGATTAATTTTTTTTTGTTATGACAAAATGTAATAAGACAAACAGAAGTCAGATAAAGTATGTACAAAAAGACTCGAAAAATAGACATCATAGATTACATACGTTTGTTTACTTTAGATTGAATTATTATTGATTTTGTACATATGTTTTGTCTTAATTATGTAGTTGTGGTTCTATTTAAATAAGGTGTCTGCGTGTTCTACCACATTCCATTTAAGATAGAAATCGCGGAAGTAAGTTTATTGTTATTAGTAAAAAGGTTTTAATGTAATAAGGAAGATTCTTGATAGGTAAATTCTTATGTAAGTAAACTATAAACAGTTTTAGGATTTGACACAGCAATCATTTGCTAGATCCAATAATCAGCGATAATACACTTATAAAATAGTAAACGTTTTTACTCATTTCCGATCTGTAGAGTAAAAACGTTTATTAAAGGTCTGACTAGTTCAATTGGAAGGTACAAACATTACACTCCAGAATTCTGCTATACTGAATGTCGCTACATCCTTTGAAAAAGAGTTTCCATTTCGTAAAACAGTTGACCCTTTATAAAATCGAATAAGACACTAAAGTTCTTACGATGCATTGCTCAGTAATAAATACTAGGCGCTATTACTTTCTAAAAAAAAAATTGTAAATACATTTCTACTTCTTGTATGTTTCACTTTCAATTTCAAATAGAAAGGAGATCATATCAATCTAAATTATTTAGTTCGGAACAAGAAGAGTATAAAAAATCTCGATACTTCATCATAGACGTGCTTTTCTTATGATCTCGAGAATAAAAATTGAACTTGTACCTACCTACCTACCTATGTATGCAGGTTTATTTGTTTTTGTGATATTATAGGCAGATCGTCACCCTAGACTTCTGATGATTCCTCAATTTATCATTCCTAAATATTCTTCATGCTGATTTTCTCTAGAATAATTTACTCTCTGCCTCCCAAAGTCACAGAACAACTGTTAATTTTATGTATCACGTTATAGATAATCCTCGTAGCAATTAGCATTTATACAAGTTTCCAACAACATCCGTTGGGTCGCGACAAGCCAGGCATGATCACCTCGCTGTGGTTGGAGGATTCCCCCTTTATGTTGGAGGGACATGACACCCGTTCCTCCTTACATGTTCATCAGTAGGTACTCTAATGAGAGATTATTTTTAACTACCTATGGAAACTAATCTTTAGTTATTTTTATACTAGTAGTTGGAAATAGAATTAACTAAAAGTCGTTATTCTAAGCATTTCTAAATTACTATTCAATACAAATAGCCTATGATTTACAGTCGAATTGACTCTTCAAAGGCACAAGCAAATGAAAGCTATGCTAACCTTAGGCTACCAGTTAACGGTTCAAGTTGACTACCATCAACATTCTATGAAAGCTCACAAAAGCCGTTTACTCATTCAATTGAGCTTAGATTTATAACTAGGTACTCGATTTAATTAACATTTATAGCGGATTTTATCAAACTTTAAAAACGTGGATCTAAATTTCAATAAACAAAACTAGAGTCATATTTTTAAAAAGAGGCACAACTCAGAAATATTAAAGTACTGGGTTTCTTTGTAAGTCTAAATTTCCAAGAATTGCGTTATTCATTTACCTATGTTTAAAAAAAATATAATTAAAAAGTTAAGTTGTCAAAGAAAGTCGTTTAAATGTTTCTATTTTTTACTAATGACTATTGACATTATTCCATTAATTTCGTACCCGTTAAGTTACACCTTTCAAAATATTTTAATTAACGTTTTAATTTTTTTTATATTCCTCGAGTTCTTAATTAGAAAAAACTCACTTGCTGTTGAAAATAATATAGGTACCTACAAGTGATTCAAACAGTCAAAATTGCGATTTCTTGAATTAAAATTTAAGATCATCCTCTTAATATGTATGTTACCTATAAATGAAATTCTGATATAAAAGGTGAGTTCAAGGGAAAACGAGTTCTAAGACTTTTTCTGGCAGTACAGTCTCAAAAATTCTATTTCCATAAACTGCTGTAATATTAAGGTGTTCGCAGGTTAGTTTAAAACTGTAGTTAATAGACGGGAAGTAAAACTTATTAAAATCAAGAATGTAATGACATATATTTCGGTATTAAAACAATGAGACAATGATCATTATGGCGTAATATACTTACAACTTAAAAAAACGTGTACCCGCACTGCTACATTATGAAGAAGAAAGGTAAAAAATTACTACACACCACGTAGCTGCCACGAGTCATGAAGATAAATTCCATTTAATTACATATTTTTTAGAAGTTAGATTTTTCTTTCGAATGTGCAAACATACAAAAAAGGTAGATTCTTCTTTTGATAACCAGCTGAATAATATCAGCTATTTCTTTTAGCTTTTTTTTAAAGTCTTTAAGTCTTCGGGTTATTCGTCTTCGTAAAAGAAACGTGGATGAAATGACATGGGGACCGTCTTTCGAAAAAACAAAAAACAGCCCAAGGCGATCGATATCTCGCCTAACGTCTGACACCTAAATCAAGCACCACACAAGTGCCAATTGGTTAAATAAAATAGCGCGTATTTCCCCGGCTTCCTGTTTGACACTTCCGTCCCTTTCACGAAACCACTCCTATGGTTTAAAAAGTGCGAGGAAAGATTTTACATATCAAAGAAATATCTCAAAAAAAATATCACAATCGAATATAAATTTAGAAGGTAATATGAGAATTGTCTTCAAGACTCATGGACGCGTAAAGTTAGAACTTACTTCTAGTATTTTAATGTACTAATTCACCTTTAAGATCTACTAGGCAAAAGTTGCTTTAATCCTACACATTCAAGCCTTTAGACGTCTTTAATATCATAATTTTGGACAGGCAATATTAAATATCAGTCCTATGAAAACACCGAAAGCTAGAATATATTACTAATGATTTTGTCATATGTTATGTCGGTGTTATGTTGCTATATCCCTCACTAGCGTAACATTTTTGATATCGAAAACTATTAGTAATTTCAATTTACTGTATTTACATAAGAAATATGAACATATCACTAAAGAAGGCAGGTTTTATTCAATATTAGTAAACTGCAAAATTGAATAAATAAATGTGAATTTAGTTCAGCTGTGGCGGCCATCTTTAGTGTTACGTCAAGTTTGTCAAGCTACAAATGTGAAAGTTGTTTTAGTACCTTTGAAATTAAAATAATATGTTTAATCAGATTTTTAATACTTACATTTTAATACTTAAATCTGTTAGATTATCTGTATTTATTACATATACACATAATAGTAGATACTTTATACAAAAAAGAAAAACAATCATAGATTGGCCAACTCTATGATCTATTGTTGATTGTCAAAAGTTAAAAAATCTACTATTGGTGAATCTAAAACTTTAAATAAAACCCACTAGTATAATCTAACTATCAAAACTCTTAATTTTCGGTAACCCTAGCTTTGGTGCAATAATTTCACTCTAAACAATGTGAATTCAAAATCTTATTATTATTATTTTCCAAAAACTTTTTAAAAGCATTTTTTAACGAATTATATCTATGAATTCAAAACTCCTTTTTTTCACATAGTCATAGATTTTTTACCATAAAAACAATCATATAGTTATATAATATCATTTAGTTACATTAGAATAAAAAATTACAAACTTTTTTCACTTTACCCTTCTGTTTCAGCGGCAATCGGAACGTACAGTAGACAAATTGCTATCAAGGCCCTCATTGCTAGTAATTGTTAGTAAATAATTCTATGAATTACAAATCCTGAAAGTAATCGAATATATTCTAATCTTATACTTTGATATTATTAAGAAAAAGTACAATCGTCATCACTCAACGACACATAGGCATCGGTCCTAGAAGTTTAATAGTAAAATATATTTCCAATTCAAGCAAGATTCGTAAGTTTTCTTTTTAAATTCAAACTATTGAGTAAAAGTTAATAATGTTAGGACAACAATTTTTTTTTACTAATCTTTGGCTGTTTAATAAACAGACTAAATCGTCCAGATAGTCATCTGTTTACTTAAATAATATGTTTAATAAAAGCAAAGTGGGCAATAATGGCTTATTGCCTACTGTACATAATTTAATAGCCATAAACATTTCTGTAACATTTTAATGCACAGATATTACAAAATGAAAGCCATATTGGGGCATACAATATTAATCAACGCGTAAGATCTTATTTATAGCATCAATCAACTATTTTACAGTTCAAATAATAATCGTTAAAAAAATAATTACAACATTATATTCTTGTCACTGCTTTCCAGTCCCAGTTAAACTAAGCTTACACTAAAATTTTACTAATTCACTGCTATAGACATAGTTCAATGCGCTAAAACAGAGAAAAATACGAAGTAGACTCAATTTATTACGATATTGAGATAAACGCCATCTACGGATATTTAATGGAACTACAATCACATATAGTTCTGTTACAGCTTAATGAATAAAGGTCAATAAGTTGCACAGTTCACATTTCGTCTGTGAGGCCGTTGACGGAGCCGCTGTGTGAGGCGCGAGGCTCGTTCGGCGTCGTGTCTAGACTGCCGTAGGTGGGACCGCGTCGCGACTGCACTCGCCAGCGTCCCCGATAGCGGGTTATGCCTGACAACATCAACACTTCATCATCACATTCATCACCAACACACGATACTTCACCTACATCTATTATACACCTTTTTTGTGCGGAAATAACCCGGGAACCACCGACTTGTGGCGATGTCGGAATCGAACCGACTAGAACCAGGTGCACCCTCGAAAAGAAATGCCTGGAAATCTATTATACACCCTACATCTTGAATGTTCTTATCATCAATCCTGAAATATTCATGCCATATATTACAGCTATAGTAACATCGAATGATCGATACAAAACATAGATATTCATGCAGTAATTTGAATCTTATTAAACGTGTTAACAAGCATGGATGAGTGATTTAATGTGTATTTTAATTACAAAATTAATGTGTTATATTTATATATATAAAGTCAAGTTATCGATTGACACGTTTTTATTTTATTTGCTAAAAAATATTAATAAAGAATGAAGTATATTCCTGAAGAGACAAATGGTAATATTTTTTTATGGTAGAATTGAATCAATTATATGACCATCTAATTAAATAAGTTAGTTACATTTAATTCGATTAACGTGTTTCTAAAACATTATTTTAATCAATAAACTGAATAAAGGTACTTTTGCTAAAAATTATTTACATGTAAGTATGAATGTTGCCCTAATAATCGTTCTATAAACTGCTAAGGGACAATAATTAAGATTTCACGTTCTCTAAAATCTTATATGTGCACAATTAAAAAAAAACTTGATTGCAATTAAGAAAAAAATGTTTTTAGAATAATATGAACATGTTACTTTTGTGCACATCAACAAGTTTACTGCAACAAATTGTGATTGGTGCTTTTTTTAGTAAAAAAAAATTGAGTCTTACGTTCTGAGTCGGGCTGAGAAGCTCCTTAGGCATAAGAAAAAAGTATACATAATTTATTAATTTGTCATTTAAAGTTGTATGTTGGACCTTTCTCCTATTACCTACATATATACTATGTCTATGGTTATAGCTCTATTGTGTGATGACTATTTACTGATGTTATCAACCATGCTTTAAATGCATCTGAACTATTGATGAGCAATTCAAATAAATATGCTAATTGGCTTGGCTAAACGGATCATACTAATAACCTATACATGCATAAACTGAACGCGTACCTGGCAACACTGAGCAGTGCACTCATACCATGCATAGGTGCTTTACAACTAAAAAATAAAACAAAAAGAATAAATGAAAAAAACATAATTTATTTCTATCATCACAAAAGCCGTCTAACAAAGAAAGAAGCCTGTGATTACAGAACTATATCCCTCTAAATTAAGTACTAACAATAAGTAGGAGATTCCTATGTTTGTTTAACAATTTAATCCAGAAGCGATTAAAACAAAAACGCTACAAGCTATCTTTAATAGGAACTTAGAGGGGTCTTATAATAATCGAAATCTCTGAAGAAATCACATTCATAATACAGATTATATAAAATTAAATGTTAACCATAGTCGAAACTATAATAAATAGAATTTGTTCTTAATTTCCTTGTCGTTTTACAGACGTACCTGTGAAAACAGATGGCCCCTTGCATTTAAAAGCTTTCTAATAATGAAGAAGCCAGACCAACACCAAAAGACAGCTTTATACCAGAATTAGTACTAATTTAAACCTTTGTTAGTTTCGAGTTTTAAATATAAACAAAGAATCAATACAAAGTGTTCTACTCAAATCTATTTCGTGGTGTGGAGAAATTGACAATAATCGATTAAGAATTACACATTTCTCCAAACTACAATCTCTGCTTCTATGAAAAATATTAAAACTTTCTTTAATGTAACATTCAAATTCTTAAAAAAATATGTTTTCTTAAATAAATGCAGTCTATGGGTTAGTTCTAGCTAGCAATATATTGCGTGTAAATAAATAAAATAGTTTTTAAAACGTTATATACTGGAACATGTAAATTGGTAAACAATTTAAAATGTAATGTCAATATACATTACACTTTAAACATAGTTTTATGTATCTCTTTATTTTCTTGTTAATTATTTGGTTCTATTATATGAATATACTAATATTAGTTAAAAAAACGAGCGCACACGTTAGACATATTACTCAAAATGTATAATATTTAATACTGAACAAGTATAACAGCCATAGAAAGGTTATTAACATTACCTACATTAAATTTGTTTATATATTCTTCTTAATTCATAAATTATTGCAATAAATAATGAATTCACCTACTTTTTATATGTATTATGGTTGAAATATGTCAATTTCTCACACAAAAAGAAGTAATAAATTACTCGAATCATCCTAGTCTACTAAAAAGCGTGCAGAAACAAATATAGCTAAAGACATCTCTCATATATGGAATCTATCATTTCTCTAATATGGACATTTTATTCCAAATTCCAATTTATTAGGACATAACTAGGCTTTAATGAAATCCTGAAACACATGTGTCAAATAAATATATTCGCTTTTATTTCTTATCATACATTTGTTTAAAAAAAATAAAGCTTGCAGTTCGAAAACCTTAGCTATATAAAATATTCTTTGATAATATACTATTACTAAGCGTTAACTTGATGTTAGTGATGCCGAATGATATTAATTACATCGAACATGTACGCAACATATATAATATACGTTGTTATATATTCCACCACTGCCTTCAACCTTAAGTACGAGATAATAAGTACTATAATGCAATAATGAACCTTTCTTACTAGTAATTAACCATAAAAGACGGATTTTAATCCGTTATTATGACGTGTTATGTATTTGTAGGATTACAGCGATGCCTAAAGACAATATATTGAGAGCTAGCAGTGTGCGACACAAAAAGGCAGTGATACAAAAAAAATATACATCGCATATATAAAAAAATAAAAATTTAAATTCGAAATCAATAGGAATGATCGTTACCGAAACACAGCTAGAAATACAACGATCTTTACATGCATATTACAATATAAAATATATTTGTTATAATTTAAACATATAAGGGTGTCCCGTCAACCATTTTGGTTAGAAGCCCACCCCTTGGTGCGATATTTGCGATTCGACAACGTCGTGAGGGGTAAAAGTCGCTCACATACAATGTTTAGTCACAAATGATTACTATTGGTGCTTCAAAAAAACCTCTAAAGTAAAGAAAGCGAATCAAAATCGCAAATATCGATGTATACAATAAATGCTTTCAACTATATTAATGGGAAGAGACCTTGTTCCCTCGCCGACATTCTTGTGAACTATATAATAAACTTTTATATATCATTCATGAAATCGAATCGAATCCAATCGAATAGCTGCATCTTAAAATCTCAATTTATTAATTTTCATATAAAATCACAAGAATGTTCATGTATCAAGGCATTTAGCAATCAAATCCTGTGCTACAGAGTCTTTCAGTACCTTCCCACTCACATTACACCGATGCGTTAGTACGGGAACTTGCAGCGAGAATGAACATATTGAAGTATATATTTTGACTTATTAAAAAAACACGCTATTATTATTATTAACCAGTGTAGAAAAAAAATTAGTATAATATTGGAGTAAGAATTAAATGAAACTTAAAGATTACTAGTGTATCTAAAATCTTACTAGATTGATATAAAAAAAAATAATGTAACTATCACTGGTCATCAAAGTTATATTTTTTTCCGAAACGATGACGTCATATGTCAGTAAACGACTCTAATACGTAAATGTCGTGTATTCATTCTCGCTATTGACAAGTTCAGGCGGGAAGCGTGTTAAAATTATACTGGGTGTAAGTTTTTCCGTTGGCGGCTCTTACTCGTGTCAAGGATGTTTCCGCGACCGCCATGTCTTTGCCGCGCAGCATCTGATTGGCAAGCTTCTGTTTGTTCACTGGTGAACCTGAAACGATGGATTCGATCACCTGCCTGAGGGCTCAACTCTTGTCTTCAACATGCATATTATAACATCTCGTTATATACACACTTTTGCACAATGTATAAAGCAATTTGTGGTGTATGTGAATATTCTCTTATATAATACATAAATAAAATAGTTTTATAGAAAAAAAAATGAGGAATAATAAAGCAATGAATAACGAAAACAGCATGCCATGTGTTTAAATTCATTGAGACATGATATGTTTGTAAATGAATTAAACAAAAAATACGAAATACAAAGAATATCCTAAAATAAAATGGATTATAAGAGACAAACTTGTCAGCCCAGGAGGCGTGCGTTTCAATGCGAATCGGAACTTCAGTTAACCAACTAATTTTGTATTTGATGCAATATTATAATTACGAAAAATCTAAAGCAAAGACTGAATAAATAGATGGCAGCAAGGTCATTAGGAAGTTATAATTCTTAAAATCTTTTTTTTATTGTAAATAATGTAATAATTAATGCTTGCAAAACAGTACAAGCAAATTTGTTTAATAATAGCAATGTCTTTGCAGGTTTTTTCTCGATAACAACGGAATTGGATGACATAGGTATATTTAAGTTTATCGCTGTGAATACGTGTAATAAAAAAATAAATGCGAGTGTAAATTACCCTTGCATAAGCACAAACGATCCGCTAACACCCCATATGTAGGTTAGTACACTATTAATGGGTTAAAAAGTGGCGAAAATAATACAAATAAATTGACTAATGTCAAAAATAAACGGCGAAAAGGTCCAATATACAAGCGAGTTGAACAAAACATGTGCAATATAAACGGAAACATTTGCATGCATATCCGGAATAAAAAAAATATAAAACCTAAACGTGTGACGTGTGACTAAACTTATAAGAGCCGTAATGACGAGACCTGATACCTGTATTCAAATCAAAATATTAGTTACTTTTTATCATCTGTCAAAACGATAACTTTGTATGAAAAATGTATTAAAAACACACTTGTGACGTCACTGTTTTAGACTACCCAATTGAGCCATATATTTCAATGTTTATTTTATTAAAATTTGTAATAGAAATGAAAAGTTGTAATAATTATATTTTCTGAGATGTTTTGTAATATTCCTTCGCTACTGGATATATGCTTCTCCTCAGAAAGGAGGTTTTGGCATACTATACCACCCTGGCAAGACGGGCTGGTGTAGAGTTTGTTTCGGATTTACTTGTTTTCGCAGTTGTTATCCTGCGTAGTTTGTTCCCTCAGTTGGGTATTACAATATAAGGAAATCAAAAACCAGAGACAACAATGAGTTGACTCAGTTTTTCGCTACCACTTTTTTTTATTCTCGTGTTGTCCTAATTAAAAAAAAAATTAGGGTAGAATTCAGGTTCATTTCAGCGCGTTTGGGTCGATTGGATCGGTACTACCCTCGCATAGAAGACCAACCAAAATGACAGCAGCAGTGCTGTCGTGGTTCATTGGTGAGTGCGAGATCGGAGACCCAATGATGCCGAAGCACCTCAATGGATCACCATGTTGCATTGTACACATTCGCAATGAAAATGGTAATCACTACTCTTGGATTCTGCTTATGCTTTCCATCAGGCAGAGTATTTACTTTAGCAGGCTCATAAGATATATACATAAAAAAATAATAAGATCGATTTTAAGTTTTGAAATCTAAAGAGCAATAATGAACTTACAAATATCACATTACAGTCTGTCTTTTGTTCCTATTTGTTTTAGTGCCAAAGTGCAGTGTTTAATATATCAGCCGCCTTCACATTTTAACTATTTTCTAATAATTTTTGTTAGAATTTTATAATAACAAACTGACTTCTTTGTTCAACGTTTCAATGCGATTACTCAGGTATAAGGTCTCGTCAAGTATAAAGGATTATACCGTATTGTGTACTCACCAATATAGCTAAGCATAACGGGCAAGAAGATGAGACCGTGAGCTGCGCCCAACACAACGATGCCGAGGTACATGCGGAAATAGAACACCTGCGGGGAGAGAAGGGGTTGTAAAAATAATATTATAATAATAAGGTATTTTACTATATGATAAAAAATATATTATTGAGATACCTTAGACAAAAAGCAGTCGGAAAATATAGTTTTTAGTTCATAAAATAATAAAATATAATTTATTTCAAAGTTTTCAGTTTTTTACTCTATTCTTTAGAAGCATGAAATTGTAGCCTCTATGTTATTACGTCATACCACTTTGTAAACTAAAGTGACAACTGTCAACTGATTAGCGCATTTGCTTTTGTTTACACAGCCAACTGACGTCAATATCACGGAGCAATATGGCGTCCACTGCATCCAGCGTTTTTGACAAATTACGCGCGGAATTTAAAAATGTAAAATTTACATGAATTTTTAAGGCACTTATCGATTGAATAAATGTTTGAGTTTTTTTTTAGTGGTATAAGCACTATAGAATCTAATTAAGACACATTTAAAAAATAAGTACATACTTATTTAAATTAAATATTATATATTTAAAAATACTTACTATAGAGAAATTACACCCAGACACAGAATATTTTATGTTCATGCTCATTATTTAATATGCGTCCTGGGTGAAAACGCTTAGATTGTATCGGCACAGTATCGTACGTATGCTACATACGTACGTAGCCGTATGCCGCCGAACTTGGTGAGCGTGATGCCTCGGTGAGTAGAGGTGGAGGTGGGGTGCCGTACCTGGAAGATCTGGCTCTTGGCCGTGCCGAGCACGATGATGCCGCCGAACTTGGTGAGCGTGATGCCGGAGAGCACGGAGGAGCCCATGCGCGTGAGCGCCTCGGTGAGTAGAGGTGGAGGTGGGGTGGCGTACCTGGAAGATCTGGCTCTTGGCCGTGCCGAGCACGATGATGCCGCCGAACTTGGTGAGCGTGATGCCGGAGAGCACGGAGGAGCCCATGCGCGTGAGCGCCTCGGTGAGTAGAGGTGGAGGTGGGGTGGCGTACCTGGAAGATCTGGCTCTTGGCCGTGCCGAGCACGATGATGCCGCCGAACTTGGTGAGCGTGATGCCGGAGAGCACGGAGGAGCCCATGCGCGTGAGCGCCTCGGTGAGTAGAGGTGGAGGTGGGGTGGCGTACCTGGAAGATCTGGCTCTTGGCCGTGCCGAGCACGATGATGCCGCCGAACTTGGTGAGCGTGATGCCGGAGAGCACGGAGGAGCCCATGCGCGTGAGCGCCTCGGTGAGTAGAGGTGGAGGTGGGGTGGCGTACCTGGAAGATCTGGCTCTTGGCCGTGCCGAGCACGATGATGCCGCCGAACTTGGTGAGCGTGATGCCGGAGAGCACGGAGGAGCCCATGCGCGTGAGCGCCTCGGTGAGTAGAGGTGGAGGTGGGGTGGCGTACCTGGAAGATCTGGCTCTTGGCCGTGCCGAGCACGATGATGCCGCCGAACTTGGTGAGCGTGATGCCGGAGAGCACGGAGGAGCCCATGCGCGTGAGCGCCTCGGTGAGTAGAGGTGGAGGTGGGGTGGCGTACCTGGAAGATCTGGCTCTTGGCCGTGCCGAGCACGATGATGCCGCCGAACTTGGTGAGCGTGATGCCGGAGAGCACGGAGGAGCCCATGCGCGTGAGCGCCTCGGTGAGTAGAGGTGGAGGTGGGGTGGCGTACCTGGAAGATCTGGCTCTTGGCCGTGCCGAGCACGATGATGCCGCCGAACTTGGTGAGCGTGATGCCGGAGAGCACGGAGGAGCCCATGCGCGTGAGCGCCTCGGTGAGTAGAGGTGGAGGTGGGGTGGCGTACCTGGAAGATCTGGCTCTTGGCCGTGCCGAGCACGATGATGCCGCCGAACTTGGTGAGCGTGATGCCGGAGAGCACGGAGGAGCCCATGCGCGTGAGCGCCTCGGTGAGTAGAGGTGGAGGTGGGGTGGCGTACCTGGAAGATCTGGCTCTTGGCCGTGCCGAGCACGATGATGCCGCCGAACTTGGTGAGCGTGATGCCGGAGAGCACGGAGGAGCCCATGCGCGTGAGCGCCTCGGTGAGTAGAGGTGGAGGTGGGGTGGCGTACCTGGAAGATCTGGCTCTTGGCCGTGCCGAGCACGATGATGCCGCCGAACTTGGTGAGCGTGATGCCGGAGAGCACGGAGGAGCCCATGCGCGTGAGCGCCTCGGTGGCGCGCGCCACGCGCGACCCGCCGCTCGCCACGCTGAAGCTGTGCACGATGTGCGAGCAGAACTCCACCGCGATACCCACCGCCATCACCTACGGAAACCAAAGGGCCTTATTAAACGCTTGCGGTAACCGAATACTATACGGCCTTAGACGAAAAAGCACAAGTGTGAAAAAATTTGTTTGCCACCCTTCGGTGTAGCGCTCCAAGCTTTTTCCCTTTTGTACGTTACGCACTAATAATACGATGAACGAAACGAAAAAGCGCCTCGGCGCTTACGTCATTTTGGTCGCGAGAAAACTTTCCCTATTAGGGAAAGTGTTTTAGCGCTTTTTGTGTAGTAGTTTGTTAGACGATATATCGAATAACAAAGCGTAGCATCGTAATGCCTCACTTTTAGTTAACAGACAAATTTGTTAATAGCCTCTTATTGAGTAAACTCCAAAAACTTTGCAATTTAGTTTAATTGCTTTACACCTTTGAGTTATAATCGTGGATCTTTTGTTTTCATTTCTATTAAAATTCTTGTGTTCCCTACCCTTCAAGCCCTATAACCTCCGTTACTCAAAATCTAAACCCTCCATAAGTCGATATAATTAGTGAGCCCTATAAGCAAGTTCAGTTATTTTTCTAAATTACTGCAAAATTCTGCTGTAAATAATTACTCGATCTCATTTTAATTTCCCAATTACGCTATTTTCCTGGGTTACATATGATGTTTACGAAAGAGTTTTATATTCAACTTTATGATTCGACTGTTAAACAAAGAAAATATGGTGTATATGTGATGGACCCAAAATGCAACCCTGTGGAACTCCTACAATATCATCTAATATACAAAATTCTCGTGTCACAGTTTTCGTTCCCATACTCCTCCGAAACGACTTGACCGATTCTCATGAAATTTTGTGAGCATATTGAGTAGGTCTGAGAATCGGCCAACATTTATTTTTCATCCCCCTAAATGGTAAGGGTGATCCATCCTTAAATTTTTTTTATGGCAAAACGCGTTTGCCGGGGCAGCTAGTTTACTATATTAATTCTCTCTTTATGTATTCTATACTAATAAAGCTCATTAACACTTTTGAAATAATAATAAAAAACGAAATATTAGTTACATATTTTCCTGAAACTACCATTATAACCCAGGTGACTACATATTAACTGAATCAAAAGCATCCTACAAATCAGTTATTTTTTTTTCTAACATAGTTAAAGTTTCACATATTTGGAAATGCATACAAATATACAATAAACTAGGTATGTTTAAAGGTTTTATATGGTTGAATATATATTAAAATGTAAATTAAACTTACCAAGTTAACTAATGAGACAGCATTGAGACTGATACCCCACCAGTACATGAGTCCACCGAGATTCACAACAATCATTGTTATGGTGATCACGACCACCTTGAAAAGAAAGATTTAATTTATTACATATATTCAAATATTAAAAATGTGTTTGTATGTACTTTCCATTAATATTTTTCTTACTCACCAATGCGGAGAACAAATCGAAACCCATCAATAAGAAAGTCACGATGAATATAGACAGCACCGATATTCCCATGGACTTGAGCGTATCCGGCCACATCGTCAAATACTGTTCGTAGAATACATAAAACACTGAATACGGGAACACATTCACTGTAGTATTCTTTCCTTCCTCTCTAAGATTCTTATTCAAAGTTTCTGTTAGATTGGCAGCCACTTCTCTCGCAGCCCGTAACGCAGAATAATAGTCATGACTACTTTTAAGTACTGTATGATATCCTTGGAAGTATGTGGCTCCTATTTTGCTGTTTGTTTTATTGACTACTTTGTAGTTAACGGCTTGACCGTATGCTGCGTGACCACCTTTGACACATCCAGCGTCAGGTGAAGGGTTATCTTGCAAGAAGAACGGCACATAATGCCTGAAGTCGCTGGCGTTCGGACGTCTTTCTGCACCCTTCAGTGAGATGTTGCAGAATTTACAATCGCCAGAGTCTGTTGAAAAAATTTAGTTTAGATTTCAACGGCTATCTAGATGTAAGAGAATGAATTTCATAAACAAGGAAACACCTTAAAACATATAGTTTTCTATATGTTTTAAGGTGTCTCTTTAGACCCTCCTCCATTCTTAGGCGTCGTCCTAATTGGGAGCGATCGTACGATGGCGCGATGCGTTTTTCATCTCACGATCAAAGTGGTCGTACGATGACCTAACAGGTGTCCTAATAGATCGCGCGATGTCTATCGTGCGATGCCGTCGCTCGATGGCTGGCGTCGCGCTTATGCCACTTTAACGATGGCTCTTTATAGAGATAACAGCACAGTTTTTGCTGTCGGGCAATCTTGCTTTAAAAATTGCAAATGACATTGAAAAAAGGAAACATAGACAACATAAAATACTTTATAGATCCAGGAATCTGCGCGGTGAATTTTTCAACCTTTATTTTGAGTAGCGAGTACCTACTGTGTGTCACTGGTGTTGGCCCTTGCCCCTTTCGTCCCGCGCCCCTCGCGCGTCGACGCATCGCGTATGTAACCAATTAGGACACTCGAAAGAGATCTGTTGCTTTGATTACATGGTCGCACGATCAAACGCATCGTACGATCGTTATTAAGCATTTCATGTGCTCGCACGATTACTTGCGAGGTTCAAATAGGACACTCTCATGAAATCTGTATGTTTGAACTCATCGCACGACGAGAACGCATCGTGTCATCGTACGATCGCTGTCAATTAGGACGACGCCTTAGTCTCTATAGAGAATAGGTAATGCAGTGCCCATTTTGAACTTAATGCTGTCTTACCTATGTATCTACATAGGAGACATTGTTATTGCTACAAATTAAGTACAAATTTTGTGAAACTGATGAAT
Source organism: Spilosoma lubricipeda (assembly GCA_905220595.1). Taxonomy (NCBI): domain Eukaryota; kingdom Metazoa; phylum Arthropoda; class Insecta; order Lepidoptera; family Erebidae; genus Spilosoma; species Spilosoma lubricipeda. Next base: position 3,883,518 of record HG992287.1, on the reverse strand, counting down.
TTATTTATTTCATTGAACACGAAATTCTGAGATTTCGTAAATCTATTTCTTAGAACTACTGGTTCGAATTAAAAAAAACATTAATTTTGAACAGATCATTTATCAAGGAAAGCTATTTATTCTATTTAAAAATTCATTTCTTTTGAGAAGAAAACACCCAAACTCCGAAACAAATATTTGCAGATATACTATACTCACCCTCGCTGGGGCAGAAGCTAGAGTTAGACGGGAAGTATTTACAGCACGAACTGGACAGAGAACTCCAGTCAAAGAAGTCGTCCAGCCAAGAGTTGGGCGGCTGCGCTATGTACGTCTCGTTCTGATTGAGGTACGCTGTGTGAAACAATTATATTTTCAGTGAAAATAAACGCATATAAATCTACTAAGCTAATTACTAGATAAAACTTTCAACAAACTGTTTGAATAAGAATAGTGAATCGGAATTTTTGTACCAGAGATTAGCCGGAACAAACAGACAGACAGACAGACAGACAAAAATTTTAAAAATTAACATTTTCATTTAGTAAAAAGCGGTTATTTTAAAATTAAAAACACTCTCCAATTTTATTTATTTGTATAGAAGTATTCTTACCACCATAGAGCTGCATAGACACACTGTCAGGTCGACAGTATCTCGAACCACATATCATATTCTGAGTTGCTCTGTCCGAGTAGTCGAGACCATCGGTGACCACGAAGAAGACAGGAGGACCGATGTTGAGATAACGGTTCAAGAATTGGAAGTACTTCAGTTGGAAACTGTCTTGAGGCATCGACAGCTCCTGATCGAGACCTATTTCTATGTGTGGGGCGACCTAGGAAATATTAATTAACAATAAAACATAAGATGAAAACATACGTGTGAATGGACCTAAAAATATATCTATAATAAGACATGACAAAATGACTATCAATATGATGACTGATATGAAACATGGAGTTACATCGCCCCTAATCATCTCTTAGTTTGTAGTAGGAACTCATTAAGGGAACAACTAACGGTTTTTCAAGGTAGTATAGCCATGCTGATTTCAGCACGATTGTGCCGGCTCGACCATTAGGACGGATTAGATCTACGTAAAATGACCGTAACAGTGCTGTCGTGTTCCGTTGATGAGTGCGAGACTGGAGGCCCAATGATTCAGAAGCATCACTAGGCAGCCACGGTGTGGGTCACCATGCTGCGTTGTTGCATTGTCTGCATTCGCATTGAGTATGGTGACCTGGACTCTTGGATTCTGCTTATACTTTCCATCAGGCAGAGTAGAAAGAGAGATACATAACAAAACGCAAAATAAAAGCAATACAAAGAGATGGATTGTACAATTTGACAAAAAGCACTGTCCATACTACTCCAATCCGTGTGCCCAGGATGCTATAATCTTTATATATATATAATTCTTCTGTGAGTGTGTATGTCACTGAACTACTCTCAAACGATTGGACCGATTTTGATGAAATTTTTTGTGTGTGTTCAAGGGGATCTAGGAATGGTTTAGATTCACAATTTTGTCCGCTGGACAATGTTTTTTTAATTAATTTTTAATTTATTAGTAATTATGGCAAAACGACATTTGCCGGGACAGCTAGTATGACTATATTTCCTTTACCAGGAAAGGCTTTTGTCTAGCAGTGAACTGTTTGTAATATCATTAATGATATACGATATTGAAAAAGGGAGCAGAAAAGCTGTCTCTTTCAGCTGTCAATACTTACAGCTACGGACGAACAAAGCCAGGCGAAGAATATGATCATAACTGCGGCACGAACTTCCCGCTTCATCACGAAAGGAGCGTACACATGTTTGAACACGTTGTATAGACCTCCCTCTCCGATTTCTGTGCTTGTTTCAGCTTTAGTGCCTTGTACACAGCAGAACACGTCGAACCTGTGAAGAAAGATAAAGTAAGTAAATAAAAATGTCATAAAAGTATGGTTTTACTAAAGATATCACGAACAGTGTCGATGGCGAGCAGCGCCACGAAGCACGTGACCTGCAGCAGGAAGTCCACGAGCAGCGCGGCGCCCGCGTACAGCGCGAAGGCGCGCACGGCCGGCATGTCGCTCAGCGCGCCCAGGAAGTGCTGTGCTGTACTGAAGGTACTACACTGTACTGACCTGTTCGCGTTCTGGCGGTGCGTGTCGATGGCGAGCAGCGCCACGAAGCACGTGACCTGCAGCAGGAAGTCCACGAGCAGCGCGGCGCCCGCGTACAGCGCGAAGGCGCGCACGGCCGGCATGTCGCTCAGCGCGCCCAGGAAGTGCTGTGCTGTACTGAAGGTACTACACTGTACTGACCTGTTCGCGTTCTGGCGGTGCGTGTCGATGGCGAGCAGCGCCACGAAGCACGTGACCTGCAGCAGGAAGTCCACGAGCAGCGCGGCGCCCGCGTACAGCGCGAAGGCGCGCACGGCCGGCATGTCGCTCAGCGCGCCCAGGAAGTGCTGTGCTGTACTGAAGGTACTACACTGTACTGACCTGTTCGCGTTCTGGCGGTGCGTGTCGATGGCGAGCAGCGCCACGAAGCACGTGACCTGCAGCAGGAAGTCCACGAGCAGCGCGGCGCCCGCGTACAGCGCGAAGGCGCGCACGGCCGGCATGTCGCTCAGCGCGCCCAGGAAGTGCTGTGCTGTACTGAAGGTACTACACTGTACTGACCTGTTCGCGTTCTGGCGGTGCGTGTCGATGGCGAGCAGCGCCACGAAGCACGTGACCTGCAGCAGGAAGTCCACGAGCAGCGCGGCGCCCGCGTACAGCGCGAAGGCGCGCACGGCCGGCATGTCGCTCAGCGCGCCCAGGAAGTGCTGTGCTGTACTGAAGGTACTACACTGTACTGACCTGTTCGCGTTCTGGCGGTGCGTGTCGATGGCGAGCAGCGCCACGAAGCACGTGACCTGCAGCAGGAAGTCCACGAGCAGCGCGGCGCCCGCGTACAGCGCGAAGGCGCGCACGGCCGGCATGTCGCTCAGCGCGCCCAGGAAGAAGCACACCGACTCCGACGCCGACGTCAGGAACATCGACGGACCCACTTGCCCGAGCCTGTCAATACACAGGCTTTGTTAATAAACTGTGTGCATGCAATCTATCTGAATGTTTAAACGCAGTGGGAGCGGCGTGGGGGCTGATGCGGTTGCGGCAAGGGCGAAAACGCATATGAATACCCGCATAACATTTTTATGTCTGAATATGAAAGACGATGATTACAAAGCATGATTTGCACCGAACTTTTACCGATTTACTTCTTTTTTTTTATGATCAAGCTACCAAAATAACTCAACTCTACCTGATGGAAAGCATAAGCACAATCCAAAAGTGGTGGTCACCATCCTAAATATGAACGTGGACAGAGCAGCATAGTGACCCCACTATGGCGGCCTAGTGAGATGCTTTTTCACGCCCCGCTTAAAGGACCCGGGCTCATAATGAGATGGAAACACTGCTATCATAGCACACAGCTATCCTTATCGCACTTACGACTGTAAGGCCCGTATTTTAAAATGCGTCTCAGTCGTGAATCTAGTTTTAAAACTAGTTTTAAGAAGAGATTTTATTATTGAACGTATCTTGAGTCAAGATTCACTGATCGTTACTCAAGTGAGTAACGATCAATGAACAGCATACTTTAGAACGATACTTATGTCAAAATCTCCTCTCAAGAATAGATTTTGACAGATGTGATCTCTGTTCACCTGAGACAAGCTCAATCTAGTCTCAAGTGGTAATTTGTAAGGGCTTTTAGGGGAAATAAATGTATCTTATGATGGTTTTTCTGAATAACAACGAAAGATTCACTTTACCTTGCTTTATTTACGAATCTTTACAATGAAATTATATATCATACACATTTCAATTCACTTTAATAATTATTATTAAATTGAAATTCCACTCCCTTAAAACACACATTTAACCACTTGTTTTAATTAATATCACCCACAACCTTTTGGTTTATGATAAAAATAAATATCATTATTTTCTCTAAACAATTAAAACATAGTTTGACAATTCAACTTGACAAGTATTGATAACAATCTGAACGTTCCGTTATAGGTAATATCTCGCCCTTTGGTTTAAATATTTATAATATTTATTTTAGGGCGAGTTGCTTCTTATTATTATGTTTACGTTGATACACTAGTCATTAGTGTGTTATACATAAACTAATAACAATTATAAATAAATTATGTTTGTTAAATATATTTTCTTTAAATTAATTTGTTGCGTGATACGGAACAATAATTTCGATAATACAGAAACGAAATTGAGAACAGACTGTTGAGTTGAGTTTGGTTACTGAGACTAGTTTTAATGAGTAGAACTCAAAACGCATTCTATAATAAGAGCGACGCTTGAGATTTGATTGGAACTTAAAACTAGTTTCAGCTGATCAGAGATCAACCGATACTTGAGACGCCTTTTAAAATACGGGCCTAAGACTTTATTATCGCACTTATTTACAAACTTCATTAACGTCTCGGAACAGTTTATAACTTTTCACGATTTCAGCTTGCCTAAAGAAACTTCTCAAAATTTGTCATCAGCTCTTCCGTCTATTTGTCAGACAGCTTGTAACACGACTTTGATTAAGAAATGTATGAATGAAATACTAGCAGTAGTAGTAAAAACATAGAACCATTATAAATATATTTACTTTTATAGCCATTCGGATAAGCAATTTTGGCAATCTATGTATGTTGGTATGTTTCACCATAGCGACTAAACTATTTAATGCAGTGTCAATAGATTCATAATAATGGCTTAAATACGCTATATAAATTTATCAAAACTTTATAAGTAGTCTGCTTATATTTTTTAAAAGTTTTTCTTGTTATGAACAGATTTTAGCGATTTCATTATACACACGTAAAATTTTCACAAAAATAAAACCTACTTCAAGGTTCGACTCGATTTCTCTTGGATGCCATCATCAGATATTAATGTGCTTATCACGGTACTATTGTTGGGACATCTCCTTTCCATTAAAAAAAGAATCATTAAAATCGGTTCATATAATATATAAATAAAAATGAATACTTACGTTCTCCCAATATGTTCAGCGACAGTTTCATTCGGTCTCCTGCCTTCTCTTTGGTTAGTCTGAACCAGAATGAATATGTTGTCGACTCCGACCGCAAGTACCAAGAACGGAATGACTTCAATGATGATCAAAGTGGCAGAAACTCCCGCGAAACCAAAGATACCCACGGAACATACCACTGATGCTAATACGATGAATACACCTGAAAGCAAGACACACTCGCTTAGTTTTGGAGGAAATAAACTTACAACAATGATGTAGAAACATCTCAATAGTATTAATGTCGTGTGTCGTCATACTGAACTGTGCATTGTCTGCAATCGCAATGGTTACGATAACCATTACTTTTGGATCCTGCTCATGTTTTCCATCAGGCAGAGTAGAGACACTTGGCAGGTTCATTTATAACAAAAATTCTATCGATATTGAATAGTTAACAAGATTCGATAGTCAAGATAACGTAATAACAGTCTCTTTAATGTGTAACTTTTTTGCTATAGCATTTCTGTTACTTGAGAATAAAAAGGGACGAAAATGTGTAACAGAAAGCTCAAGAAGCGCGTGCTATTTGATTTGACTAACGAAATGCTAGAATTAGCTGAGAATTATCTGATTCACATTTTGATATTCTACTGCTATAAGACTCACTCGTTTTACTTTGTTATTTGTTTTTTTTTTACAATATTTGAAGTAAGTATAAATTTATAACTGTACTGAATAAACATTTAAGACAAGAATCAGACGGAAGTAGTTATTAGCAAAAATTAAGGAAATTAATTTCGTATCGCCGTCCATTGGGCCAAAACAATCAAACACCATTTGGTAACAATGAAAACATTAGCAGTACTGACTCACCTCCAAGTCCCAAGGTGACTTTACTGTCGATGAGTAGGCGAGAGAAGCTGGTGAACCTGCCCAGAGATATCGCGATGTACGCAAACATGATGAAGTAGGAGACGAGGATGGTGGACACGTCGGACTGAGACTCCCGGTCCAGCTCGTCCTCGATGGACCGCTCCGAGGTGTACGCTATATCCATATACGGAGGCATTTGGGTCTCTGTGTAGTTCTTCATGAAGGTTATGAACTCTTTCTCCCATTTCAACATAGGGCCCAGCTGGAAATTTATTAAATATATTGTGCTGTACCGATTAATTTTGCATTCATTAAAGGCAATTGTAGTCGCTTTTGGTTCTTTTACACTTAGATCTTTCGAAGTACTCAAAAGATTTTAATACGGTTTTTTAATAATAGATAGTGTAATGTATTTGTATATATTATATTTGTGAAATTGAAAATGAGAAATTAACTAGTTATTAAATTTTATTATAAGTTAATAGTCGTAGTTGTTTTAACCTTCGAATTCAGTTCACCCTCAGGGTTGCGGAGGTCCGATGCTAATCGCTCCGTGTAAAAAAACTGATATTCAGGTAAAACCGGTTGAACTAGTAGCCGACCCCAAATCTTGGGCATAATAAAGGCTAGGAAGATGGAATATGATAAGTAAATAGTTAGTGAAATAAAATATCTTCACATTCTACGTTCACGCAAAAAGCTAGTAGCTCTACTACACTATATTATAACAATTATTATTTTAATGTAATACTAATACTAGCTACTAATAGTCTTTAAATTTTTTTCGGATTTTCTGTACTATAACAAGCTTTTATTACAGACTAGCTGAACCCCGCGGTGTTACCCGCGGTTATTGTTGTACCGCGAGTAACGCCGCGCGACAAAGTTAGTCTAAAAAAAGTAGCCTAAGTTACTCCCCGGATCATCAGCTACCTGCCAGTGAAAGTCCCGTCAAAATCCGTCCAGCCGTTCCAGAAATTACCCGGAACAAACAGACAGACAGACAGACAGACAAAAATTTTTTTAACTACATTTTTGGTATATGTATCGTGTATACATACATATGCATTTAGTAAAAAACCGTTATTTTAATATTACAAACAGACACTCCAATTTTATTTATTTGTATAGATATAAACCTTCCTCTTGAATCACTATCTCTAGCTAAAAACTGCATGAAATTTCGTCAACTAGTTAAAGATCTAAGCGAACAGAATGCGGGAGCGACTTCATTTTGTACTATGTAATAAAGATGGAATAGAAATGCAGTAGGTTGAAGATACCTACCTGGTTCTTGTCGTTCTTATTGTTGACGAGGAAGGTGAGAATGAGAGCATTAGCTTCATAGTAGCGAGCGGTCTTGCTAAGTGGTTCGCCCGGCGCAAGGAAACCGCCCAGAGCGACTGCTGGCAACACTGGCCCCTTATAGTTCGACAGACACTCCTCTAGGAATGGGTTCCTGATGGATAAACAATTAAACTGTTACTTTACATATTTATTACGATCATCTAATCATAATAAATGTGGAGATGACAGCTTAGTCAAATTATTTACTTTCTATCATCTGTCAAAACGATAACTTTGTATGAAAACGTACTGAATATAAAGTTGTGACGTCACTACTAATACTACTACTCAATTCAGCAATATATTATTTCAATGTTAATTTGATTAAAACTTTTAATGAAATGAAAAATGAAATGCTGTAATAATTATATTTTCCGAGATGTTTTTTAATATTGGTTTTAATGAAGGAGACATCGGTATTTATTTACGATACAGTCATGTACCTTATTACGTACGTATACGTACCATGTAACTCGTCTGACAATCTTGCGTGGCAAATGTTCGTAGAAAACTATTTAAAAGCGACAAAACAGTTAACCATTATCAGAGTTGTTTGATCGGAACATCTAGTGAATATATGGATATAAGAATATGCATATTTTTTTAGCCACACAGATAAAAATAAAAGTTTTTTTTAACATTTGGTCCGACCCGGGAATCGAACTCGAGACGTCATTCACGGCAGTCGCGTACGCTACCACTGTGAGGAAGTCAAACACATATACGTATACGAATATAAACTTGAATGTTTCTGTAAATAGTGTATACTTACTTGGAGCAAGTGAGGATAGTGTCGAGGTAGCTGTTCCCGTCCGTGTCGAAGTTGTCCACGTCGTTCTGGAACCAGCCCCACACAGTCATGACGGCGCACTGGTCGGGCGTGACGGGACCACTGAACGGAGACGACAGAGGAGCGAAGCAGATGTCCTCGATACCCGTCTCGTTGCCCAGAGCTGGGATAATTAGTATATGTTTTTTTATTATTTATCTGAACAGATAACATGAAGCTAAATAGGTTGAACTATCTCGACGATAGTTGGAATTGCAAAAATATTTTTGAGTAGAACATGAAAGAAATAAAAGTATAGATGACAGAGAAGAAAGAACAGAAGAGACCATAGAGATAGATTAAGAAGATTATGGGCTACTAGTCGACCCACGCAACATTGTTTGCGTCTCCTATTGCCCGTAGCGTGATAATTTTCCCCCGTTTTTGTAAAATTCATCATTGGTGCTCAGATCCTATAGGTCTTACCGTGATGATATATAGCCTATAGCCTTTCTGGATGAATGGGCTATCTAACATTGAAATAATTTTTCAAGTCGGACCGGTAGTTCCTGAGATTAGCGCGTTCAAACAAACAAACTCTTCAGCTTTATATATTAGTACAGATTTGACCAAGATAGGCTACAATGATAGGATCAATGAAAAATAATGAAAAAAAAAAACGGGGAAACTCATTCCCTTTGAGGTACAAAGAAGACAAACGGTCAGCTAGTAAGCTAATGATGTATGGAAAATCGTGAGAAGACTCGAAGACTTTAAATACTTGATATTGGCAGAAATAGCTGATCCGGCTGATTGCCATCTCATCAAGGAAGAAAAACTAAGTACGTACCTGGTTCATACTTTTGTAGCATGATTAGAACCAGGTACGTACTTAGTTTTTCTCTTCATTAGGAAACACTAAATGCAATCAAACACAGCTCCGAATAGTATTCAGGTATCACTTTAAGATTAGCTAATTCAATATTATAACTTACCCAATATTTTATTTTGAAGATCGAGGACGTCCAACATGAAGTTGGAATTGAACACGGGACCGAACGTAACGTTCCCGGATGGCGTTTGATGTTCGATCGGGGGCAGGTCCTTAGAGGTGATGATCAACATCTCAGTTCTGCGGACAAATAAGTACACATATTAGACCAGAATTATTAAAAAAACCTCTACTCTATGAATGGAAAGATATTTTAATCGGAAAAAAATAAAAAAATCATTTTTACAATTTCATTTCCTTGTTTAATATGTACTATAAGGACTTGTTGACGGAATCGTCAGAATAACACTTTAAAAGTGTCTTTATTACGTTAGTATTGTATTAGTTTTAGGTTCGATTCCCGGGGCGGACCAAATGTATGTATGATCTGCAAATATTTGTTTCGGAGTTAGGGTGTTTTCTATGTGGAATATATTTGTACTAGCCGACCCACGCATTCTTGTTTGCGTCTCCTATTGCCCGTAGCGTGATAATTTTCCCCCGTTTTCGAAACGTTTTTCATTGGTGCTCCACTCCTATTGGTCCGAGCGTAATGATATATAGCCTATAGCCTTCCTCGATAAATGCACTATCCAACACTAAAATATTTTTTCGAATCGGACCAGCGGTTCTTGAGATTAGCATGTTCAAACAAACAAACAAACTCTTCAGCTTTATATATTAGTAGTATTGAAGTATACATTTACAAAAAAAAGTATTTGAGTATTCTATCAGTCAATCTAGCTGTCTTAGTAAAAGTTCTGCATAGTTTAAAGCCAGATAACGTAGTGTGTGAAATCTCCTAAATATTTATTTATTTATCTGCATTCATAACCTGTTTATGATATAAGATTTAATGCGGGAGGGTGACGCTTCGGCATAAATGGGCTTCACAGAAAACCGGTGTGAAACAGCACCTGCGCTGTGTTTCACCGAGTGAGAGAGGATACCGGAGGGCTCCCAACCCCCCTCCCCAAAGGCTCTTGATCAAAGACTTGTGATGCCTCTGGTATTACGGGTGTCCATGGGCGGCGGTAATCGCATACCATCAAGCGATACGTATACTCGTCTGCCCCCTATTCCATAAAAAAACACATGTAGTATCTATACTTTACCTGTAGAATGGGTCGAAGTGCGAGTCAAAATAATTTCTTTCAACTCTGGACCGCGAGTTGGGGGCTGCCCACAGCTCTACAGGGTTCGTCGTCACTTGCATGTACTTGATACCATGTCCCAGGCCTACCACTATACAGAGACCTGTGAACAAACATTAATTTTATATAATTAGATACAGATATAATTAAAGTGTACGATTGTACACTTGCAGATGTTGTGGAATGCGTTCAGTTATAGTTTTTAATGTCATTAGTTATACACAAACTTTTCAGTCCTCTAATGTTAGTTATGTGCTGTCGTTAAATGTACATTGCACACACTCGTTGTAGTGTATGTGTCTAATTTCACTTAATAATGCATTCATTCATTCACTCACTCATTGTACTATCTGTGAATGAATGAGAAGGAAGCATTATGTCATATCTAGTGCTCGTGCGGTCGTGACACAGTTCAGTCAACTGTGAGCGACGAAGGTGAGCGGGCCCGTGCATCTTAGAGCCGACAATGTATATGGATATACTACACTCGTTACCTAATACCTATTATATACACGTTAATAATCTAAATATACATCGGAATCTCGGAAACAGCTCCGACGATTTTTATGAAATTTAGTATGCACAAGGGTATTTCGGAGGCGATAAACCGATCTAGCTAGGATTAACTTTTTAGAAAATTTACCAAGAAGAATACCGATCAAAGCTCAATCATCCGCTTTGATCGGTATGTTTTATTTAAATGTATGTACAGATACTATTACGGCGGTTAAACTTTAAACCTTGTACTTGTATTTAAATAATAGTTTTCGTAGGTGGAGGCAGAACTATTCAGGTTTATTTAAGCATGTGGTATATTTAAAGTTATTAAATTAATATCTATATTTATTTCATAATATACAGAACTCTCAAAATACTGTTGAATTTTACTTAAACTTTTTGTTTCATAGTACATAGTAAGTATTTCTTTGTAAGAGATTTCCATAGTGCTACCACTAAATGCCCTGTTTTATATTTTACTCTTCGCTATTATTGTTTACTTAATAAAGAACACTCTTTGTGCTGCCTTGTGCAATTGGTATATCAGAAAGTAATAATTAAATCATTGGTAAAAAAAACACGAGTTTAGCGCATGAGTACGTTTACGCCCGTGCCTCAGTACGCCGCGTTTCCCGGTTGTCATGAACATCTATGGCAATCGTTACTGGTAAATCAGTACCCTCAAATATACTGACAAAATTTTCAAGCTTCGATTTCAATTCGTACTATAAAATTACTACTTTAAATGTATTTACTTACTCTCTCGTACTTACCAATAAACAATACGAGCCAAGGTCTAGAAGCCATGTTGTACCCCCACCACTGGAAGAAATCCTCCATCCTTGTTTCAGTTTCGGCTCCCAACTTCTCCAAGAACGTAGCTTCACCAACGCCATCTGGTTGATCGATCGTCCAGCCAGCGGAGTTCGGGTTTGTTGCCATTTCTTGATTATTTTCCGACGCCACACCTATTTGTAGTAAAAATATTAAAACACCGCCATTTTAAGAAAATAAAAAGAAAATTTAAGTCCATGCAGTTGTGTCAACTTTGTGAACTTAATATGAAACTTTAACCCCAGGGTATCAGTTACCCCAATCTATCCCTAAATCATGAATGTTTGTGGACAAATGATAAATGCTTACCCAAATAGAAATTAACTTAGCAATTACATGTGTATAAATGTAAATTTTTTTATAGCAAATTATATAGCATATGTCAAGGTTCTAGATTAAACTATTCGGTAACTTAGAAAGTCAACATTTAACTGTATTTACTAAGAATAAAGCTAAGCATCAAAAGGAAAATCTTTTCGTTGTCGATTAACAATAAAAATTAAAAGCTCGATAGCTATTTATAAAAAAAGATTCACTCAACAAATGCGGCAAAAATAAAGACTATTATGTCTACGCCATTATGAACAATTTTTTTTAAGCTTTTGTATATCAAAGAACATTTAATCACTGATACATAACATCTATGCAAAGAATCATTACAAACATAAATTTACAAATGTTATGATTTTAACAAATACATGAAATTATGGGATTATAACAAAAACATAGACATACAAAACCTCTACCAAAGATTCTGTTATACAAATAAAAATCAAACACAAGACTTTACAAGACTTTACAAGACGTAAAAAAGCCATCGTCACTAATCTATGACACCCGCCTTTAACCAACAACTTGTCGTTTCCTACGAATGTATTGATAATTGCTAATTTCTTACCACTTCTGATGGACTATATTTTTTAAGACATTAAGGTGAGATAACCACAAGAATTATTTCCAGAAGTGCGTCGTTCGTGCCATATAACATAGATGCATTTTGAATGTATTAATTAACGTTATAAAATTTACACATATTATTTATAAATAAAAAAATATTAGTAATTAGCAATGTAGACCACATTTTTGGAATTTACATAAGTTTTTTCACTTTAATGATAAAATTAACATGACTTCCAATTTTTTCCATTTTTTTTTTTAGTTAAGTTTTCATTGAAATATTTATATTATTTTCACCTGACCTGCATTCAAAAATTCATTTTTTTTTAAAAGTACAAGACCTTATAAATATGTACATATTGATGCAGCATAATTGTGTACCAATCGCATGATGTAAAATTGCGCATAAATAAAAAAAAATGACACGTTTTAAATTAACGTTTTTTAACATCATTTAAAGCTTAACATGCAGCACATAAAACAAATATGGCGTTCACGGTCACATGGATGATGTCGCATTGTAACGTGCAAGTTACCTGCTAGTGCTTATAAACATATAAACAAATAGTGCTCGGTATAGTTGTACGTACTAGCGCGGTGGGAGTGCAGTGGGCTGGTCTCTGGGCCTCCGCCCCGCCTCGCAGCCGCTCCTCGCGCCCAGCCCTCTGTCCCAACACCATTGTTAGCACCCGTATCTCTACCTTACACACTACTCTCACACTCTCTATATAAACGATGCACTGTCCTAATAAACGCATATCCTTTAAAACTATAGAAACGTCCCAATTAAAATATAAATACTATAAAAACAATATCAGCAGAAAGTATTTAGTTATTCAAACATGGTTGAAGTGTGTTTCGTAATGTTAATCTTAATTTTTAGCCGATGTAATGTTTAATATTAAATCAATTACATTTCTTTGTTGGTTCTGGTGCATCTCGAAAAGACAACTGATTATTGTATGAAGAGTGATTTGAATTGCTTTTTTTTTGTAAAATACATTCACATGACGTATCATATGTATTTTTTAAGGAAGCACATGTCGTGGTTACATGAAGGTTAAGTATTAACTTGTACTCTGTGAACCGAACTAAATAATTTTATTTTGACTTAGCAGTAGGTAATAATACTTATTTCAAAATTAATACATGTTATTATTACGCGTATTTTCTTAAGTAAATAACTGAAGGGTATGCGTTTATTTGAAACATGATATATGTATTCACATAATACATGCCAATTTAGTATTACATTTATATGTATTTTTACATATGAATATTATTATAAAACGAATTTATTTACAAAGGATATTTTAATTATATTATGATAGCGACGGGGAAGTTTTTCTAACGCAAATGTACCAAGATTTCTGTCATTGTCTGATTTCTGAATTCAAGTGAGGAAGCAACTCGAAGATACCAGTCTTATATACGTTTGTTTCGTCATTGAAGATTATGTTAGGACCCCTGTCATATAAACTAATCAGTACAATAACAGCAAAGGAGAAATATTCCGAACAAGTATTGTATGAATGTATTACTAATAACATGTTTAAGATTATATGCATTTACGAGCGTATATTATTTAGAAATCGTAACATTCTATTCACCACTATCACAAGCATTTAATAAGAAACGCGAAAGGCTTCATAAAACTTTATTATGTTGTGTTAATGAAAAATTCTTGATATTAAAGCGAAATATTGTGTAGTAACAAATCTAGTAAGGTTGATTTTTAAACATTTAAAGACGATGAGACGAATGATTTTACCGGGTCAGTATCATCATCATTAGGCCATTGTAGTAAATTGCTGGATATAAACCACAGAGCCCGGACTGCGACTATGGGTCTGTCGGGACGGTATGGGTCCTCCCTGCAGAATTAGTGAGAGAAGCGGTTTGGGCTAAGGCAACCTCACACCCTTTTTTATATTTAGCTTGCCAAACTGATTTTACTCTAACTGATGGAAAGTATGAGTAGGATCCAAAGAATTCCATAACACGCGGTTTCTATAAGGACATGGAATCACTTCGATTGAGCCTATCCCCTGTCTCATTGACAAATTATTTATATTGATTTAGGGACTCACATGACAAACAAGAGCTATTAAAACCTCTAAATAATATTTTGTGATAAGGAGTTTCGAAAAAATCATAATAATAACATAAAGTGTAAACTAAATGTTAATGTATTATACATTTAATACATAAATATTTTACGTAGTATGTTTTACGTACAACATGAGTCAAATACTTTAATCAAAGACATTGATCGCTACGTTTTATGGGCGAGGCAATTTTGACCAAGGGTATTGCCATCATAAGCGTTACTACCTAAATCTTTTACAGATTAAGATTGTTAGAAAATTAAATCATATTTTGATGATCAGAAGAATTAAAATAGTTTGACTGTTGTGCTTGTGATAGTAGGGCGATTTTTCTAATAGATATTTTTCCCTTTTGTTAAATGTGAACGTCAAGAATTAACTGACAAGTCTCAGGTTTGTTACTTGAACTAGTACAGTATGTCTGTATAGTAATAGATTGTGTGATTGTTTTTTTATATATATGCCTACCAAAGCGACTCTACTCTGCCTGATAGAAAGCATGAGCAGAATCCAAGAGTAGTGGTCACTATACTCATTGGGAATGCAGATAATATGCATAATAATGCAGGAATACAAGAGTACAGCATGGTGACCCACACTATGGCAGCTATCTTTCTCTTAGGAGACTAAATTTGCATACCTACAGTTGTTTACCGCCAAATCACCTCAAAAGAATAAATTTACATACCACAAGTCTTCTAAAAAACAAACTTAACAATTGTAAAGTTACTTCACTACAGATTCATTTTTAGTTTTTCTACTCGCTTTGTCTGCTGTTGAAATAGTACTTTTTTTGTAGTACTTAAAAATAAATAGAACAAAAAACAAAATTTGTTAAAATAATAAAAACAAGTTTGTTTCAAAAATGTGCGTCTTCCGTATAGCGATATATTTAAGTCTTGTAATAAACTAAATTACGTATTGAAATTTATTATCCATTTGTAGATGTTCCAATTGGCAAGGTATTGATCGGTACTGATGGCCAATACTTAACTTTTGGACTACAGTTAATGAATCATAATATGTAATTATTAAAATAAATTATACCTTCTTCGATAATATAATTTATCCCAATTCAATAAACAATAATATTTATTATTATGAATAGATAGTAATTAATACATATCGTGTGATTTATAAAGCAATGTCCATGAGTATCTGTGTGCGGTGTCATTGTAGTGTGTTAATTGATGAATGAGCTGTGATTGTTTGTTGTTCACAATCTGTTTATGTCCAACAGTTGTTTTATTTAGTTACCATATATACTCAATACAAATATATTAAATTGGATTATCTATTTGTATTATTTAAATAACCGCTTTTTAATAAATGCATATGTATACACGGAACATAATTATTATCAAATATATATTTTTTTACAATTTTTGTCTGTCTGTTTGTACCGGGTTATCTCTGGAACGGATGGACCAATTTTGAGAGGATTTTCACTGGCAGATAGCTGATGATATAAGGAGTAACTTGGGCTTTTTTTAACGCCCCGCAGCGTTACCCGCTGTACGACAATAACCGTGGGTAACACCGCGGGGTTCCGCTAGTATTAAATAACAAGAGTCGATAGAAGAAAAAGAAGAATTAAAATCACGTACCGACAGTGTTCTCCTGTTGGTTACAGCAGAAGACTCCGCTGAGGAAGAGAGTGGAGAAAATGACGAAGACAATGGCCATGATGACGGCGTACCCGTCAGCTCCGCCGATGCTGAAGGGCTTGGCCGGTGGGGGGCGCGGAGGGGGGGCCGGGCATGACGCGCTGCAGTCCAGGCATGAACAGCCTGGTTGACCCTGAATATAATACTGAGCTTTAGAAATAACACATCATAAATTAAATGTTCTAATTAATAATAACAAAATTCGTCCGTATGGTTACGTAGAAGAACGAAGAACAAACAAGCTGGAGACTCTGGAAAGTGAAAGTTTAGTTTTGTCCAGCTAGTTTGTACGTTAAGAGTACGGAGTATCACCACTACTATTAAAAAAGTATATAATGTATTTATATCAGTTGCCTCTAGAATGGTAGTACGCACAGTAAAAGTTCTCCTTATTTTGGGAATAGATGGCGTTGTGTGTCAGATATCAAAAATATTATAATTACTATCCATCCTACCTATCTGTTTGTTTGTGTGATATCGCTTCAATCTAGGGAAGCATATCTTAATTTATGCTTAATATTATGCTTAATATTATATTTATATTATATTTAATTATGTTCGTAGGTTTAACCATGTCATAAGCCCATTTTAAGGCCAGTGAATTAATATAATAATATGCCCTCTTAATTATAATTTAATCTTTCGGAAAATCGCCATTTAAGCGTTCTTGAGCTTGAGTCTCACGGTTTCTATATAACTAATCGTCAATTTATTATAAGAAACTGAGCTAAAGCCCTTAAGCCTTGTAAGCAAACAGCTCACATACACTCATATTATATATTTAAAAAAAATATTTTACTTTAATTACGAAAATATCTGTACATTTAATACGGGTAGCAAAAACTGCTATATGGAGGAAAAGCGCAAAAAGCTAATAAAAAAATAAAAAAGGAATTTCGACCACTGGGCGAACATTTGTTTTATTAAATACTCATTATGCTTTTTGCTCTAAACAACTGCTATTTAAATTAATAAAAATTCTCAAATATTTATACATGAAGAACATATAACTAAATATACTTGATATTTCTATACAAGATTTAATGTCTGACATTTTCATTAACGCTCTCCTCTCGACTATTATCATAAAAAAGCATTTTAAACAGACAAAAACAAACCGGAGGTCCAATGTTGCAAGGCCTTGTTACTGGATTATACGGCGTCAGACCCTTAGCGGGGTCTGGTTCGGTAGTGTAGTTGACCTGGAAGGGCACCTGGGGGACATTGACGTCACCCATGAACTCGAACCAGCGATACGGAGTACAGTACGCCGAACCATAATTGCCACACATCAAATCCAATGCCACTTGATTGGTTGAAGGGAATTGCACCTGAAAATACAAGGTATAAAGTTTAGATTGCATTGACAACGGTTTTTGAGATGGGTTTGATAAACTAAGGACTTAGAAATCTTTGTTTCTAGATCTTAAATTGTGTAGATGTTTCTATATTAACATATTAGTATAGATCTTAATAGTCATGTGTAAACGTCCAAGTTATATGTATAGATGTAAGAGAAAACCTTCGAGGCTGCCTACATCATGAATTCACATCATTCGCATTAAGAAAATACTGACTCAATTTTCTTTTATAAAAGAGCGTGCAAACGAGCAGACGGATCATTCTCTGGCCAATCAGGTTCCAAGAAATTACTGTCGTCACTATTTTTTTAAAGCGAATGAACTATAGTTTTATAAAATCGAAATCTTACAAGTTTGTTCATTGCTGTTTTAGAACTCAAAGTACAACGCATTATGGTTTAAACACGCGTTTCACAGTTTTAATACTATAGAGTTACATTGTAATTTTATGTCAGAATACAATGACAGTACGTCCTTATCAACTTGTCAATTAAATTTTATATATATGTTTAATATTACTTCTTTTCCAAAACTGTATTGTTATGGAAATAATTGTATTTGAATACAAATAACGTCAGAATAAGAAAGGTCATGGGTTTAACGATAATTATCCAAATTCTAACCTAACGAAAATCATGATTAATGTGTATGATAACCCTGTTTTTGTCGTTTGTTTGTTACACTAATCTGAGCGACAATATATCATTATTTTTTAATTGGATTAGATTAATTATAATTATTCAAGAAGGATATAGAACTTTAGGTACGCTACGATCGATCAATATGAGGGATAAAAAGTTGATTGTATGAATAAATGTGCATTAAGTCCGTTGATGTATAAAAATGCGCAAAGTGTCAACAAATAAAAGTGTTTACTGGTAACTTTTACTATTATCGTATTTGCATAATGAGTGACCGACCTATCGCAGAGCTAATTGGAGTGTATGCGCACGCAACTTCGTTTGCGCCTTATATTGCCCGTAGCGTGAAAATTTCCCCCGTTTTTGAAACATTCTTCATTGTTGCTCAGCTCCTATTAGTAGTAGCGTGATGATATATACCCTATAGCCTTCCTCGATAAATGGACTATCCAACACCGAAAGAATTTTTCAAATCGGACCAGTGGTTCCTGAGATTAGCGTGTTCAAACAAACAAACAAACAAACAAACAAACAAACTCTTCAGCTTTATATATTAGTATAGATTTCTTGTTTGTTTATCATTTAGAATGACGAATGGAAAACATACGATATATTATTAGTTTGACGTAATGAGTGTTCAGAAGAGAATAGGCTTAGCTAATATGTAAATAGAAATCATCATCATCATCATCATCATCGGCCTATCGCAGTCCACTGCTGGACGATCGATCCTCGGCTTCTCGCATCCAGCTCAAATACTTAATAGGAATACCTAAATTTTATTTACTTAACAGCGAGATTATTATGATACTAGCTGAACCCCGCGGTGTTACCCGCGGTTATTGTTGTACCGCGAGTAACGCCGCGCGACAAAGTTAGTCTAAAAAAAGTAGCCTAAGTTACTCCCCGGATCATCAGCTACCTGCCAGTGAAAGTCCCGTCAAAATCGGTCCAGCCATTCCAGAAATTACCCGGAACAAACAGACAGACAGACAGACAAAAAAAAATTAACTACATTTTTGGCATATGTACCGTGTATACATACATACGCATTTAGTAAAAAGCGGTTATTTTAATATTACAAACAGACACTCCAATTTTATTTATTTGTATAGATGTATAGATGTATAGATTAGGGCAAACGGCAGGCGCCACAACTGATGGTGGATTCTTATCGCCAGTCGCTCATTTTTCACAATTGCGTAGACGCTGGTGGGGAATTTGGAAATATTTAGCCTCATTTGCTAGGTGAAAGCAACGAAAAAATTGCTTAACACTGATCTGTTGTGAGGCTGTTGAGCCAGTTCATTTGTGCCGCACCTAGAGATGGGTAAGCACCCGGGTTAAAACCCAAAGGTGGGTAAAAACCCAGTTTCTACCCAATTTTCACCCATTTAAAACCCATTATGCTGGGTGAAAATAAAAATTATAATCATGCTACTAAAAACAAAATTCTGAACCTAAAATCAGACGGACCTAAAACTAGAGATGCATAAGCACCCAGGTTAATACCCATAGGTGGGTAAAAACCCAGTTATTACTCATTACATTCCACCCAGTGGGTATTTTGGCTGGGTGAAAACTAAATAGGTATATTTTTATTGTTTTTACCCGACTATGGCAAAGCCAAAGGAGGGTTATGATATTGACAGGCTATGTATGTATGTAAGTATGTATATATGGTTAATACCCATAAGTGGGTAAAAACCCAGTTATTACTCATTACATTCCACCCAGTGTGTATTTTGACTGGGTGAAAACTAAATATGTATATTTTTATTGTTTTTACCCGACTATGGCAAAGACAAAGGAGGGTTATGATATTGACAGGCTATGTATGTATGTAAGTATGTATATAGGTATGTTAATCTGTTCCCTCATAGCTCCTTAACTATTTATTAGAACTGGACAAATGAGGTATCGTTAGAAGCGTCTTGATCGTCTGCTGGTTATAGGCTATATGACGTGTCACTAAATCTAATGTGGAACCCTCTAGCCAACATAAAGTACTGTATTAAAAAAAAAATTGGTAAATGTGTCGTGTTTGGTATCATTGGAAAGGGCGTTGCTTGTATATTCCAAAAATACATATATTATATTATTAGCATTTTCTCGTGACTTTGTCCGTATTTATTCGATAATTGTGATATTTCTATGGTATTTAAAATATACTTTGCAAAGAAATTAATATTATAACGGCACCAAAACATTTTAAATGTGCTAACTTGTTTCATACTTTTCAGCGTCCTTTTCTGTCGTAGTTGTGTTTTAGTTTTTACTTTTTTCATTAAAATACTATTAAAAACAATTTAGTTTTGCGGTTGAATATAAGGGTGTGTGCGTTAAATTGTTGAACGTTAATATTTTTACATTATTTGGTCCTACGGAATACTTTGCGTGAGAGATGGTTTTTGGAGTAGTCTACTCCATTAAGCAAAGTCGCTATCCGAATACTTACTGCACCTTGCACATCTGCTGCTGTAGAAAAATGTTTTAGTGCTAGGGGCACTAAAACATTTTTCTACAATAACATACACAATATAAAAAGAAATAGACTTACTACGGAAAGGGCAGCAAAACTTACATATTTAGCTTACAACTGGAATTTGTTGTACATACACAAAGACGATGTAAGTGATAGCATTGACGACTGCATGCCTGATTTTCCGAACAGATATAGAAAACATATCACAACGACCTACCAGCCCTGAACCATCTACATCTGGCATAAACAATTTAGAATTTTTAGATTGTGACAATATTTCCGACTCGACTGAAGATTCTGATTGAATAAAACTTAACTTATCATAATTGTTAATATATTTTAAATTAATAATACCTAAATATATCTGATTTTAAGTTCAGACTTTTATTTTTTATTAGCATGATTATGATTCTCATTTTCAGCCAGTAAAATGGGTGCATATGGGATAAAATCGGGTCAAAACCCAAATCACCCAGTTATAACCCAATTGGGAAGAATGCGTTTTTACCCGTTACCCATCTCTACTTCGAAGTCACCCTTTTGGAGTGGTAGATGTACGATATTGTTCATGTTGTTATGTGCGGTTCTTCCTTCCTGTTCCGAGAGGTCAAAACCTGGAACTCATTACCAGCGCACGTGTTTTCCTCCCATTATGATCCCGGGTCCTTTAAACGAGGCGTTATAACTCATCTCACTAGGCCGCCATAGTGTGGGTAATGATGATGCACTGATCGTCGTAGAGTATCCCCATTACTCAACACTAAAGCTACCCCAAACTCCCCCTCCGTCCCCAAAATGTCGGAAACGCACTTGTGACGCCTCTGGTAAATGGTAATACGGGTGTCTATAGGCGGCGGTAATCGCTTACCATCAGGTGATAAGTCTGCTCGTTTACCTACCAATCTATAAAAAAAAACAAAAAAATAACTACCAGCCCTAAACCATCTACGTCTGGCATTAACAATTTAAATCTTTCAGATTGTGACAATATTTCTGATTCAACTAGAGATTCCAATTAATCTAACTTATCATAATATTTTGCGTTGTGTTTTAGTTCGTCGGATTTTAGGTTCAGAATTTTGATTTTAGTAGCTTGTTTATAATTTTTATTTTCACCCAGCAAAATGGGTGGTAATGGGTTAAAACCGGGTTAAAACCCAAATCACCCAGTTTTAACCCAATTGGGAAGAATGGGTTTTTACCCATTACCCATCTCTAGCCGCACCACAGACAGGAGTTCGTTATCTATATTTCTATTTACTAAAGATATGCTGTTTTTATTTGTGTTATTTGGGGTACTTTACTATTTTTGGATCTGACATGGAATATTTTTCATAATGATACTGAAAAATTTGATACTAATAGAATTAATTATTAGATTCCCTCAACGAAGGTATTTCCCTTAAAGACGAGAGACCTTCGTTGAGTAGTGGACGGCGATAGTTAGAATTAAAGTTCCTATTAAACTAGTAGTTTCAGCCGGACCTGTAGAACTTACGAATGTTAAAATAGCTTTTAAATAATTCAACTAACCTGTGCGCAAGAGTCGAAAGTAGCCTGCATATACTCCATACTGAGAAAATATCTTATGGCAGAAACTTGTTGGTGTGTGGCTGTAACGAAAAAGGAATAAATAAACAATAAATAATAAATAAATATTTCGGACATCTAACACACAACGCCATCTAATCCCAAGCAGAGTTTGTGTTATGGGTACTAGACAACTGATATAAATACATATTTACTTTTTTTTTGTAAATAGATACATATTATACATAGAAAACACCCAAACTCCGAAACAAATATTTGTAGATCATACAAACATTTGGTTCGACCCGGGATTCGAACCCGAGACCTCATGATCAGCAGTCACACGCGCCAACCGCTAGACCAACGAGGCAGTCAATGGTAAAATAATCGTCATATTCATTGCTATATTGAAATTCCGTATACGCAAACGATAAACCAATCCATTACGTCATCAGCCGATAAATAATTTGCCAACTGCCGTCACATTATACTGCATTTTTACTTAGAATTGAAATCTCTATCGAGAATTGTCCATAATCTTCGTATTCATAGCAGGAACTATGCAACATGATTATATTTAATCTCACATTACTTTATATACTTAATGTTTTATTTAATCCTATTTTTGTTGCGTTAAATTAGAATCAAGCTAAAATCAAAACCCTTACATAAGTTGATGCCTATGAAAATGTTATATTTTATACATTCGATGTACGCACAATGTTCAAACGGAATCGTACGTCCTTTAGGCTCATAGCCTCCAGTCTACTAAACCTATCCTCAAATATTATCTTACAACAATAAAATCTCAAAAATTTATCACGGATTGAGTTGAAGTCTTAATACGGTATAAAACCCATTACAAAGATTACAGTTTTCTTCCTCATTTCTCCTCAATAATACAACTAATTGCCACAGTATGGCATGGTACAGATATTCCTACTGATATTATAATGTATGCATATAAACGAAACTTTACAGCAATATTGCTGCAGTCTAAGCTATATTGCTACTATTAATATTTACATTATAACAGAGGCTACTATTTACCGCGACAACCGAAATATGCGAGGGAAGAGTCGTGGGAAAAGTTAGTTAAATATAAAATTACTCACCATTGTAAGGTGCAATAACTGGATCAATATACTCGCTCTGGTTCACCCCGCAGGTCATTCCACAGATGTGTTGTAAGAAGTTCTCCATACAAGAAGGACATCTTCCAAGTATGTTTTCTGCGAACGTTATTTTTTCGCTCATGCTGATCAGCTGATCACCGCTGCAACATGATAAACCACCCTTCGCTATTGCGGGGCAGTATTTTTCTATGATTGTCTGTAACAAAAGAAATAACACTCTTATTTAGTTGTTCTCCAATCGATGAATGTAACTTAGCCCACCGATTTAATGTCCTCATCCTGGACTTAGTTAGGTGGGAGAATTGGACATTCTGTGATTTGGACTTTATGGGACATGGAAACTTTAGAATTTTGATATTTTGGGATATGAACGTTTTGCACTCTCTGGACATTTTTAACTTCAACGAAGAGAAAAAGTTGGAAGGACTGATTGACTATCATAGGACAAATAATAAATGAAAAAAAAACAGAACAAAAAACTGTTTTGTATTTGTAAATGTACATATTTTTTATTGATGATCTATATTCTAGACCAAGTTTAACTCATACTACAAAGTAAGAAGATGTCCGAGTTACAGTTGATAAATAAATACCTGCCCGCCTAAATACATAAAATAAAGCGTCGTATTCAAATGAAAGCAAAATTCTGCAAAATAGCCGAAACTATCGACGCTTGTTTATTTTGCAAAGTTCCCCAAAGAGAATATCTGTAAAATGAAGATTCTCACTAAGTTATATGTGAGTCTGACATTGCGACTGGGAATTCAACGTGCCAGACAACTTAGAAAAGGAATTCGAGTTAAAATTAGACGTACGTGTAAGCAATTTTGACAAGCAACTTTATAAGTATCACGTTGTGCGTGAATATGTTTAGTGTGTTTTGAAATTTTTGAATGATATTAGGTTGTTTAACAAGTAAAATTGTAACAAAAATAAAACCGACTTAAAGGTTTGAATCGATTTCTCTTGGATGCCTTCATCAGATCTTAGTGTCCTGTCCTGTATCATGGTACCACCTTTGGGATATTTCCTTTCCATTAAAAAAAGAATCATGAAAATCGGTTCATAAACGACGAAACTATCCGCGAACAGACATTATAAAAAAAAGAATATATATATACGGTCAAATTGAGAAACCTCCTCCTTTTTTTCATAACGCCCGCACTAGGAATAAGTAAGTGTATCGCGGTGGATTACAAATAATCATAAAAGTCAATTCTCTCTCTCTTTGAAACAATTAGCAATCTGATTTTCGCACAGCCAAATAAAAAAAAATGCCATAAGACGGTAACTGGCAAAAACGTGCCTATAACATTTGAGGGTTGCCTTGGATTTCTTTGCAATCCCGTCAGCAGATCCCGACATGATGTCAGTGGGACAACCTGGGAGCTACACCAAACCCAATGCGAAAAGAATTTTTAATATCGGTTCATAAACGACGAAAATATTGACGTAATACATAAAAAAGACTCCGACGAAATAAGAACTGTCTCCTTTTTTTGAAGTCGGTTAAAAAGTTAGACACTTTTGCAGTCCAGCAGTTCTTATATGCGACACAAAGGCATTTTCAAACTAACCGGTTTGATCGCAAATAAACAGTGAAAGGTATTTTGATCTCATTCGATTTTTTTTCCGGTATTATTATAACCAGTATTCGTAGTAATAGGAAATAGTTTGTTTTTAATGACACCTTTGATAAACCAATTACCTTTAACTTAGTCCACATATTATATAGTTCATATACCTACATGGGGAAGACTTTTTCTACTGTTAAGCAAAACAGAAACCATCATTTACAATATGTCATCCAAGACGAGTTATTGGTCCAACCAAGGATAAAACGAAAACAAAAAACCTTTTCAATGGTTTTTGCGTCAGTCCATACCAATCATAACAATTGAAATTGCAACAACTTAAACGCTAATATCGCTATGACGTCACAACAAATGAGAAACATGGCGTCTAAGGTTTTCTTAAAAATATACGCCCAGTAAATTAAAGTAATAATTATTGGATGTATAATATTTTCTATAAAACTGGTCGTTTCTTAGCAAGTACACACTATTTTCTGTGTAGCCTGACGATTAAAACAAAAAGTAAAACCCGACTGCGTATCTGCCATATTTATTAAATTCATTGAAGAACTGAAAAAATAGAAAGTTTAATTTATTTTTTTACTATGTTTTTTTTTTTAATTTTGATTTACTCAGTGTCACTCTCACGATTAAGACGAATCTATTGACAAGCCGTTTATGTTCAAGGTGGTGCCAAAAAAAACACATACATACACTGGAAAAACGCACCCTCTTTCTTTCGCAATCGGATAATAAATAAAAATATTATTTTATTCTTCACATGTCTTACAGTCATTACTTAATATGTCCGTATAACTTTTTTTCATCGCTTCAATCTACTAGTAACTTGTATCTGTGATTCAAACGGCGGCGGCGTATTAATTAACCGGGAGGTTATCAATTCCTAAACTTGAGATGAATCATTCCACTCTGTAGTAAAATAACATCCGACATTCAGTGACTGATAAATAAACGTTCAGATAACGATGTTAATTATTTTATTATTTATTGGGTTCTGCAAAGTAAACCGACTGACTTTTATAAAAATTATAACGGAGGCTATTAAGTATGTTAATTTTATATTGACAATATTGACATTGGTATAATTTTTTTCTTTAAAAGAAAACTTCCGCTTTAAGAATATAACCTGTATAACCGCAAAAAAATTTACAAACGACCATGTATTGAACATCAAAACACCCAGACTCAGTACAACAATTTATAGATCAAACAAAGTATTGTCCCATTGAATTAGAACGTGTGGCGATCGTTTATACCACTATAAGTGCAACCAGGTGTAAATATCTCGTACATCTAACACACAATGCTATCCAGTCCCAAGCTAAGCAGAGCTTGTGCTATGGGTACTAGACAACTGATACAAATACATTACATACTTTTTTTTGTAAATACATACATATTATACATAGAAAACACCTAAACTCCGAAAGAAATATTTGTAGATCATACAAACATTTGGTCCGACCCGGGAATCGAATCCGAAACCTCAAGATCAGTAGTCGCAAACGCCATCGCGAGACCAACGAGGCAATCAAAGCAGATGTGTGTTGTATGAAATGAAACAGCGAAGTTAATGTGATGTTGTATCATACTTATGGGGGGTTGGATAATATTTCAAAGAAAAAGTTAACTGTCCTTTATCTGTCCGTATAGGCTGACCTGTTTCATTTTTCTGTTGGACCAGGCCTTTGAGTCGGGCTATAAAAAAAACAATCAATTCGTAACTTGTAACTGAGAACAAACATCCTCACTATTAAACATAAATAGCAAACTAAAAATTTGGTTTTCCTTATTCTAAACATGTCACAAGAAACACCAATTAGCAATAAATATAAGGAAATTGACATAGGTACATGCGTTTTCGAATGTCATCATAACTATTCTTATCTATACAAATAAATAAAATTGGAGTGCCTGTTTGTAATATTAAAATAACCACTTTTTACTAAGTACATATGTATGTATACACGGTACATATATCAAAAATGTAGCTAAAAAATTTTTTGTCTGTCTGTCTGTCTGTCTGTCTGTCTGTCGGTCTGTCTGTCTGTCTGTCTGTCTGTTTGTTCCGGGTAATCTCTGGAACGGCTGGACGGATTTTGACGGGACTTTCACTGGCAGGTAGCTGATGATCCAGGGAGTAACTTAGGCTACTTTTTTTAGACTAACTTTGTCCCGCGGCGTTACTCGCGGTACAACATTCACCGCGGGTAACACCGCGGGGTTCAGCTAGTGATATATATAGCGTCCGGAACAGCGTTACCAGACGTTCCGATTTTCGCAGGACTTACCGCTTTTTTAATCAAATTTGTAATTCATATAATTCAATCAAAAAGCAGGACTTTTTTGGGATAACTGGTCGGTCGCCCAAAGTGAAGATAGCAAATAAGAAATGGCACAAGTTCGTTCACGAATTAGGGATGATGTAGCAGGAAAACAAAAATATTGTGAATAACCTTTTTTTGGTCATTTACTCATGTATCGTATACGTTGTTTTGCTTTGTCCCGCTTTCAGCTAAAGAATCCCGCTAGTTTTACAAAAAAATCTTAAAATCCCGATTTAACTAAAAAAATCTGCAACCCTGGTTCGGATACTAAACTAACAATCATGCTCATCACAAAATTATTTATCCCACGGTGGGAATTGAACCTACTACTTAGTAATCACGGTTTTTAACAGCTAGATCAACAGATTCAACTACCTACCCGTATAATTGTTTTTTTTTTTTAATTAAAGTTATTAAGGTTTTACTTTTGAAAATCCCGCGACTAAATTTTCCACCAAAAAGTCTAGTAAAGGCTGAAATATCCTATTTATAAGGTCGATGACCAGTACAGAAGGTTGTGCACCTGTTGGCCTATTCCCCAAGTATATACAAATCAAAACACTTCGGTTTGATGTCTAGAATTACCATTCACTTGCCAAGATACGCCGATATTTCTCGTGAAAGTTCGACGACCCGGCAGAAGTAATATAGAACGTTGTGATTGTGCACCTGTGGTTTTATTCAATAAGTATATTTTACTGAAAATGGAGCAGTCAATAACTTAGAAAGCCCTCTAAGTAATAGGAGAACATTTTGGCATTTCGTGTCATGAAATAATATAAGACACTTAGCTTAACAATGTTCAAGACACGGTCGTTATATTTTGGGTCAATCGACTATTTCTGAAAGAAATTTAGGCAATATCAACTTTTACGTCCACAATATATGAGTACATGTTCTAGTTAGCATATCATGCCAAGTTAAATTCCATTAAATATAAACTAGAAGTGCAATGCTTCAGCATAGACGGCGTCACATAAAACTAATGTCAAAAAAGAAATGAAATTTTTTGAGCGCGTGCAATTTAAAAAACCTGTGACCAGCAACGGACTGCAATAGTTTATGATGATGATGGTCAAGAAATGTGGTAACTGAAACTTAAAACCCTCTATCTCTATTTAAATGACGTAGAGGTTACTCAAGAGCGGCAACGGATCAGCGGACCTTATGCGTCTTGAGTTTCATAGCTTGAACTATACCAGTGAAAAATAATATTAGTAACTAACCTATATAATCGTCAAGATTGGAATGTAAGAAACATACAACGCATACTCTTTTCTTTACAATTAAATCCAATGCGATATAGTAATTAAACCCATAAATAACAAAATTTTGTAACAATTAACCGCCATTGTGTTCATAATCTGTATAAGGTTACGGATAAATTACTAGTATTAGTTTAATCTATACTAATATATAAAGCTGAAGAGTTTGTTTGTTTGTTTGAAGCGCTAATCTCAGGAACTACTAGTCCGATTTGAAAAATTCTTTCAGTGTTAGATAGCCCACTTATCGAAGAAGGCTATAGTATATATCATCACTAAGACCTACAGGAGCGGAACTCCAATTAAGAATGTTACAAAAACAGGGGAAAATTATCACGCTACGGGCAATAGGAGACACAAACGAAGTTGCGTGGGTCAGCTAGTAAAGTAATATTAGTGAAAGACCGTAGCGTCCAAACGTTATGTATCGATAGTACGCGACATTGGTATGCGTCAATTGGTCTGATTGGATAATGGCTCCATCTTATACGCAATTATTTTTGGTTTGATACAGTTGCGGTCAGTCAATTGACTAGAGTGTCGCTAATGTCTGACGGAGTAGCGGACCTAAAAGAACGTTTCAGAAACAAGATATTCATATACATAGACAAAGATTTTTTTACAAACGAAAGGTTCTTACAAGTTTGCTTTGTGAACGTTCACTTTCTATATTATAAGTTCAGACCATATTCCGATTAGAACACATTATGGTTATCTACAAGTAAACGAGTGCGATACATTTCAAACGGTAAGGTACCTAATTCTGGTAAGAAATGTTGTTAGTTGTGGATTACCATCCATGTGGTGACAGACTCAGCGTGGGAGAGACACGCTTCGGCATGAATGGGCCGGCTCGACCGGAGTGCCACGGCCTCACAGAAAACAAATATAAAAGAGGAATTTATATAACGTAAGTGAGCACTAAGAAAGCATTATTTGAAATTCCATCCTAAGGGGGTAAATCGGGGGATGTAAGTCTGCGTGAGCGAAGCCGCGTGCAAAAGCTAGTTCTTAAATAAGAAGAATCTTCACAAATAATAAAGGCGCTCAATTTATAATTATGAGAAATATATGTGTCTTAATGGCAAATACGACCGGAAATCATGTTTATTAATTACAGCAGTTTGGAACAACAAAGTTGAAATTTTATTTCCTCATTTCGTATGACACGAGCTTTTAAGTGTAAATGATCACTATTCAAGGATATCGCCAAGATAGTAAAAAAATACCAGGTGATGTCATATCATAAATCATCATCGCCCTACCCTTTTTCCAACTTTTTTTGGGGTCGGTGCAATGAGATTTCCTCCTCCATTCTCCTCTATCAGTCGTCAGTCCACTGCTTCCTCCCTTCCGGGCCATATCCTCTTTTATTCATTTATTTATATCAACTGCGCACTATACTCACAGTTACTCAACACGTGTAGCGAGCCATTATAACATTGGTGTTACAAATATGGTAATTAATAATAGAAATTCGCAGTCGTCCGACCCAAACCAGGCAAAACCCGCACCAAGGCAACCAGACAACTGACAAACACATACAAATTATAAGTAAATTAGACCCAGACGCAGCACTATCGATCGTGCTCAACACATAAAAGTTAGTCACGGGTGGAAATTGAACCCACGTCCTGAGGCGCTCAGCAATCATACTAGAGCAACAGGCCCGTCAAAATTAAAACTTATCATTTAATTTAATTTAAAAAGCATACAAAATGTATCAAATGTACTTAATTTTGTAAATTTTATGCAGTCCATTTTTCTTTGGCCGTCCTCTATTCTCATATATCCTACCAATATTATAAATGCGAAAGTTTGTAAGTATGGATGTATGGATGTTTGTTACTCTTTCACGCAAAAACTACTGATCGGATTTGGGTGAAACTTTACAGTAATATAGCTTATACATTAGAATAACACATAGGCTACTATTTGCCGCGATAACCGAGATACACGCGGGCGGAGCCGCGGACAACAACTAGTTTTATATATTTCTCCAAAATGTTGAGAATCCCTTAAAACTTATCTGCTAATGGGTTATACTCGTAGCAGAAAAGGTACCTAGTATTATTATTTTGCATGATTCGTTTCTACTCAAAATTGGATGACATTCTCGTTTAACACGTTTTTTTTAATGCACGTAACTAGATGACTTTGTAGAATTTTTATTATTACAGTATGTTCTCATATCATTACCCGGTTACCGATACCGCCCCCTGTCCATTCACGTAATGGACAGGGGGCGGTAATTGCCGGGCGACTAACTGTCGGGTTATAAATTAAAAAAAAAGCACTTTAAATAATTTTGAAAGATAATATAGCGATATTGTACATAATTGAGAGAATAATAACGTAAAGTCAATCTAAGTGGAGCGTAGTGCACACGATAAGTATGGTATTTAGAACTTTTTTTCCGTGTATATAACCATATCACTGGTCAATGTTGTTCGATAATAATGAATTACTTTTAAAATTCGTTGCTTGTGACGCTGGTTTTGTAAGCAGATTAGAAAATGGTGCTAATTATGTTGTTCGAAAGCTCTCTACACTAAACTAAAAATCACCAAAAATTAATTTTGTCTCGTGAAATAACGTTCTAAAAGTCAAAGATTTGCTAAAATTAGATATGTCGACATAAAAAAATAGCAATCAAATTGAGAACCTCCTCCTTTCGGAACTCGGTTTAAAAAATGGACGTTACACAAACACATTTTTGAAGTCGCGCGAAAAAAAGCATTTTTGAAGTCGCTTCAATAAAATAAGGGAAAAACAAGAAAATTTTAGAGAAATTTTAGTGACGCAACAATAGAATAATCACTAATGTGAGAATATATATATTCTCTAAGAAGTATGTGTGAAATAACAAAAACAATTGACACATTTGCTTATTGTTTTTAAAACCTAATCCTACGGTCACTAACAAAGCAGTGTTGTAACTTGGTGTTTACGAGATATCGTCTAGCGGTCGAATGTTTAACTCGATCATTTTTAAATGACTTGCTTCATTTCAATGACAGTATTATCTAACGTGCACCATATTTATAGTTATATATATTATAACTATATATATAGTTTTTACCATGGCAGATCAATTTTAATCACATCTATACTAATATATAAAGCTGTAGAGTTTGTTTGTTTGTTTCAACACGCTAATCTCAGGAACCGCTGGTCCGATTTGAAAAATTCTTCCAGTGTTAGATAGCCCATTTATCGAGGAAGGCTATAGGCTTTATATCATCACGCTAAGACCTACAGGAGCGGAGCAACAATGAAGAATGTTACAAAAACGGAGGAAAATTATCACTATACGGGCAATAGGAGACGCAAACGAGGTTGCGTGGGTCGGCTTGTATTTTTTATATGGGTCAGTTTTATGCAGTACTTACACACATAAATATTCCGTTGCAGATTATTTGTTTACAAGAAAAAAATGAAATTACTATAACCCAACTACGTAAAAACTTTTGATAAAATTTATATAGCATCACTCGGGCCAATTACTAGGAATCTATTGACACCTCATTCATTAAAATCGGTAAAGTAGTTTAGGCGCTAAGTGGAACATACAAACATGTCATGGGTGTGAAACAGCAATTGCGCTGTGTTTCACCAAGTGAGTGAGTATACCGGAGGCCCATACTACAACTCCATTCCCCAAAGGCCGTCAACGCACTTGCGTGTGCGCCTCTGGTGTTGCGGGTGTCGATGGACGGTGGTAATCGCTCACCATCAGGGATACGTTTGCTCGTTTGCCCCCTATTCCATAAAACATATATAGGCTGCCAAAACTATAGCTGTGCCGTAGTCGGGTACAAAGAAGTACGAGGAATCTTCTCCGCGTATTAATATCCAATTTCTGGATTCTAGACAAAAAAAAAATTCCAGTCAAGTTTATATGCGCATAACCAGAATGTACACATTGTTTATCGATTTATAAACAAAATAAAGTACATATCGAGTTCAAAAACTCCATCTGTGCTAAGTGCCTATAAATTTCATTACGCCTATGAAATATTTATTAACCTAAGTAATATCTTTCCTTTGGTGTATACCTTGTGCGAGAAATGTAATGTAAAATATAATAAACTAGCTACGCCCCCCGTTATTACTCGCGGTCTTTTTTATTACCTTTGCTCAATATTTCATTGGTGGTCTGTATTCGCAATGCGTATGGTGACCACCACTCTTGGACTCTGCTTATGCTTTCCATCAGGAAGAGTAGACTCACTTTGGAAGTTTATTTATACACTAGCTGAGCCCCGCGGTGCTACCCGCGGTTATTGTCTTACCGCGGGTAACGCCGCGGGATAAAGTTAGTCTAAAAAAGTAGTCTAAGTTACTCCTTATATCATCAGCTACCTATCAGTGAAAGTCCCGTCAAAATCGGTTGAGCGGTTCCAAAGATTAATCTGAACAAACAGACAGACAGACCGACAGAAAGACAAAAATTGTAAAAATTGATATTTTGGTACTCGTATTGTGTATACATAAATATGCATTTTTAATATTTCAAACAGACACTCCAATTTCATTTATTTGTATATATGAAAAAAAATATCCTCTACAGTCTACAAGAGTGATATTGCAAGGCTTATTATATCTTAGCCTAGATACTTATTTTCTGTGTTCGTAGTAAAATTATTGTTGGCTTGTCTATTCGGTTTAAATCTTTTGTTACCACGAGATAACAATATTTAATTATATATTGTATATGCAATTACTGTACTGGACAATTATTGTTTATAATCATTAGTATACAATTATATTAATTAATATAATCTAGCAAGAAAATCTAAACCGGTGCTAATATTCAGGTTAGAAAACGTTGAGAATGAAAAAGCTTTAAAACCGTGAGATTTTAACATTATATAATTTTAAGAATTAAAAAACACGTAAGTAGTGAACAAAATACATTAAGTGCACAGCTAACAGCTTGTTTAATATATATTTCGTCGCAGAAATGCGGCGCACAGTTTAGATATATAGCGTTAGATTTACCATTAAAAAAATACTACAACTTCACAACAGCAGACAGTCATAAACAGTAAACGAATGCAAAAATAATCCAAACAAATTGAAAGAACAAAACCAAAAGTATAGGGAAATTTGTAAAATCTTTGTCGGTTGTAAATTCGTCGATGATATCATGTACACAAATTAGTTTGAATACTAACCTTCCAGATTATGATGACATTACAGACTGTGCAGAAAATCGTATGGTTTTAATAACCACAGTTCACTATAAATAGGTGATCTTACGGTATTTTTTTATATGTCGGACATCTAACACAGCGCCATCTAGTCCCAAGCTAAGCAGAGCTTGCGTTATGGGTACTAGACTACTGATGTAAATAGATCATACAAACATTTGATCTCGGAATCGAACTCGAGACTTCAAGCACAGCAGTCGCATATGCTTCCACTGCGCCACCGAGGTAATTATAACTTATTATATTAGTATTAATTGTATAGCTTATGTTCTCAAGCGATATGATAGAATTGTTAAGCGATAGGTGTTGAATTGAATAGCAAGTTGTCTATAAATATTTCATTGACTAAAATACTTCAAGAAGTTTTGCAACCGATCTGTGAGAGAGATAAGACGAACAGAGTTCCAAGAAAATCATCAATTACAATAGTCTTTAACACTTTACTACTGGATATAGGGGCCCATCGATTAATAACTTAGAATAAGGAAAGCTCAGGTTTAAATCCGTTGCTAACACTCCATTATATAAGAATATTTATTCATTACGTAACAGGGTTTAAACTCACAAATTAAGCTGCTACCTAAAGCCGGTATATTCGCAGAGTTAGGTAACTAAAACGCTTCGTTAGTGTTATCCTCTTAGCTAAGCCGTATAACACAAGAGTTATTAGAAAATGTATTTTAATACGCACATAATTCATTATGTTTTCGTTCATTCTTCGAATGAATATTCCAATCTATACATCTATAGCGACAGATGGTGACAAAACCGACGAAGTAACTTTGAACAAGCTATTTCACTTTGTATACCCCTTTTTTTTCACTTAGCGCCGTCTAGTCTTAAGCTAAGCAAATCTTTGAAATCTTGTGTTATGGGTACTAGACAACTGATATAAATATTTATACTTTTTTTGTAAATCTATACAAATAAATAAAATTGAGAGTGTCTGTTTGTAATATTAAAATAACCGTTTTTACTAAATACAAATGTATGATGACATATAAATACAGTACATATACCAAGATAACATTTTTTTCAATTTTTGTCTGTCTGTCCGTCGTCTGTCTGTTTGTTCCGGCTAATCTCAGTAAGGGCAGGACCGATTTTGACAAGACTTTCACTGGCAGATAGCTGATGATATAGAGAGTAACTTAGGCTACTTTTTTAAACTTGCTTTGCCCCGCGGCGTTATTGTACCGCAGGTAACACCGCGGGGCTCAGCTAGTCTGGTATAAAAAATTAACAGAAAAAACACATTCTGCCCTTATTGCTCTTTTATAAGGGGTGAAATGCATTCTATGTCCTATGTACAGACAGACAGAGTCGTGTCTTTCGTGTTGTGTGTGCAAAAAGTTCATATATGCATTAATTTTTGTATATTCAAGAGTTATAGCTACCCCATACCTATAAAGCCCTTGGGTTTTTATCACAACCATATTAATCATGACACAATCAATCCATATTTTCTATTTAGGGCCGTCTATAGTACAATTTATCATAAACAACATATATTTCAAGGTTTTTGTTTTGTTAGTAAATCAAAAACAGCACTTATTAGTTAACATCTTGCTACACCAAGCCTATACATAATGTTATGTATGCGTATACGAAGTTACATAATGGCTACCGCTCGACCGTATATATGTATACTCGTAACACCAAGTTAGTTGCCAACCGAATTGTGTGCTTGCGAAAAATAATTGCAAAATGTGCCGACTCAAAAAAAAAACATTTCCTGTTTTTGTAGTCACAAAAAAAATATTATGAAGCTCTTTTTAACCGATTTGGAAAAAAATGAGGAGGTATATATTTTTTTATGTGTGTTTTTGTGAATGTTAATGTACGGATTTTAATGATTCTTCTTTTAATGAAAAGGAGATATTCCAACTGTGGTACCGTGATAAGGACATTAATATCTGATGATGACATCCGAGAGAAATCGAGTCGAAACTTGAAGTCGGTTTTATTTTCGTTAATTTTTTTTATTCACATTTACAATCAATACAGTTGATATTTATTTAGAAAGCATGTTATTTGTTTCAAGCAAACAACGTGTGCTAACTCCTTCCCCCACATATTCATCAAATTGCGAACTAGATTTTCTTAGAAGTATATTGTTAACATAATCTGTCACTTAACATTATAAAGACGAATATCGTAGCCTTGGATACACGTACAGTTTATTGAACAATTAACATAACCAGACACAATCAACCCACATTGACGTTCGTCTCTGAAAGATATAACTTTAAAAAACCGTGGGAGAGCCACGCTTCGGCATGAATGGGCCGGCTCAACCGGAGTGATACCACGGCCTCACAGAAAACCGGTGTGAAAAAGTGCTTGCGCTGTGTTTCACCGAGTGAGTGAGGATACCGGAGGCCCATAACCCAAACCCTCACCCCCTATCTCCTTTCCCTATCCCCCAAAGGCCGGCAACGTACTTGTTACTCCTCTGGTGTTTGCAGGTGTCTATGGGCGGCGATAATCGTTTACAATCAGGCGATACGTCTGTTCGTTTGCCCGCCTATTCCTTAAAAAAACAGATCTCAGTGAGAATGATAATGAATATTAATAAATTGATTTTCTTAATTAGTTATTATTCACCATAAGTGTATGGTGGTGTATATAAAAGGGACAAAACGAGAACAAAGAGCAGCCTCAGAATTAAATAAACAAAAATGATTTTCAAAAGTGGATATAAATGACGGGAGGTTTAATGTGGAAAATATACACGAATTGAGAACCTTCATTGTTTTTCAGTGTGTGTTTAACAGAGTTACGCTTCTATGTTCTGTTTTCATTAGATTTTAAATTTTAAAATCCACGTATTTTTCCAACGACCCACTGAGGCACTGATCCAACAAAAACTCGCTCCAAATGTTTTCGTATCACAAAAGTATCAAAATTAACATAAGGTACAACCTTGACCTACCAATTACTTAAAACATTCAAAAACGACATCTTTGCTCTTGAACTAGTTACTAAAACGACTTTTATTGGAAAACTTTCGCGATAAACACAAAACATTATGTTTCACTTATAACTACCACAATTACTTACCTAAAAGTCAGATTACTATCACGACTTAAATGGAACTCTTGTATTTTTTTATTTTAGGAATTTTCCGACAATATAAGTAATATTGTCATCTATAGTAATATATAAAGCTGTAGAGTTTGTTTGTTTGAACGCGCTAATCTCAGGAAGTACTGGTCCGATTTGAAAAATTCTTTCAGTGTTAGATAGCCTATTTATTGAGAAAGCCTATAGGTTATATACCATCGCGCCGAAACCTACAGGAGCGGAGCACTAATGAAGAATGTAACAAAAACGAGGGAAAATTATCACCCTTCGGACAATAGGAGACGCAAACGAGGTTGTGTGGGTCGGCTAGTATATAATATATTCTCTAAGAAATATGTGTGAAATTACACAATAACAAATAAAAACAATTGACACATTTGCTTATTGCTTTTTTCTTTCCTCTTTGATGAAATGGCAATCAGCCGGATCTCTCGGATCAGCTATTTCTGCCAATGTCAAGGGTTTATAGTCTTCAAGTCGTCAAGTCTTCGTCGTGATGAAATTAATTATATAAAATATAAAAAATGTGGATGAGATGAAATGGGGACCGTCTTCCGAAAAAACAAAAAACGATCTCCCTTATTGCTTTTTAAACCTAAACCTACGGTCACTAACAATGCAGTGATGTAACTTGGTGTTTACGAGATATCGTCTAGCGGTCGAATGTTTACCTCGACCACCATTTTAAGTGACTTGCTTCATTTCAATGACATATATATCATCACGCTAAGACCAATAGGAGCGGAGCACCAATGAAAAATGTTTCAGAAACGGGGGAAAATTATCACGCTACGGGCAATAGGAGACGCAGACGAGGTTGCTTGGGTCTGCTAGTGTATTATAAAAAGCAAAGATAATAGAGCCGGCTTGACCGGGGCTTTACTACCCTTTCAGAGAAGATAAACCTAAAATGACAGCCTTCGCGCTGTCATGTTTAGTTGGTGATTGCGAGACCGGAGGCCCAATGATACAGAAGCATCTTAATTAGGTTACCCTGCTGCATTGTTGCAATGAGTATGGTGACCACTGGCAGGCTTATAATAAAATAATACTAATTCTCTAGCACCATAGTGAGGATCAAATTGGAAAGTCTCAAACATAGTATTTCGTGTATCTGTGGCGAATCGACCGAGTATACACTATCTTCCCTTACGTAATGCTTTCAGCAATTTACCGATAACCAGAGGACTTTGCGGTCGTTCTAGAGGTTTAATGCCTCTTTCAGAACATATGAAGGTCATGATCAGTATACTAGTTATTATGGTAGCGCATTCCAACCAAAAAAGGTTGCATTCAAACAGAAAAAGAGGTTGTTAACATAAAAAGTTGAACAAAAACATGTATGTGTTATGTAGTCTATGAAACGGATGTAATAATATTTATATATAAAATTTATGACTAATTAAAATTGTTAGATACAGAAATGACCTTTGTAGCTTGGTATCTTTTTGTTTATAATTGCGTAGCATTAGTAATTATTCGCAATCAATATCTAAGTGGATTTTATTGTTTTCTTTCATTTCACTTGAAAGTTGAAAATTATTGACGATTTCATAATTCAACCTCCAACTTAATTAACATAGAGATAAGAAAAGAAATAGTATATAATATATAAAATGAATTATTTCCCCTTATTATTGATGCTAGTGTTGAATTAATAGTAATATACATTATATAATCAAAAAAAGTAAATAAAATAAATTGAATAAATTTCACATCACAAATATCAATACACACATGTCACTGGATTTCTTAGTGCTTTTTCAATTTCCTTGTTAGTTATTTTAGATAGATAATTTTATAACTTCCTCATACAAAATATTCAAGACTGCAAAACGATAAGCGTAGCGTGAATCGTTTTTCCTGATTATCTATTAATGATAAAAACTGTATCCTATAAGTTCGGTTGATTCCACAGATAACGGTTGTATGTGTCTGTTCTATAAATAATATTAATTGCCCAAGATTTATGAGTGCAACATAATTCGAAAGCATTTTTGAAAATCAGATTATTGTGACCATGTCAAAAGAAAAAAGTCGAGGCTTTGTGAGATTTTAGAGTACATTTCATACGAACGTCTCGACATCTGACATAATATAAGATAATGATGGAAGTAGTTAGACAAAGACAAATATAATATATATTTGTATTCAAAGTCCATATTTTGATATATGACGACTGTATGATCTGAGATACAAACATTAAGCAAAATTAACTTCACGAAATGAATTATTGAAGAACAAACAAATAACTAAAATACAAACAAGTTATTAATTTGATACCCATATTGGGTGGGTTGTTCAGAAATATGTACGCCGCCATTTTGTTACGGCGGCCATTTTCGATTAGTATAATAATATCGTACATAAATAATTGCATTGTCATCAGAACTAAAAGTATACTTCAAATTTCAGCTCAACCGAAAATCGGGAAGTGGATAAAATTTAACTTGCCCCTTTGATTACAGACAAACATCAAGACAGGTGAAACTAAATAAAAGCTTGTAACATAGGCCGAAGAATAAACACACTTTAGTGGCAATAAGCGGGTCACGTCTTTCAAACAAGAAGTGGTCGTGGAAATAAAACTTCACAACAGAGTGGACACTGTTGACCGAAAATCGGAACAGACGAACTGTCAAGAAGATATCCAGGATGGGCGAAAACAGAAAGTGGAGATTGTACTACAGTACACATCGGACGAGATCTATATGAAGTAAGAACAACTACAGGCTTATTGATTAATTGAAATCCGATTGCAGCTATAGCCATAAAATAATCGAACTTATTCTAACATCACGGATTAACTTCGTCACTATTCCTGAAAATAATATGTGCACAGCTGTAAATTACTCATCACTTATCATAAACAACAAACAAATATCGTTATACACCTGCGTCTTATCTTATCAATATTACGAATACAATATTATATTGACATATTCACGTTTACAAGGAATTATTAGATCATCACAGTAAAAATGTTATCAATAATTTCTCCACATGCGTCCTCACCTACGTTAAACCTTTTTCCTGTCCACGTAAACACCAATTTTCATTTCTATACCACTACTATGGCATGCGCAAATCTCACTCGAAAATACAATTTGTAATTAAAAGTGTTTTGTGTTTATTTTGATATGATCTAATCTTAAATAGATGCTGTCATAACACAGCTAAAACCGTTAACTGACGTATTTTTGATTATTACTTCGCGTCATAACCGTTGAATGTCTGGTCTACATTCCTTGATAAAGCACATGCATCACTAGTTATATGCGTCAGAGCATTGCGGTTAACCCTGTTATACTTTATATGCTTATACATCTATAACACTATAAGACTTGCCAATGTTTTCGCGTATTTTATTGAAGGTTTTGTCAATTGATACAGCATTTTTCATGACAAGCACCCTATGTTCCTTGATATACCCATATAACAGCGTTTGTGAAAAATTTCATGAATGTGCTTCTCAAACAAATTTTCTCCAGGTAAATTATCTAAGAACTCTCTAATTTACGTAACATATCTTTACTTAAGTTACAGTTTTATTTTTTGTTTATAAACGCTCAATGCCAAACACGAAAGCGTCTGTCCTCTTTTGGGGTTAGACTACTTAAAAATGCTTTAAGCTCAAGGACATTCATATAGGCCATTTCGAATTCATGTCCATGACCTAACCTAGACTGCCTGAGAACATTGGCCTTGAAGCTCGCAAGTCTGTACAATTAATACTAATTTACAACTGCTACAAATGGCTGGATACTATACAGGGTACGATTTATTAAACATCTCACATTTAATATACGTAAAGCCGTATTTATAATTCCCAGTCGAAGGATAAACAAGCTGAGACAAGGTTTCAAAAGTAGGGCGGAAAAATAATTTAGACCTTGGTTTTAGGTATTATGGCATCTAATCGAGTAAAGAGGACAATGCGTATAGTCGGGGTACTCCCCGGAGAGCCTATAACCTAGTTCGGTAGAATTACTGTGCCCATTTCTTATTACTTTAGTACACATTCGTATACCTACGTATTTATATAAGACTAGCTGAACCCCGCGGTGTTACCCCCGGTTATTGTTGTACCGCGAGTAACGCCGCGGGACAAAGTTAGTCTAAAAAAGTAGCCTAAGTTACTCCTCGGATCATCAGCTACCTGCCAGTGAAAGTCCCGTCAAAATCCGTCCAGCCGTTCCAGAGATTACCCGGAACAAACAGACAGACAGACAGACAGACAAAAAAATTTTTAACTACATTTTCGGTATCTGTAGCGTGTATACATAC
The DNA here is from genome assembly GCA_905220595.1 of Spilosoma lubricipeda. Classification (NCBI taxonomy): domain Eukaryota; kingdom Metazoa; phylum Arthropoda; class Insecta; order Lepidoptera; family Erebidae; genus Spilosoma; species Spilosoma lubricipeda. The sequence goes on along the minus strand of HG992287.1, from coordinate 3,842,433 downwards.
ATATGCATTAAGTAAAAAGCGGTTACTTTAATATTACAAACAGACACTCCAATTTTATTTATTTGTATAGATGTATAGACTACTGAGCTTAAACACGAAACTCATTTGTATTTAGAACGAAAATCGGAAAGATAATTTTGGAGTTTTTAAAACAACGTAACACGAAAATACTAGATATTGATATAACGTGGTTTTATAACTTCAAGGTACATATAACAATAGGTCATTACCTACTCTACTTTTATATTGCTTATTCAAAGCATAAATCTCATGTAATTAAACTCCAAACCCATCAGTTGGATTTTAACAATTCTACAGTAAAATAAAACTACGACTTACGGTGTATGCATAGTTGAGATTGTACTACAGTACACATCGGACGAGATCTATATGAAGCAAGAACTACTACAGGCTTATTGATTAATTGAAATCCGATTGCAGCTATAACCATAAAATAATCGAACTTATTCTAGTCCCGTCTAGCCAAGTATAGTAGGATTTCTTCTAGTAAAGATAACACGATAGTGAGATCAAGACCTTATGACCAAAGTGAATTAGAAGTCTGTAGTGTAAGCTGTGTCTGTATTGTTGCCGTTAGGTAGCCTGGTTTGTTGTTATCAATATCATTACATATTATAAAAATAAAGTAAAAACTAAAACCCAACTACGACAAAAAACGACGCTTAAAAAGTATGAAACAAGTTTTAAAAGCCGTAGTCACGCGTTGTTAAAGTGTTATGGACTATGGAACATTCCTAAGTTTCAAAAGCCGTAGTCCATGTAGTGTAATGTACCATAGTCCACAAGACTAACAACGCGTGACGGTACGGCTTTTAAAACTTGTTTCATACTTTTTAAGCGTCGTTTTTTGTCGTAGTTGGGTTTTAGTTTTTACTTTATTTTTATTTAAAATGTTTTGGTGCCTTTATAATACTTATTCTTGTGCAAAGTTTATTTTAAATAGGTACCATAGAAATATCACACTTATCGAATAAATACGGACAAAGTCACGAACAAATGCTAATAATATATATATTTTTGAAATGTACAAGTAACGCCCTTTCCAATGATACCAAACACGGCATATTTATTTCAAATTTAGTTTTTAATACAGTACTTTATGTCGGCTAGAGGGCGCCACATTAGATTCAGTGACACGTCATATAACCTCTAAGCAGCGGACAATCAAGACACTTCAAACGATACCTCATTTGTCTTATTCTGACTAGTTTAGAAAGAATGAGGGAACAAAAAAGCATACTATAGAAATATCACACTTATCGAATAAATACGGACAAAGTACCGAACAAATGCTAATAATATATGTATTTTTGAAATGTACAAGTAACGCCCTTTCCAATGGTACCAAACACGGCATATTTATCTCAAATTTATTTTTTAATACATTACTTTATGTCGGCTAGAGGGCGCCACATTAGATTCAGTGACACGTCATATAGCCTATAACCAGAAGACGATCATGACGCTTCTATAGACACCTCATTTGTCCAAATCTAATGAGTAGTTAAGGAGCTAGGAGGGAACAAATGAACATACATACATACATACATACATACATACATACATAGCCTGTCAAAATCATAACCCTCCTTTGGCTTTGCCGTAGTCGGGTAAAAACAAAGTCCTCCGCCGCGTCTGTCTGTTCGCAATAAACTCAAAAGCTACTGAACGGATTTTGATTAGGTTTCTACCAAAAGATAGAGCGATTCGTGACGAAGGTTTTCGTATATAATTTGTTAAGTTATTGAGTTATATTTGCTAAAATATAACGATATTCGTGGAAGACGTCGGAAAAATAACGCACATCTTCTCGGGGTAACATAGGCTATATTAAATTTTCCGTAAAGAGCCCCTGCGAAGTCGGGGCAGGTTGCTAGTAGGTTATATTAAAAGACTTGCGTACTACGTAGAAAGTGAACAGCGATTGTAAACCAAAATATAACTTTCTTTGTTAAAAAAAGACTAGTTTGGCTCAGTTTTTTTGCATCGAAAACTTTTTGCTCACATTGTATTAAGGTTTGTTTTAATCGTCTAGTGGGAAAACGTGCAGATGGGTCACTTGATAGTAAATGACCACCGGCGTCCACCGGCACATGTAACTCAAAACCATTGTTTTGCCTGTTATACATTGTCTAGAATGGAGAAGAATTGGGCTGCATTTTCATCCAGTCGTCAACAACCCATAATGTCCCACTTACTGGGCTCGGGTCTTCTCTCAGGAGAGGGTTAAGGCCATTGATTCTCTAATGTCACCCTTTCCGTGTGGTAACGGATTAAGAATGCGAAGAGTCACCATCTGTATTAATCCCTAATGTGCCGTAAGAGGTGACACTAAGGGAGTAAACTACGAAGGGCCTGGCAACATCACTACAAAGTTGGCAGCGTGGTATACTTAGCCAAAACCTCTTTTCTAAGGAGAGGGCTATGTCTAGTAATTGATTATTAAAATCTATTGATGATGACGAGTCTGACTCACTCGGAGAAATGTAATGAGAGAATTACTGAAATCCGGAAATCTTTGAGCTTAGGAACACTCCGGTCAAGAAGGCTTATATATGTGCCAAAAAATAACTCGAACATTGTACCTTGTTAACCGACTTAAAATAAAATGTGGAGGTTCACAATTCGATTTTTTTTTAATTATAGTCCATAAAAATAGGTTGATCTGTGTTTGAGTTGTCACTACCGTCATTTTTAGGTGTGAGCACAGGTACAATTTAGGTGTGGCTTTTTATATTTATAATTTATTGCACTTTATGTGTGATAAAACTATCACGTTAATTATTGGAACCTCGGTAGCATAGTGGCAGCGTATGCGACTGCTATGCTTGAGGTCTCGGGTCGGACCAAATGTTTGTATGATCTTCAAATATTAGTTTCGGAGTTTTCTATGTATAATATATGTATGTATTTACATAAAAAAGTATATATATATTTGTGTACATATTTATATCAGTTGTTTAGTACCCACAACACAAGATTTGCTTAGCGTGGGACTAGATGGCGCTGAGTGAAAAAAAATGGGTTATACAAAATTAAATAGCTTGTTCAAAGTTACTTCGTCGGTTTTGTCACATCTGTCGCTGAGATTAAGCTGTATTTTAAGGACTTTGTGAAATGAGTTCTATATTGATGATAACTAACTTAATTTTTACTTTTGTTATAATGTCGTTAGAATGTTGTGTTATCGTGTATTTATTGCGCAGTAGTTATTTTAATCTTTATACGTATACAAACTTGAACATTTTATTAGCTATTGTTTCTGATATAACTGGTGGTGGTGGCTTTACAACACACAAAGCTGCGCCTTGTCGTATTTTCCCCGTGGGTTTTGTTACTTTTGAATCATATATTCTTCACAATTTCCTTCGGTTTGGCTTTAATATCGATAAAAAAAAAGATTCTCATAGCATCGGTTATGTCTGCGAAAATCTCGTCAAAAAAGGTCCAGCCGTTCCAGAGATGTCTATCTAACAGACAGACAAAGCTTTACACAATTGATATTTTGATATAAGTTCATATGCATTTAGTAAAGTAAAAGCTGTTAACTGGAAACTACAAACAGACACTTCAATTTTATTTATATAGATAGATAAGTGCCACTATACTTAATCACTTTCTAATGTTGAAATTTTTAATGGCACTAAAAGAAATGGCGTGTTAAAGGTATTTTCTTATCTATAGATGTCAAGAATACAGTTTAATTTTATATTATACACCAGGGTAAACAACCTAAGGTTTTCCACTTGGGATACGAAATAATAACAAAACCTAGCACGCGATTCGCCCATATGAAGAGTTCGTGGCATTAACTTAATAATACGTTTACAAAAATGAAAAATTACTTTATATATTGTTTCATTTAAATATACGGACTGGTGTATTTGTCTAGTGGTTCTCTAAGCTCAGCTCCTTTCAGTCGTAGCGTGGTGATATGTAGCCTGCCACGATAACTGGGCTATCAACATTGAATTTTTTTTTCAAATCGGAATTGCACTTGCTGGGATTATCACGTTCAACCAAACAAACAAACAGCTTTATAATCTTTATATATATAATTCTTCTGTGAGTGTGGATGTCACTGAACTACTCTCAAACGACTAGACCGATTTTGATGAAATTTTTTGTATGTGTTCAAGGGGATCTGGGAATGGTTTAGATTCACAATTTTGTCCGCTGGACAATGTTTTTTTAATTAATTTTTAATTGATTAGTAGTTATTGCAAAACTACGTTTGCCGGGACAGCTAGTGTATATCTAAATTAATCTCCGAAATATGTGTACTCGCATAACTTCCGATCGGCTGCACCAAATTAAATAATGCTTTTTTTATGTGTTCTTTATTGTTAGGACAAGGTTTAGCAATTTTTTGCTGTCCGCGTCTGTACACTGCCTGTGGGAAGCTGAGACATATATGTAATATAGTATACTCGTAAATATATGTATTTAGAAATGTATGAGTAACTGTATCAGCAGTGTGGTGGCTCTGTCTACTTTGGGATCAAACCAACCACCGCCTGCGTGTGAGATATGTAGGGTGAGGGTAGACGATTTTAAAAAACTTTCAGTTATAGCTATAAATATCAATCGTTGTAATTTATCATGAGCATATTACTACTTTTTTTAGACTAGTTTCGGCCCGCGGCACGACAATAACCGCGGGGAACACCGCGGGGTTCAGCTAGTCGTAAATATTTTCACCTCGCAAGCTCTATTTCACCTAAGTTTCACCACAATTCTCACCTTCAGTATTACTGTGTCACTTGCATAATGCAAGACCGCTTAGTATTTCACGCTTCATTACTCATTGTTTTTATCATTTTATCTACTAAATATGCAGGTGCGTTCTTCACTTTTTTTAAAAACGATACCTATTTTATTTGTGTCACAAAAACCGTTATCTCGATCGTAATATAAGGTACATATTTGCAATTTCTATCCTTTTTCGCTAACAATCACACTAATCACATCACATCACACCAATATGTAAAGGCGAAAATTAAAAATTAAGGGGGTTTAAGCGGTTCGGTAATTTAGGCGCTACGGTGGAAACATACAAACAAAGACTGGCGAAATGATGTCCTACCTTTTAGCTTCGCCCAAGTCGGGTACAAACGTACTAAAGAAGGAAACAGGAATTAGGGTTTACGACATTCTTTTAACCTGAAAACCCCTCCCCAGAACTTCTTTTTTTTTTTTTTTTATATTGAGCTGCCAAAATGACTCTGCCCTGCCTGATGGAAAGCATGGGTAGAATCCAAGAGTGGTGGTCACCATCCTCATTGCGAATAAGCACAAAGCAGCATGGTGACCCGCACTATGGCGGCTTAGTATGTTACTTCTGTGATCACTGACATCAAGATGTGAACCCTGTTTCCTGTTGTTAGTGTTATAGTTAAAATGGTTAATTGATTTGTTATTTAGGAAGTGACATAATTTTAAAGCCTTACATAGCTATAACAGAGGAAAAAAGCATTTATAAAACAATAAATTTACTTGGATTATTATTTTTCACGTGCTTGTAATACAGAAAGGAAATGAATAATTTCGTATACTATAATTTTGACCATAGACAATCTTATCTATCAATACCCGTATTTAGGTACTTCCTGGAAACATCGATCAGATATGAATCAGATCAGTAACAACTATTAATTTTACTTATATTTGTTCATCTATTGGATAATTTTCTTTATAATTAATAACAAAAGATTTCTTACAGAAAACACCTCGACAGACGAAGCACAAAAATAATAATAAAAAAAGAAATAAAAAAAAACACTCGTGCTAGATCCGGAAATTAAAAATTAAATACAAAAAAAAGTCAGACCACAAATGATGAAATGTAAAAAAAATTAACACGAAAAAATTATATAAAATAAAAAAAAGCTTTTGATAATAATGTTAATGACGAAGGTCAAAATAAAATATTAATCAACTAAAGGATGAATGAAACAACTTCTTGCTTAGGAGGGGTCTATATCCAGCCGTTGACTGTTAAAGGTTGTTGATGATGATCACCAACTCTTTCTACAACAGACTGGAGAGCTTAACAAGAAATCCAAAAGTGCAGAAGATAGAAGACTTGGGATAGTTCAAAAAGTGCTTCCCTAATTTACATTAGGATTTGTTCCAGGTCTTCTTTGAGGATAACGAAGAAAAAATTGCTAGTTGGGATTAAGAATGTGCAATAAAGCAGTTACAACGTAATCAAACTTCAGTTCAGACTAGTAGGAAGACCATACACACAATACAACATTAAAAAGCTAGGATACAGTTAGCAAAAGACTGGAAGAAGAAGTTACGAAGCAACGAGTTTCTTTTCTAATAACCATTTCTTCACCGAGAACGAATCCTACTTTAAACAAATCGAGTACCTACACATGAAGTCTCAACAACAAAGCTGTGAGATCATTTTCGGAAAGAATATTTACCAATTTTGTCAATTCACTATACAGATATCTAAAAGCTGAACAGTATCCTTCGTTATATACGTACCATTTCTAAGACATTGATAAGTCTGTCACTTTAAAATGAATTGCAGACGCACAATCCTTGATATTATGAGATGTCAATTGAATGTCGATAGAGTATTTAACACATCTGCGACCTTTAAGAAGATGTAGCCTTGTTGCTAGGCAATAAATCCACCTATCTACTGACTAGGCTAGAATTAGTAGGCCAAAAAACAAAGAAATAGCTTTCGGAATACAAATTGTGAAGCTCGATCGATATAACTATTAGAGATAAGGTCGTCTGAAGGTTGATATACAATTTTAGCGTTAGTTATCGGAGACTGCGGCAAACGGTTAAAGGTTTTAGTGGAAATGTTGTAAAACGCTCAGAGAGTTTCAGCTGAAATGTCAAAGTTCAACTAGTACGGTAGTGAAGTATATACACTACCGATGTGGTTTCGCACAGTATTTTTTCGAGCTCGATTTTGTGGCTTCCCTGTTTTATTAAAGATTTACGAGACAAGTAGAGTACCCGCGACTCAAATATTCAAAGTAGATGAGAAATAGATTTTTGAAAATGGCTTTTTTTTTTAAATACTGTTCGTAGCACGATCCGAAATATTATTATTACATATTCAATTCAATACAATATCGTAACCAGCACTTATTTTATTTTACACTTACATATATTTACATATCAAATACATAGGTATATATACTTATCAATTTACATCATATTCATACACTATGAACTTGGGTTGGCGTGTTAACTTTTTGATAATTCTAACATTTGATTTAGAAAGAGCTCATGTACCTTCTTTTAAAATGCAAAACGGTTAGTGGACTTCCTGATTTCAGGCGGGAGCGCATTCAAGAGTGGTACTGCTTGGATGAAGAACGAAGAGTTCACGAAGTCTGAGTTGTGGGACGGACACGAGAGAAGCAGATTGTTTTCTGAGCGAAGAATTATGTCGTGATTGGAAGACAGGAAGCGGAGGTAGAGAGCAAGGTAAATATGTGAGGATGGGGAGGTAAGAAATGAAAATAGAGAGGTCAGAGCTCACTGATTACGGCGCAGGCGAATAGTTTACCAATTCAGTTGGGAATGTAAGACAGAGACATGGTTATACTTGCGAAGATTGAAAATGAACCGAATGTAGTTATTGAGAAGGCGGTCTAGCTTATTGTGACGGTCTGCATTCAGGTCGAAATACAGACATCACCATAGTCGATTAACGGAATGAGATTAAGGACTGCATAAGCATAGTTTTAGGAGATAGGAAGATATCAGTTTGGAGTTTGCACAATTTGTATGGTTTCAGATATTACTCAGTTATTTGAAAAGGAACTTCTATATACCCACTCGAGGAACTTTGTCATAGTTGGCACACACAAACACCTGTTATTATTGATAAATATTCCAAAGCGTCATATAAATTGGCATTGCGGAGCATAGTCGATAGACAGCGAGATAACAGTATGTTGTTACCAACATAATATTTCGACCGGGGATATCTGGATTAGATATGATCGCCGATGCTTATGAATGTGAACTCTGAATATATAATTAAACTACAAACAATATTACAACTAAGGTCGAACTCATTAATTTCACATAATCATTTTTGTTGATTATCCGGCAGTTGCAAAAATTCAAAAAGCCACCGTTTAGAATGGAATTCTTTGAAAAACGTATCGTAATAATTTAAAATATATTTACAACTAGCTGAACCCCGCGGTGTTACCCGCGGTTATTGTTGTACCGCGAGTAACGCCGCGGGACAAAGTTAGTCTAAAAAAAGTAGCCTAAGTTACTCCCCGGATCATCAGCTACCTGCCAGTGAAAGTCCCGTCAAAATCCGTCCAGCCGTTCCAGAGATTACCCAGAACAAACACACAGACAGACAGACAAACACTTTTTTAACTACATTTTTGGTATATGTATCGTGTATACATACATATACCAATTAAGTAAAAAGTGGTTATTTTAATATTACAAACAGACACTCCAATTTTATTTATTTGTATAGATGTATAGATGTATAGATTACACAATAATAGACTTTTAAAGTTTCACATTCCGTGATCTACCATTATTGGTAATATGACGCATTCATAAAATTACATAACTAAATAGAGATGGACAAACAACATGAATCTAAGCCACGCACGGTAATATCATTAGTATCATTACTGTGTCTAAGCAGTTTGACTTACCCAAAACTGCATAATAGGAATAACATAGAAAATGATATCTGAATCTGAATTAAGAAATAAGGATATTGGCAATGGCTGTTTTAATTAGTGATTAGCATTAGCTTCTAAATTATCCTTTGAAGACTATTCAGTAAACACCGATGTATAAAAGGGCAAGGTGCCAAGCTTATTTTTCACACTATATCTGCATATATAATTATAATACATTGTATGGTATTTTTATGGCATTGGTAGAGGGCAATGCCATAAAAATAATTATATTAGCGCGAATTTAGCGAGGATATTGAGCACAGGTAACTCAAGGCGCAACATCTACCCGGAGTTTCTGTAACCTCACTTACATGGTAATTTCACAACTACAGTAGAAAATGTGCGGCATATTTTTTTTTTCAGAGCACTCTGTATTAGAACTACGATAGAGGCGATATCTCTTCGCAACTGCAAAGGCTCTAGGAACTCGGTGGCATCGGGACTGTTGATAATGCGGACTGCTCCCCGCTGCAGCCGGTCGAGAGCTTCAAGCAAATACGCGGATCCATCGCAAAGATGAGAACAGTACTCCACGCACGAGCGTATCTGGGTTTTATAAAGAAGACGCAAATGCTCGGGCGCGAAGAACCGTCTCACCTTGTTCAGTACAATAAAGATTAACTACAAAAAGGTACAATTCAATTCTCAATTCTCAACAAAACAGTTTTAGGCGTTTTAAAATTCCTTCATGTGCCAAATTAACGTCTAGTCAATTATACAGCTTGTCTATCTTGTTTAAAGCGTAGACTAAATAATAAGAATATTTTAGGTTGTATTTTTAGCCCCTGACTGTGTGTGTGTGTCTGTCTGTGGCATAGTAACTCTCAAACGAATGAACCGATTTCGATGCGGTTTTTGTTTTCATTTGAAAGCTAGTTTCCTTGCGGCGGTTTTTAGTTATGTTTTTATTAATATCTGATGATGATGACGATGTAAGAGAATCAGGCTGTTTTTCTAAATGATTTAAGGCATTTTTGGCGTATGATTACTCGATTGAGTGCTTGGGTGGGTTTTTTTATCTTATTTTTGACTTGTTTCCTTTATTTAGGTAACAGGTTATTAAATCTTATATAATCGTTTTTAAGGTATCTAAGCATTTGTATGAATCATAATCTATACAAATAAATAAAATTGGAGCGTCTGTTTGTACTGATGATCCAGGGAGTAACTTAGGCTACTTTTTTTAGACTAAATTTTTCCCGCGGCGTTACTCGCGGTACAACAAGAACCGCGGGTAACGGCGCGGGGTCCCGCTAGTAGTAATTACAAATGTCACCAACCTTATCAATTCCAATCCCAAGATTGTCAATCCCAACATCATAACAAAGCATTTTTATGTTTATGCTATTTATACATTACAAATATTTAAACTTTCATAATAATAAATGAGGAAGTAAACGAAGTTGGTAGTTTATTTAATTTACATTTATAAATGTGCAGTAGTGTTTTTGTTATTTGATTTATGAACATATTTTTGAGGAAGTTAACGTCATAATTTGTTCCTACAACTCAATACTCGTGTCGTTTTACTATAAAATATAAATGAGAAAACTAAATAAATAAATTATACGAATATATGTTGAAAAAACTAGATATGATTTTACATGATTTTTGTCGGAAACTTGTAGCAGGATCTGATAAGTTTTAATATGCGATTGTTATCTATACATTTTAGGGAATTTCTTACTAAGGTGTTGGTTTTACCTGAGTATTATATTTTAATGAAATATTAAATGATTATATTCCGAATGTATATATTTTGACATAACAAGCATAGCATATTTCTATATTGATTTACTTGAAATTCATTTTCGTTTGTAGATATAGGGGTCTTTGATCAAGAAAATAACAATAATCAATTACTTGAACATAGAATAATTTGACTGCCTCGTTGGTCTCGCGGTTGGCTTGTGCGACTGCTGTCAAGAAGTCACGGGTTCGATTCTCGGGTCGGACCAAGTGTTTGTATGATCTACAAATATTTGTTTCGGAGTTCGGGTGTTTTCTATGTACAATATGTATGTATTTACCCATTACACAAGCTCTGCTTAGCTTGGTATTAGATGGCGTTTTGTGTTAGATAATCCGTAATGTCCGAAACATTTATTATTATTAAAAATAAGTTGCCAAACGTAAAAATAAAAAATATATGCTATATGCATTTAGTAAAAAGCGGTTATTTTAATATTATAGACTGACACTCCAATTTTATTTATTTGAAATTGAAAAACATGGTATAAAAATAAATGTATTCGTACATTGTCTCGCTCACAAATAAAACTTTCAGAACTGGGTCAACTATCTAAATTAGATGTACCTAATGTATTTATTTGACGTATAAATGTATGACGCTTCATCATCATCATCACATCACAAACGTTGCAGACTAAACAGAATGGACAAATCATATTATCAATTCATCCTGTTTTTTCTTTTGATTAATTTCGTTGCGGGTTCAGTTAATTTTTTCCTGGGACTTCCCGAGTGTCATAACTCGGTGTGTTCGTGGGTCACTGCTGTTGAACCTGGTATACAGGAGTTACAGTGGTGGGCCTATGGGCGCGATTAGTTAAAAAAACTGAGAACTCTTTACGTGATTGATTTAGGCTTATGTATGTTATGGATTTTATTCAATGAGCAGAAAATCTATTCTAAACAACGTAATAACTATTTTTGGCAACATACGTACTTTTATCTCTATAGGACATTTAATTGTCTCTTTTTATGAGGAGCAAGCGCGCAGAGGTTTACCTGGTAGGTAGTTCATAGAACGCACATGGATAAAGTGCTCCATCATCATTATAGTGTACTAGTTGTTGCCCGCGGCTCCGCTCGCGTATATGTCGGTTATCGCGGCAAATAGTAGCCTATGTGTTATTCTGATATATAAGCTATATTACTGTAAAGTTTAATCCAAATCGGTTCAGTAGTTTTTGCGTGAAAGAGTAACAAACATCCATCCATCCATACTTCGAAACTTTCGCGTTTATAGATTTATAGATTTTTCCTCCACGGATGGAGTGATGATTTGCTGAAGACAGCTGGCAGCAATACAAGAAGCCGAGGATCGAATCAAGTGACGTGCAATTGAAGATGCCTATGTCCAACAGTGGAATGCGATAGGCTGATGATCATGAGTTTTGAGTCGCGCCAGATCTAAGTTCTAGCTATCTTTAGAGAATGACAAAAATAAATAAAAACTCGAAAATAGAACATCCTGATTAGTCAATTATCAAAAAGACTGTAAGCAACAATTAACTGTAATTGCTCATATTTGCAGTCAGGTGTTGTGCGATAAGATGCTGATAAGGTAACATCTTTGCACGAATTGCACGTGTAACTAAACGGTATCAGGAATGTCGATAGCGTTCAAGATACATTGTGTTGTTGCTGATGTACTTGTTCAAAGATATATTTGATCATTCATAGAGACCTGTACTGATACTAAAATTGAATACAGACCACCAGAGGAATTTCGACTTTGTGGTAGGATTTTGATTTTATTGGGAGTGTCATATGAAGAGTATACTTTTTGTTACGCATGCATGCATTAAGTCTAATACCAGTTATGTACGAATATACATATATTTAGGCTGCCTCGGTGGCGCAATGACTGACTATTGTAGTTGGGGTATCGGGTTCAAATCCCGGGTCGCATCAAATCTATACTAATATTATAAAGCTAAAGAGTTTGTTTGTTTCTTTGTTCGTTTGAACACGCTAATCTCAGGAGCTACGCTCGGAATTAGTGCACACTTACGTTATATAAAGAACCTACATGCAAAATTTCAGGATTCTAGGTTCAGCGGTTTGGGCTGTGCGTTAATCTCTGGGTCCCACGTTGTCGGGAATGTAAAACAAATCATAATAGCATGTACACATCCGTTGATAAACCTTTAAGATATTATGTCAGTGGACAGAGTAGATTTTTGTAAATAGTACATATTTTAGCATAAAGGAACATCAAGGTAAATCCCACAGAGGAAGGGGCTATCTAAAAGCCATATATATGTGGTTAGTGCCCGAGACGGTCTGCGGATTTTGGTCCGTTCAAGTCCGACTGGGGACAATTGCGCACAATAAAAAAGGTCAAACAAGTGGATGGATTAACCGACAAGTTTCTACCGTTATCCATAGGCATCTGCAATTCAAGCGTCATTCAGTCATCGCTATCTGAGTCTTGAGGGTGGTAGGTCTGAAACTGTCAGTGAAAGCAAAAAAAAACTGTTACCCACTTGTTTTCTGTCAAGCTGTGGTATAGCTCGGGTCAAGCTGGCCTAATGCCAACTTCCGCATTAGAAAAATATCCTGTGTCTTTACAAACATACGTTAAGCAGATAGAAAAAAAACCACCCAGAATCAGAACAAAATTTGTGTATCACACAAAGAGGTTTTAGAAACACTCGGAGATAGACACGTAAAAAAGGTATTTACATATTTAATTCCTAAATCAAGGAGAAAAATCAAATCCACAAAGACACGACAAGACACATCAGACCAAGGCTTATATTTAAAACTTGAAATATCGTATCTCTCGTAAAAACACCTGTAAGTTATTCATAACTAAACTTCAAACGTCCTGTCTGCTTTAAGTTAGTATAACTTATTTTAAAGATTTAAAAAAACCCTACAATTGACGTACACAATGATGGTACAAAATCTGCTTAGATAAAAGATATCATTGACAGACCTATTTTTATCTAACCGATTTATCTATAGTGTACAATCGAAATGTGACTAACGTAACTTTGTATTTAAACATTCGTTTGCTGCATCAAACGTATTATTAAAAATTAAAACTATTGTGGTTTGCTTCACTTAACATTTAGTTTTTTTTGTTTTTGTTTTATTGTTCAAAATATTATCTACATACAGATGTAATTACAGATTCTCTCGCATAAACCACACGGGTTTTTAGGCGAGAGGGAGTTGGTCTATAGTCTATAACAATTTACACAGTTCAGCACAATTATACACAAAAAAAACAGACAAAACAACAAAGGGTAGGCAAGCGTATGCATGTACAATGTCTAATAGACAATACAAGACCACCTACCCACACACTTAAGCTATGTTGTCCATAAGGAATTTCCGCATTATTTTTACATAGTTTTCGTTTGTGATGTATTTTTGCAGTATATGTTCTGGTATATCATTTAATATATCAGGCAAAATATAACGCCATGTTCTAGTGCCATACAAGTTATTAGATTTTGGCAAGGTGTATTTTTTTAGATTAGGTAGCTGTCTCAAGTTACATTTAAGTTTTCGTACACAGAGCTGATCTATATTTGCAATTTCTTCCTTCATGATAGCCATTTTGATTTTACATTGTATTGGTAATACATTACAATATTGGAACAATTGCTTAAAGTTATCTTGACATGCTATTTTTATTTTTTGTGGCACAATAGCTTTTAACATTCTTAATTGTAAATTAAATATTTTTTCGATATAAGTTTTGTAAGTGCGGCCGTAACTACACAATCCGTAACTGATAACTGAGTCTGCCAGTGCCAGATATAAAAGGCGTAATGTTTCATATGGCATTTTGTACCTCAGTATACTCAGTTTACTTAGAATAGCTCGCAATTTTTTACATACGTGGTCTATATGTGCACCCCAGTTAAATCGGTTATCTATTATAAGTCCTACATACATATGCTCCTAAACTGTTTCTAGTATAGTACATGTACTGTCACGCCTACACATAAAGTTGTTATGTAGGCATTCATGATCGTGAGCTAGAATATTTGGCATGTGATAGCTGTTTTTATGTGAAGATTGTATACACATGTGTGTTGAGTGTTTGCTTCATCTAAATCGGTTCATAAATAAAAAAGTTATGTAAGTTTAAAGAATCTCCACGATATTCAACCTTTACGAGGGCGGAGCCGCAGGCAAAAGCTAGTATATACATAAATATCATTAACAACTTATAAAAATGATGATGCATCATACTGATTTAACATAAAATCGAGAGTAACCAACATACACACGTAGACTATAACGGGTTATTTTAATTTCTCTCTCAATAACAACTGTTTTTTTTTTCAATAACAACATCGATGAAATCAACTTCGGAAACAGAGGTTAAGTAATGTATTTACCAAGTTGGATGTTTTATGTACCGTTTTCGATTACGCGAACTGTATGAATCATCAGTAGAGACTCATATATACACACATTTACAAAGGAAATGATGACTAAATGCAAAAAAAAACTGCCGATAGCCTCATCATCATGGTATTTAGAAAACAGGATTGGTAAGTATCGTTTAGTTTAGGAAATCGGTTCGTCCTTTTAGATTGGGGTTTAAACACCGTGCTCTAAAAACATACGTGAATTGTGACTTAAACTTATTCATTTAAGTCACAATTCACGATGAACTAAAATAGTTGAGAGTTTTTAAGTATTAAGTGACAATCTTATTCCAAGATGAATCAAATACAAAGTATTGAAATTTCCCTTGTACGGAAAGAAGATTAATCATCCCTTTCCCTCTTTTATAGTCCTTACTCCTTTTTTAATTTCATATTGAGCATATTTTACCGATAAAAAGACAAAAAACAATATAGGATTTTTAAGAAGTCATTACTGTAATATAATATTTATTCCAAGTAATATTATGAAAGTTACACACGTATAACAAATACCAGAAGCAATAAATTACAAACACATCTATACAAATAAATACAATTGGAGTGTCTGTTTGTAATATTAAAATAACCGCTTTTTACTAAACGCATATGTATGTATACACGGTACATATACCAAAAATGTAGTTAATTTTTTTTTTCGTCTGTCTGTTCCGGGTAATCTCTCTAACGGCTGGACGGATTTTGACGGGACTTTCACTGGCAGGTAGCTGATGATCCAAGGAGTAACTTGGCCACTTTTTAGAGTAACTTTGTCCCGCGGCGTTACTCGCGGTACAACAATAACCGCGGGGTTCTGCTAGTTTTTTAACAAATCATCTCTAATAATAAATGCAGATATCACCGTAGAATGTAATATAATTTAATATTTATTATCGAATACCTATATTAAATTAAAACAAATAGTCATTAAATGAAAATAAACATAATTTGCATAAGTGTATGTTAATTTTATGAAACGTTTTTCTCAGAACGAATACACTAAGTTCATGAACACATTAAAACCAATGTCATCGAACAGTCTGGTGGATTTTCAGGGTTTTTAATGAGGGTTACCCTTAAATATTAATAACTGTTTCCAGTTTCCTTTATTATGTGCATAATTAAAGTATTAATAAACGGTCTAAATTTGTAGCTTCCAACATCTATTTTTAGAGAAGGTCGTGTTATATTTGTTGCAAATTTTATCATCAATAAGTACGTCATTGACTTTCGGCAGCCTTATTGTGTGTTAAGGTTAAACGGACAAACAAGACAAGAATAATTTCCACTTAAAAAAAATCGACCGATACTTCTAGAAATTCTCAAGGCTTGAACGAATTAGCAGCAGCACATCACATGGTTAATGATTCTATGGAATTAAATGTATTAACATATAAATTGTTCGTATGGTGACGGATTGACGAAGAGTCACCAAGTTACCACTCCTGTTTATCATGTGAGTGTCGTAAAAGCCGACAAGAGGGCAATCGTACTACAAAGACAAGGAAAACTTTAAGAAATCCTAAATCAACCCGCTAATGCTAAACCTCCTGTCTTACGAGGTCTATGTCCAGCATTGACAATTGAAGATAAAGATGACATATGCATGTTTTCGGGACAGTTTTTAAAATACTCACAATAATAACTTACACTAAGGCGCTACTCGTGTGGATGAATTCGTCGTTCAGTGCTGCGTGGACCGTGCAACGGCATCCGCGCGCGGAGCAGTCCGGATAGCTCTGCGAAGCACTGAACGCGCTGTTTAGGCTTCAAACATTGTACGATCCGTCGCGGACATCCGTGTCGCACTGAATACCGCCTTAATCATACTAACATGCAACTAAATTCCTACTTTACGATACATAACACACAGAAACAATTAATTTTGGTCACTACACAACACAACCATTTGTCCTGGTTGGGAAATGTAGCAACGACATGGCTCAATACAGAATGTTTATGTAATTCGAATACGATTCGCACTTCAACGGTGTCAACATTAAACCTAATTGAAATCATCGATGAATATATTCAGGACGGGAGGATTTCATTATACACAACTTACTTGCCAAATGTAGTTCGGGGTCTACCACTAATATTGTACAATATAAATGTTCGACTAAAGCGTTAGTCAGATAAGTTTTCTGGTATAGAGAAGAAGGAACTGATGGCTCACCTCATAATAAGTGAATACCGTGGCCCATAGATGCCAACTCAAAGAGACACAGAGTTTGCTGTCATCCTTTTACCTCGACCTCTCCGCTCAACACATGAGTCTGTGGCATCACTCCGATTATATGTATGGCTCTCCGTCGGCAAAATGCAAACGAAAGAAAAATTTGTAAAGCTTCGTAGAAAACCTTGACGTATGGTATGGAAAGTTTTATAAGCAATGGCGTCTTGAGTAGAGGTCGTCTATTTAAATATTCTTCCGACTTTATAGTATACATTTCCGGTAAACATTTAGTAACTGCACATGCGATTAGCGAGAAAATTCTTTGAGTTATTCGAAGCTTAGTGTAGTCTATTTGCGAGACAATATAAACGATATCAAGGGACTAATGTTTATACTACATTTTGCAATCATTTTTATGCATCAATTTAAAATATAAATATTTTAAAATTGCGTATTGGGACACTCGATATACGAGTACAAAACCCACAGGTTAATCCAATGGATTACCTTTAAAAAAAGTAAAAACGAATTTAATCTGCCTTCGTATTTATAAATAAACAGTTTTCTTAATTTCTCTTTTTTTACATTTTTATGGAATTTGAATGGAGTCAAACGTAAAGAAACGAAAAAAACAAATCAGGTCAAAAATGCCGATGTTGAGGTAGCAACATCAAAAAAATACAACTAAATTTTCAAACCAAAACCGTTTAATTTTTTTAAAGCGCCAATGTCATGTAACATAACTAAACTGCAACGACCCATAATTGAATAGTAGAACCAATAGTTCTACTGCATCAAGGGTTGTGGGTTCAATTCGCACACGGGACAACTCTTTGTGTGATTCGCAAATTGTTGTACTGACACTGGGAGTTCTTTGTGTCCGTTTCATGTATGCCTGTAAAGTCCCCGCGACAAAGGATTTATATTAGGCACTAGCTGACCCACGCAACCTCGTTTGCGTCTCCTATTGCCCGTAGCGTGATAATTTTCCCCCGTTTTTGTAACATTCTTCATTGTTGGTCCGCTCCTGTAGATCTTAGCGTGATGATATATAGCCTGTAGCCCCCCGATAAATGGGCTGTCGAACACTGAAATAATTTTGCAAATCCGACCAGCGGTTCCTGAGATTAGCGTGCTCAAACAAACAAACTCTTCAGCTTTATATATTAGTATAGATAGATTAATATGTCGCTTAGAAAAGAATAGCAACAAAGGCATTGCAATGACACTATGCATTAATATTTTGCTATCTACAAATTGATGGCAACAATGTATGAAATATATATTGTTTTATACAACCCGTTAAAAGTCAGAACAGGTCAGTACCTACAGTAATTGTCTGTATACATACTTAATTCATATCTCTAAAGTCAAATTCAAATTATAACCTCACAGTTATCACATATGACTCAAACTATGGTAATCAATCAAATTGCTGACAAACACAGTTATATATTTGTTGGTACTTACATTATAATATAGATTAGCTGAACCCCGCGGTATTACCCGCGGTTATTGTCGTACCACGGATAACGCCGCGGCACAAAGCTAGTCTAAAAAAAAGTAGCTACTGCTTAGGTCATCGGCTATCTGCCAGTGAAAGTCCCGTCAAAATCGGACAGACAAAAATTGTAAAAAATGTTATTTTAGCACATGTATCGTGTATACATACATATACATTTATTAAAAAGCGGTTATTTAAATATTACAAACAGACACTCCAATTTTATTTATTTGTATGTATAGATGACATATAGCCAGACACACTAAAATGAGTATCTCATACGTATTTGTCCCGGGTGTCCCGTTCAGTCCGATTCTGATTTTAAAAAACTCAGGGTTGGCAAATTAAGCAACGAAAAATACTGTCCATCATATTTCATCATGAAGTTGATTATACTTGTTTAAAAGTAAATTATGTTATCATATGGACCTACACCAATCAAAAGAACATTAAGAAAATGTGCAGAGTCTTTCACACTATAACTCAGTAAAACAGTCGGTTTGCTTGCTTACATACATCTTCTAAGGATACAGTAATACCCTAACATACCTAAGTGTCTATCAAAGCTAATATACAGCTTTTATTACTGGACACGTAGGTCAAGTTCTGTATGCAAATTGGAACTTTTGTGACGTCAATATTGCATGACGCTGCTAAATATAGAATACAGAAGAAAGCAACCCAGTGACCTACTTTGAAGTGGCTCGCACGTCCTCGACAGGGACAACTAAAGTCCTTGATTAGCGACAAATAGCGTTCTACATTCTCGGTATGTAAACGAGAAATGCATTCTCATAACTTTAAAAAAGAACATGATGATTTCCACCAATAAGGATTGATGCAGAAGTTAAATGAATATAAGAAGAGATTAACTTTATGGGCAGTCAAATACTAAGAAATTATTGTTTCGTACAAATCCTCGAACCTGATTGGTCAAGGTGCGAAGTTTAATAGAAGCGTCACTATTAACGCGAATGGTGACTAATCAATAGTATTGAAATAAAACTAATTTGTTGTACTGGTCAAAACAAATGAAGTCTACAAAGTAATTAATTACATTACGCATATGTTTAGCCGATAAAGCAGTCAGGACGTGGGCTTTCATTCAAAAGCTAATTCCAAACCTACTTTACATACCTAATGACGTAAGTATCAAAGAACAAATGAAGTTCGAGTCGACTTCGAAATCCAAATTATTGTCCACCTTCAGTGGATGATCATCAACGTTATATAATAAGCTATGTACTCACCCTTCCAGTCTCTTGTATTGGTAACGCTGTTCCATTATATGAACAATATGTGCTTTTGCCACTGAGCTTGTCTATTTTACACATGCCATACCACACACAATGACCTTCCGCGGCCGCCGATGGTATCTGCAACAAAAATACAGTATTTTTAGTTGAAATAATACCTCCTACAAAAGTTTTAATCACAATTATTGAAACGAAGGCTGCCCGTATATGTCTATTTTTATGTGAAAGAGTACATTGGAAACGGTTAAAATACAATTCTTGTTTCTGCAGTAGATTTTCAAAACAAGTTTCTTTCGTGAGGTTTCATTATTTGCCTTTATGAAATAAAAAAAAATCACACTTATCATATTAACAATTATTTTTACGGGACTTATTGTATTTTAATTATATACGTGAAAGTTTAGAAGTTAGTACACACTAATCATGCTTTCAACTATTTTGATGACATAAGAAATTAATAAATAGCAGCAGGTCGTCGGAAACCAGATGGTACCAGAATATACTTTAAACGATTACTACAACCAATATTAGGGGAAATAAGCAATTTATAAATCGATTTGTAGTAAAAAGTCTAATTTTGGTATGCATGTCTACACCATCACTAAATCATAAAAAATTGTTTATTGTACAATGTAATTGGATACAAACGCTCATCAGAAATGTGCGGAAACAGTTAAGGTTACAAAATAGCTATAAATATCCGGAGTCAACAGAACAATTTGTTTCACATTAAACAGAAATACGATGATGCAACGAAATATATAAAATAAACATTAACAGAATGTAGTGACCATTCAAATTTTTTGCTGTTTTTTAAATGCCTCCAGAGAAAACGAATTCAAAAATTTATAATTCCGATACCGATCTAAAACTTGCGTTAATTTCCATCAATATGCAAAGAGAGGTGTTGAGACGTCATCGCAAACTTGAGCGCCTACAATAAAGTTAAGAACTAAATAATATGTGCATGCCTTCATACTCTGTGGACATCATTTTCGTGTGTAACGAATCCTAACAATATTGTCAGTGTACCAATCACTTGAATTTATAGTAACCTTGGAGAACAGTTCATTTGAGACTTATTTCAAAGATTACCTGAAGTCTTCTCGATCCTATACAAGAGGGCAACAAATATTTTACATTGTAATCCAAAAATTTACACGATGTTTATAAAGGAATACTCAGATTTACAAAAAAGGTATCCAATCACATATATATAACTACATACTAAACAAGGCAATTACTTGTTAAGAAATCTATACAAATAAATAAAATTGGAGTGTCTGTTTGTAATATTAAAATAACAGCTTTTTATACACGATACATATACCAAAAATGTAGCTAAAAAAAAATTTGTCTGTCTGTCTGTTTGTTCCGGGTAATCTCTGGAACGGCTGGACGGATTTTGACGGGACTTTCACTGGAAGGTAGCTGATGATCCAGGGAGTAACTTAGGCTACTTTTTTTAGACTAACTTTGTCCCGCGGCGTTACTCGCGGTACAACAATAACCGCGGGTAACACCGCGGGGTTCAGCTAGTTTATTAATAAAACTGGTGACATAATTTAGAAATGATATGTCAGTGACAGACAGGAGACCAGGAGAGGCAGATCACAGCCCTATAACGAATGTTGAGAAATTGTTAATTTATATTAAGAACTTATTATTGAGAACTTGTATTCCATATTTCAAGATTAACAGTAGTAGCTGTTTCGTTATTTCTGGATGTCGCGACAGTGACTATGACAAACACGGCAAAGTAACGGGACCCTATTTCTCACGTTCCTCTGTCCTATTTGCCTTTCTATGTAAATGGTATTCTTACGTCACCCGCATCCGTTTCGTTCCATTCAATTACAAAGTCATATTCGCTCCTATTTTTCTTATTGACGTTAGCTGTTTGAATTTATTTGGTTGTGTTTTGTTTTAGCTTTTGGTAGCAACATCATTGTAAGTTTGTTCAAAATTCATTTATCTTTGGCTTTTACACAGTTCAGTGATCAGTCTTCATTTATGTTAGCGTGCTATGGCGGGATTCTAGTTTCAGTTGCCAATAAACTTGAAAACAAGAGAATGTTTCTGCTGACTCAGCGTTACGGAGTGTAGACACGCTTAATGGTAATAACTATATTAAATACCAATACCAATATAAAAACCTGTAGCTTTCTTTATTTATAGTCGTCGGTAGCTTTAGACACGGAGAAAACGACATGTCTTAGTCGTTCTTAATGCCTACCTATCTGTTACCAGGAGTCAGCTAAGAATACGCATATTCAAAACTTAAGAAACACGCGTTAATCAATTTAAATACGCAAGTCGGTGACATTTTTTTAAAGTTATCCAGTAGATAAGAACTCGTCACTTTTCAACACAAATTACGATTTTATTATCTCAGGGCTCAAATAGCTGGTTACAGAGAAAGTATGGCTACAATAGGCCTTTTTAAATTAAAGGCCTGTATTCACTTTGATTAGTGCGAGTGCATGTGTGAAGTACAGGTGATCAATGATTGGTAGAAAATACGTGTCCACAGCAAATTCCCTGCCCACACGTATTTTCTACCAATCAGGCTCACACTAATCAAAGTGAATACGGGCCTTAATAGTAGATAGAATGATGAGTAGTAGTTTCATGACGTACACGATAAAACTAAAAATTAAGTCAACACTATAAAAAACAGATGCGCAGTTTTTGGCAAATATACGTATATTAGATATATTTACCAAATTATGAAGTGTGATTTGATAATATAGTTGAACTAAACAATCTGAGCTGATCAGTACTACATCAATGTATTTTTTGAATATTTTTCTGGTTTCTGTCTGTTTAAAGAAAATGAGTGGAGTTTGTTGATTTGTCTGCGTTGCGTGTCTGGTTTTGTATTACTTATCTAAGTAAAGAATCCGGATATGTAGGTGTTAATATATAGGTTTACTTTAGACGAAATGCAAGCTAAAACGTTCGATTCAAAGTTCACAAGATACCGGCATAAACTAAAACGTTGTTTATCGCACATGACGCAGTTCTCCAATATGATTTGTAGGAGTCTATTTATAGAAGGCATACTTTCAAGCATTTTGCAATTGGCAACGACATGGGTATATTTTTTTTATTTCATTTACAGTTATAAAGTAACACGTGACCGAGAAACGCACCGTTGTTTTTCCTACAAAGACGCAGCTCCGAATTGTATTTAGATAGATAGATAAAAAACTCTTTATTTGTACACCCTATTACAGTTTTACAAGAAATTACAGATAATAACAAACATATAATGTACAAAGGGCGGCCTTATTGCCGAAAGCAATCTCTTCCAGGCAACCTTGTATTTACTATGTTTCGCTCTATTTCTTAACAATAGATTACATCACCAGCATCTAACATGGTTGTGTTAATTATGTTTGTAGAATGAGGATTTATTTATATACCTAAGGCATCATACACTACAGGGACTTCGAATAATTAGTATCCCATTTGTTTTTCAACTATAATATAGCTATAATAAAGTTACATAACATAATCTATACTCTATACAAATAAATAAAATTGGAGTGTCTGTTTGTAATATTAAAATAACCGCTTTTTACTAAATGCATATATGTATACACGGTACATACACCAAAAATGTAGTTAAAAAATTTTTTGTCTGTCTGTTTGTTCCGGGTAATCTCTGGAACGGCTGGACGGATTTTGACGGGACTTTCACTGGCAGGTAGCTGATGATCCGGGGAGTAACTTAGGTTACTTTTTTTTGGACTAACTTTGTCCCGCGGCGTTACTCGCGGTACAACAATAACCGCGGGTAACACCGCGGGGTTCAGCTAGTACAACATAAATATAATAAAGCTACAATTTAACTTTGCTAGTTACTTGATATTCATTCAATAATGCTTAAAAAAATATTTAATGTTTTAAACTGAACGTCTGTATTTAATCGAATAAAATGCTTTACTACTCATAGTACAAGCTCTGGCTTAGTTTAAGACTCGATGGCGTTGTGTGTCAGATGTCCGAAATATTTATTACATACTAGCCGAGTCCCGCAAGTTTACCCGCGGTTATTGTCGTACCGCAGGTGACGGCCGCGAGGCGAAGCTAGTCTAGGAAAAGTAGCCTTAGTTATTCCTTATATCATCAGCTACTTTTAGTGAAAATCCTGTAAAAATCGGTCTAGCCATTCCATAGATTAGGTGGAACAAACAGACAGACAGATAAAAATTGTAAAAATGTTGTTTTGGTATATGTATACATACATATGCATTTAGTAAAAAGCGGTTATTTCAATATTACAAACAGACAGTCCAATTTTATTTACTTGTTTAGATTTACTCAGAGTTGAGCCCATGATCGAAAAGTCTGTGTGTGTTGCATTTAGCTACAGCTTAAGTATTATCTTCTTTTATAAAAATCAAATAATAATAAGCAGAGAAAGCCACACAGAAAGCAAGTCGGTACAGAATTAGAAATGTTATAATTATATAATCAAACCAAAACACGTCAAGATCAGTCAATACTTTTTTTATTATTACTAGTTTTTTGCGTTATACGGTACACCAAGTTTTACTTTTTTCTTTCTGCTATCTAGGCGTTGCTTGTTATGTAAATATCTTCATCAACAGTCTTTATAATAATATTAATCGCTTTATTGTACACCAGATTACTTACAAAAGTAACTTAAAGTTAATAGGTACAATTGGCGGCCTTATTGCCCGAAGACAATCTCTTACAGGCAACCATGGGATGGAAAGAAAGACATGGAAAGTATGGGGTAGTGCCTGGTGCGTTAAAAATTTGATAGAAAAAGAAGTAAATACGAGTATACATATTATATAAGGTAATAGTAACATCTAGTGTTGATCAAACTTAATAAAGGCGAAAGTTTGTGAGTGTGTATGTTTGTTACTTCTTCACGAAAAAGCTACTGAACGGATTTGGATGAAACTTTACAGTAATATAGCTTATACATCAGTATAACACATAGGCTACTATTTGCCGCGATAACCGACATAGACGCGGGCGGAGCCGCGAGCAACAACTAGTGATGAAATAAATACGTACAAATATCAATTAATAGATATTCCATATAATTCCATTGGAATTTGAGACCCAATTCAGAGCAAGATTGGTTACGAGTCTTTGAAGTCTCCGGGTAATATGCCTGCACCAGTCCCCTTGAACGCAGCTAATGTCTGCGCACGTCGTCTTATTGTTACTGCTAAGGCATTCCACAATCGAATTGCTTGGACAGTGAAGGAGTGATCGAGGAATTTGGTACTATGTCCAGGCATTCTCAATTTCATTTAGTTCACTAGACACTCCAATTTTATTTATTTGTATAGATAATAATTATTATGTATGTACGTACTCTTAATCTATAGAAAACGTTGTGCGGAGTAAATAGGTTTAATATAATTTCTAACAGAGATCTATTCTCATGACAATATCAATGGTCCCATGCCGATTTTGAATACAAAGGAAGTGTTCAGAATTGATTATGCCCGCATCGGAATTACTATCAAAATGTACGCATGTAACGATTTATTAGATTTGTTTTTAAATATTCATTGCTAGTTGGAGGGTTTTAGTTATAAGTGTCGAAAATTTATGGGTCATGTGAGCCACCAGGAGACCTTTTTAGAAAAATACAGGGGCATAAAACAATAACATTCAATACTATGCTGTCCAACTTTATTCCAGTAAATAAAAGAAAAAACAATAGAGGGGTCGTGTTACAACATAAGGTTTAATAATACATATTTTTATACTTCGACGTGGGCAGAAAATCTGACTTTGCCGTGTGATGGCGAGCATGATCGCTAGGACATTCAAGTTACTCCGAGCCGAGAAGAATATGCTATGCATGCTTTATTTATGATCTTTTTTTAAGTAATATGTCTCCTTTCCGTATAAATGGTGACATAGTGACGTCAATATAAGTCGCAAGTTGTGTTTGTTCAATTTTATATTCAATGATATACAGCAAGCGCTCCCCAAATCCAATGTATTGAATACAATGCAATGGAGAGCAGTTGTCTCCTTATTTAAATTTTTGTATATACAGCGATTATTCGGTACGTTTACAGTTTGTACAGTAGTAAATTAATCTAAATCCATCTTTATGTACTTGGATTTCGGCCAGGAGATCTGTGTTTACCATTTACATCACGCATACGTATGTTGGAACTCAAAAGCGTCCGTCGCGTAGATCGACAACCTTCCATTTCTGTTATTTTTTTTATGCATACGTATATACTAAATTTGAAAATTTGGCGTTTATGTATGAGGTAATTACCGCGATCCCGTTTTAGTAAGCATTACATGTCTTTGATGTGCAGAATAAACGATTTCATTTGATTGCGTATGCTTGACTTTTCGACGAAGTGTAGTCATAGGCCAATCCAAAGACGTGATGAACTTGACATAACTTCATTTGTTTAATTTTTCTAATGAGTAGCCTGAGCTAGCTAAGATAAATACCAAAACACTTAAGCTTAATATCTAAATGGTAAAATGTTTTTTTTTCATTAAATTAAACGATGTTCCTATGTTTAGGACTTTGGCGAACTCTTGATATGTAACGGTATCCTATCTATCGCCTAATAAAAAATAGGCAGATAATGAATAACCTGGTTATACTTTATAATAACCGAATAATCAAAAAAATACCGTACTTCATTACTTAATCATACAAAAACAAAAAAACAGTCAACTTCAAGATTCGGGTCGTCACCATACAGATAACATTGACTTTAGAATTCAAAATGCAATATTAACATTTAAGACGTAGGACGTTTTATTAGTCATGATCAATTTCTGACCTGAATACGTATTGTTTATCCATTGGCTGGAAACAACGGTAAACAAATGGAAATTAATCAAGTGGGTACGAAAACAGAAAAGAGATTCAATGTCAACGAAGTGTCTTGTATCCAAATTGATCCAGGTCTTTAATGCAAATCGAATAAAGAAGCAGAATAATATGGGATTAAAAAGAACGAATACAATTTCAATGTCATATTAGATTAACGTTGTAACCTATATGTTTTAGCTACATGTTTGTTTTGGGCATCCCTTAGTCTTTGAGGTCTTTGGAGATTAGGAATATACCCGGTAAGAAACTATTATCCTCTGACCTGACATGTTTTTCACTATTATGAACAACATCTTCTTCATGATATTTTATATTCACGTCACAACAATAGCCTTTAATATTAACTGCTGGACATAGAAATACATTTTGTAAAATATAATTAAAAAGAAATAATTGAACAATAGCATTGCCTTCAATTATTTTTCGCTTACTACTATCTACTTGCAAGACTTTCCAGATCGCAGGCTCTCTACAGCTAATATTGGTTTCTCTACAGGCTCTAACTGTAGTACTGGAATTTCTTTATAGCTATAAAGCCAATACAAACTGTGATAAACAAAATGGAAACAATCAAAGTATACAATGTTGTTGAGAATGTTCTTGATACAGTTTTCCGCGCTGAAGTAACACGAGAATTATTTTGAAAATAACGACAGTCACCGACATCACAATGACAATAAAGACGCAATTCGTTGAGATTACGGCTTGAACGCGAGGTTCGTGACCTGATAACGTTTACATAAACCTCCTTAGAACGATACTTATCAGTTTTACGCGATTAAAAACACTTTTGGAAAAACCAGCGTGATGATATATCGCACATTAGTCTCTCTTGGCAATTTTAAAGTACAAACATCACGTAGGTTTGTTCCGATGGATTTTTTAGATCAGAAAATCCAAGAATATGTAATTTCTATATCCCAGGCGAAGTCAATAACAACAAACGTTATAGTAGGCTACTTCTGGACAGACTTAACTTTTGGGCACGCACGTCTTTGTATACGACACTTCCTTGCTTCTTTATACTTATGTGTTGGGTGTGTACAATAAAGAATGAATACAATACAATGCTTCATATATCTTCAATAAATTTATGAGATTGATATCATATAGATATCAATATGGATAAATTTAAGCCAAAGAAATACAATAATCCTCTATATTTTTGTTGCCTAATCTACCTTTGTCTACAAATAAAGTGCGTATATTCACCCCATCATGCTATCATTTTATCTTACTTCTAAACGTGACCTTATTATCCTCAAACCATAGTTGTAAAAATTAATCAGTCTTTTCAAATTTCAAAGAGATTGATTCTGCCCATTACATGAAGGTTTTTGTTAAAGTTCAAAGATCTCAATGTTTAAAGCCTGGGGGAACAAAGCTGTCGTCCGAGCATTAACCCCAGTTTATACGGGGGGGTTGTACCACTTTCTTTTACTTTCTTAGACTGAGCGCTAAATAATTTTCAACAAGAGGCATTACGAGTCATAATAAAAGTAGAAAATTTTGGAAGGGCAAAGTTTGACCTGAGTTACTCATATTTATATATTGAATAATACTAGTGATTGCTCAGCGGTCGAAATTCAACCATAATTCATGATTTTTATTTTTTATCTTTAAGTATTCCTCCTTAAATAAACTTTAACTGTGCCAAACATAATTCTCCGTTCGCATAATTTTCAAAATAAAAGCGGGTACAAAGTTTTTGATTCATGAATACGTGAATAAAATAATATTAATAGCTACATTGTATTGGGAATAATAAACATGTATATTTAAACGCGCGAATTATTTTATTTTTTTAAATAAAATAATACACATGTGGAAAATTGGCAAGATGCTAACCAGTATATTCGTTAACCTGTTTACTGCACGGAAATATTATTCAATGTCATTTAAAACGATCAACTTGCCACTCAGTGCTAACTGCTAATGTTAAAAACAGTAAAAAAATAATTCAGAAGTTGAATGGTCATATAGTCTTTATAAAGGTAGTTTTAACTCCAAATGGAGTTAAATCAAATCTTCAAGGTTCAGCCACGCTGATGTCAGCACGAACGGGCTGGTTCGACAAGGGCAGTACTGCCCTCTCACGGAAGGCCAACCTGTAGTACGCTCGATGATGCAGTAGTATCACAAAAGGCCGCCACAGTGTGGGGAACTATGCTGCATTGTTGCATTGTCTGCATTCGCAATGAGTATGGTGATCAGTAACTCTTTGATTCTGCTCATGCATTCCATCAGACAGAGTAGAGTCACTAGGTACACAGTAGGTGATTTATCTACTGCAAATTTGATACCCAGTAATTGCAAATCTACACAGCGCTGTTAATCATTGCGAACACATAGTGATAAAATAACAAAGTTACAAGTTTCATATTTAATACCTTCAACACAATATTTATATTATCTTCGACCATAATAATTTACGGCTCCGAAAGTAAATTATGAATCCAATTAACGCTATCACTTTAATGAATTTCCGATCGATTTTTTTTCACCATAATCTCGAAATGATGTTTAACTTAGTTTCGTTTTGCGATAGCGTTAACTGAATAATCGACTTAATGTTTTCAAAAGTTTTGCTTCCCTTGGGTTTGTCAAAGCCTTGGAATAAGTACATCTATACTAACATATAAAGCTGAAGAGTTTGTTTGTTTGTTTGTTTGAACGCGCTAATCTCAGAACCGCTGGTCCGATTTGAAAAATTCTTTCGGTGTTGGATAGTCCATTTATCGAGGAAGGCTATAGGGTATATATCATCACGCTACTACTAATAGGAGCGGCGCAACAAAGAAGAATGTTTCAAAAACGGGGGAAATTTTCACGCTATGGGCAATATAAGGCGCAAACGAGGTTGCGTGGGTCGGCTAATAACAGTATATATAGGTTCATCTAAATCATCTAATCTAATTCCATTCTTGTATTTTTTTCTATTCGTAAAGGGATTCTGCCCTTTGACTGATTCTACTTGAATGTAGATCATCATGTTCTTCTTTTTCGTGTTGTAATTCATATTTGTCCTGATTTCAATCAGCTCATATACGCGACAAACGTAAGTCTTATTCTCAAGGCCGGTGAAGCCTTTCCTATGTAATAGCTCATCTCTCGTCATCGATCCGTTTGCAATAGGACTTGCTATTAATATTTTATTCTTTCAACTTTTTTCGTAGTGGTTTTAAAGAGACAAATCATGATAATTACTAAGTATTTTCTAATAGTACTGTAGTTAATGTAAAAATCGCTATAAGTAATAGCAATGCGATTTAAAGATTAAACAAGATTGTTGAACTTGTCCAACCGTTTAGGGTTCCGTAAGGTTTAGTCACTGAACAGTTTCAATAACTATCTACTGGTTTGATATCGAGTAAAATTGACTTCTAAGTTTACATAGTTATTAGTAATTGAAGATAAGGTAAAATGGTGTTTATTTTTATTTTAGTTACACATTGAAGTATAGTATAAATTTTGCTATCAATTTTGTGTTCTTATTTTTTTATATATTCAAATCAACATTGAGAATTCTAAGGTATGACGTCACGCCTTAGTATTTCAAACAACAATGTTTCACAAAAAGGTACTGATATGACTTGACTGACTGTGAAATACCCAATTTATCAAGAAATATTTCAACTTTGTATATTAACTGTCACAATAGTCTGGATACAACAAAGAACTAAGATACAGCATATCAATAAACGTTCGTAAGATGATTCATTATATAGATAACTTGCAGGACAAGATGACTCAACCGTAGACAGACAAACAACTGCTTCATATAGCAACTGGTACAACTTGTATCTACAGACGACTATCGGTCTCGGTCAAATTGAATCCAGAACTTATAAAGTTCGATGTCTGTCTAGCTCTCAGTAGCGTGCCAGCTAGTAATTCCACAGCGCTGTAGATCAATATTTAACACGAGTAACCTTGAAATGTTCAAACAACATACAGCTACTTTCATTAGCGCTGAAATTGAAGTAGTCCAGTAATTTAAGCTCCCCTATTCTGTCTCCGTTATGAACTAAATGACACTTTAATACTCCTTATTAAGGTTCTCTTTGTAAAATCAAATTGTAAGTTTGCAGCGAATGCATTATAAACTTGAATCAGGACTTCCCTGTTTTGCGAGTCATGGCCAATACATTTTGCCAGACGCATTTTGTTTTAATGTAATTGGCTTGTTATATTTTCCTGCTAAAAAGTAACAGACCTTTAGTAGAACAAGCAGAAGTATAATATACTATGTACAAGATCTAAGGAATTTAAGGAATGTGTAGTCATGAAAGGAAACTTAGAATCTTCATGTGTTAATAGTGTGACTCATTAAAGGTTTGTTGTTTTAAACTTTCATGGTCAGTAACATTAAAATAGGAATCTCCGGGATTGCTACTAGTAACTCGGAGTAAATCAGTTGCTCCGTGATCATGGCGCTTGCAACAGCGCCGAAATATCGGATACTCACAAGCCAAAAGGTACATGGTAGCAATCCCGAAGATTCCTATTTTAATCATTGAAGGTTAGTTGTAAAACTTGAAGTATAAGTTTTATTCGAGAATAGAAATTAAGAAAAGAAATATAGTTAATACTCATGCTGAAATGAAAAAACCGACATTAAGAATTTAGCTTCCAAAACTAAAGTGCATCAAGGTTCTTTAAAAAAAACAAATGATGCATGATATGACGAAAATCCAGCAAAATTAAACGTTGGCCTCTACGTCCGTTTTCATCGTACACAGTGCTAAGGATAATTTCCCTGAAGTTTCAAAAAAAAACCATGGCCAGAATAAATAAATTGGAGGTCTACTTTAAGAAACATTTTGCAAATCGTTAAATAAATTTGATCAGAGGAATTGATCAATATTTAGTGAGAAGTTAATTGTATGTTAATTATTTGCATTCTCTCGATTGTGGAAAATTACAATGGTGCGCAATAAAAAACAGCTCATAGTGTGCGAACGGCTTTAAAGGATTACAAACTGATAACAAGAACAGTTTGAAATTACGTTCAGTTTATACAGTATCTAATACGCGAATCGTATTTTAGTATACAAAATTATTTTGGGACTATATTTATAGCTGGGCATAAGAAATCGTTAGAAACTAACAGAATGAAGAGTCAAGCGACACTAATGTTTGTCAACATATTTATGAAGAAATCTGTGTCCAAGTTTTAAATACAAAGGGATTTGGAAATCCTAGATTTAAAATCGTTTAGCATACCGTAGCATAGCATACATTTTACCGTGGGAGAGCCACGCTTCGGTATGAACGGGCCGGCTCGACCGGAGTGATACCACGGCTTCACAGAAAACCGGTGTGAAATAGCACTTGCGCCGTGTATCACCGAGTGAGTGAGGACACCAAAAGCCCATAGCCCAACCCCTCCCCCGATCCACATCCCCCAAATGCCGGCAACGCACTTGTAACGCTTCTGGTGTTGCAGGTGTCCATGGGCGGCGGTAATCGCTTACCATCAGGTGATACGTCTGCTCGTTTGCCCCCTATTCCATAAAAAAAAACAATAATCTCTCTTGCCCGATATACTTATGTGCCTGAATAGGCAGTACAGAGGCCTAGTACACAAAAACAACAGGCAAATAAACATTGTGACTAGTAATCATGACAATTCCAACTGACAATATTCTTAGCCCAGTCCCTTCAATATCAACCACCTCCTACTTCAAAGGCTTCAGTAATTAAGAGCATTAATTTCTCGCGAACCATGGCTTCGCCTTGGCATGGTGGTAATAAGGAAAACGAAGCTAATTAGTATGTTCCTCACGCTCTCATGACGCGAACGACACCGAACCTTGGAGCATAGGCAAAGTACTTCGTCATGCACCAGTCATGTTTGAATATGACACCGGCTGTGATGGGTAAAGAGACCTTCAAGAAAGATCGGCATGAATTTGAATAACACATCAGACCCTTTCTTCTGAATTACTGCAGAGGATGCAAAACCGCATTTTCAATATTATCGCAACAAAACAATTTGATTGAACTAAACGGGCAATGATAACTTTCTATGGAGAACAACAAAACTAATTACAAATTTAATAAATACACTGTTGAAATATCGCATGCTGTATCACGCAACCCAGTTGCACTTTCACAACATTATGTTGCCAAAAAGCGTATGTTTTATTTGTTACTAGCTGACCGCCATACTTACATATCTGTCTCAGCTTCCCACAGGCAGTGTACAGTCGCGGACAAATCAAAAATGACTTTTCCCGTTATCTTTTATTTTTTCTTGTACACAAACCGTGTCCAACGAATACATAAAACAAAGATTTTTTTAATTTGGTGCAGCCGATCGGCAATTACGTGCGTACATATATTTCGGCGATTCATTTATATACACATATATATTTGGAATATTTTTTATGCAGCGTTTTGCGATATACGTCACTTATAAAAGACACTTTATTAATTAAAGTTACTTAACAAGTAGGAAGCGAGATCAAGGCATCCAATAGTCCGAGAGCATGTAAAACTGGCACAACAGATTTTGTTTAAAGTGCTTTAACTTGTCTCCAAAATGTGTAGCTTTCTATCTTTCAGATCTTCTATTTGCTAGTGACTGCACTGGAATAGCAAATTTTATTATATTTTACCATTACCAGTTTATGATAATACATCAACGGCCGAAAACTAGTAAACCCGTTATCCTCTATTATATTAGGGTATGCAAAATCGATTTTATTAAGGTATAGAAGGTTAATAGTGCTTTAAAGGCAGAAAATCAGGTCGTGGCAATATTGTTTTTTTTTATTCCTTGGTATATTATCACTTTAGCTGAAGGCTACACAAATTTAAATACCAAAAACCTGTTTTAATTCATTTAACTTATATATGTGACCAGAATCTTAGTTTTACAAACGTGGTTGTAATGTAGAAAACTTTACCGAGTTTTAATGAGTAGTAATAATACACGGCATTACTAACTTAGCATTAAACCGAATGCATTCTCACGTTTTAAAATACCGGTTTTTCTAAGCAAAACCACAAGAAGTACAAGATTCAAAGTCCACTAAAATCACATCGGAAAGATCACGCGTGTAAATAATTAACTTAGAATATTGTATATAATTAGATTTGAGAGGCAAATAGATAAATCCATCAGTCTGCTTATCGCAAATCACAACTGAAAACTGGTAACGTCCCGAAATTCTGCGCCGTGTCCAGCGTACAGTAATTAGACAATATTGTCTTGGATTCCGAAAGCTAATTAGAAACTTATTATTTCATTTAAATTCCTTTTTGTCCCGGATTTAATAACTTTGGTCTGGCAATTTCACTTATAGTTCCTAGTTAGTTTTATACGTTCGTGTCAATCACATTTATCGATTTGTGGTATCCACCCTTGTTAGGTACTTTGATTTAACGGCTATTGATCCTAGACCAGCGCTGATCACTCAAGCATGTTTACTCTGCGTGATATGTCGGTTACTTTCGCTTTTCATCGGATGACGTCGGTGCTGATTTTATCGCTCTTAAGCCCACTTTTGAACTCGGTCTACCGTTAGACCACGTTACATTATTATAATACAGGAACAGTACTTATTTCCATGATCGAAGTTGTCATCGACTCTTTCTCTACTCTACTCGGTTCAACAACAAAGCAGTCACAGTCGCATTTCTACTCGTAATTAATATTTAGCTAAAATTATTAACAAGTCACCCCTGGTCGCGGACCAAAGAGATTCCAAATGGTCATTAATACGTCGAACTTTTCCAGAATCATTCAGGAGAATATATCGGGCCATTCAATTATTTTTATATTGATTCTAGAAGGTTCACCACCTTATGACGATTCTTTATCGGTGAGTTGAACGCCCAACTAATTTCTATTAATATTAATTTATTTGGATAATGATTAAGACCTAGTTTCGGATTCGGAATATTTCGAACACTTTAAAACAAGCGAATATTTTATGTATGAGGAAACAAATCGAATGAGATCTAGAAGCTTCTACCATATTTCCACTCATTAAAATTCATATCCGTAATTTCGAATATTTTGAACACAAATTGGAGTTTGACTAATATTTACTAGTTCTTACGTCCTTCTATAAACTTAGCCAAGGTCATCAAGGCTATGTATTTATGTTGGTGGAAATTCGCAAATGTTTATGCGCTCATTAATCATTAGCTCATAGAACATCGTGTAACATAAATAGAAGCGAAACCACAAGGCGAGGTAACATAACTGGGTGATATGTTATTCTGAATTTATACTCTTGAATAGTTAATTGAAGCAAATATTAGATTTTATGTAGGAAGTCATATCATCAAGTGGCATTGGAAAAAGTATAGGAAGTTCAACGCCCATATTAGTTCAATATCTGCGTGAATCGTCCATTTTCTCTGTACTACACAGATACCTACACTAAATACATTTATTATTCATTTAAAGCGAGACTTTATCCTGAATTTTATTAGAAAAATAAAAAATAAATAAAAAGGGTAGTTTTGAAATAAGGAAAACAACACCAACAATATTGAGTTGCGTGACGTCACAAGGTTCTCCCACTTCCGATACCAAGGGTACTGCAATTTCCCTTAAGTTGAGAACGTGAGTCATGCAGAAATTGTATAGTTAAACAACAGAATTTACCATTTCATTTGTGCATAATTTCTCATTGCGCCGCTCAAACATTAAACTAACACAGAAAAACTGTAATCAATGGAGCAATGGTTAAACTGGCCGCTTCCTATTGCACCGAGTATTACGAGTTCAACAAAACAATCCCAGAACAAAAAATTAATATATTGCGCGTTGGCCTGAGTCTCGAGTTTTATTTGTGTCCGTTTCATGCATGTTTGTAAAATCCTCCGCATTACAGATATATTGCTAGTCCTAGGAGCTGTCTCTTTTAATAAAAAAAAAATAAGAACCTTGATTTGAAATTCCTTTTATGACCAGGCATGTTCATTGTGGCGAGTGACAAATACCATAGATAAAGTTAATAACTCTTATCTACGTAGAGAGCAATCAAGTATTATTGTTTTGACTTTGAACATAATAGAGCATTTATTTAATGATAAATGAGGCTTTCTAATAGTCAACTGGACACATGATGGCCACAAATATGAGGTAAAATATTACCTACCCTTTTACTAGTAATATTGATTCTTTTGAAGTTATTTATGTAGTCAAAGTCAAAAATATTTTATTAAAAGAGGCACTTTTTTTCACACAGTCAATATTAAAAAATCAAGTGATTCTAGTCGCTAGTTCCAAGTGCAGCCTACCCTTCATGGAGAAGAATCTGGCAAGAAACACCACGGATGCTCCTTTAAAAAAAAAAGTTGCCTAAGTTACTCCTCTCCTATCATCAGTTACCTATCAGTGAAAATCCCTCCAAAATTGGTCCAGCTCTTCCAGAGATTAGCCGGACAAACAGACAGAGACAGACAAAATTGTTATTTGGGTATATGTACCATGTTACATACATATGTATTTAGTAAAAAGTGGGTATTTTAATATTACAAACAGACAATTTTATTTATTTGTATCGACGTATAGACAAGGAAAATCCAAATTGCAGAAAAAAATAAGTACAACCACAAAGTAAAACATTAAGGCAAAAAAAAATACATTTTATGTTAAAAGTATGTAAAATAATACTAAAATATCTGACCAGACTAGATTGACGTCAAGACTGACGGTGATATTTAAAATTGTTAATGACTAAATGGTAGCAATAAAATGGTAAAGATATCAAATATCGATACTACTCCATATACCCACCCAACTGAGGCACTGAATTCTCTTCTAATGGAAGCATTTAATAATTTAAATGGTTGAAGTAATGAAGTATTTAATTGAATTTATTACTTTGTCTTTGATGTCTTAACGTTCCTTGGAATGAATTAGAACCTTTCAAAGTTAGGTAAAAATTTATATTAAGTACTTGTCTTGACCAACTTTTATAAAAACATTGGTGAGAGGTAGCTCACCCTCTGAGTTATAGAGGTCCAATGCCAGTTACTCTGTGGAAAAACTGGTATTCGGATAAAACCGGTTGTACTAGTAGCCAATACCAATTAATCTTGGGAATTATAAAGGCTAGGAAGATGATGGTAACTTGTAGTAGAGCCACACATCAAGTAACCACTTCATGAAGTGTTTGTCTGTCTATTATAATACCAATCTACTGCACAGAACACAGACGCCTTTAAATTACTGTTTTTTTTTTAACTGTTAGCTGCATAACTATTATGACAACGAATCCTAAAGTAGTCCGTAATCATTAATAATTAATTCTAGTTATGACATAAATGAACCCCACCGCCGAAACAGTTAAGCCTTATTCAGAATCAATTGAAGTGGACTACTATTCATTGATATAAATTACTTTTAATTGAAACATTTGTATCCCTCGATTGAACCGTTAGCAACATATGGATTTGACTATTAGGTTGGTTTTATTATTGCCTGTCCAACTGTTCATAAAGTTCAAATTTCCCAAAATACTTTTTACAATGTAAAAAGCACCAACTGCTAGAATTTCAAGAGAATTAGGCCAGAGAATTTCATCACCATTCCAAAACTACTAACAGTTCTATATCCAATAGAATTTAGAGTAAAGAGCGTTACCACTGTGCTCCTACTCATTTGATGGGTATTGTAACTGCCAACTGAGGGTATAAGTTATCCTAATCAGCAAAGAGCAGGAAAACTTGAAGCAAACTCAACATGTCTGCCCAATGTGGGATAGTAGGCGAAATCCTCCTTTCGAAGGAGAAGCCTTTTTTTTAAGGCAACTCCGCATTAGTAATTTAAATTTGTGTTGCTGGGGACTTTACAAACATACATGGTTTTGCTCTGCAATGGACTGTCTAAAACTGTTGATGTTATGATGATCCAGCAATTGTACAGTCCTATATCATAATGTTAGTGTCTAGTATCACAGATATTGTTTAAACAGCCTCATTTCAATGGTGTCGTCACAAATAAGGTGTTTAGTACCTAGTATTTTTTTTTCTTTTGGTAAATTTTCTAAAAATAAATCCAAGCGAGATTAATATATTGCCCCTGATACCCCCTGCATTCTAAACTTTATGAAAATCTTTTGGAGCCATTTCAGAGATTCAGATCATAAATATACAAGAATTAATTGTTTATATATTACAGTACATTATTTTTTTTCAAATTACTTCATAACAATAAAAAATAAATTTATCAAACAACACACACAACACCTGAAGGTTAATTATCAAAAATTATCATTCTGTTTATTATATTATTTCTTTATCTAATTACTATGCATATTTGGTTTGATAACAAAGACAGCCTAAAAACCTTTTATCTCAAAAGGATCTCAGCTCAAAACTGTTTTTATCAGAAAATTTATTCACATGTATTTTGCCACTACCATAATAATATTCTATTCAATTAAGCTTAAAGAAATACTAGCTGATCCACTCAACTTAGTCTGCATCTCTTTTATATCATGGTCAGCTCCTATTGGTCAAGCATGATGTTAACTATCCTATCTTAGGCACTCCTTGCTGGTACTTAAAAAAACGTAAAAACAATTAAACAGTTTCTGAGTTCATCGTTACACAATAATTATATTTAATAAACTGTAATTATAAATTTATTGAGGTATAATTAGTTGTCACTGCTTAATTACTTATAAAAAAACACAATAGGTTTTCCTTTAAATGTTTCCTATTGTAATAATGGAAAATTAATAGATTTTAAGGAAAATCTTTGATAACTACAACAGAAATTACGTTATTTTATTTCCTATTAGAACTGTCTAATACAAAATAAAATACTGTAATTTCTGTACCTATATCTATGTAGGAATTATTCAATTTGTTTCTAACTAAAATTAAAACATCTAATTAATTAACACATTTATCGTCAAAAGTCTGATATAGTTGAATGCTGGACATAGCTATTTCCTTAAAAGGGATATATTTTTCGGACAGATAAATTTCTATAAAAATATATAATACTACTATGACAAGAATTTGTCAGACAGTCTTTATTAAAAAAAAGGATTTGACAAGACCAATGGAGTTAGTTAATTAGAGGATTTTTTCCAATTTCCATATCATACAGGAGTTAAATGTCTAGTATCCATATGAGGTATGATTCTTACAAGATTGCCATAAGACAAAAAAAAATGGAATTTCATAAACTAATAAACATAAATTAGATTTGAATAATTAAACATAATAAGCAAATTTCTAGTTTTTCACTATCTGATGATAAGATCAAATTCCTCCTTCCAATTGGTGTTTTATTAATTGTTTTTTATCCTTTTCTCTTACCATTATTTATTCACAATTTCATAGAGATACTTCTTATTTTATTAATTTATTATTAGCAGATAAAACAGAACAGGTGTCTGAAATAAAATTATTTAACTAGTTGTAAAATTTATTTTGTTAGAACCTGGAACCTAAATCTATATTTAAAGGAGGAGGTTCTCAATTCGAGTTTTTTTTTTATGTTTGTTAATACATTTTTAAAAGAGTATTGTATCGATTTACATAAAAACAGAATTTTAGACGTGTATCATTATGCAAGCTACACTCAAGAGGCGCATTGAAGATAGAGGCTGATTCGTCAATTAATAAAAAAAATCTGTGATTTCGTCGTGATTTCTACGTTTTCATCGTATGATACCATAGGTACACTGTAATGTGTTTCCCGTGCTGTGCATAGTGTTGTGTATAGTGTAGACTATAAAATGTAATGGTGCAGAACAAAGAAAACGTTACAAATACACTTACGTATTCAAATAGTTGTAAAGTGAATAGACACTCCAAGAATACGAGTAGAAATCGTTTTAATAACCCGCGATCACGAGCCATTTTCTTCACTTTAGTTACACGAATCAATTTTACAGAACACAATTGTTGTCATATCATAATTTCACGAACAAAGAAGCACCTTACAAGGTAATGATTACACGAAAAATTGTTTTTATAGCGCACTTCACTTTCGACCGCAACCCGCAGCGATCAGTGAATAGAAATTGAATGATGACAGATTTGGTTTTGCAAGCGATAAAAAGTCAAAACAAAATGGACGACTGACTTAGCAGTGCTGCCAGTGCAGCATTCGATTTTCTGTTTCAGCAGTTTATTTTGAAAATCCGAGAAAATGGAACTGGATTATTTTTTTTATTTTTAATGTCTTAAGTCGTAATGTCGTAAGACACACCTTAGACAGATATTCCAATATCTCACAATATAATAAGCAGTGGCCAGTGTCAAAGGCTTTCTTTTAATTATCATTTTTTTTTCTAATTTGCGATGTTAAATTACGTGAAAAGGAATAATTTAGTTGTCGGCGATGGCGTTTTAAAAATATGAAAACATGTATTCAGACATTCAAAGACAATATTAAAAATTTTGATGAATTTTCGGATCATTTGCTTAAAATTAATAATCATTAGGTTTTTACTATTATTCGTTATTGTCTTTTTGTACCTTATTTTACACATGCGCTTCGGTCATCACACTCCTCACCCCTTTAGAAATGTTCATCACTTTTGGAAAAAGTTGATAAAATTATACAAAACACGTTTAGAAAAGTTTTGAATGTGGCATTAATAGATCGAGGCTGGCTCCAAGCATCGTTACCAGTTTGTTTGGGTGGTGTTGGAGTACGCAATAATGTAGATGTCAGCCATCCAGCATTTCTGTCTTCGGTTCATGGCACAGAAGAGTTAACCAAGAAAATTTTTACAAACACACTATTTGATTCTGAAGTATCATGCAAGGCCATTGTCATGGATGTTTGGCAGTTTATTAACTTTAATCCTTTTTCTCATCGACAATGGGACTCGCCGTTATGTATTTTAAAGCAAAAGACACTTTTAGATACATAAAGCAATCTTGCTGAGCGAGCAAGTTTGTTAGCTGTGGGAGAGTGAGAATCAGGTTTATGGATTCAGGCACTTCCATCACCCAACATAGGTAGTATAGGTACCTTGTTGGACAGTATTACTTTTCGTTTTGTCACTGTCCTCCGTTTAGGAGCGCTTTGTGTTTCTCCGCATTTTTGTCACTGTGGAGAAGCTGTTGACAGTTTTGGACATCATGGCCTTTCTTGTAGCAGAAGCGCTGGCTGAATATCTCGACATTCCAATATTAACGACATTATTCGTCGTGCTCTTGTTACCGGCGGCGTTCCAGCTGTACGTACGTGAACCGAATGATCTGGTAAGGGACGATGGCAAGAGACCAGATAGTACGTCGTTGGTTCGTTACTGACATGGAAGATGGGTAAGCCTTTGGTGGGGGACGCAACTTGTGTTGATACCCTCGCACAATCTCATCTTCCAAGTACAGCTGGTTATGCCGGCGCTGTTACTGCTTCTGCGGAAAGCTTCAACCGGCGTAAGCACCAAAATTTAATAGGTAATTACATTTTGAACCGTTTGGGTTAGAGACGCTAGGTTCATGGGATCCGAGTGCTCGCGCTATGTTTAAACAACTAGCTAAGCAACTGATTGACGCTTCTCGCGACCAGAAGGCCGGCCTTCTCCTAGCACAGAGAATCAGCATTACCATTCAACGAATTTTGGGAACACTACCAGTAGGCGAAGATGTGGAGTTTTTTGACGCTTGTATGTAAATCTCGTTATTGTTCGTTTTATCATGGTTATGTATATAGGTTTCTATATTAGGTAATAAACATATTTTCTTAAACATGCTAGGTTAAAAAGATAATTTATTAAATAAACATATATCGTTACCTTTTATCTACATTTCTTTTACTGGCTTTGGGTAGTGTCTGCCTCTCTCACGCAAGCTTCTGATTGGTGGACGCACGTACTAATTTGCATGATAAATTTGGCAGGAAATACACCAACAAATCAGATCACTCTTTCCGCTCGTTCGGCTGCCTTTCTAGATATATATGTTCTAAGTTTGTAACACACCTCTCTATGGCAACTTTGGCAATGAATGCTCTGTGATGATCTGTCTATGTCATAATTTGTTTTGACCAGTTTTGACACAACAAACATACAGATCGATGAGGTGCTTTTTATTTTAGTTAACGATGAAAGATAGAAAAAGATGTGTTTATCCCACTGCTAAACAGAAGAAGAAGCTCCTTGAACTCATGACAAAGTATCCTGATTTGGCTTTAGGCAAATTAACACCAAATTTGAAATATAATGATGCTCAGAAATTATGGGTTACTATTGCTAATGAGTGTAATGCTATATCTGGTGCCAGAAAAACCTGGAGACAATGGAGAAAAGTACATGCATTAAATTTTTGAACGTGTAATCTTTTAAAACCTCGCAATTAATAAATAGATGTTCTTGCTTTTATATTACAGACATGGCAAGATATTAAGTCTAAGACCAAAAAGCGACAAGAGAATGGTTTTTCAAGAACATTCTTTAATCTCACAGACGCTGAACAACAAGCAATAGGAATAAAACTTGAGACCTCAACGTCACAGGACCAAGAGAGCACTGAATTTGTTAACTCAGACACTTTGGAATTAGACAGTGCTCAAGGCAGTTTTACTGTCGAAGATGAGTCTAATGTGTCTTATTATGAAGTACTAGAATCTCCAGCTGAAGAGGAGGAAGAAGAAGGAGAAATGTTCACAAACACAGTTGAGAATAATATCAGAGAGAAACCAAATAATGAAGAAAATGATGATAATGTTAAACATTCTAATACTTGTGTTTTCAATTGTAATTTGCTTGCCAAACAAGAGAAAAGAAAACTAGAAATAAAAGAGGACTATATAAAGTTTAAAAAAGATTATTTAAAACAAAAACTACAATTAATGAAAGAACAAACTGATGCTTTAAAAATTATTGCTCAAGAATTAAGTAACAAATAGTGTTGTACTTTGAAATAATTATAGAATTTTTTATTTGGACACCAAATATGTTGTGATTGTTATAAGTAGTAAGATTGTTACTAGTATGAGTTTTTGACTGCTTTTATCATGAATTTTTTTATGTTTGTTACCTCATACATAACTTTGGTTAATCCAAAGTTATGAGGTAACAAACATAAAGAATTTGAACCGAGTTGGATGATTTTTTTTTCATTTG
Organism: Spilosoma lubricipeda; assembly: GCA_905220595.1. Lineage (NCBI taxonomy): Eukaryota > Metazoa > Arthropoda > Insecta > Lepidoptera > Erebidae > Spilosoma > Spilosoma lubricipeda. The sequence goes on along the minus strand of HG992287.1, from coordinate 3,799,696 downwards.
AAGCTGGTGCTTCCTTTGTGATCCCATTTCAATTTGGTCCAGTTGTTGGAATCGGTTCTTTTTTTGTTAAATTTGTGATTACTATTTTTTTTCTAAAATATTTTGGAGAAATAGCATTTTCAATGAGAAATTGACGATGGCTGTATATATGTTAGTCACATCAGTATGGCTGAATGGGTTTGAGTGAAAATTTGTACAGATGTAGATAGTCTGAAGTAGCTTTTAGGCTATTTTTATTTAAGAAAATTGATGTTTAAATAATGGGTAAGATGTTTAGTCTTATATAATGAGATATGTAAATAATAATTTAGGATACAATGATTTTGTAATGGCTGAGGTCATGGGCTAAGTCAAATATCAAGTATAGGTCTAAGTAACTTGGAAACGTTAGGGTGCTCCCACACAGCAGTTATAAAATGTTAGAGAATGTTGGATAACATTTTATAACAAGTTGTAACAAAAGTTATAAAGTGTTACTGATGTTATATAACATCATGTAACATGTTGTGACAAATGTTATAAAATGTTATCGTGTTACACAATGTTTTATAACATTGTGTAACACGATAACATTTTATAACTGTGTGGGAGAGCTTGCAACATGTTATATGTTACAATGTTGCACAGGTTAAGCTTGTTGTATAATATTGTATAACATTCTGTATCAATCAGTTTGGGTCTGCTTTTCAGGGAGCTGGTAGTGGCTCAATGGAGGAAGTGCTAATATATTATTTATAGTATACATGGCAAACTAGGAGACATATCACCTGATGGTAAGCGATTACCGCCGCCCATAGACACCCGCAACACCAGAAACGTCACAAGTGCGTTTGCCGACCATTGGGTGATGGGGAAAGGGATGTGAGGAGGGGTTTGGGTATAGCCCTCCGGAGGATTCATTCACTCAGTGAAACACAGCGCAAGCGCTATTTCGCACCGGTTTTCTGTGAGGCAGTGGTATCACCGGCCCATTCATGCCGAAGCGTGGCTCTCCCACGGATAACTGATTGAATTTAACACAACCCTCTTCAAATACATACATTGTCAAAAAAATATTTGTGACCTTTGGCAGATTTGTCATTGTTGCAAAAGAAAATGGTTGTTCAATCAACCATTAAAAAAACACTTTTTGTTACCTGACAATGGCAAAGCCAAAGGAGGGTTATGATTTTGACAGGCTATTTATGTATGTATGTTCATTTGTTCCCTCATAACTCCTTAACTACTCATTACAACTGTACAAATGAGGTGTCGTTAGAAGCGTCATAATCGTCTGTTGGTTATAGGCTATATGACGTGTCACTGAATCTAATTTGGCGCCTTCTAGCCGACATAAAGTACTGTATTAAAAAGTAAATTTTAGATAAATGTCGTGTTTGGTATCATTGGAAAGGGCGTTACTTGTACATTTCAAAAATACATATATTATTAGCATTTGCTCGTGAATTTGTCCGTATTTATTCGATAAGTGTGGTATTTCTATGGTATGCTTGTTTGTTCCCTCCTTCTTTCTAAACTACTCGTCAGACTAAGACAAATGAGGTATCGTTAGAAGTTAGAATTTAAGATAAATATGTCGTGTTTGGTATCATTGAAAAAATCAAAAATATATTATGTAATATTATTAGCATTTTCTCGTGACTTTGGCCGTATTTATTCGGTGATTGTGAGATTTCTATGGTATCTAAAATATACTTTGCAAAGAAATTAATATTATAGAGGCATCAAAACATTTTTAAATAAAAAAAGCTTAGATGAATAAAAAAATATAATTTGTTTTATCATCTTATAATTATTTGCAACATTTTGTTACATGGTGTTGTATAACATCAGTAACATTTTATAACTTTTGTTACAATTTGTTATAAAATATTATCCAACATTCTCTAACCTTTTTGTAACTGCTGTGTGGGATCACCTTTGTTGGATAACATTTTATAACAAGTTGTAACAAAAGTTATAAAATGTTACTGATGTTATACAACATCATGTAACATGTAATAAATGCTATAAAATGTTATCGTGTTACACAATGTTTTATAACATTTTTTAACTTCTTTGTGGGAGCACCCTTAGAATCCATAATATGAAGTCAAAAGATATTGTTTGCAGATTTAAAACCATGTCACACACAATTGACAATATGACAATTAATCTCATCCTATACTGACCACATCCAGTGCAACCTAGTTTAATGTTCAAGCCCTAATATCATTGTAGTTTCTGAATAAATAATTTTGAAAGTAGTCCATAAGTAATGCTGTGTTAGGATTCGCTGGATTTGATAAATAAATGTTCTGACGAGTAAAAGAGACTTTATTAAAAACAATCTTAAAAACACAGTATAACTCAGAAAATTAATTGTCGCCGAGGTCGCTAGATTCGCACTAATATCATTGAGATATTTGTCGCACCATAGCTCAAATTGAACTGAACTGCGGCCAGCAAGACACCTTTTATTACATTCCAGTAATATTAGTTAATTCGAGAAAGGTCAGGACCGTTTCTAAGAATGCACTGGCGGATGCATTTGAACCGATCGCATGACAATCAATCTATATTCGACGCTATATGTCTCGGTGTAAGATTCATTGTTCTGTGCTTCAAGAAACCAACAAGAACTTTCACGATGTTTAGCCGTGTCGAGACTTGTTCTGGAATGATCTTTCTTCGTAACAGTATCTATGCATAAGAGGTCTATGCTAAAGTTTATGACATTCAATTTTATCACTCCGCTCCGCATAGATAAGTAATAATTATAGTAATAATAAGTTAGATAAGTTTTAATTGTCATTCCTACTAACATACCACACAATTTAAAGTTAAGTTTATAATGCTATTTTATCATACCTAAATTCTACAATTAACACTAATATATAAAGGCAAAAGTTTGTGAATGTGTATTTTTGTTACTTCTTCAGGCAATTCTTTATGGGCCTCCGGTATCCTCACTCACTTGGTGAAACACAGCGCAGTCGCTGTTTCACACCGCTTTTCTGTGAGGCCGTGGTATCACCCGGTCGAGCCAGCCCATGCATGCCAAAGCGTGGCTACCCCACGGTACTTTGTTTAAGTATATCTGTAATATATCCATATACTATATTGTCGACTCTGAGACGCACATACCCGCTGACTTATGTCTATTGTTTGAAATTCCATTAACCAAATATTGCCACGTCCAACCATCAGTTTTTATTATTCAATCTTTTAAGTGGTTAGTGTGCCTAGTGCTCATCTATGTTTATGTCACAAAATCATAAAGTAAACTGATTAAATATCTTTTACATATCTTTATAATATTGATAAGATAATCGAGATCAATCATAATCTTAAGTTTCACACTAAAGGTTTCCTTTTCGTTTAGGTTTTCCCGCAATACTTATGTGTTTGTATTCAAGTACTTTAGAATTTAGATAAATACAACATAGATAATAAAAATGTATAAATGGAGAAGACAGGAGGAAGATGATAAAATAAATGTTAGTACGGAGTCTCCTCAGGTAGATGCTATCACTAGTTAATTAAATTTCAGGGTTAAATATAAAAAAATATATATGTATCTTAATTTTCTGTAAAATATTAACAACTAAATAATTTAAGATAATAAAAGATCTTATAGGCCATTAATTGGCTTCTTGTATTACAATTTCTGGACTGACATCTATACTAATATATAAAGCTGAAGAGTTTGTTTGTTTGATCGCGCTAATCCCAGGAACCGCTGGTCCGATTTGAAAAAATATTTCGGTGTTGGATAGTACATTTATACAGCGGAGCACCAATGAAAAATGTTTCAAAACCGGGGGAAAATTATCACGCTACGGGCAATAGGAGACGCAAACAAGGTTGCGTGGATCTGCTAGTCATATATTAACTAATTTAGGCTAACATTCAGCTCGATTAATTATAACACCTATTTGAACATTGGCTGTTCTTTTGTATCTACAATTTGTTTTTGCTGGAAAGAGTTTATTTGTATGGTATTCTGGATAAGATTGATTTTGAAATTTCGCTCTTTTCTAGTAAAATGGAGTATTTCATGTAGTGTGCTAAGCATGCAAGAAAACAATAAATAAATGAAGAACGTAATTAAAATGTAATATTCTGTGTATGACTGATTGTCAGTCGCACATCATCATCACATAAAGTTAATAATACGATTTTTTTTGACGTGACAACATCTTATAAATTGGTTTGCCGGGTGACACTTCAAGAAACTGCGTTACGCTCCGCTCACGTTATGCGCTCACAATGAGAGCGAGTGAGAGGCACGCGTCCCTTCCACTCGGGCATGGTTAGCCCGCCTAAGAGCGAGAGAGACAGACATAAAAAGTGAAAGGCACGCGTCCCTTCCACTCGAGCACAGTTAGCCCGCCTAATTCTTTGTATAAATAAATGTTTTAAATTGTTACTATTATTTCATCCTTCTTCCTACTATACGAATGAATATTCACATTAAAATTATTTTACCACTCAAAGTCGTTGTCACGTAAAACTTTCGCCCGTATACCGACTTTACAGGCAACCAATTTTTTTTACATAACTTCAGACAAGGAATCGACTGGAAATCGATTCTGCTAATAAAATATTTGTATGCACGATCTGGCAACTTCTTTGATAATCTGTCATTATCACTGTCAGTTTCACGAGTCTGTGGTTTCACGTCTTGAAGTTGAAGTGACCGTGACCTGTGGGAGATCGTTTTTTGTTTTTTCGGAAGGCGGAAGGAATAATTTCACCTGACTATAACGCGAGATAGAGTCCATAGACAACTAATAATAATACATAATTTCACCACGACGAAGACTTAAAGACTTTAACCACTTGACATTGGCAGGAATAGCTGATCCAAGAGATCCGACTGGTTGCCATTTCATGAAAAGAAGAAGAAGACATCACAGGTGACATCCACAGACCACAAAGGTAAAAGGTGACATCACAGAGTACATTGGTGACATCACACTCGCAATCGCAAGGAAAACAACGAGAGATAGATAAATAAACTGTAAATTCAATTGCAAAAGTGATTGTCATATTATGAAGTATATAATTTTGTGTAGTGTAGTGCAGCGACTATTTAAAAAAGATTTATAATGTTTAATAAAAGCTACAGTAACTTTGTGAGAGCCAGTGACATCGAAGAGGAACAATGTTCGACAGTACAGCAAAAGAAGCCTATTTTAAGTGGAGACGAAGCTCGTAGAATATACCTCGAGGAAATAAAAAGTGAAAGGACCTTGCAACCAAGTGAATGTAAAACGGTAAAACATAAAAAAGTGTTTATAGAAGAAGAAATACCATTGACAAACAAGGATTTATTTTTAACAGCACAAAACAATAATGTTGACAAACTTAAATATATTTTAGATAAGTGCCCTGATAAGATAAATATAGTTGACGATTATGGGTGGAGTTTGCTCATGATAGCTTGTCAGGCTAATTCGGTAGAGACTACTCAAGAGTTGCTTAAGAGAGGTGTAGATATATCCATCAGAGATAAAGGTGGTAATTCAGCTCGGAGCTTAGTGATAAAGAACAAAAACTATACGTTAGCTGATATATTACTTTCTCATAGAGAGACAGAAAACACACAGCATGTAAACCAAGATAGAAACAAAGTTAAATCACTGGAAAACTACACATGTGATATTTGTGGTAAAACATTTCCTAACAGAGAAGAACACTTATCATCAACAATTCATAATATATGTGCTAGTAAAGGTAAAAAAATAATGCCACATTATGTAATACCAGCATCAAATAGGGGTTACCAGTTACTGTTAAAAGGAGGTTGGGACAGAGACTCCGGGTTAGGAAGAGATGGGACTGGAAAAAAATATCCAATTAAAACTGTACAGAAAAAAGACAGAAAAGGTCTTGGACATGAGAAGATTGAGCAAGATGTGAAATCAACAGAAAGCAATATTAAAGTCAAGTGCAAAAAGATGTTTGCAGACAACATTAAAAAAAATAGGAGACTTGAAATAAATTTTAGGAGAGAATTTTATTAAAAAATGTATTTCATTCACTTTTTACCTCAAAACAAAACATAAATAAATGAAATATAATTTATTTGACAGTCTTCGACATAAAACACATTGTGGTTCTATTTCTACAAATGAAACAGATACAATTATTTATTTAGTAAAAATAATATAATATCTTTATGACAATGATCAAATTATACTATAAAACCATAGTTAATAAAATAAAGTCAAGCCACAAGTTGTCAATATTTAACAATAGGCAAACATTATACGTTTAGAATACTAATAGAATCGTAATATACATTGTAGAATTAAACTTTTACTCATACTTATTTTAATTTACTTTAAACCAGGTCAGGTTTACATTTTAATTGATTTTAATAATGACCAGTTTCACCGTATTAATTTAAACAGTGGAATAGGTACAAGTCAGTTTAATTTTAGAATGTACTTCAAAAAGTTCCACGAAGTGCCATGAATCGAGTGTATAAATGAAAGAATAATATACTTTATTGAACACCAATTGCAATAGTATAAATTAATATTAAAACAAGATATAATACCGCCATGTGACGATTTATACATCATAGCATAGATACCAACGTCACATTCCAAAACTTGACAATAGACTTGGACAGTATTGTACAACAATAGCAACAAAGCGACGATGTGTATAATAGGCGGCCTTATTGCTAAACGCTATCTCTTCCAGGCAAGCTTTGGATAGACAAGTTAACAGGAGATAGAATAAATTCTTAATTACCTATTAATAAGTTATTTTTACAACAAAGTGGCCTGACGCTTTAACTTATAAACAGAATACACAGTATTTATTGATAAGTAGTAAGAATAATGATTGGATAAATATGAAGAAACATAATAAATTGTATTTTACATATACACTGCTGAACAACTCATAATTAGAGTAAATAGTGAAATTATTTAATTGTCCTCAAAGGTGCAGTGTCATGTACATAAAATTTAAAATCTGTCAATAATCGTTTTTTTTTTTTTTTTTTATGTTTGGCCCTGCCAAAATGACTCTACTCTGCCTGATGGAAAGCATAAGTAGAATCCAAGAGTGGTGGTCACCATACTGCGAATGCAGACAATGCAACAATGCAGTATGGTGACCCACACTATGGCGGGCTAGTGATGCTTCTGCACCATTGGGCCTCCGGTCTCGCACTCACCAACGAAACACGACAGCATGATCGCTGTCATTTTACGTAGATTTTCTGTGCAAGGGTAGTACTGACCCGGTCGAGCCAGCCCGTTCTTGCTAAAATCAACGTGGCTCTACTACCTTGGTAAAAACAGTATGGCCATGTTTCACAGGTTACAGATTAGTTCGGGACATAGCTTATCTGACAAAAAGTTTGAGACAATTATTTTCTATTGAAGATACTTCAAATGCTTATCTACTACTTATTGTATTTCTATCAGATAAGTTATCTGTAACTGGTGAAACAGGGTCTGATTATTATAAACTTATATATTTGTAAGGCACATGATTACACATCTCATTGCATTGAAAATAAAATGGTATCATAAAATTTATTAATATAAGTTTGGTCATGGTTGCAGTATTTACTACTTCTGCTATATGCTACAGCTGCCTAAAATTTCTACTCCTCTTCAAAGAGTTTTGAAATATACATAGTTATTTAAATATTTCAAAAAAATTGCAGCATTACAGCAATTTTACTCATAATATGTACTTGGATTTTCGTTTAAGTAGGAAAGTTAGGTAGAATCATAAAACTAGATAACGAACCAGTACCAAGTAATGATAAGCAGTCATAAGTGACAAGGTTGAACAGTTTATTTCTAATTGACTGTTAGGTATATAAAAATATTTAAATGGTTTCTGATGTTGAAACATTTTTCTCTCACATTCGATATAGAACTACCCTGTTATATTTTTGTGCATGTTTTACAGGCTAGTTAATTTGTTTGTAGTACATTCCGGTAGAAGAACATGTAAAAAAAAACATGCACACTTTAACTAAAGGCCAGTATTCACTTTCATTAGTGTGAGTGCAGGTGATGATTAATGATTAATAGAAAATGTTTGGATAGTGACTGGTTAGTGCAAGTGATGAGTTGGCTGCATAGTAATGTGACCAGAAGCATTTTCTATTTTTTGTGAGTAGCCACGTCCCGCGCACCCTTCCTTACCCCTCACTTGCAGCGTGCCTGCAGTTTTATATTTCAACAGCTAACAAATGAATTCACTAAACAGAGCCACTACACAAGAATTGGATACTACTCGCGCTTCACACCTGCACTATACGCCCTCATTCACTCAGTCAAAGTGAATACCAGCCTTTAGTGTTTGATTTGTAACATAAACCACTTAAAAAAATCACATAAAAATAAAACATTTCTCATATAATACATATTTTATATTTCGATTTTTCGGACTCATCTTTTTTTAAATGTATGTACAATAAAAAAATAATGATTTAACAACGCAAAAAAGAATTGCCAACTAGATATAAATACAATATATCTGCTAGCTACGCACACAAGAATTACCTTACACAGAGGCTATCAACATTTCATCATTTAATAATAAAACTTCTATAAAATTATAATAATATGTACAATTTAAAAATATTTGTGTAACATTATGATGAAATGATGATTATTGCAGGACTTGGCCACTGAAGAACCGTTTTTTTGCTTGCAAAAAAAACAAGTCAGTGGTCGCAAATTCACTGTTCTTAGAACACCATTTGAACTAAAATGTAGTCATTTGAAAAAACTAACAAGTAGTTTAAAACATGACTTTTCAAGTTGGAAAGAAAGTGAATAGTAAATCAATTGTAGAGTTCTTTAAAGTAAATTAAAAAAACCAGCTAAATACTTTTACACTTAAATCTAACTAAATTTTCACAACAATATTAGCTATCAAAAATTAGGAGCAATCCAGTTAAGGACAGTCGCAGCAAATTCAAAACCTACAAAACAGGCTGCATTTGCTGGAAAAGCTCTGAGCATTACTGGTGTGACTCCTTTGTATAAAGCAGTAGGACCTTCCTTTGCCATTAATTCTCTAAAAACATCCCTCATACCATTGGGATATGTTCCTTCCGGTGCTGTTTGAAGTCTACTTTTCAGGACATCAGCTGGCATACCCACTATCCAGTTCGCTATTCCCGCACAACCACCTGCCATCATTGTTGCAAATAGTTTCACTTTATTATTGGCATCCTGAGGTATTAGCAGCTCTTTAACATACTCATATGTAAAGAAGTACATCCCTGAAGCAGGCACATCTCTAAACAGAGTGAGCATTGTTCCCTTGTATATGCTCCTAATGCCTCCCTCGGCATATAATTGCTTGGCACAGTCCAACATACCCTTATATTTGGGAGGTGCGGTACCGCCTTGTTGGATCTGTAACAGACACTTGATGCGTTCTCCAGGTGCCATGATAGATGTAGTGAAAATACCAGAAAAAGAACCTGCAGCAAACAACTCTAGCTTCGTAAGAGGTTGGTCCGCGTCAGATTTAATTAATCTCTTGCCGAGTCCAAAACCGAAAAAGCTGATAGCAAAAATTGGGGCTACACCTGTAAGTGGTGCTGACATTCCCTTGTACAGACCTTTAAATCCTTCCTTTTGAACGGTCTTCTTGATACAATCAAAAGTTCCAGCATATAACGGATGTTCACCAGGTTTAGGTACAGGCATAGTTTGCAGTCTCACTTTTACGGTGTCCATAGGATGGCCAACTAAAACAGTACATACACCACCAAAACCACCACATATGAAATATTTAAAGGGATTGTCCGACATTTTTGATTCGTTTTTCGTAAGGAGAATGAACAGATGACCTCGCTAAACTTGTTATAGTAGAAATGGGTTTCAATTTAAAATTCCACTTTCAACAGTTACAGCTGTCTCGTCTAACATGTCAAAGTCCAAGTGCGTTCCATTTCGCCATTGAGTTAATCTTTAATTCAACCACTGCATTAAAGTATTGTTAGTCTTCTAGTTTAGTATATTTAATTTGATATTTGTATAGACGTGTTTCTGAAGTTGAATTATGTGACCAATTTATTTACATATGCACAAAATGAATACAGAGAAACAACACCGAAAACACGGTTTAGATTGTCATTACTCATTATTCATTACAAAACACATGAATTTTTATACAAAATCAAAGGAATGTACTATGACTTCCTGATCACTATTTATAATATTTCACATTTAAAAAAATATGTTCAGGTACTGTTGTTAATTGAGTCATTGTTCTTCTTCATATTTCTTTGACGAAATAAGAAGACTGAAGAACAATGTCATTTGGTTGATGTATTTCCCGCCAAATCATTCATGCAATTGATATGTGCGTCAACCAATCAAAAGCTTGCGTGAGAAAGACGACACTCCCCAAATTCAGTCTCTCTCTCTCTCTCTCTCTCTCTCTACTCCGATCCCATTTTCCGCCCGTTCAGCTGCCCCTTCGGATACCTTTAAACGCTCTAAGGAATGGAGAGACATTTGAAAAGCTAGTAACACTGGCAGCACTGTTGTGTTGTCGTCTTGTCTATTTCTGTTTATTACACAGAGTACATTGTTAATACTTTTATTATTTGTAGTGTTTATATTTTTTGTCAACACATGATATTGCGAATGCATTTTTTAGCATTCAAAAACCTTTGAACTAAACTTTCTTCTATCTTTAATTATATTGATTATATGTACAGCTTCTATAGTAATTATATGTCTCTAATAATCAGTAAAACGGCCCTCTGATGGCGTGTACCAAGGAAGAAATCGAAAGGAAACGTTTAGCTGCATTACAGAAAAGGCAAAATAAGCTATTGGGTAGCAATGAGACGAGTAATTCTCCAGTCAAGTACAACTCTGGTTCTCCAAGAAGCTTGGAGCCAAGAACATTCGAACCAACCAAATCTTTTCAATTAAATTCGTACAGAAGTCACCCCTACAACAAACCAATTGCGAGTGGTAGTGAAAATAAAGTTCCTATTGGTAAAGTGGTTAGCGGTACTGTGTATCTGATCTCTGAAGATAGATTTGAAGTGAATCCATCGGAATTTTGTACTCCTCTTATTAATATATTCAAGAGTATGCCATCTAAAAGTTTTGGTTAGTAACTTTCTTCTTGTTAGCTTATTATATTGAAACACAGTCTTGTATGTTGCAAAATGATAAATACATAGTCATTATTGCTGTAAAAACATGAGAAAAAACTTATTAATCGAAAGATATTTTTGTATTTCTTGAGTGCAAATACCTTTTAAAAAGATTTTCTTTTATGAAAGTTAAGATTAAATATTCCTTAAGAGCAAAAGGTAGCATTTTCTGTAGGCAGTATGAACAAACTACATATATGTTGAACTTTATAATGTATCTGTTTAATCAACTACAACTGCTAATTTTAATTATCATTTGCAGATATGAAAACAAAGTTATGGAATTTTTCAATTCATGATTATCAAGAGCTGGTATCTAAAGTAGCGCCTTTAGCACCGCATGTTGTGTTGGGTCCTTTGCCACCATATGTCCTAAAGGTATATATTACAGCTTTTAGTTATGACTAACTGAGACTTGTGGTGTTACTCAGGGTTGTTGTTGTACCTTTATAACAACATACACAGGTAATGTCATGGACATACCCAGGTTGGGGCATAGTGGGGCGCTTGCCCCTAGTTTTTTTAAGTGATAAATACCTCACTGAAAAAATCCAATAAGAACAGGCATTTTGCCCCACCCCTGTGTTAATGCTGGATACAATAGTAAAAATAATCAGCCTAAGTTACTCCTTATATCATTAGTTATCCAGCCATTCCAGAGATTAGCCAGAATGAGCAGATAGATGGAAAAAAAGAATTCAAAATAGATTTTTTATACTTTCTTATGCATTTAGATTAAAGCTGTTAATAAAAAAAACATGGACTGACAATTCAATTATTTATTTGTAAAGATAGTCCCTGTTTTCCAATTACAGCACTAGAGCGCATTATGCGGCATAATGCTTAACTTTGAATGATTCAACTACAGCAACGCTTCGCACAATCGAGCACTCTCAAAAGTAGTGTTTTTGCGTGATGCGTGCAATCGATACCAACTTGACAAAAATTAATGTAACGTCGTAGTATCGACTTATACACTAGAAATTATAACCTATTCGTTTTGATACCATTTCCTTGTTGTGAGTTTACTTTTGACAGATGTCACACCAGTTTGACATAAGCTATGGAAATTTGGTAGACTAATCGATTTATTTAAGAGTTGTCCCTTCCGATGGCGCTCTGAGGTAATTTTGTGGCTGGGAACACTCTACTAGTTGTCATTCTTTTTACGGTCGGATATTGGGAGAGAGTGGTTGACATATTTTAACAATTTGTTGGTTCTTGTTGAATCGTTCTTAATTTGGCTAATCACCACGGTCCATGGCCAGATAAATGCGGCGGAAGATGCCCCGCTGTTAGTTATCGTGAATTAACGGTTATTTCGACTTTTTCGGGTAAGTGAAAATGGTGACTCCGCGTTCGACAAGCACGTTTGTTGTTGAAGCGAATTTTGCTAAAAATAGTTGATTTCACTTACAGAAACTAACATCGAAAGATTCGCCAAGGGATTCGTTGGATTTTCTAAGGATTTGACACGTTATTTTGTTACTTGCTATTGTTTGGAGCTTTGAAGAATTTTTGAAATATTGTTGATAAAAGAAACTCTGGTGAGTACCGAATAGTTACTATTGAGATTAGGATTGATAACCAAAGTGATAAAGTACCTAATTAACCAGTGAATTATCTTTGTTTTAGCCGGAAGCGCGGGGTTTCTTTCTTTCTTTCTTTCTTTCTTTCTTTCTTTCTTTCTTTCTTTCTTTCTTTCTTTCTTTCTTTCTTTCTTTCTTTCTTTCTTTCTTTCTTTCTTTCTTTCTTTCTTTCTTTCTTTATTTCTTTTTTTTACTTTTCTTTTTTTCTTATATTTTTATACTGGAATTTTTCTGGGATATTAGTATTATCCTCATTAGAACATTACATTTTTTTATAACCTATTTTTACAAAGGTTTGTTGTGTAAAGTTGCTCCCCACTTACATTAAATTAACCATGAACCTACCTATGGCATTAGTATAATGGCCATAGAAGCAAGAGGCTGCCTTAACATCAACGGGTGAAGAAGCCAAAGAGAAGGACAGCCAGACATCTCCTGTCTGGCTCATGTAACGTAGAATTTTAACTTAAAGGATTGCAATGACAACAGAAACAGTAACCAGTGTAGCGATACTCTTAGCATAGTATATCCACCTGTAAGACCTTACCCTTCAGACACTACGGGTTAATAAATCTGCTTTTAAACTAATTGTTCATTAGTCAGTACTCCCCGCCCTAGATTAAGGGTTCAATGTTGGCCGAGTTATCCACGGCATTAGTTTGTTATTTTTTAAGTGATCTGTAAGTTACCATTGGGAGTAATATCAGATCAGATCTGCACCTGGCGCCCGAGATCTTAATTTGTTCAATTTTTTATTAGTTTTAATTCTGGTGACAGATCAGGTTTTTTTGTTTGTTTGTTTGTTGGTTAACTTCCAGTGGTAGCAAAGACACATTTTAGTTTTCATTCATTTATTTAGTTCTCATTAATTTATTAGTTCACAACACAATTAAATAAATTTTTTTAATTTTTTTATATTACAATTTGTCGCCAGCGCACAGGGACTGAAGTAGTTTCTGAAGGTTAAATTGGATACTGTTGTTATTGCATCCTACTTTTTTAAACACTATTCTATGTTTTTGTGTTTTATTTGTGTTATTTTTATTAATTGTTAACATTAAGTACGGTTTTATTTGCAATTTTGCAACAATTGTTTTACACCATTGTGACCTTTACACACAATGTTTATTTTTACATTAACAAAACAACAATAATTAAGGTTATTCTACTGCTTATTGTATTCTCTATTAAGGGTATAATTTACTTCAACATTGTGTTTTGCAATCTAATAATGTTGAATGTGTTTATATAAAGTCTACTCGGCAAAGCTTTTGCTTTGAAATTATTGATAATATTATATTTAAACTTTTTGAAAATTGTACTTAACTCAGCCTAGCTTAACTTTATATTACCTAGCTTTTACAATAATTGTGAGTGGTTATTGCAATCTACAGATTCTTTATAAGTTAAAAAATTAGACATTTAAATTAAAACCTAACATTTGCTATAATTTCACTTTTAAATAAATTTAAACTTATCTCTTCACAAGGCTTCACTTCTGAATGAACTTGAATTTGGCTTTGCTTTGAACAGCTTGACTTTTCTTATCATTTTGCTTATAAATAAATTAAAACTTATCTTTTCACAACATTCACTTTTGAACGGGATCGGGATTGAAATTGCTTTAAAAGAATTTAACTTCTCTTATCATTTTGCTTATAAATAAATTAAAACTTATCCTTTTAGAACATTCACTTCTGAATGAACTCGGGATTGACATTGCTTAAAAAAAAAAAAAATTAACTTCTCTTATCATTTTGCTTATAAATAAATTAAAACTTATCCTTTTAGAACATTCACTTCTGAATGAACTCGGGATTGACATTGCTTAAAGAAAAATTAACTTCTCTTATCATTTTGCTTATAAATAAATTAAAACTTATCCTTTTAGAACATTCACTTCTGAATGAACTCGGGATTGACTTTGCTTTGAAAAATTAACCTTTTTTATCATTTTGCTTTGAAATAAATTTAAAGTTATCGTTTCATAACATTTCACTTTTGGTTAAATTTGGATTTGAGTTTGCTTTGAATACTTAACACTTTGACTTCTATTTTAGAGTTTTGTGGTTATCGTCGGTTTTCATTATGGACAAGGGAGTTCAATGTCCACCGTTTGCCAGCGGAGATTAATTGCATACCGGATTTGGTGGATGTTCATAGTTCTACTGCTCTCGCACCAGCACCATGAACGAGCACATTAGGAGGAACTTGCCTATTTCCACTTCGAGGCCGCCTGTTTTGACTAAAAGCAAGATTGTTTTTGACGGTACTACCTGTGTTAGAGAATTTATTGCTCGGGTTGAGGAGTACTTCTTGTCTAGGAACTTCAATGAATTTGTGTTGGTCGCTTCGTTCCCTGATCTTCTTGCAGGTATCGCAGTCAAATGGTTCCGTGTTACTCGTAAAAACATCTCTTCGTGGTATGAGCTTAGGGTTGCTTTACTCAAACGTTTTGATAGGCCTGATTATGATTACCTTATGGGGCATGACCTTCGTAACCGCAAACAGAAGCCTGGTGAGTCACTTCCGGATTTCATTTCAGAACTTATTGATATTACTAGTCACCTTGGCACCCCTGTTCCAGAGTCGGTGATCATAACTATAATTAAGCACAACATGTTGCCAATTTATGGTCCTTATGTTTTTGGTAGACAGATTTCTACGCTTGATGATTTTGTGAGTTTGGGTAAGGAGTTGGAAGTTTTTGTTAACCGGGAGTCTCTTAAAGATTTTTCCCTACCTTTTGATATTTTAAAAGTAGAGTCTAACGCTGTTAGGTCAGATGATACTAAAATTACTTGTTTGAAGTGTAAGTCAATCGGACACACTTATAAAAATTGTCCTTCAATTCCGGGTGTGATTTGTTTCAAGTGCCAGAAGTTGGGAGTTGTCACAAAGTTTTGTGATGTGTGCAATTCGACCCTTAGATTATATAGAAACTTTATATATTTACATCAAGACGGACTTTTACGTGGTTCCGCAGAATTTTGTTGTTTCAGAGTTTAGAAAGGTTATGTTTGACCCTTGTTTGGGTGGAACAGTTTGTTTAGGTGGTGACGTATTTTATTGGCTTATAGCTACATTAGTATTGTTTATTTGTGGTGGAAGCTATCGCAAGATAGCTACTGTCAGGCGTCGTCATGTCGGATGTTGTGGGTCCTAAGGGATGTTTATTAATTATTGCAGAAACAGGTCGACATGGTGACTACCCTTAGATTATATAGAAAACTTTATATATTTACATCAAGACGGACCTTTACGCGGTTCCGCAAATTTGTGTTGTTTCAGTGTTTGGATAGGTTATATTTAAGCTCTATTTAAGTAGGATATTTGTAATTGTTGTATTGTGCCCGGTAGTTCGGTGGTGTTGAGCCGATCACAATACACAATTTTTTTGTGTTCCCACTCTTTCAAAGTGTGGAACATTTTGTTTGCCTTTTATTGTATTGTGCCCGGTAGTTCGGTGGTGTTGAGCCGATCACAATACACAATTTTTTTGTGTTCACACTCTTTCAAAGTGTGGAACATTTTGTTTGCCTTTTGTTGTATTGTGCCCGGTAGTTCGGTGGTGTTGAGCCGATCACAATACACAATTTTTTTGTGTTCACACTCTTTCAAAGTGTGGAACATTTTGTTTGCCTTTTATTGTATTGTGCCCGGTAGTTCGGTGGTGTTGAGCCGATCACAATACACAATTTTTGTGTTCACACTCTTTCAAAGTGTGGAACATTTTGTTGCCTTTTGTTGTATTGTGCCCGGTAGTTCGGTGGTGTTGAGCCGATCACAATACACAAATCTTTTTATACATTATTCTATTAGAGTCGGTGACGAAGGTGTCCAACCGCACTTCTTGGATATTGTTATCTTTGTTAGATATTCAATTCCTAATGGATGTTTGTTTAAGATTTATTTTCTAAAGTTAATATTATTCTATTAGAGTCGGTGACGAAGGTGTCCAACCGTACTTCTTGGATCTTGTTATCTTTGTTAGATATTCAATTCCTAATGGATGTTTGTTTAAAGTTTATTTTCTAAAGTTAATGTTATTCTATTAGAGTCGGTGACGTAGGTGTCCAACCGCACTTCTTGGATATTGTTATCTTTGTTAGATATTCAATTCCTAATGGAATTTTGTTTAAGATTTATTTTCTAAAGTTGTTATTATTCTATTAGAGTCGGTGACGAAGGTGTTCAGCCGCGCTACTTGGTTATTGCTGTCTTTGTTGGAATTACATTCCTAACTGATATTTGCTTTAGTAAAGTTTGATATTGTTCTATTAGTCATTTATAGAGTTTTTGTAGAGATTTGTTTAGGGTTCTTTTTGTAGAGTCTGAGTCGAAATTTTAGATGTTCCCAATGTTTATTTTTTGAGAGTTCTGTTTGGTTATTACTTTGCAGCTTAAAAGAAAGAGTCCTTTCTTTTAATCTTTTTTTTTGGGTTGGTATGTAATGTAACGTCGTAGTATCGACTTATACACTAGAAATTATAACCTATTCGTTTTGATACCATTTCCTTGTTGTGAGTTTAGTTTTGACAGATGTCACACCAGTTTGACATAAGCTATGGAAATTTGGTAGACTAATCGATTTATTTAAGAGTTGTCCCTTCCGATGGCGCTCTGAGGTAATTTTGTGGCTGGGAACACTCTACTAGTTGTCATTCTTTTTACGGTCGGATATTGGGAGAGAGTGGTTGACATATTTTAACAATTTGTTGGTTCTTGTTGAATCGTTCTTAATTTGGCTAATCACCACGGTCCATGGCCAGATAAATGCGGCGGAAGATGCCCCGCTGTTAGTTATCGTGAATTAACGGTTATTTCGACTTTTTCGGGTAAGTGAAAATGGTGACTCCGCGTTCGACAAGCACGTTTGTTGTTGAAGCGAATTTTGCTAAAAATAGTTGATTTCACTTACAGAAACTAACATCGAAAGATTCGCCAAGGGATTCGTTGGATTTTCTAAGGATTTGACACGTTATTTTGTTACTTGCTATTGTTTGGAGCTTTGAAGAATTTTTGAAATATTGTTGATAAAAGAAACTCTGGTGAGTACTGAATAGTTACTATTGAGATTAGGATTGATAACCAAAGTGATAAAGTACCTAATTAACCAGTGAATTATCTTTGTTTTAGCCGGAAGCGCGGGGTTTCTTTCTTTCTTTCTTTCTTTCTTTCTTTCTTTCTTTCTTTCTTTCTTTCTTTCTTTCTTTCTTTCTTTCTTTCTTTCTTTCTTTCTTTCTTTCTTTCTTTCTTTCTTTCTTTATTTCTTTTTTTTACTTTTCTTTTTTTCTTATATTTTTATACTGGAATTTTTCTGGGATATTAGTATTATCCTCATTAGAACATTACATTTTTTTATAACCTATTTTTACAAAGGTTTGTTGTGTAAAGTTGCTCCCCACTTACATTAAATTAACCATGAACCTACCTATGGCATTAGTATAATGGCCATAGAAGCAAGAGGCTGCCTTAACATCAACGGGTGAAGAAGCCAAAGAGAAGGACAGCCAGACATCTCCTGTCTGGCTCATGTAACGTAGAATTTTAACTTAAAGGATTGCAATGACAACAGAAACAGTAACCAGTGTAGCGATACTCTTAGCATAGTATATCCACCTGTAAGACCTTACCCTTCAGACACTACGGGTTAATAAATCTGCTTTTAAACTAATTGTTCATTAGTCAGTACTCCCCGCCCTAGATTAAGGGTTCAATGTTGGCCGAGTTATCCACGGCATTAGTTTGTTATTTTTTAAGTGATCTGTAAGTTACCATTGGGAGTAATATCAGATCAGATCTGCACCTGGCGCCCGAGATCTTAATTTGTTCAATTTTTTATTAGTTTTAATTCTGGTGACAGATCAGGTTTTTTTGTTTGTTTGTTTGTTGGTTAACTTCCAGTGGTAGCAAAGACACATTTTAGTTTTCATTCATTTATTTAGTTCTCATTAATTTATTAGTTCACAACACAATTCACAATATTTTTTTATTTTTTTATATTACATTAACAAGTGTTTTTTCTTTAAGGTGGCATTGATCAAAATGTTTTATTTATATATTATCGTTAGTATTTATTGTTGAAAAAATTTTTAAAGCTTTCGTTTCGTTGCAGTTTTTTCGAAATAATCAAAGTTAATTCAAACTGTGTTAAAAAAATAAATATAAATATGGATGAAGGTAAATAGTTTTTAACCAATTATTATGTATACCACTTTATTAATTTTTTTTTTTTTCAATACTTATGTTTACTTTATTAAATAAAGTATTGAAAAAAAAAAAAAATTACCACCAGTAGGTGCATTTGAAAACTAATTCACGTTCCAATTAAGCTTCAGCATAATTCAGCATTGTGCGCCAATGAGTCGCATTATGCTCTGTAATTGGAAAACTAGGAGTGTTTCTGATAATGTGTTGCTGTAACTAAGTCTATCAGTAACGTGAGAAACCAATATCTTAAATATAATAGTATCTTATCTCAGCATATATGGATATATGTAAGGCAATTATTAAATATGTAAAATGAGCTTTATAAATAAACCATTCAAATACTAAAATTTTTCGATGTCACTGTCAGCATATGTTACTGTGAGATTGTCAAAACCGTTAGATAGTTAACTATCTCGCGAGATTGCAAACAGTCAAAAGATTGTGAACTGTAAAATGATGATGATGATGATGATGATGATATCCTTGATCCCTTAGCAGGGACATAGGGCTCTCAGAAGTGTCTTCCTTTTTTCCCGGTCCTGCGCGACGTCCTCTAGTTGCTGCCAGCTGAGTCCAACCGACGCGGCCTCCTTCTCCACCGACCTTCTCCAGGTAGTTCGTGGGCGCCCCAGTCGTCGTCTTCCGGCAGATTGCCAGCGCAGGCCCTGTTTGGCAATGTGGTCGTCAGGCCTTCGGAGCACGTGCCCAATCCAACGCCACTTCCTGACCAGAATCTCTTCCCGTATGGGCCTCTGGTTTGTTAGCTCCCACAGCTTGCTGTTCCTTATGGTTCTCGGCCAATAAATCCCCAGAATTCGTCTCAGGCATTTGTTAACAAATACCTGGATTCGTCTGGTGATATTATCCTTCACGAGCCATGTTTCGCATCTGTACAGGAGGACAGACTTGACATTGGAGTTGAAGACTCTGATTACAATTTAACATATTAACAAAATACTGCTTACAATTTAACATATTATTTTTATTAGTTAGATTTTAATCTAATTGAAGCGAAACTGTCAAATTGTGATATGGTATGAATCATATCTCGCACACTGTTTTAAGAACAGCATGTAAAGCCGAATGTATAGTATTTTTGGTATTGTAAATTGATTTCTTGTTGAAAATACCTCACAGCTTTAGAATTAGTTACATGAAATTGTTGTGACAGTAAAATTTAAAACTAAAGAAGTTCTAACCTTACTCTATGGCCACTGAACGGCCTACTGTAAGACAGACCAATCAGGGATGGGGGGACAGGGAGTTGTAAGCAGCATATCACAGTTGACAATCTATCGGCAGTTTATAATCTCGCTAAGTAGAATAATCTAACGGTTTTTACAATCTTGTGGTTACACATATAACTCATTTAACGTAATTTGTTAGTAAAGATTATCATTCAAGCATTGAAGCAAGTATTCAAGCATGCACACATAAAATATAATATCTTAATCTTATAATAAATAAATATTTCGGACATCTTACACACAGCGCCATCTTATCCAATCTTATATCTTTTTTTGATAATAATTTAAATTTTGATTTCTAAGTCACATGTTAGTGCATGAAACTTCCGAATCTATTTTATGGTTAAGTAAGATATAAATGCATTTTTTTTTTGCTAGGTTCTGAGAGAGAACACTATAGACCCCAACACAATTGACCTGTCACCAATTGAGGCCACATTGAGACACAAACTAATGCCCTTTCAAGAAGATGGAGTTAGGTAAATAGTATCATTTTAAATTTACGCTATGCTTAAAATTGCTACTGTAAGAGATCACGTTCAATATTTCTACTTGGTTACCGTAGCTTCGATCCGAAGCGAGCGTCTTAGAAAGTCTGACTCCGACCGTTCGACGAGGTCATGGACGTCTCATGGAAAAAATGATAGTAAGGTTTGACTTCCCAATATATAGATAACTATAGATTTTCATGTCAACCGAGACTAACGGTTTTTAGTGATCTCTGCGGCACGGGCGTTGAACACCGTACTCCGGCATATTATTAAGTCAGGTAAAAAGTGAGCCGTCTCGGGACGCCCGGCATATGTGAAACATCGAAATTGTTTTGTATAAGTTATTTGTTCCATAAAATAAAATGACTTTTTATTATATTAATATTAATTTTTATTAAATATAAAAATTCATTTGAAATCGTGACTACTCAATTATTTTCATCAGTGACTTCGGTAAGGTGAAACGTCGCCATGGCAATTCTCGCCACGCCATCAATCAGGTTTACCCGCGCCTATAGATGTTTCACATCAAAAACTTACAACTCTTTAGAGCTAGACCATCGTCAGTACTAACTAATGTATTGGTATTTGTCCATAGGTTTGGCATCTCTCGGCGCGGTCGGTGCATGATAGCTGATGATATGGGACTGGGCAAGACGTTTCAGGCGCTCGCCATAGCCAGCTATTATAAAGACAACTGGCCGTTGCTCATCGTCACCACATCTTCTATGAGGTATCAATAAAGGGAATTTCAAGGTAGTAGAGCCACGCTGATTTCAGCACGAAAAGGCCGGCTCGACCGGGGCGGTACTACCCTCGCACAGAAAATCAACGTAAAATGACAGCGATCGTGCTGTCGTGTTTCGTTGATGAGTGCGAGATCGGAGGCCCAATGATGCGAAAGCATCACTAGCCCGCCATGGTGTGGGTCACCATGCTGCATTGTTGCATTGTCTGCGTTCGCAGTATGGTGACCATCACTCTTGGATTCTGCTTATGCTTTCCATCAGGCAGAGTAGAGTCATTATGGCAGGGTAAAAAAAAAAACAAAAAAAAAAAAACAGATATTTTCTTTAGAAAAATATGATTTTGTATTTTCACTTCCTTTTATGAAAACTATGCGAATAGAGCACAACATGAATGCTGTCATTTTACTTTGGTTTGGTTTTCTTTGCGAGTATCGCCGTCGTGCCGGCCCAACAGTGCTAAAATCAGCGTGGTTCTACTAACTACCTAGAGAGCTTGATTTAATCTTATTGGTATACGAGTATAGATGATTACTGAACTGCCTCGGTGGCGCAGTGGTAGCGTACGCGACTGCTGTTCTTGAGGTCTCGGGTTCGATTCCCGGGTCGGACCAAATGTTTGTATGATCTGCAAATATTTGTTTCGGAGTTTGGGTGTTTTCTATGTATAATATGTATGTATTTACAAAAAAAAAAAGTATATAAGTATTCGTATCAGTTGTCTAGTACCCATAATACAAGCTCTGCTTAGTTTGGGACTAGATGGCGTTGTGTGTTAGATGTCCGAAATATTTATTTATTTATTATTATTATTTATTTATTAAGCTAGTCGAGTTTTTATAGAACTAATGTTGCAAACAAACACATGAGAGGTTTCTAACATATTTAGTTTCTATGCTAAAGCTTAGGACAAACTCCGTATTTCTCAATTATGGCACCCAAAGACAATTCTAACATTTTGTTGCAGAGAAACATGGCAAAACAAAATTGAGGAGTTATTGCCTTCAGTCCCACTGGTGAACATTGCAACGTTGTCAAGTGGCAAAGACACGCAGCTAGTTGCTGATAAACAGGTATGATTTTGTTCATTTTTCTTTTCATAGAATAGGGGGCAAACAAACAGACGTATCGCCTGATACCGCCGCCCATAGACACCCGCAACACCAGAGGCGTCACAAGTGCGTTGCCGGCCTTTGGGGGATCGGGAGGGGTTGGAGTATGGGCCTCCTGTATTCGGTAAACACAGCGTAATATTTCACACCGGTTTTCTGCTAGGCCGTGGTATCACTTCGGTCGAACCGGTTAATGCATACCCAAACGTGACTCTTCCACGGTAAAGTTCTAAAGGTGTGTACACACTACACACTTCATCAAAGTAATTTTTAAATTGTACACTGCTGGTCATAGGCCTCTGCTCAGAAAGGAGTTTTTAACCTACTATATTACACTGACCAGATTGCTTGGATCAAGTTATCCTTCACTTTGCACAGCCACTTGTCCTGTGTAGTTTGCTACCAAATATAGTATATGTTATATCAAATATCTTTAGCTAACGAGCAATTCTTGTATACACATACAATCTGAATCTCGGAAACGATTCTAACGATTGTCATGAAATTTAGTATGTAGAGGATTTCGAGGGCGAAAAATCGATCTAGTTAGGATTTATATTTAGAAAAAAAAACAAAATAATTTCTGGTTAATACATGGATAAAAAAATCATAATACATATTTGTTTCTAGACGGAAGTTGTGATCGTCAGCTACAAGATAACAAGCATGCACACAGACTTATTGAAGAGCAAGAATTTCGGAGTTGTTATAATAGTGAGTATAATCTGTCTCTTCAGCCTACTGCAGTCCACTACCGAATGGAGGCCCCTCATTCTTGACATTCGGACCAACGGCTTAAAGTGATCTCCTAGGCACAGGCGTAAACCACCGTCAAACTTCTATATTCCGGGGCTAGTATTCCTATAGTTAGATATACCTAACTCTCATATATTTTCTACTTTCCAGGACGAATCTCACTACCTAAAGTCTCACAAGGCTCAGTGTACTGTGGCACTAAGCGGTATCACACGCAGGTGTCGTCGCGCCATCTTGCTAAGCGGCACGCCGGCTCTCAGTCGTCCTGCAGAACTGTTCACACAGCTCTCACTCATCGAGCCAGGGTTGTTCCCTTCTTATACTGAGTTTGGTATGTCAATTTGAATCTTACTCCTTAAATTTTATGGTTGTAAACAGCTTGGCAGTACAGGTGATCTGTCTGTTCTTGTGATGACACATTTGTTAAATAAGTTGAACTTTAGCTTTAAGTGTAACGGTTGTATTTTGCTTGGCATCGGTGATCTATTTACGCAGCTCATGCTCATTGAGCCCAGCTTGTCCTGTTTGTATACAGAGTTTGGTATGTCAATTTCAACTTTAGTCTTTAAGTGTTACAGTTGTAAATCGCTTGGCACCTGTTGGTGATAAGTTTGTTCTTGCGATGACTGATGTTAAAGATTTTATTGGACCTCTAGTATTAATTTGTCAAATTGTTTCAGGTAAAAGGTACTGCGACGGCAAACAGACAAACTTCGGTTGGGACATGACGGGGCAATCTAACCTCGCCGAGTTGCAGGTTCTACTCCAAAAGAGGTTTCTCATCAGGAGGACTAAAGAACAGGTGCTCACGAAACTGGAAGAGAAGATTAGGTGAGATGTGTTATATTATTCATCAATCATCATCAACAACCTTTAAAAGTCCACTGCTCGACATAGACTTGTCCTAATAGAAAATAAGTTCTGGCATACCACGCTGGCCAAATGGGTTGGTATAGAGCTTTTTCAAGTTTTTTTTTTATGTTTGGCCTTGCCAAAATGACTGTACTCTGCCTGGTGGAAAGCATAAGCAGAATCTAAGAGTAGTGGTTACCGTACTGCGAATGCAGAAAATGCAGCATGGTGACCCATACGGCCCACACCATGGTGGGCTAGTGATGCTTCCGTATCATTGGGCCTCCGGTCTCACACTCACCAACGAAACACGACAGCATACTAAAACTAAAATATTTTAGTTAACTAGAATATACTATAATTGATGAGCCAGTTGGTCTGTCTAGTGATCAGTGATGCTAGCGACTAAACGGGAGGTTATAGCTTCTTATTCCAACCTGGACAGATAATTTTGTAATGAACACTATCTATACTAATATATGAAGCTGAAGAGTTTGTTTGTTTGTTTAAACTCAGATCAGAGCCGATTTGAAAAATTCTTTCAGTGTTAGATGGCCCATTTATCGAGGAAGGCTTTATATCATCACGTTAAGACCTACAGGAGCGGAGCACTAATCAAGAATGTTACTAAAACGGGGGAAGATTATCACGCTACGGGCAATAGGAGATGCAAACGAGGTTGCGTGGGTCGGCTAGTCTTTCTATAATGCCTCGGTGACGCTGTGGTGGTAGGCTATGCAACTGCTGTGCTTGAGATCTCGGGTTCGATTCCCGGGTAGGACCAAATATTTGGGTGTTTTCTATGTTTATATTTACAAAAAAAGGATATCATTACTTATATCAAAACCCATAACACAAGTTCTGTTTAGCTTCGGACAAGATAGCATTGTGTGTTAGATGTCCGAAATATTTATTAAAAAAATAAAAATGAATACCAAAATATATTCGTGTTATGTTTTGTTTTAGGGAAACAGTGATATTAGACGATTCTATGCTTCAATTTGCGCCTGAGGTGCGAAAGGGTCTATCTCAAATGGCAGACACGTATCAATCATGCAAGTCAGCTGATAAGCAATCCGCCCTCATCACGTTCTTCAGCGAGAGTGCTAAAGTCAAGATACCGGCTATCTGGTGAGTGTACTAATCTATTCTTAGGGTCTAATACTTAGTTTCTCGCTAATATTATAAAACTCGAAACAGTGTGTCTGTGTGTCTTATCTACTAGTTATATTTGAAATTCTATTTCGTTTTGTGAATTAAACGAAAATCGAACCAGTAATTTTCAATGAAATTTTCAATCAAGGAGGTTTCTCAATTCGACCGTATATATATTTTTTTCTTTTTTTTTGATTGGTGTTCGCGGATAACTTCGTCGTT
Organism: Spilosoma lubricipeda; assembly: GCA_905220595.1. Classification (NCBI taxonomy): domain Eukaryota; kingdom Metazoa; phylum Arthropoda; class Insecta; order Lepidoptera; family Erebidae; genus Spilosoma; species Spilosoma lubricipeda. The sequence goes on along the minus strand of HG992287.1, from coordinate 3,774,155 downwards.
TATGAACAGATTTTGATGATTCCTTTTTTTAATGGAAAGGAGATGTGCCAACGGTGGTACCATGATAAGGACACTAAGATCTAATGATGGCATCCAAGAGAAATCGACTCGGTTTTATTTTTGTTAAAATTTTACTTTTTTAATTTATAATACTTAATTTATGTTTTAAAATTTGCATGCTTTCTTACTAAGGCAGAATGTAGCTGAACTAATTCGTATGTACCAAATAAATTACATTATATTATTATTACATAATCATTTTGACGCCAAAAATGCATTAATAATTTGATTTGTTCAAGTAAAGCCGAGTAATTTTACTCAGCACTAAAATGTTTGTGTCTCTGTGTTTGTATAATCATAGTTTCTAAACGGGGGACAATTTTTGCTACATTATGTACTTTGTTCAAAAGTGACGTCACCATGTCTCATTCGGCTAGATACATGACGATCAAGCCCCGCCTCCTGTCTAATCAGGATTTACGAAATTATCGTTGTGTACGAATTCTTGGAACCTAAATAGTTGCTTCGAAGCGTCACACGTTCTTAGCACGAACGGACGTAATTATATAAATATAAATGTTTCGGACATCTAAACACATAACGCCATCTAGTCCCAAGCTAAGCAGAGCTTGTGTTATGGGTACTAGACAACTGATATAAAAACATATATACTTTTTTTTTTCTGTAAATACATACATATTATAGATAGAACACACCCAAACTCCGAAACAAATATTTGTAGATCATACAAACATTTGGTCCGACCCGGGAATCGAACCCGAGACCTCATGATCGGCAGTCACTCACGCCAACCGCGTGACCAACGAGGCAGTCATATGACGTATCTATACTAATATTATAAACGCGAAAGTTTTATAAATATGGATGGATAGATGGATGGATGTTTGTTACTCTTTCACGCAAAAACTTCTGAACGGATTTGGATGAAACTTTACAGTAATATAGTTTATACACCAGAATAACACTATAGTGTATCCAATCATTTATTTAACTTTTGACAGCTCTAATATTTAATCAAATAGTGATACCCTGACCCGTTACCGATTCGATTTCTTTTATCGATCGATTTTGTACATGAAGAAGTTTTAATCGATTTAACACACTCATTATTTTACCGATAATTACGTAATTTTATCGATTATTAAACCGCAACACCGGACGCGTAGCGGACATTTTGTAGTTAGTCATAATTCACATTTTCATACGTCGAGTTGAGTATTTTTATTCCTCCGTATTGATTTATTTGTGAATTCTCACGTTTGGTTGAGTTGAGCGTATCGTCCCTCCCTTCGTTACTGTCAAAATGCCAAAAATTAAGGTGCTCAAAGGACAAACAAGAGAGTTTGTCTTGCGACTTCGTGAATACTTTGAAAAGGAGAGCTGTAATAATGGACCTCTTATATCAGTGACTCAAGTTTAGAGACCGTGTGATTTGATATAAAATATAATCACAATAATGTTATTGTATGTTTTATTAATATAATCGATAATCGATTTATTTCAAACCCGTTTTTATAGTCTGTGGTCATTCATTATGAATGACACATCTCTAAGTGGGCGGAGCCTGTCCATGAAGTACAGTATTCCCTCTAGTACATTGATCAAAAATTATTACAAAACTTTATGTGCGTGATCTGTCAAAAGTTAAATAAACGATTGGACGCACTATATAGGCTACTATTTGCCGCGATAACCGACATGAGCGAGGGCGCAGCCGCGGACAACAACTAGTAATCTATAATTAAGAAATTCGTTCAATTGTTCGCTATTTTTTATAATTATAAAAGAGATTTTACACTAGATTATTTTTAATTTAGTAATGTTTATTCCTTGCTCTTGTTTCAGTAAATACATCAAACAATTATTAGAAGACGGTGAAACTGGCAAGTTCTTAATATTCGCACATCACAAGCCTGTGATAGAGGCGATCTGTCTAACGCTGGACGAAGCCGCGGTACACTACATATGTATTGTTGGTTCCACCCCCACTAATACAAGAGCTGTGAGTTGATTTAACTGATTTAGATATTGCGTAGTAAAATTATACGTATTGAAATGCTATATAGGTGTTCTAGCTGACCCACGGAACCTCGTTTGCGTCTCCTGTTGCCCGTAGCGTGATAATTTTCTCCCGTTTCTACAACATACTTAATAGGTGTGTGATATATAGCCTTACTCGATAAATGAGCTATCTAATACTGAAAGCATTATTCAAATCGGACCTACCCTACCGGACTAAACCTACGTTCTAAGGAGAGGGCTACATCAAGTAGTGATGTAGTAATGCTTGTGATAATAATGATGAATGGTCTCTCGTTCTTGGAAATATGTGAGGCAAACACCTTTAGAAACTAATTTTGTTTAAGTTTGACTGCCTCGTTGGCCGCAGTGGAAGCGTATGCTATTGCTGTGCTTCAAGGTCTCGGATTCGATTCCCGGCTCGGGCCACATATTTGTATCATCTGTAAATATTTGTTTTGGAGTGTGTTTTTTTACACGCTTTTTATTAACTCTCACTTTATTTGAGACTAGCTGAACTCCGCATTGTTACCCGCGGTTATCGACGTACCACGGGTAACACCGCGGGACAAAGTTAGTCTAAAAGAAGTAGCCTAAGTTACTCCCTGGATCATCAGCTACCAGCCAGTGAAAGTCCCGCCAAAATTCGACCAGCCGATCCAGAAATTACCCGGAACAAACAGACAGACAGACATTTTTTTTTAAATACATTTTTGGAATATGTACCGTGTATATATATACATATGCATTTAGTAAATGGTTTTCTTTTAATATTACAAACAGACAATTTTATTTATTTGTATAGACTAGATGGCGTTGTGTGTCAGATGTTCGAAATATTATTATTACTTATTGTGTGTTCGTAGGATCTAGTGGACAAATTCCAACACTTGGAGTCGTGTCGTTGTGCAGTCCTGTCGATAACTGCGGCCAGCTCTGGCCTCACCCTCACGGCAGCCAACCTCGTGTTATTCGCCGAGTTACACTGGAACCCTGGGGTAAGTGACTGACTTATACCGCATACAACTTTCCTTTATATATGACTCTACTCTGCCTGATGGAAAGTATGAGTGGAGTCCAAGGGTGGTCCCCATACTCATTGCTCGTACAGCCAATGCAACAACGCAGCATGGTGACCCTACACTATCGCGGCCTTTGGGATGCTTCTGCATCATTGGGCCTCTGGTCTCGCACGTACCAATGACACACGTCAGCACGTATAATGTTTACCACCACTGGAGCTCTAGTGTGATCAATTGATTAATATTATACGATTATTGTCAACTAGCTGAACCCCGTGGTGCTACCCACGGTTATTGTTGTACCGCCAGTAACGCCATGGGAAAATGTTAGTCTAAAAAAAGTAGCCTAAGTTACTGGATCACAGCTACCTGCCAATGAAACTCCCGTCAAAATCGGTCCAGCCGTTCTAGAGATTACCCGGAACAAACGGACAAACAAAAAGATTTTAAACTACATTTTTGGTATATGCACCGTTGTATGCATTTAGTAAAAAGCGGTTATTTTAATATTACATACAGACACTCCAATTTTATTTATTTGTATAGATAATAGTTTGATGGTTACTAGTGTTAGTAGACAAATGTTCAACTATGGAGGTCGTCTATCCGAAGCAGGTGCAAGAGGAAACTCGCATTCGTTACGGACAGCTGCGATCCTGATAAAATGCTCATTGCTACTGGCTATAAAGCGAAAGACTTAACGTACACATATTTTTTATCAATAGCATATTTGTGTCTGTATTTTCAATATTGCGTGTGCGTTCTGCAAGTGTGTGAGCGATAGTGAGGCGTGAGGGGGGGGGGGGGAGTTTAACTATCTATCTAGCTTACATTTGGGCGGATTATCGCCATCGCACGTAGTCGTATGTCACTCGCGTGAAATGACGCGTCATAGGCTGACCACAACTGTCCCGTAGTTGGAAAAAAACGACGCGCATGAATTCAGTATAATGGTCGGAAGGAATCGTCAAGGCCTTCAATATTAGAGTCGGGAGGAGTCATCAAGGCCTCAGCATGATCAGCTGATGGATTGTTCCAGATCCTGACGCAGGCGGAGTCTCGCGCTCACCGCTTGGGTCAACGCGGTAGTGTGTGCGCGCGCTACCTCCTCGCGCGACGAACTGCTGACGACCTCATGTGGCCGCTACTGCAACACAAATTAAACGTAATACTCTACACTCACTGCTCTCTATTCCACCACTGACACAGACCACCTCAGTGGCGCAGTGCTAGCGTACGCGACTGTACTTGAGGTCTCGGGTTCGATTCCCGTTTTGGACCAAAAGTTTGTATCATCTGCAAATATTTGTTTCGGAGTTTGGATGTTTTCTATGTATAATATGTATGTATTTACAAAAAAAGTATAAATGTTTTTATATCAGTTGTCTAGTACCCATAACACAATCTCTGCTTAGTTTGGGACTAGATGGCGTTGTGTGTTAGATGTCCGAATTTCTTTTTAATATTATTAATTACAACTGGATATGTCGTCTCTTTAGTTACAGCATTAGATTATATTAAAAACTAGCTGAACCCCGCGGTGTTACCCGCGGTTATTGTTGTACTGCGAGTAACGCCGCGGGGCAAGGTTAAAGTTACTCCCTGGGTCATCAGCTACCTGCCAGTGAAAGTTCCGTCTAAATCGGTCCAGCCGTTCCACAGATTACCCGGAACAAACAGACAGACAGACAAAAAGTTTTTTTACTATGTTTTTGGTATATTTACCGTGTATACATACATATGCATTTAGTAAAAAGCGGGTATTTTAATATTACAAACCGACACTCCAATTTTATTTATTTGTATAGATGTTCTTAAAGAAAAGCGACATTGAGCCCAAATCGTTTCAAAAACGTTTCAAGTCGTTTCCAAGCGCTCGTCCTTATACCTGTCCCCAGCGGTGGTGGGACGCAGAGGTAGGAGGCGACGTTGGAGACGCGTAGTGGCGGGGAGGACGATGTTGCCGCATGACAACCTTAAAAGGGAGCTTTTGGTGTACTCCACCACGCTTGCCACACGGATTGATGTAGGAATTTTTTCAAGTTTTCCTTCTCTCCTTAAGTCGGCTCTTACGACACCCATGACACGCATGGGATGAATAAGGGTGTCATACTTCGCATTCTTAATCCGACACCACACGACTCATTCTATCTGCTAATATATTGACTGCCTCGTTGGTTTAGCGGTTGGTGTGTGCGACTGCTGATTATGAGGTCTCGGGTTCGATTCCCGGGTCGGACCAAATGTTTGTATGATCTACAAATATTTGTTTCGGAGTTTGGGTGTTTTCTATGTATTAATATGTTTGTATTTAAAAAAAAATGTATAATATGTATTTGTATCAGTTGTCTAGTACCCATAACACAAGCTCTGCTTAGCTTGGGACTAGATGGCGTTGTGTGTTAGATGTCCGAAATATTTATTTATTTATTTATATGACACTCCTTACTGGTTACTACGTCACCCCCACCACATATACACTCACTTGACTTATTTTTGTTTCACATTTACAGGTGCTGAACAACGTAGGACTCAGTAGAGATAATTTTGAAGATACGACAATGAAGCATCAGGTATATCGTAGTCTAAAGTTTTTTTTTTTAATTTTTGTTTATGTAAACCATGTTAATCCTGATTGTCAAACCGACTATTAGCCATGCATCGCTAGACGATTTAGAGTAAAATATCAAAAAAGCAAAATTTCAAGTGGATCGCAGAATGTCAAAAGCGTACAATGTCAAACAGCCAGAAGATTAAAAGCGCATAATAGCAGAAGTGCTAAATATAAAAAAAAACTGACTTGTTTGTTATTTTTTTCACATAATGTCTTATATTAGTAGTTCAGTTCTGGCAATCAACCGCCGAAGCCAAGACACGCTCGCTCCGCTCGCTTGTTCCGCTCGCTTAACTCGTCCATTTTGATTGGTTCTATTTTCACATTATGCATTTTTGACATTGTACGCTTTTGACAACGCACATTTGATGTTTGGAACTTCTGACATTCATTCTCGCTCTGATAACAATTTACTATGCATTAACATTTTGTTTTTTCGACCGGGCTTTATAGTCATTCAGTCAGTTCATCCACAAAATACTTTCAGTGTTAATAATGCGGTATCATACGCGACGGTGTTTTTTTTAGTAGGCTATTACGTGTAAGTGACCACCACTTACTATGCCCGAGCTAAGTGACCGAACTTCTCATTTGCCGCTCAATGCAATAAAAAAAATGTTCTGTTTCAGGAAAGTAAAAACAACATATCACAATATTTATCAGTATGCGCGCCCAAGAACAAAAACGACTATATCCCAGGAACAAATATCAGGAAAGATTCTACCAACACCAATAAGACTATTAGCGTAGAAGATAAACAATCAACTAGCAACTGTGATGCCGTTGATAACTCGTTCTTGGATGATGATGAAGATGATGAACTGATGGCCAATCTTGAGTTATGAAGAATAAAGACAGAACCACCGCTAGTTATCAGAAATTAAGTCTAAAAAACAAACAATTGAACAAATTAAAAATAATAATTTATGAACACTGTAAATATTTTGATTAAATAAGTAAAAAGCCGGTGTGAAATAGTGCTTGCGCTGTGTTTCACCGAGTGAGCGAGGATACCTGAGGCCCATACCCCAACCCTATCTCTCCCCCCATCCCTCCAAATATCGGCAACGCACTTGTGAGATCGGCAACGCACTAGTGACTCTTCTGATGTTGCAGGTGTCCATGGGCGGCGTTAATCGCTTACCATAAGCGATACGTCGGCTCGTTTGCCCGATTATTACATAAATAAAAGCTGTCAGGATCTTACAAACAGGAATCAGTATTTCGATGGGTTCTGTGTTAATGGGCCAAACTAACAATTTGGTAATTTTGCGTTTTTTATGGTAAACGCATCTTATCGACATAATTAATCATTTCTATATTCAAAATTTCTACATAAAATCACGATTTTTTATTAAAGTTATCGGCATATGTTACATGACTGTAAACTTACAAGATCCAAAGTGTAATTTGAGACTTATATGCGGGGAGTTCCCGCGTTTGTTTTAAATTATTCTCGTATAAGTGTCAATGTGACATCATTTTCAGCTAAACATCTTAATAGCTTTTATTAAAATTAATGAACTGATTTTATGAGCAAAAAAAATAAAAATTACATTATACTAATTAGCATAATACACTTAATAATGGCAAGTTTGACACAATCGCCCTTTTAAGATGTTTTTAAAGAAAATAATTTAAAAAAAAAGGTAAAAGAGCCAATGTGCAGTAAAAAACTGATCATAGTTATGTTTATATTTATTACTGTAGTTTATATAAGTAGAATAGTTGTCTAGCAAACAAGCAAAGTTTCATAAACGTCGATTTTATCAATACAAAATTATAGCAAATTTAAACGTTTACAGCCTTTCCTGTAATTTAGCATTTTGGCCCAAATACATAGGACTCATCGATTTATGTAAAAATATTTATTTTGTTCTGAAGGTGGCAAGCTTTTCTTTTTGTTTCCTCTTTTTTTTTTAAAGAGCAATGTCAAATTTGAAAATGTCATTGGAATAATGTAATTTACATAAAGTTACTAAATATGCGTTACATGCATTAAACCACGTAAATAACACGTCCTCCTCGCATGTTTACTAATTCGAACATTACGGAAGGAATGCACGCTACCGCAAAAACAACGCCACAGCCATGTGATTTTGAATACAAATTTCATTAAAATCACCGTTTCCAAACACATGACAATGACGACTCAATGGTTCTGGTTCTTTCTTCCTGTACCGGGCTATCAGATCCTGGGACTCTGTTTCCCTCCCACCTCCCACTATGATTCCGGGTCCTTTGAGCGGGACGTGAAAAAGCATCTCACTAAGCCACCATAGTGTGGGTCACGATACTGCATTGTTCACGTTTGCATTGAGGATGGTGACCACCACTTTTAAACTCTACTCGTGCTTTCCATCAGGCAGAGATGAGTCATTCTGGCAGCAAAAAACACATGATCGCATGGCTACGGCGTTATGTTGTTCGTAGTAGCGCGCATTCGTTGCTAAACGCGGTATCCGAGGTTACATTGTTCTAGGTTATGTAAGGCATCAAGTAACTATTTCTTGTGGTACTCTTCAACTTTCAAATAACACAAACAAAATCTGTGTCACTCACTAGATTCTGAGTGTAATAAATTGTGATATTGATTATTATAATAATAAAAACCCTTGGTCCTTAAAATATTAAGATTCAATTATCATATTTGAAGAACAACATCTAAATTTCATAGGTAGTAGAGCCACGTTGATTTCAGAAAGAACGGGCCTACTCGACTGAGCTGGTACTACCCTCGCACAGAAGACAAACCTAAAATGACAGCAGCAGTGCTGTCGTTTCATTGGCAAGTGCGAGACCGGAGGCCCAATGATGCAGAAGGATCTCGATAGGCCACGATAGTGGGGGTCACCATACTGCATTTTGGTATTATCTGCATTCTCAATGAAGATGGTGACCACTCTCTTTGTCTTGAATTCTCTGGAGTAACTTTGGCAGGGATATAAAAAAAAAATGTTACATTATATAAAGTACTTTGTACATCAAAAATTGTTTAGATTGTGTATGTCATTTTACGTTAGTTACGTGTAAGAATTACATGTCATTATCATTAATTAATTGTTGGCCCACCTCATTTTGTAGAGAGTAAGGATGTTATATTTATTTTTGTGAATAAACATGTTGTCATATTTCTGTGTTTTATTTTAACTAGCAACCCGCATTTCCTCTTATATAATATGTATGTATTACACAAAATTTTCTACAAATTAGTCCTAGCTAGAGATTTATCGTCCCTGAAATCCTGAAAGTAATTTTCATGATATTTAGCAAATTGGAGCCGCTTCCGATGATTCATATTATATTGTCACCGTAACATTGTAAAAACCGTTAGATTGTAATCTATCTCGCGAGATTGCAAATAGTCGAAAGATTGTGAACATACTGCTCACAATTTAACGTATATTTTTTGTTAGTTTGATTATAATCGCGCGGATTGGTTGAACAGCGTAATATGTCCCGTGCACTCATATTTGTTTATTAATTCGTTTGTTGCCAAATGTAAAGTTTTTTTTGTGATTGTAAATTGTTTTCATGTTAAAAATAGTTTTATGTAACTAATTTAAAGCTGTGAGCTTTAAATTAGTTACATAAAACTGTTGTGACAGTAAAATGAATTTGTGATTAATCAAAGACGTTCTAAGCTAACCTAACTTGACGGCTACTGAACGGCCCACTGTAAGACCGATCAATCAGGGATTGTAAGCAGTACATTGCAGTTGATAATCTATCGATATTTTACCATCTCGCTAGGTAAATTATAATATAACAGTTTTTGGAATCTTACGGTGACATGTACAAGAATTGCTCGTTTAAAGGAATTAGATTAAATAAACCCCCTCTTGAATCACTCTATTTCTTTCTGAACTATATTGAAATCCGTTGACGAGTCTAAAAGATAAAGTTATTAAAATTATTTTAAAAACCCATAGCTGGAAAATTTTCGGGATATCTTACAATGAATTTACGTCGCAAATGGTGTTGATTTTCAGCTCCCAAGTCCTTGATCTGTCCCTACTTTTACGTGTCATAAAAAACACGAGATTACGTAACCATAAAACGTTATAAGGATTCTAATCGAGCGGGAAAATCTACGGCACCAGATATTCAGAACGCGTACCTGCTATTTGAAAAATACCTAATCTACATTTCCGTTCTTATGTCTCGTATAATAATAATAATATTCTTTATTGATATAAGTACATTCAATACATGGTGGGAATCCCTAGCACCTGCGCTAGTAAATACTCCACTCATTCCGTATTTGCTGATTCCGTTTGTTATCAGTATGTTCGAATTATTATGCTTATTTTCCGGAATTTCATGTATAATATATATACACGAGGCTGGCATTGTACTGGGAACTACAGCACGACGATGTACAGTTTTTACTAAATAGAAAAGTTTGACAAAACTAGAAGTGTATAATTTTATTCAGATTTTCTGATTTGTTATACATAAATGTTCCAAATTGAGTAGAAAATAAAAATGTTTAATTGTGGGGGATTTCTCAAGCGTTTGTTTCCTGTCTTCTTGGAGGTTTTACTGTGTCTACATTTTATAAAATATGTAAGTATTATTTTGTTGTTTTTTTTTACCTCCCTCATTTCACTAAACATTTCACGACTGCATCGAAGGTATACAGTTATTATCGGATGTTAGCGCTTTATTGATCTTAACTTTTGTTACTTAGTTTTGCTTGATAGCGTAAGCACAAAGTCCAAATGTCCTTTTTATATTTTTTGAGGGTTGGTTCTGTTTATGGTTTAAACTCTCTTTTGTTTATACTGGATACTGGTGGCTATGTCGGACTCAAACTGACCAAAAATCACACGCCGTCTCAGGTAGGTAGGTAAGAGTAGCCGGGGAACCAGGTGTATCCTAGAGAGAAAAACCTTGGGAGCCATATACTCCTCGTAAATGATTCCCTCGTGAGTTCCGACTCAGGAAAAAGCGCTGATGGCCGCCACGAAGTCATGCTTCTGCTCTGCCCATGTGAAGCGCCATGTCCACCATCGCAGTGGTGGTACTCAGGCGTTGGCTCTTTTCTTTATAATTATTTGTTTTGAATTCAATTCGGTTCACTTCGTAACAATAGGCGGTTATCCCCAAGGAAAATACGCCACAATACGGTTGTATTGTAGAACTTGTCACAAAACGGTTAAATTATTTTAGTTGTATTTTTTGTTTTGAAACATCTTGTGGAGATGATAATAATAAATATAATTGTAAGTAAATCTTTTATAGATATTTTTCACGTCGGACTTTCCAGCTAGAAGGCGCTGGTATGTTCTAAGACTCACTCTGGAAATCAAAAACAAACCACAGAGGTCGGTGGCCTTTTTTAAACCGGTGAAAAATAAAGTAATATTACATTTAGGTATATACAGAAAAAAGAATTTTACAGTTCAACTTTAACGTAAGAAAAATATCTAACGATAATTTATAAGCAAATTGAAAAGACGAATTACAACAATAGAATAAATCTAGATAGTCTAGGTATATTCAAACACAACAAACGTAAATATGGGTATGAAAATAGGTGATGCTCAGAATGGGTGGTTGGTATGGCGACGCATCGCCACGGCAACTTCGACGAATTAATTTCGGTGTTCGGCGGGTCATGCATACTTTTGTAATATTATAAATTCAAAAGTAATATCTGTCTATCTGTCTGTGTATCTGTTATGCTTTTACGGTTAAACTGCTGACGTTGGAGAAGGATATAATTTTTTTCTATCTTACTAAACAAACAAATACACAAATAGGAATAAAAATTACGTATGACTTAATATCGTATATAGTTAGGATTTAATATCGGTATTACTATGGTGCTAGTGCTACTGACGGATGCTGGGACAATAGATTTAATTAGCCGTTACCAGCAATTTCCTCCACTTTTCGAGGCAGTACCTACCTCATTCCCAATAACACAATTTTCCCCAAATGATTTTGTTTTGAAATTGAAAAGGTTTAAAACTAATAATATCGTTTATTTATATATCTACGAAATGTAAGATGGAAATACATAGAGTTAGTGTGTATACCTATTGTAAAGGATGGGCAAGTTATATTTCCTAAATATAAAAAAGAGACCTCTAACATCTATCTATATTAAAATGAATCCCTATTTGCCTTGGTCACGACATCACGCGTGAACGGCTGAACCGATTTTGCCAATTCTTCTTTTGTTGGATAGGCCATTTTGCGAGGAAGGTTTTAGGCTACGTAACATAACTCTATGACGAATAGGAGCCGGGTATCGACCGAAAATGTTGAGCAAATGTGAAAAAGTTTTTTCTTAAGGAGAGACGCAAACGAAGTTGAGCGGGTCAGCTAGTTTGTTTTATATATCTACTCTGCCTGATGGAAAGCATGAGCGGAATCCAGGAGTAGTGGTCACCATAGTCATTGCACACATTCGCAATGCAGACTATGTAGCATGGTGACCAACACTATGACGGTCTTTTGATATGCTTCTGCATAATTGGGCCTCCGGTCTCGCATTCACCGACGAAACACGACAGCACAAATGCTGCCATTTTAGGTTGGCCTTCTGTGAGAAGGTATTACCGCCCTGGTCGAGATGGACCATTCGTACTGAAATCAGCGAATATACAGATTGTTTCAAGTTTTCCTTTTCTATTCTTTGTTGATAGTGAGAAGTACAAATCATCTAAATGATAGAACTGCACTTTTGATCGTGAAAGTAATCAGAATCAGTGGTCATTTCAGTAGTCTTCGATATCTATACGACTAACTAAACAGTAATTTGTTTCCTAATTGCAGATACCATCTGCTTCTTCGGAGGGTCACTGCATCTGGTATGGCGTGTGTAACCAGACTGGTGAAAAGTACACCTATTGCTCATATAACGATACGGCATTGCCGATAGAAGATGTTTCCAGAGTAAGTATTTAATGAATTATTAATCTACTATTTCGATCACATAACTTGAGTGTCGTGAGAGAGCCAAACTTACGCACACATGACAATGATCCGACTGTAGTGTTACCATAGTCTGCCAGAAGTATGAAGGACGGAGACTCAACGGAGACCAGCCAACAAAAAACGCGGGAGATATTGTACTGTGCCGCGCAAACACATGTGCACTCTATGTTCTTTATAGTAATAATCCGATGGGTCTATTCAACACAACCTAGCAGAGGCGTAGTCAGGACCGACGTCCTTAAGTTCTCTTTGCGGTACGGCCCTTGGCCCTACGCTGGGAATCAATCCCGAGACCTCTTGATCGATAGTCGCATACGCTAACCGCTAATCCAACGAGGCAATACAAAACAAAAGTAGTGGTTTTTCATTAAATGAGGACTGAAAATTGCGAGTCTGACGCGCTCACTGAGGGTTCCGTACAAAATTTTATGTAAGTTCATCGCCATCCATCTCGTATCGAATCTCGAAGATTTGTACTACTTTACAAAAGGAAAATATATACATGTGTACATACATTTCAATTTGTATAACGTTTAAAATGGGTTTTATCCTTCTCATTGTTATAGGTAAAATACAATTTGTACACTAAAATAAAACAAGACAATAGGTATTCTATTAAATGAAGATATAACCTGTTCTAAAAAATATAATAAAAATATGACGAGCGAGCAATTCCTGTATGTATCTAGGTATATAAATAAACATGACTTACTGAGATATATGTACGCGTACCTATAACTTTCGATCGACTACACCAAATTCGTTAACTCCTTGTTTTATGTGTTAGTTATTGTCAGGACAAGGTTTGAATAGAAGATAATTTGAAGAAAACCAAAACTGTTATATTTTCTTAGTCCGCGAATATGGCATGGCGGTACTAAGATCAGCTAGTTATATATATACCTATTTAAGCTGAATTTCTGAGACGATTTTATGAAATTTAGTATGCAGGGAATTTTTGGGGGCGATAAATCGATCTAGCTTGGATCCAAATTTAGAAAAGTTACCAAAAGAAAAATAGCGAGCAAAATCTCGGTCATCCAGGTAATTTTATCTATACAAATAAATAAAATTGGAGTGCCTGTTTGTAATATTAAAATAACAGCTTTTTAATCAATGCATATGTATGTATACACGATACATATACCAAAAATGTAATTAAAAAAATGTTTGTCTCTGTCTGTCTGTCTGTTTGTGTCGGGTAATCTCTGGAATGGCTGGACGGATTTTGACGGGACTTTCACTGACAGGTAGCCAATGATCCAGGGAGTAGCTTAGGCTACTTTTTTTAAACTAACTTAGCCCCGCGGCGTTACTCGTGGTACAACTATAACAGTGGGTAAAAGTAACACCGCGGGGTTCAGCTAGTTTATTATATGTATTGATTCGAGCACAAGGAAAATGTTTTAAATAACTTAATCTACAATTACATACGCATATATTCAACACAGGAAGCAAGGAGGTTATCGCATACGTTATCGAGCTTACTACAATTGCGATAATTATTTGGACTTTTTATGATCACAGTAGAAAGGAGATAAAACCACCCGGGGTCGAGTCGGACTCGCGCACGAACGCTTCTGTACATCTTATTTTTTCTTATAGCGGCAACAAAAATGCATCATATGTGAAAATTTCAACTGTCTAGCTATCAACGTTCATGAGATACAGAATAGTGATAAGCGGACCGATAGACAGACTGACGGAGAGCGAAGTCTTAGTAAAAGGGTCCCGTTTTACCCTTTGGCTACGGAACCCTAAAAATTTAAAGCGTTCATTAACTTTCTTCTTCTTTTTCTCATATATTATATCCATTTTACAAATATTTCCACTTCTGCCAAATTGCAGGACAGTTTTTAGCGTAGCTCCTTGTTTGATTAATAATATCTTTTGTACAATTCCTTTAACACATTTTCTTTTATCAGAAAATTTGTAAAAATACATTCATTGACACACTCCTCAACAGTCTACTGCTATACATAGGTTTTGGACTAATATACCACTCTGGCCAGAGGTTTGTTTTCATGGTATAGGGGGCAAACGAGCAGACGTATCACCTGATGGTAAGCGATTACCGCCGCCCAGCAACACCAGAGGCGTCACAAGTGCGTTGCCGACCTTTAGGGGACGGGGAAAGGGATGTGGGTAATGGTTGGGGTATGGGCCTCCGGTATCCTCACTCACTCGGTGAAACACAGCGCAATCGCTATTTCACACCGGTTTTCTGTGAGGCCGTGGTATCACTCCGGTCGAGCCGGCCCATTCATGCCGAAGCGTGGCTCTCCCACGGTAATTGTTTCAAGTTTTCCTTTTTATTGTTTGGTCCTTCGTGGTTTGCTCCCTTAAGCAGATCTTACGACGCCCATTTGATGAATAGGGGTAACACTCCGTATTCTTAAACCTAGACCACACGGAGGGTAAGATTAGTAACCCATATTTATTTTACATCGATGTTTTTGACCGTTGGTCATTACAATAGATTCATGGTAAACCGTCGATGGAAAATTAAACACTGCCTTTCTATTATATAAGTAGATGTCATTGAAATATCCCGACGGGTCGAGTTCACCGTGATCGTTAACTTTCAATTTACTATTTTTCATTTCTATTTACTGTTGCATAACTTTTTGTTGGTTTAATTTATTCGGGGTCGGTACAATGAGTATCTTCTTCCATTCTCTTCTATTACTCGTCAGTTCACTGCCTACTCCCTTCTTGGACATAATATGCTCTTTCACGCAGTGCTTTGGTCGTCCTTTACTTTTACATCCGTCGACTTTCATACTAAAACATTCTAAGTAGGTAATTATAGAATATTTTTTCTGGATTAATTTGTTAGCTTCTAAAGCTAAAGTTGAAAGTCTGTAAGAGAAAAATACATTCCTTATTGTTATTTTTCACAGGATATTCTAGGCAAATACTGCCCCGACGTAGCGAAAGGCAACACATCATGTTGTAGTTATGAACAACTCAAGAAAATGAGTGAAAAGATTCAGAACGTGGAGAACATCATTAATAGATGTCCCTCGTGCATAGACAATTTTCTGACACACATCTGCGCTATGACCTGCGGAGTGAATCAAAGCGAGTATCTGTACCCCGAGATCATTCCGTACAATGGTAAGTGAGAAATTTCGTAATGCTTTTACCATCATCAACAACAACCTTTGACAGTTTATTACTGGACATTCCTTGGGAAGTGGTTCTAGTCTTTTATATCACTGGCTGGCCCAATGAGTTGGTAATAAGTTACTAAACGGTTCGGTTCTTCCTTCCTGTGCCGAACAGTTAAAACCTGGAACTCACTACTACAGCACGTGTTTCCCTCCCTCTATGACCCCCGGTCTTTCAACCGGGGTGTGAAAAAGCATCTCAATAAGCTGCTATAGTGTGGGTCACCATGCTGCATTGTTCGCATTCACGATGAGGATGGTGACCACCACTCTTGGATTCTATTCATGATTTCTATCAGGCAGAGTACAGTCATATCGTCACCTAATTTATACAAAATAACACAGTAATAAGTAACTTCTTCTGGTCAAAACAATGTTTCGGCACTGTGGGCCCAGTTTATACTATTATATTACCTTAATAGCATCATGGCTTCACAGAAATCTACCTTACCTATATTATATTACCTTAATAGCACATGCTGCATCCATAGCATGATGGCTTCACAGAAATCTAGTGCTAATTGCTTATTTTCTTTGACTTTATTTGAGTAAGTCAGGTCACTGTAGACTTTCCCCTCTTCTCTTAAATTCTGGAAAGTAGGTGCACAAAAAGGGCCACAACCATCTTGAATCCCTTGAGTTGCATTGGAAATGGATGAATGGATGGATATTTTAGGACCAACCATGAGAGAGTAATTTCAATAACTTACAGTTGATGTATCATTTATATTACTTCAAGACCTTAGAGATGAACTGACATATGCTGTGCATGAAAGCTCCAAAAAAAGCCTTAAGAGATACTATATGTTTATTAGGAGATATTTCCAGACTGACTGTATATTGGTTGTAGACAATGAGGATTAAAAGATATTTGAGATAATTGTCTCTAAAATTGAAATTACACGTTGTATCATACAATTTCAAAAGCTAAATACATATTCATTTCCTTTTTGTTTTCAGAAACACACCAACAGGTAGTGTCAGTAGATTATCACCTCAGTGAGACATACATGCAAGCTACGTTTAACTCATGTTCTCAGGTAAACCACCCATTATTTTGTGTTCAACCCCTTTATGACCCATCACCGCATTTTATTGTTTTAAGAACACAATTGCCCGCCTTAGCGTGGGGCTAATTTTAGATTACCTAAGTATGATCATTAACCTTGCGAATGCAACTGAAATTAATTATGGAGTATTTAAATTTAAACCATTTAAACTTTAATATGCATTTAGTGCAAAGCTGTTATTCAAAAAGTTAAATAGACGCTTAAAGTTTATTTATTTGTATAGATTATTATGATTTCTTTTTTTTTTTTTTTTTTATGTTTGACCCTGCCAAAATGACTCTACTCTGCCTGATGGAAAGCATGAGTAGACTCCAAGAGTGGTGGTCACCATACTGCGAATGCAGACAATGCAATAATGCAGCATGGTGACCCACACCATGGCGGGCTAGTGATGCTTCCGCATCATTGGGCCTCCGGTCTCGCACTCACCAACGAAACACGACAGCATGATCGCTGTCATTTTACGTTGATTTTCTGTGCGAGGGTAGTACCGCCCTGGTCGAGCCGGCCCGTTCGTGCTGAAATCAGCGTGGCTCTACTACCTTGATGATAGCATATAATAACTACTATTCTTAGATGGAAGTCAATAATAGGACGAGTTCATATTAGTTTTAGTAACGGTCAATTCAGTAATTAAAGTCTAAATCGGCTTTATATTTATTGTGCTTGTACTGCAGTATCGAGTTGATATTTATAATTATGTTTTCAGGTACAAATTCCGTCAACTAATGGAGTAGGTATACACTTGATGTGTGGTGACTATGGTCCCGACTGTACTGCAGAATTCTGGTTCAAGTTTATGGGTGATGCAGAAGCGGTGGAGAAAGTGCCATTCCAGGTCAATTATAGGAATTATAGCGATTCGGCAAGAGGCTTAACGCCGTTCGATCCTCCAACGAGATCTTGCAACGTTGGGAGACCGGTATGTGCTAAGTTGTTTAATTTAGTTTTCTCTTCATAAAATATTCCTTCTGTGGACTTCTACTAACTACAGTCGCGTACTTTCATATCTATCTGTTAAATGTACATAACGTCTTTTTTTGTATCTCTAGCTACAAGTGTATATGTCATAATGATTGGATGAATCGTCCGAGATGCAGAGTATTGCAGAGTACGGCAAATATAAGGAGTTTAATAGCAAATCTCGGTTTATTCCACTTTGTTCACCTGCTCACTTGCAGAAAAAGTAGTTGTTACTATTATTATGCGTGGTGCGTTAAGTATTTATTACGTAATTTTAGTTAAAATCAAGAATTCAAAGTTAAAGTTTTAATAACAATTTGGCAAAACAGTGAAAAATATGATCATAAAAGAATTAATAAATCTAAAGCTTTCTTTTCGTTTCTTACAATTGCAATAAAAAATTACTTCACTTATCAACGCTAACGCTCTTGCTTTATTGAGTGGCTACACTTTTAGTACAGTAGCACCTAAAGTGGCTACACACTTAATGGAAACGTAATGGAACGTAATGGAACCAAAATAAAACCGTTATCAATAAAAAAAACAATTAAACTAATTTTACAGACCCATTTGACCAAAAACGAATTTTAACTTAGGTACCTACCTCTTGGATTAAAGTTACATAGTCCTGGCGTAAGTTTTTAGTGAACATCAATCTAAACACAAGTTCATTTCAAATTAGCCACTTAAATAAACTAAACAATCACTTGAAGGCAACCGTCATCGAAATACCTCATAAATAACGCTCAATTTGTTTAAACAAGCTTCATTGTACTCGGGCCATTACCTCGGAAGTATTTTACCTAAGTGACATCACCCAGGTGAAATGAGTACACCCAAAAGTGTACTTTTTGATTGAGGGACTTCAAAATCACTTTAGTAGACAAAATGGAATAAAGTGAAAATAACCCTATTCTTAAACAGTAAACTGGAAAGAGTACTTTTCCTTTATTTCTCAAAAGTTTTCTTATTATCTAGGGCGAGCCAGGGTGTTCGTGTCTCGACTGTGACTTATCGTGTCCAGCTCCGAAGCCGCATCAACAACCTAAAGCTTGGAACGTAAATGGAGCAGTTGTCATGGCGATCATTTTCGTTTTATTCACTACTATATTCCTCATCTGCACATTCTTTTGCCATCGGCGAGACAAGAATTATTATGGTTGGTTTTTTTTATGTTATTACACATTTGACTTCTTACCCGACTACGGCAAAGCCAAAGGTGGGTTATGATTTTGACAGGCTATGTATGTATGTATGTATGTTTATTTGTTCCCTCATAGGTCCTTAACTACTCATTAGAACTGGACAAATGAGGTGTCGTTAGAAGCGTCATGATTGTTTGCTGGTTATAGGCTATATGACTTGTCACTGAATCTAATGTGCGCCCTCTAGCCGACATAAAGTACTGTATTAAAAAAATAATTTTAGATAAATAATTCGTGTTTGGTATCATTGGTACTTGTACATTTCAAATATATATTTATTATAAGCACTTTCTCGTGACTTTGTCCGTATTTATTCGATAATAGTGATATTTCTATGGTACCTATTTAAAATATATTTTGGAAAGAAATTAATATTATAGAGGCACCAAAACATTTTAAATTAAAAAAAAACCAACTACGACAAAAAACGACGCTGAAAAAGCATGAAACAAGTTTCAAAAGCCGTAGTCACGCGTTGTTAAAGTGTAATAAGCTATGGTAAATTACACTTCATGGACGCGTGTCACAACACAAACTTGTTTCATGCTTTTTCAGCGTCGTTTTTTGTCGTAGTTGTTTATATTGTGTAATGTTAAGCTAAACTTACAATTTTGTTTTGTATTTGCATTGAAAGAGATATCCATATAATATATTCTTTCTCATATAGTTGGTGCAGAGACTGGAAACAACAAAGAAATAGTGAATAATCCTGTACCTGACGGTGGCACGACAGATTATCAAGAAGTCGCTGATAAAGCAACGTTCTTAGAGAAGTTAGGAGCGAATACTGAAAAGACGATTGAAGATTTCTTCCAGTGGTGGGGGTACAACATGGCTTCTAGACCGTGGCTCGTTTTGTTCGTTGGTTAGTTTAATCACATAGTTTTAATTGAAATCGCTTCCGTCCTGTTCGGTTAGATCTTTTAAACTAAGTACTTAACGGATTTTAATGCTGTTATTAGCAATAGATAGAATAATTCAAGCGAAAGGTTTATATGAGTTAAACATGTATATTGTAGTGGAGGAAATACCAGAATTTCCAAGATTTTCGGGTGAAGCCAGGCCCTGGTTGATAATAAATTTAAAAAAATAAGTCCTAAGGTAAAAGGCAACCAATAGAATATTTAAAAGCAAATTCCTGCCTGTAATGTGTTTTTTTATTCTTGTGCAGTACTTAACCTTAAAACGCGCTTAGAAACATCGTAAGAAAATTTAAAACAGTTTAGTAAAACTTCTTAACTCTAATTTTAATAATCAGGAAGTGCACTAAATGAGAGCATTCGTTTTGTGTTTCGTTGGTGAGTGCGAGACCGACGGCCCAATGATGTAGAAGCATCTCACAAGGCCGTCATAGTTTGGGTCGCCATGCTGCTTTGTTACATTGTCTGCATTCGCAATTAGTATACAGCCCATTATTCTTGGATTCTGCTTATGCTTTCCACCAGGCAGAGTAGAGTCACTTTAGAAAGCTCATATAAAAAAACTAACTTTAGGAAACCTGTCCCTTCGCGATTTCGAATGACCATTCATGGCTTTTTATCAATCTATTAATTATATTTTTTTCTATAGGTCTACTTGTGGTCATGGCTTTAGGTTATGGGATTAAATATATACAAGTAACAATGAACCCAGTAGAACTGTGGGCCGCACCAAATACACGATCGCGCATGGAAAAAGATTATTTCGACTCCCACTTCGAACCATTCTATAGGTAAAGTATTTATATTTAATAAGACTTTTATCCATTTTAATATTTTTAAACTTAAAACTTTACCGCTTATTATGTTCTGTTTCGGCCCGTTCTATTTGGTTCCTTTTACAGCCGATTACGTTTCTACGCCACATGGGGCCAAGCGAGTTATAAAAATAAACAAAAAAATTAACAAAAAAAAAACGACTCCCAGAACTGGACCAAATTAAAATGCCCACGAGAAGCATCAGCTTTTAAAATAAAAAAGAATCATCAAAATCGGTTCACCCAGTCGAAAGTCCTGAGGTTACAAACAAAAAAAAACACAGTCGAATTGAGAACATTTTTTGAAGTCGGTTAAAGAATAGGCTAATTTACTCCTTATATCAGCTACTTGCCAGTTAAAATCCCGTCAAACAAAATAGGTCATGCCGTTCCAGAGATTAGCCGGAACAATCAGACAGACAAAAAAAAATTAAATATTGTTTTTTTTATGTAAGTACCGAATATACTAAAAGCTGTTAATTTGACATTACAATTATACACTATAATTTTATTTACCTACTAGCAGAATCACGCAACCTCGTTTGCGTTATTGATTTTCCCTCGTTTTAGAAACAATTTGCATTGGTGCTCCGCTTATTTTAGTGTTAGCGTGATGATATATAGCCTATAGCCTTCCTCGATAAATGTACTATCCAATACTGAAATAATTTTTCAAATCGGACCAGCGGTACCTGAGATTAGCGCCATCAAACAAACAAACAAACTCTTCAGCTTTATATATTAGTATAGATTTGAATGAATTAGTTATTCTATTTTTCAGAACAGAGATGTTGATCATAACTTCAAAAGGTTTACCTTCCATTGAACATTCCACGCCGTCTGGGAACATTACTTTCGGGCCTGTATTCGACTTTGATTTTCTAAAACATGTGTTCTATCTGCAGGAAAAAATATTAGGTAAGTTTCATATTTTTAACCGACTTCAAAAAAAGGAGGAGGTTTCTCAATTCGACCGTATATATATTTTTTTATGTGTGTTCGGTGATAACTTCGTCGTTTATGAACCGATTTCGATAATTCTTTGTTTAATGGAAAGAAGATGTCCCAACGGTGGTACCATGATAAGGACATTAATATCTGATGATGGCATCCAAGAGAAATCGAGTCGAACCTTGAAGTCGGTTTCATTTTTGTTAAAATTGTACTTGTCATTATCAAATTAGGCAATCACGACTTAAGAATTTAAGTTCTTTTCTAATTAGACAAGTAAAATTTTAACAAAAATAAAACCGACTCGATTTCTATTGGATGCGATCATCAGACCTTAGTGTCCTTTATCATGGTACCACCGTTGGAATATCTTCATTCCATTAAAAAAAGAATCATCAAAATCGGTTCATAAACGACGAAGTTATCCACGAACACACATAAAGAAAAAAAGAAATATATACGGTCGAATTGAGAAACCTCCTCCTTTTTTTGAAGTCGGTTAAAAATAGGGTAACGTGGTTTTTTTCTTTTTCTTTTTTATGTTTGGCCCTGCCAATATGACTCTACTCTGCCTGATGGAAAGCATAAGCAGAATCCAAGAGTGGTGGCCACCATACTGCGAATGCAGACAATGCAACAATGCAACAATGCCACACCATGGCGGGCTAGTGATGCTTCTGCATCATTGGGTCTCCGGTCTCGCACTCACCAACGAAACACGACAGCATGATCGCTGTCATTTTACGTTGATTTTCTGTGCGAGGGTAGTACCGCCCCGGTCGAGCCGGCCCATTTGTGCTGAAATCAGCGTGGCTCTATTACCTTCGGATGATATACTCGTACTATTTTTTTGACCGCGGCTCAGCCCGCGTTACGTCGGTTATCGCAGCAAAGAGTAGCCTATGTCCTTCTTCAAGAACCTCAAGAATTAAAGTATCTCCACCCAAAATTTCATTAAAATCAATGCAACGATTTAACCGTTAACCCGTAACAGACAGACAGGCAGATAGACAGACAGAATTGTCACATTGAAATGATAATTGCCTCGTTGGTCTCGCGGTTTGCGTGTGCGACTGCTGATTGTGAGGTCTCGGGTTCGATTCCCGGGTCGGACCAAATGTTTGTATGATCTACAAATATTTGTTTCGGAGTTTGGGTGTTTTCTATGTATAATATGTAAGTATTTACAAAAAAAAAGTATATATGTATTTGCATCAGTTGTCTAGTACCCATAAGCTCTGCTTAGCTTGGGACTAGATGGCGTTGTGTGATAGATGTCCGAAATAATATTAGTATGGATGTGTAGACAAGGAGTGAAAGGATAGCTGAAAATTAAAAGACACAATTTGCTAAGTTTTCAAATTCTTTTAAATTATTTTCCATTACATAAATAGTTTTTCTCAAATTCTGTATGATACAAACTCTAGCTCTGGGCAACGAGACGGGTATCGAGGACATCTGCTTCGCTCCTCTGTCGTCTCCGTTCAGTGGTCCCGTCACTCCCGACCAGTGCGCGGTCATGACCGTGTGGGGCTGGTTCCAGAATAAAATCGAAGACCTAGAGTCCGAAACCTATCTCGATCAAATTCTAACGTGTTCTAGGTGAGTGCTAACATTAACAAAGTTTGGATGGCAATGGTAAAATCTACCTTACTTACCTACCAAAACATAGCGGTGTTAACATAATCAGAGGCGTCTGTAGTCAGTGAAGCGCCCGTGTGCAATCATTCCTTTAGCGCTATTTATGTTATAAAAAAAAGAGCAGCCGTATCACCTGATGGTAAGCGATTACCGCCGCCCATGTACACCAGCAACACTAGAGGCGTCAAAGTGCGTTGCGTCATCCTCTATATCCAGCGTAAACGCTTTTTCAAACCGGTTTTCTGTGAGGCGGTGGTATCACTCCGGTCGAGCCAGCCAATTCATGTCGAAACGTGGCTCTCCCACGGCACTCTATTAAGTAAGCGTAGCACCCTTCAGTAAGAGCGCAGATTCATTAAAATTGCTGCAGCCGGCGCCAAGCATTGCCCCAACTATAATAACTGTCATTTGTATGATAGTGGCAGTGAAACCGATTTATATATGAAACTTCTTCCTAACCTTTATAATACCCGAGATTACTTTGGGGTAAGCTACCAAGGTTCAATCGATTTTACCTGAATGTAACAAAGTCGATACCGGAGCAATTGACATCGAAAATCCGCAAATCTGAGGGGGAAATGAGTTTTAACCATTTTACGCAGGTCTGATTAAATAAAGGCATTTACGGTGATTGACTTCATAACTATATAATTAATTTATGTCGATTCAATAGTCTCGAATGTTTATACAAGTATATGTAAATACTTAAACGAAATACGTTTAATAGTAGTATATTCTCAGTTCTTACACCCACATCCTGTAACACAAGTTCTCCTAGTTATATGGATAT